>JAUPFZ010000006.1:1292500-2542500 GCA_036937285.1 Euphydryas editha
AAAGTATGTACCTTAGGAACAGACTACCGTGTGTCTATGTTAAACAAAAAAAAAAAAAAAAAGAACTCATCTCCTCAACTCAGATAATGCTGTGAGTGAACTTCACGAAGGTCATTTTAAATCGAAATCATTTTCAATATTATCTATCGCAGTTTTAGTGCAATTACAATTTAATTCGTCAACTCGACAAAAGATGGCGAAATAAGTTAAAGTCTCTTTTATTATATTTGAAAAATTATTTCACTATAATTTCAAATGACATCAACTAAATTATATGATGTCTTTTTAGACTTTTAGACTTAAAGTCAAATATATTTTATTTTTTATTCTGAATATACTAAACTCAGCAATTACATCGACAGTTTTTACCGTCAAAAAATAACTAATTTAATAAATGGTAATTTTGTACCAATAGGTATAAATAAAAATTACAATACAAAAAAGTAAAAAATATAAAGAGATTTAGAGCAGTAACTATGAACGTCAAATGTCGATCATCTTACAAAAAGCGATTGAAAATAAACGTGGAAAATACATCAATGAAAGATAAAATTTATTATAATATATATATTTTTTAATATTTTGTTTTGGACATTTTTATACATGTGACGAGTTATTTATACAAAGGAGTAAAGACTTCTATGTATACTTACACATAGAAGTATTTGCAAAGGATTGATAGAATTACTCACTCTCTCTTAACAATACTCTTCAAATGTAATCGACATAAACAGGATTGGAGTCAACTGGAATCTATAAATCCACTATTTGTCTGTCCATATGCTAGTCTATAACAAGGCTGTATTATTAGAACTATGATATATAAAACATATATTAAACAATACACAATTGAACCTCGTGTGCAATTTCGTATCACACTTATTAGTTGTATTATATTTACAATTTATGATTAATATTCAAAATTATGCAAATAGTTTTTGATAGTCTTATCTAGTGATAGTCGACAAAAAACCTCAGTATAACCCGAGTGAAGTCAACCAACTAACTATTAATTATTTAGACATTTGATGCCATCAGCTATATTTATGTATTAATCTTATCGAAATATCGAATAACTGAGAACGAGTCACGATGAAAAATTTTGCATTTAATATGTAAATATAATTATTAAGCAATTTAACACACGAATTGAGTTTTCACATTCTTAGGTTTTATTTCAAACTTTATTCGAAAATGAAAAATGTATTGATTTTTGTAAATATATATAATGTCGATTATCTTAGTTATTTACTAACCACTCAGAATTGGAACCGGTAAATCAAACTACACAATATGTGTTGCTCAAAAAAAAAATAAAGCTTTCTTTTTACATTTTTTCTTTATGATATATTCTTTTAGATATGATACAAAAAATAAAATATAAAAACCTACCTGAAAAAACAAAGAAACAAAATTCAAAGTTATTTGACCGATTCCTTTATATTAAATTAAAATAAAATATATTTTTTATAATTGACTACAATCAAAAAAAATATAAATATATTTTCATAAATAATACATGACACTACTGTTATAAAAAAGTACATCATATTTTATATAAATAACCCAAAAGGAATCTTATTCCTTTACATATATATAATTGGTATGTAAATAGGAATAACTCCTATATATATATATATACTAGCGGCCCGCCCCAGCTCCGCCCGGGGTATTGCAAATGATATATCATTTTCGTGAGGGATACTCACACCACATACTGGCGTCATCTGCTCCACCACCATGCAAAACCATATTGGTTTGTAGTACATGATATGTATCAGAGATGGCGCTGTATGTGAAAAATGATTTTCCCTGTTTTCCTGCTTTTCTGTTGAAATTTTTTCTGAACCTCACAGAGCCCGAGACCTTTCCAACGAATGCAAAACCGTGGAAATCGGTTCGTGCGTTCTGGAATTATAGCGTCAGAAAGGAAAACCCGACTTATTTTTATATTATAGAATTGCGACTATAATTTGAGATTTAAACTATCCTATCTCTCAAGTTGGATCGAACTGCACATGGTGTGCGAATTTTATTATAATCGGTTAAGTGGTTTAGGAGTCCATTGAGGACAAACATTGTGACACGAGATTTATATATATTAAGATATAGGAGTTATATTATATATACGGTATATATATATATATATATATATATCTCGCTGTTGAAGG
The DNA here is from genome assembly GCA_036937285.1 of Euphydryas editha. Taxonomy (NCBI): domain Eukaryota; kingdom Metazoa; phylum Arthropoda; class Insecta; order Lepidoptera; family Nymphalidae; genus Euphydryas; species Euphydryas editha. The sequence continues at coordinate 1,294,672 of JAUPFZ010000006.1, forward strand.
CATTACATAATATAAGTCTATGCTTAAGCTCTACGTCGGACCGGTCTCATGTGCACAAGCATGTTGTAATTTTTATGATGACAGACTTTAAGAGTATGAGCTATTCTCAACATATTTTCAATCTACAAAGAGTACGAGGGCTATCCTTAACACTTAGGTCATAAAATATCATTATTATCGTAGCTCTTATTTTAGCTGTCGGTCAAGACTAGAACGTTAAGTTTACGAGTTTTAAAATCACTTAATGTACGTCTAATAATAACACTTTATTGTACATCAAGAATAAGCAATATTACAAAAGAAAGGAAATAAGTACAAAAAGTGGCGTTATTGCTAAAAAGTGATATCTTCCAGGCAATCTTAGTGCAGAGGAAATGGTACATTGATGGTGTGGATGTACATTTTTATTAAATACATAGACATACACATATAGATAAAGCACTTGCATAAAATATTATAGACGTACATTATAGTTTCTTAATGCTAAGTGATATTTAAATATGATACATCGTAAAATATATTCGTGGATAAATATAAATATTTTACTTTCTATTTTATTAATACTTAAATATCCGAATGTTTGTTTTGCCAATGTCATGCCCACCACTAATTGTAGGTAAACAACGTATCTGACAATATATGAGCTTGGGTCAAGTTTATTGTGTATCACGCGTTGACGAAATTAAAGTGAAAAAAGTAGGTTGAAATAATATGTACTTTAATTTGTGCTTATAAAATGTATATTCAATTAACTTGTACACTTAGATATGATTAAACTTACCTATTCGACAACATACAAAAAAAAAAAAACAATAAATTCATTTTGGTTGTCATTTGTTACTCTCACAGTTGAGTATTTCATATTTTTAATATAACACTCACTGTTAAGTTTCTAACACAAACTACAAGTATCTTAATCACTATTTCTGATATTAATTTTAGACGCCCAGGAGAGTATGGAACTCTGACAGAACCCGTCCATAGCTACTTCAAAGATTGATTAACAAAAGTAAATACCTTCTCTCCTTTGAAAGAGCGTATCTTTACACAACAATAGAAGTTACACGAATATTACTTAAATACACAATTTTGATAACCGTTCTGGTGTAGTGGTGCATGTAGTTGCCTTAACGTCAGCCGTGGTGGGTTCGATTCACGCTCGGTTCAGATATTTGTATTTGTACAAATATTTGTTTCTGGTCTGGGTGTATCTCCCTGTGAATCTTCCCACTGTGCCTCGGAGAGCACATAAAGCCATCGGTCTCGGTTGTTATCATAGACACATGATAGCGACCGTTACTCTATCTATCTATATGGAGAAGAGGCCTTTGGCCAGCTGTGGGTTTTTCACAGGCTTATTAAGTTCAGTTCATTCAAATTTTAGATACTATATTAAAAGCTTACATAATAAAGCAATTTCGAAAGGGTCTTCAAGGAAAATGCACTAATATTGCGACATGACAAGTACTTAATAATGGGAAAAATGGTAAAAATTTCGGTTATAAGAAATAATTTCATAATGGAAATTTTAGTCGAGCAGGACAATATCTGTTGGGTTCGGATCACCGATATTGACCCATATCAATGGGTCATAACACGACTTCCTTATAAGTGTGTGATTGCATAATTATTATGATCCTTTAATCTAAAAACTCTGATTATTAAGTAATTATTCTACACGTATAGTATGTTAAAAAAAAAAGTTAAAAATTGAAACACCGCGAAGTTAACTTTTGAATGTTCATCAAAAGTGGATAGAGATTTTTATCAGAAACATCAACAGCTTACAATTTAATACGAGCTGGCGAGCAGTTTTGAATTTTCATCGAATTCACATCAAAATATCATTTACTTTATAATCAAAACCAAATTTTGTTAACATCTTGTTTTTATTGTACAATCAAGTAACATCTTGAGTTTTTCTCATCCCGTTCGTTGCTTTGTTTATATAATCTAGAAACAAGTCTAAGTATTATAAAACGTAAGGATTGTGGGTCAGCGAGATTGGATATATATTACCGAGAATATTTTTTCTTATTTTTCATTTGCCTTTGAAGAAGAGGAGATTCTTATTGAGGCTAAATTGTTTTTGTGTAAGTTGAGAATCGATTGTGATGATTTTTTTTTTTTTTTTGGTAAAAAGGTTAAGTCAAGTTTTAAGTTTCGTATTTTTCGAGATCTGATTTTGAACAACCAACGTGATGGAATGGAGGAAGGGATGTGTATGGAAAATTTGGAATAATGGAAAATAATATTGCAGACATTGATAAAATCGTAGTAAAATCGACGATTAATGAGTTTGATTTTATTTTGAAATAAAAAATAATATAATATTATTATTTAAGTTAAACTGCTTTTATATATAAAATAAAAAAGGCTTTGAGTTTGTACTAGATATGCACGAAATAGTTGTAGTAAAAGAACAAAATAGCACGTTTGTAACGTAGTTCTTTTAATTGTTTATTAAGAATTCGAGAAACAACATCATATGACCTAAAGAATTTCAGCACAGCATTCCTGCTTTTGCGTTTCGATAGTTTAAAATAAAATGAGCAAGCGCATTAGAATTATGTCACCTATTAATTGGTTTTAAGTCGATTACGTCATATGTAAGCGATATGTAATCATTCATACAATTACAATCAGTTTTATCAATCGTGCGTCGCAGAACATTATCTGATACCGCGTGATAACGACCGAAACAATACTGATACGTGAAATGTGTTCGGAAATTTGGCACTCGATTATCATCAGCGGTGGTCTGGGGTACCTAACGATGGCTTCTCTACCCTTTGCTGGGCTGAATGGTATTCGAGACCTCTGCTGATCCTGGACCCTGAACTTTTTTATCTAATATTATTTTTTGTCTATCGTGATTGATTTGGTAATTAATCAATCGATAAGCGATTAGGCGGGCGGGTCGGTAGCGGCGTTACAATTTTAACTTGTTTTTTTTTTATGGCTCTTTCTTCATTCGTCGTGTAGACATTTATCAGCTTAAAGACTGATCTTTTGTTTTTGATATAGAATATTTTAATACAATGTAGTCAAATTTTTAGTATTTAAATAGTAAGTAAGCACTAATGGTCGGCGAACACTCTATAAGTTATGTAGGTATTCAAAAAGTTGGCAACGATTCGCTCTGTAAGTTCTCCCGCTATCACTTCCAAGATCTCGGAGGCTATAATTAATTATAACTTAATAGCCTTGTATGTTCATCGTTGTGTTTACTTTGTTGTATTTATATTTTTGTGTAAAATATATTATTTTAATGAGTTTTTGTTTAAGTTTTAATACGTTCATGATCATCATACATCAATGGTTTATGAAATTCTATGTATATTATGCCTGAGGTACATTACTTCAACTTTGTCCATCTTTGAAGAAGTCTTAAAAGTGATTAAGTTTTTCAAAACAAAAATTAATATATTCTATTAGCAGTAATTTCTGGCGAATAGTCAGAACTAGATGTTATGTAGTATTTATTGTATATTAGTCAATTAAAAAAAAACAAGTGATTAACATCCAAGTATTATTTAACGACAAATGTTTGATATCTTCGATAGTACTTAGTGCACCTGTCGACATGATATTGTAGATTATCAAATGAATCATTCAACAATTAAAAATCGCATTACACGTATTCGACGAGTGCTATGTACTCGAGGTATATTAACACACCTTGCAAGTAATCCAGCTACCTTTTACTTTGCGTATACTTCAGAACTGTCAAAAAGATACCTTTATACCTAGAGGGTACTCGTGTTGCGTCGAGTGGCTCTCAGATGAGGAGTGCCTTGGAGTGGAGAGGGGAGGGTGGAGGAGTTAGGGGGGAAGGTACTCACGGCAATCAGCAAGGGTAGGCTCCGTACGTCAACTTGAGAAGTCGGTGTTGGTCGTGAGGACCTGATGGTGGTTGGTTCGAGACTGATACCGTCTTTAGAGGGATCTATTCTCTTATCTTAAAAAAAATTATAAATATTTTTTCCTTTTTTTTTCATTAATGATTGCCTAGTATCGATTGTGGTGAGTTATACTGTATAATGTTATAGGTAATGATAATTTCTAGAGCGTTTTAAACGAATAATTTCTTGTAATTATATTATTGCGTATGTTACATATGTTTTTTTTTGTAGTAAATATTTTTTTACGATTATAAATCTATTTAAAATTTGTGATTTATAAGTTTCTATTTTTTTTTAATGAAATTATCCTTCAGGAGCAAAACTTTAATAACATTACAAATTAATAACTGCAACAGGTCAGGTTACAATTCTGTACATTAAAAATTCTTTTTGGCAATCCTCTAATCCAGTGATTCCCAAAGTGGTCTATATCGATCCCTAGGGGTCTATGACAACCTGCAAGGGGTCTACGTCAGCGAAAAAAAATTTGGGGGTCCATGAAATGAAAATGGGGGTCCACGATAGTGGTACTCAACACATACACTGATAGTACCTATTTACTTAAATCATACTATCTTATAATATCAAAACATACATTATTTATAAAAGTACCTATGAAGTAAAAAATTTATTATATATGTTTATAAAATTGTGTAAGTTGTAGGATGTTGGTATTCGCTTTGATACAAAATTTTATTTTGAGTAGTTTTAATTTAAATTAAATTAATAAATGTATAAATTAACATGTGTTTTTACTTTAAGTTTTTAACACTAAACTTCACTACAGTTAGAAATTTACAGGAAATCAATATCAGGTAAGTAGGGGGTCTACCCAACACGGAAAAACATGGCAAGGGGTCTACGACACAAAAAAGTTTGGGGAACTCTGCTCTAATCGATTGTGAAGCCTGAAATGTATTTTTTTTAAATTTTGGTTCGTTTGTCTGTCTGTTTGTATATATCTTGACAGCGCAGCACGCAGAAACTACGAAGGAATTTAAACGAAACTGTTCAAGACTAGCATTCATACTATGTGCTACTTGTGCACTTTTTATCCCAAAATTAGGTATGGTTTCCTTGGGAGAATGAGTGAAAATCAAAATATACCTAGTAAGTACCTACTTACTTATAATTTTTATTACTTATAATTTTTGTACATTACGCATAGTCAGATTTCATTTATTCTTTCTTTGTTAGAAAGTATGTATTTTAAGGACTAACTCATAAATATTTCAAGGTCTTTGGTTTAACAGTTAGAAATACAGATATCACAATCCTCCATAATAGGTTCAAATCACTTGAAACTTGGTTCATATATAACTCTTTGAATATACGGCTCGTCTTTAACTGGAATACGTACTTTATCTCAAATACTAATTAAAGGGACGGCAACCGCATATGAAATGTTTAAATTTAATGAAAATTAGTTAATATTTCTTGTTAAAAAATACAATATACACACACATAAACATATATGGTTTAATTAATCATAAAAATACAGCATAATTGCAATATGCACATTTCAATATCTTTCACAATTTTCTTCCGAGCCTACGAAACGTATGTACAGTCGACGTAACGGCCGACGGTGCTGCCCTCACCCGGATGGCGTACATAGTTTTACATGCATAGTTTTGCGACCGTATTAATGACGTACTCTGATATATAATTGTTGTTCATTGATCCATTTGGATTAATTGCTTCCAATAGTACCAAAATAGCACGGATGATTTCGCTAATGTCACGTAAAATGGAGAAGACATGAAGGAGATTGATTGTTAACATCAAGATTATAATCTTAATAGAATTTTGAAGACCGTAGAAATAGTACCTATTATTATTAGGTTAAGTTAACCCTTAATCTAAATAATATAGACATTTAGAATAGATATAAAACATTTATAATATGTTGTTAGCTACATTATCTTAGAACTTTCACCAGATATATTTACAATTTAATTTTATTTCGTTTAATATATTTACATAAGAAAGGAGAAAAACGGACTAAACACAAGCATCGACAAATATTAAATATTTACAGGACGGGGGATTTTGTGAGGAAAGACATTACAGATAGGATTATGAAATTTCGGACAATTAAATAGGATATGGGATGCTGAACCTTCGTTGAGGCCACTTTCGCACAAAGAGAGGTCGAGCATACTAATCTTAGTCAGATGAACTGGAGTACACGGATGCTTAAAACGCAAACGACAGATTGTAGAATTTACCCAGCGGTCTGCATGTTTATAAAGAAAAAACCAAGGGCGTCTTGGGATAGTAGGCATATAATTATATTAATTATAGACGTATGTCATTGCCGGTTTTCTCCAGGTCAGTTGAGGTCAGTTTTTCAAGACAAAGCATTTAACAAATATAAACATATTATTAATACACAAATCAAGAATAACAATAAAAAAATTAAAAGAAATATAGTAAATTAATATAAATACATAAACAAAATAAATATGTTTAACATACACACACGGTCGTCTCTTCCTAAGGTAGGCAACTTAATGCCTGTGTTTTAGGTAACAGCCGACTGATATACATATTTTATTTTTAAATAAATATACATATAAATAATACATATAGAAATAATTACATATTACACCCAGACTCGAGGCGGTTTGGTTTTGTTTTTATGTTAATATTGGTAAGACACTTTTGAATTTTTTCTAATATTTTTTTATACCAGTATGAATGGGAAATGATTTCATTAATTGGGGTCTATCACACATACATATAGAAGTATATACATTGTATATATGCTCGAAAAACTGACTGACAATTATTTACTTAAAAAACAAGCGAGACTCAATCTATTTCTATTCATTTTATCTGCAAAAGATCTGATTCTTTTCTACTTTTGAGTTACCCGCCTTAACTGAATCAGCCTGTAAGCATCCTAATGCTGAGCAAAGGCTTTTTCTCCATATAGGAAAAGGTATAGAACTTAATTCAACACGCTGCTCCATCGCAGGTTGGCGGATAACTTCCCTACCATGAGTAACGATCGCTATTAGGTGTCTATGATAACAATCGGGACCGACAGCTTTACGTGCGCTTTCAGGCACGGCAGGATACCCACATCAAACCAAACCAGAATTTTTTTTTGTACAAATACAAATCTCTGCCCGGAGCGGGATTCGAACACGCGACCGCTGGAAACAAAGCAATTACCACAGCAGAACGGTTCTGTATTATATGCAATAATTCAAGTTAAATACATTTTGCTAGATATTCATAGAGACAAAACGGAAAGTCCAAACAAAAAAAAAATTCCCTCTCGGTTCATAAATAACGTAGTTCTGTGGCAACAAACAAAAACATGCAAGCGAATTGAGAACTCCTCCTTTTCTAAAGTCGGGTAAAATAATTCCCTATGTTCATTTCAAACATACACCAAATACAGCCTCCAACATCATCTCTTGACAATACTTGCCACGCTTGGCAGGTGGGTTGGCGAGCGCAATGTTTAGTGGTAGGGTATGGTGACACAAGCATACACACGAGTACATAATCTCAAATAACATAGCTCCTTTCAGCAGTCGGTTAAAAATGTCGATTACTTTGAGACATACCGTCCTTCAAGAAAGAGGTCCTGTAGATAACGTTCCGCATGAAAATAAAATTTCTAGCATATTTTTAGTTTGCTTTATCTTAATGTATGAGTAACTCTTCTTGCATCTACATTCTACAGCATAAAGCGGCGAAAAAAGTCGATCTACGACACTTAGGCTACTCTCCTCCCCCTCCCGACGCCTAAGTTCAGCAGTGGATATACAACGACTGATTTAGTTTTGGATTTTTTTCGTTATACCCTCAAAAGCTTAAATACAATTATCAATTAATAACTCTTAGATTTTAAATGAAAAAAAAAAATGTCTTAAAAATTTATCTCGTACTCGGCAGTGAAGATAAAAACAATCTGCTTATTTCAGAAGAAGTTTATTTCAAAATCGCAATAAATTTGCGTGGCGGCCTAGACTTTAACCTTGATTCTTTATAGGTGAGAAGATCTTTGTATAGGAGTGAACTGCAGGATAGAGACAAATATTTTTAATATAACAAATATGCGTTTCGAGCATAAATTTGACCAACGATCAATGGCGCTCATTTTCCGTCAGTTTCACTCAGTCAATCAAACAAAAGAAACTTAAGAAAACTTAAAAAACTTTAAAGTAAGCTCGTAATAATGGTACAAGATATCCAAAAGCCTAGAAAAGACATAATTTTTTACTATCGAATAAGACCTAAAGCGTAAGTACACTACGCCTAAGAACTGTATAACGACGCCGTATGTGATGTATAACGGTATCCATTAGATAAAAGTTTATGATATTTTTTTTACACCATCATACTCAACTTTATCAGTCAGATTTTTCTATCCGCAAAATGTGGATCCAAAAGTTGTATTATAATATTATGTTAGTTGAGACTATTTTACCGCCTGCTGATAAAGCCTATCATTAACTGTTGTGCCAGATGAACTTTATCACCAACTTGTGAAATGGTCCCGAAGTTAGCTAATAGACGCACTCAAGAGTAATGTGGCCCCAAATTACCAAGTGGATTCACAAATCTCAAAAAATTGAGTACTTAAAAAAGAACGTCAAAAAGTCCATGAATAGATTTAAAGTTTATAAAATGTTGAGTTTTTACAACATTCTCTTAATATAAAACTTTTAAAGCAAGTTAATTTAAATGCATTTAATAACATTGTATTTTTTTATTTTAAACTAAGATAGGCTATAAAAATAATAGGTAAGCTATATAGCATGGATTTAGAGCACAGCATTTAAAAAAAAGAAGATATTTTCATTATTGTCGATTAGCGTACTACATCTGTACTGTACTGTATCAGCCTGTAAACAATTCTTCACTGCGGGTTGGCGGATAATTTCCCTATCATAAGTAACGATCGTTATCAGGTGTCTATGATAACAACCGGGACCGGCGGCTCTACGGGCTCTTCTAGGCACGGTGGGGAGATCCACAAGGACATACACCCAGACCGGAAACAAATATATGTACTCATAAAAATATTTGTCCTGAGCTGGAATCGAACCCGCGACTACCGTACGTGGCGTTGAGGCGTCTACTCGCACAACTACACCAGAATGAACGTACTACATCGCTGAGCGCCTATTTGATTCATTGATAAGACGGCTCGTACGCCTACAATTATTCAAGCAAATATCGCCTGAAATTTATAACATTTTAATGATTTATTTACTAAACGAAAACGTCTGTTTGTCGTCTTCGTACATAAGACTGTAAACCAATTAATATTAACATAAAATGTTGACAACTTATTGTTTTGAAAAGAGAGAGAATTTAAAGATGTATGTTAGTAGTAGTCTTGTAAACTTATGTGTAGTTGTTGTAAACTACGAATTTTATATAAAAAAATGCGTTTTTGTTACTAGCAACACGATGATGAGTCTGCGCATGCCCGTAGTAGCCGGCGTGTGGTCGATAGCGCAGCGGTGGCGGCAGTCCGCGCCGCGCCGGGCCCTCGTGAGCCCGCGTCGCGGCCATGAGGTCGCGCGCCGTGCTCGCCGTGCTCATCGCTTGCCTCGCAATCACCACCATCGGAAATGCCGAGAAGAGCAAATTCTGTACGTACCCATTACTTAAACACTTCATTTCAGAAATCTTATTTGTCATAACTCCTCTATCATGTCTTTCACCCGGCGTTTTACGCCCTCTGCCGGAAAGCGGTCGGAAAACTGAAGAGTTCGCGGTTTTACGGTTGCGATGACTCCATTTTGGAATTTCGTCCCCTTTTTCGTGTTGTCTGAACGAGTCCTCATTAAACACGGAGGGAATTCGTTTTTGGGTCAAATACTTGGAATAACTTTTATAGTACATGAACATTGGTAAAGTTTTGATGTTTTGAAAGATTAGACCCTAAGCGTCTTATTTGATAACTTCTTTTCCTAAAATATATCATAATTTATCGATTTAGTTCGTTTGTTGGCTAGAATTTCTCATTCATAACACAAATACGTTACATGTCTTATTTAATATTTTTATTATCTTAATAAGTCAACAGCAAAGTAGTGTTGCACACATTCAACATTATTAAAAAAGTAATTTCACAAAAGGAGACGCATATGTAAATTATATAGCTCATAAGATTTATAGGAAAATAGGTCATATGGAAAATACAATAGGGAATGAAATGCACAATGCGAATGTAGGCTAATGTCCGCTGATCGTGGAGCGTAGCTGCTAGTGTGAGGTTACATGCCTGTTGTATGGTGCGACTTGTTTCTAATATATCTTTGTATGTATGTGACGGAAAACGCTAACAAGAACAAAACGCATCACAGTAGCAACGCTTATAAAGAAGAATAGCCTTACTAAACTTTAACTTTAAACTTAATACCTTTAACTTTATTATCCTGACAACTGAGGGTAGAGAACTGTATTATTTTTTACCAAAAAAAAAAATGCATCACAGGAACAACTCTTTTGAAATATGAAGAGTCAAATAAATTAAAGAGTTGTCAGGATAATAAAAGTAAAACTTTTATTATCCTGGCAACTGAGGGTAGAGAACTGTATTACTTTTTACCAAACGTTGAAAAGTTAACACGTTTTAACAAAGTTTAAAAGTTTAAACGTTAAAAATATGTATGAAATAGTGGTATTGATGTAAAATGTCTTATCTGTTTCTATAATTATATGATGAGTTTAGTTCAAGTCAAATGTCACATAGCCATGCACTGGAGGTTATTATAACACATTGATAAAGCACAAAACATAATGTTTTGATATATTTATCAGTAACATATTATTGACAAATTAGATGCTTATGTTAGACTGCCGAAATACTTGTTGATCTTCTGCCAGCCTTCGGATAGTTTGCTGGCAATTTTGTCCACAGGTCCTGGACCGCCACAGTGTCTGGGTGGTCCAACTAATAGTACAGTTTCTCCAGGACTGAGTTTCAAAATTTTTTCCAAGTTCACGTGAGAACTTGGCGAAAAACTGGATCCTCCTGAACTGGCAGCCACAGTCATCTCAGCTGGCAGTCCAGGGATCCTTGAAAGTGGAACTTCAGTTTTTCCTCGATCTAAATTAGAAACGACAAGTAGGGACCCTGAACCACCCCATCTTAGTACAGCGAGCGCATCACCAAGTCTCTGTATCTGGAAAAATATAATTATCAAAATCACTATACTTAATATATATTTTATGTAGAAAATTGCGTTATTATGAAACTTATTTGATAATTAAACGTGTATTCATTGCTATACGCACAATAATTACATATGAATAAAGTAGGTACATCCAATAGTATAACAACAATATCGAGTTTGATCACATTTTTTGTATAAAGTTTGACTGTAAAATTTCTACCTCAACATGTGGTCCAATAGCAGGAGATTTCTTTATAGCTGAGGCCACTTTTAAAACGCCGATATGACTTAAATCGTTCGCATATTCGGTCTTCGCATTAGCATATCTATAATTTGGTGCTAATGGTAACCAGGGTTCGCCAGACGTGAAACTGGCAGTAGGAGAATCATCCCATGGAAAAGGAGCTGCTGAAGGAACTGTTGGATTAGGCCAACATTTTGACGTAACTGCCCATTCAAGAATAGTATCTGCTACACCCAATTCATCTCCCTGCTGAATGATAGTAGCCCCCGGTAGTGCTAGAGCTAATAAAATTATAGCATCCACCATTTCACTACCATAACGTGTTGCTATTCTACTTTCGTTCCTCTTACTAGTCTGAAACATAAATTATTTTATGCCATGTATAATATTAAAGCCATATTTACTTTGCAAGTTTATGTATATGCTTATAAATTTAATAATGAAATACAGCGCCTGACAAAATATATAAGCTTCTTGCGATAAATTACGAAACGTTAAAGCGTGCTACCAAAACTAAATTCCAATCTCTAAGGTACACGCTGCGGTTTATATAAGATTTATTTTGACAGCAGCATGGCTCAATATTTAGGAGCAACTCACGAGCCAAGTTGGGGTCATATCTTGCGGCGGGTACAACAGCGAGGCATGTACGGCGAGCGCCAAGCTCGCCGCCGGCCTCTTGGCTGGCGAAGCTAAATCGTAACTAATAACACTATTGGCGCCTACACCTCCTTCCCCGTAATATTTAGAGCTGGCTTCCGCTCCTAGCGATGATTCGACTAAAATCAATCTGAAATAAAATAGCATACTTGTAGTAATGTCGCTTTGCTACACATATTTTTTAAGGCTCTCTTATAGTATAACTTTTTAAAATTAACGCAGCCGTATATCATAGACACTTAGGTTTAAAAAACTTTATTTCTCAAGAACATTAATTACAGTTCACTTATGAGTATAGTATTGTACATATAGATACTTTATTAAATATGTAACAAATAGTTCGACCGTATTTAGTTAAATAGGTAATGACTCAAAAAAGGGAAATCTAGCAATAAAGAATCAAGTTTATTTATTTGTTTAATACGAGTATTATCAATTTTAAGTACTTACTCGTACAATTTTATGTGAATAGTCGTTTTCAATTTTAATTTTTTCTTGAAAAACTTCTTGACTTAGTTTTAGCGAGTTAGTGAAATGTCATCTAGCTCAGATAAAAAAAAAAAACAAAAAAAAAAAACAACACTTTGACTATTCCTTTTGTTTTGTTTGATATTAGTATTTTTAATTGCTACACTCCACCCGTTCAATAAATATATATACAAAATATAAATACATATAATATAATATATTACTTATATAAGGCATATAATAAACTTACATAAACTTACTTAGATAAATATAAGCGGGTGGAGGATTACGCCCCGGCAGGGAGATCAAACGGCCGGGGGTTAGGGCTGTAGGCTGAGAAATCGGCGGACAATCCTAGCCGAGTCGAGTAATACCGCCTTCTGCATCCTGGCTGCGAGCGAACCGTCACGGATACCCAGCTGCCTCAGATGGTGAGCGAGGCTAACCGGGATCAAACCGTTGGCAGATATAACGATAGGGATGATTTCAGTGGAATCAACACCTCACATGTCGACAATCTCGTGCGCCAGATCCAGATATTTACGTTTTTTCTCTGTTTCGGCTTTCACGAGGTTCTCGTCATGCGGGATGGTAATGTCCACTAAAAACACCCTCGACTGTGCCCTATCCATCACCACGATATCAGGCTTGTTCGCCAGTATCGTCCTGTCCGTGGCGATAGGCCGGTCCCAGTAGAGCCGGACTCCGTCGCGTTCGAGTACTGGCGCCGGTGTGTACTGGTAGTACGGCACCCTCTGTTTCAGAAGACAATACATTAGAGCAAGCTCTTGATGAAGAATTTTGGCCACTTGATTATGTCTGTGCAAGTACTCAGTGTTGGCAAGCGCTGAACACCCCGAAAGCACATGTCTGAGTGACTCGCCGGGATGACGACAAGCTCGACAGAAGTCGGGAGTGCCATCCTTCAGAATGTGCTTCCGGTAGTTGTTCGTCTTAACCACCTGATCCTGTATTGCACAGACAAAACCTTCGGTTTCCCCAAAGAGGTCCCCGAATCGCAGCCACTGCACGGAGGCCTTAACATCCACGTGAGGTGCGTGGAGGGCCTTGTAAAACCGTCCATGCAGCTCCTTCTCCATCCATACGGTCTCCCGGTTAGAGGTGCTAAGTACAACCGGTCTTCGCCATTCCTCTTTGGCCAGGGATAACGGGGTGAGACCTTTGTCACATACTATAACTTCACCATGCATAGCGCTCTCCCTCCTCGTCTCAAAGTAGGCCCTGAGGCTGCACACCCCACGGTTATGCATGGACTTGGCGCTTAATAGGCCTCGGCCACCACACTTCCGTGGGATGTACAGTCTCATGACTGACGATTTCGGGTGATGCATGCGATGGTAAGTCATAGTCGTGCGGACTCTTCTGTCCAGGGCGTCGAGTTCGGTCTGAGTCCATCTGAGCACGCCAAATGTGTACAAGAGAGTGGGCATGACCCAGCCGTTATAAGCTCGGACCTTGTTGGCGCCCGACAAGTAGCTCCGAAGAACTTTTGTCAGCCGTCCAAAAAAGACCTCGCAAACCGCCTGTTTCATATCCACCTCCTGCACCCCTATGCATTGTGACATGCCCAGATACCGGTAAGATTCAGCTTCGGAAAGGGTCTTGAAGTTCGAAAGCTCTAGGCTAATTTCAGCCGATTGCGTCACCTGTCCCCTGTCTACATGTACGACCGCACACTTATCCACTCCAAGCTGCATCCTGATGGAGCCGCTGAACTCAGTAGTGATTTTCAGCAACTCCATAAGGCGTGCAGGATTAGGTGCCAGCAGCTTGAGGTCATCCATGTAGAGAAGGTGGGAGACTTTAGTACCTCCTCTCCGAAACTGAAAGCCTGTCCCCGAACGCTCCAGCAGAGTGCTTAAAGGGTTCAAGGACAAGCAAAACCAAAGTGGGCTCAGACAATCACCCTGGAAAATACCCCTTCGTATCCGGATACGGTCATCGACACCCGTCGTCAGTCTCTCGCCCTGGAGACAAAGGATCGTACTCCATTGCCCCATGCATACTTCGAGGAAGTCTCGAACTGCACTGTCGATCTTGTACAGCTCGAGGACCCTCAGAAGCCATGAATGTGGCACCGAGTCGAATGCCTTCTTGTAGTCGATCCAGGCAGCAGAGAAGTTCCGACGGTTGCGTTTGACAAGCTGGCCCGCAACAGAGTCAATGATAAGGAGCTCCTTTGTGCCGCGGCCGCCTCCACGGCATCCGTTCTGAGCTGCAGACAAGATGTTAAATTCGTCAATATGACGAGAGATCTTGCAGCTCAGAACGGATGTCAGTGTCTTGAAGATGGAAGTCAGACACGTTATGGGGCGGTAGTTAGTAGGATCCGCGGTGTTGGTGGACTTAGGAGCTAGGTGAGTGATCCCAGTAGTGAAGAGGTTCGGAAGCGTTTTCCGCTCTATCGCCTCTTGGTATTGTCGAGCCTAGGTCGCATGGCATACCGAGAACCCTTTCAGCCAATAGTGATGCAGGCCGTCGGCCCCCGGGCTCTTCCAGTTCGGTGCTCGCCGGACCGCATCAGCTACGTTCTCCGAAGAGATGGCGATCGGGTTCATCGGTTCGATTCTAGCACATGCTTCCTGAACCGCCGCAATCCAAGGGCCCTCCTCATGCTCTACCTCCCGTGACCATATATTTCGCCAAAAGGCGACGAGGTCAGCCGTATTTGGTTTTTGGGAAGTAGAGCATGGCGTCGGGTTCTCCAACTTCCTGTAGAACCTCTTCTGATCACTCACAAAGAGGCGATTTTGTCGGAAGCGCTCAACTCTCTCAGAGTACCTACGAATACGCTTCCCCCATGCCGCGATTCTCTGCTTCAGGCCGTCGATGCGCTCCGTCAGTTTCTCAGCTATATCAGGCTGGTCTAGTCTGACACCTAGCCCGTTGAAAGCTATTCTAACGGAGCGCACAATCCTTGGCCTAGTGTTGCCCGACCTGAAGCTTTGCAGTCTGCCAATGAGGGCCCTGGCCAAGCTGATACGGCGTTCTATTCTCTTCTTCCAGGCTGGTACGTCACTACTCTTATTAGTAGTTCGTCCAGGCTCCTGGGTTTTTGCTCCCATGAAGCGGTGTACCGCTAGAGCTGCACCGAAGAGAATAGAACCCGTATCATCCAAGCCCAGACTGCCATCCAAATATGGAGGTAGCAGCCTGTTAGCTGCCTCAATGGCACCCCGCGTCGCAGCATTAAGGGGAAGTCGGGAGAGTCGTGGTCTCTGTTCTAGAGGAGTGCTCCGGATCTCAGAAATCGCCTCCTCCAAAATCCCTCTCATCTGCTCTACTTTTTGGGAGACTGCTCCTTCAGCGATCGCATCTACAGGCACTTCGCTACGAACGCTTTCCTGTTGCGTTACAACTGCGTTATGCTCTGTAGACACGGGTTCGACTTCAGGAGGAGCCTCACGTCGTAATCGTTCGAGCTCGGCAGCGTTGAATACGCCCTTTCGTTGGATGTACCGAGCTCTATCTGCCAGGTTTTGCTCCGTGACAGTAATATTTGGCTCGAGCAGCAGGAACTCGCGGTGCATTACTGCTCGGTAGCCAGTCCGACCGGTTCCCCCCCCTACGGCCCTAAAATACGCTCGCATGACATTTTCATTCATTGAAAGAGTCCATCTCATGCGGCGCACTCCACCAGCGGCGGGCGCCGAATGCTGAGTCCCTTGAGACTCTGTCGGCGCCAAGCCAACTGGTGGGGATGGTGGATACGCCGACCGGCTAGGTGGTGGTGCCGGTCGGCGGGGGTTGCTGGCGGCCCGCATGCTGCCACGTCCAGCGCCAGCTCCAGACGCGCCCTGGCGTCCCCCAGGCAGCGGCCCTATGCGCTTTCCTTTCTTTGTCTCCATCATCCATGTGTGTTTGGAGTGCTGAATTACTCACCCGCAGAGGCACTCCAAACTCTCCGAGGAGGCTGCGTTGGTGTTATGCAGCTTTGATTGCCTTTAGTCGCCTTTTACGACACCCTAGGCGGAGGATGGGTTGGTCCTATTCTGCTCTGCCGGGAACCACACGGCCAATATATATTAGTATTATTATTAACTCACGGTGCTTCCACATTAGCAGTTCGAGAACAGGTCATAGCTGCAACAGTCATTTTATTAACCAGTTGCACACCGCATTCGTGATCCAAAGGAAAGTCTGGGTGTAGGAGTATTCCAGAAACGCCTCGTTTCAACCAAATGCACTGAGCGTCTGATAACATAGCCAGTAAACTTTCCGAACAGAGATTTAAAACTACCTCTTTACGTAAAGAACCGTAATACGCTTTTCTTTGTTCGTGCCATATCCAATTGATGCCATCTACATCCTGAAAAATAGCGCTAAACTTCTTTTACGCATATTGTATCTTGAAAATTTAATAGAATATAGTTTTATGGTAACTAGCACTTTTAATTTTTTTCTTTTTTCTTGAAAATATAAACAAATTATTTATCTACTCAAGTTAATAAATATTTTTTTAAATCAAAAATACCTAAAATCCTTCTGTAACAGCTCTCTACTAATTAGTCTTTTTTTTAAAAGTATTTTATTGTTAAGTCATAATCATTTATCAAAAAACTATTTTAACATAACAAAAACAGATATCAATTATTATTTATGTTTTCCTTAGATGCTAAGAACTTACAGCTGGCAAATCATCAGGACTTCCATCCTTCCAAATAACTTTGTCTTCGAATCCAGTCTTGCGTTCAGCGCTGAGATTAAGCAGCTCAGAACTAGAACTGATTGTCTGCATTGTCAAAGTAATCACCAATTTGAGTTCTGTGATCAAGAACAATAACGTAATATTATTTCTTAATTTTAGTCGTAATTTAAACAGTGAAAGATACAATTAATTACATCAGCGGTAACCTCTTAAGAGAGTGTCTAGTTTTTATAGTGTAATATTATCAAAAAAATCCTATAGGACTCTATATTGCTAAGACCGTCCTTATATTCATCTTGTACAAAGAATTATATTATCTTTGGTTTTATGCCCACTATAATTTAGTTTAAAAATATTAAGTAAACATTTAATTGAGTCACATTACACGTATATATACATAACACGTATCATTGCCAATGTATTTAGACTATTATTCGATCTTAAAAAAAGTAATGATAAATTTTGTACGCAACCAAAGCACCAGTAAACTTTGTCTACAAGTCCAACGCACAAGTTCTTTTATTTATGTTATAAATTTTCCCGAAAAGAATCGTTAAAAACAAATCAAGCAAATGGAACTTGAAAAGGAAATAAATTTATTAAAGTTTCAACAGGCTGATCCTTTTAAACTTCGAATCTTCCTTCAAAAGTATGTAACTAAACTAAACTGTACTGAATCAGCCTGTAAGCGTCCCGCTCCTGAACAAAGGCTTCTTTCCCGTATAGGAGAAGAGTTGCTTAATCCAGCACACTGGTCCACTGCGGGTTTGCGGATAAGGCCCGATCCACATTACAGTGCTGATCTCGGTTCGTTCTCGGTCCGATCTCGATCCGGTAAAATATTGTTACACAAGAAACAATGAGAGTATTCACACTATCCGTGCCAGTCAAGGTCCGATCAAGTCACGCTCCAGGAACGATTCGTCAAACAAAACATTTTCGTGATGATCGGGCCTAAATTCCCTACCACGAGTAACGGTCGCTATCAGGTTCATCATAACAATCAAGAATGACTGCTTTACTTGCGCTCCAAGGCATGGTGGGGAGATCCTAAAGGACATGCACCCAAACTGGAAAAAAATATTTGCACAAATACAAATAACTAACCCGAGTGGAACGGAACCCGTAACTACCGGCGTTAAGGTGACTACTCATACCACTACACCAGAACGTTTGAAAAACAAGTAAACGTTTAGATAATAATTGTGTCTTACCCAACTTTTTCGCCTTCTCTACAAGACTCTTAAAATCATCCAAATTTCCATATCTTTCGTCTATGTTAGTGAAATCCATTGTACCGGGTTCATCACAGTCCATGTTTTTCGAGGATATAGAAGATAGAATTACAGCGTCAGCGCCGAGTGCACGAACATAACTTAGTTGCTTTGTAACACCTGTTAATTCCAACATTAGTTGACATCATTTTCACATTTGAAACTGACGATATGAGATAGGTATTTAATAATACTGTACTGTATTGTATCAGCCTGTAAACAACTCACTGCTGAGCGAAGGCCTTTTCTCCATATAGAAGAAGGGTTGGAGCTTAATCCACCATGCTCCTCCACTTCGGGTTGGCGGATAATTTCCCTACCATGAGTAACGATCATTAGCAGGTGTCCATGATAACAACCTGGACCGACGACTTTACGTGCTCTCTGAGGCACGGTGGGGAAACCCACAAGGACTTACACCCAGACCGAAAACAAAAATTTGCACAAATACAAATATCTGCCCCGAGCAGGAATCGAATCCGCGACCGCTGGCGTTGAGGCAACTACTCGTACCACTATACCATTCCGTCATTAAAATCGTCGTTCGTATTTAATAATACTGATAACCAATCACATACAAACTTGACGATTTCCTGTTATATTTTTTGAGGAAAATTATGTATTTAAACGATTTTCATCATCCTAACTAGTCTATTAACTTTGAATGTCAGGGCGCATAAGTATTCCATTAGAAAAGACTATTTTTTTTTTTAAATAATTTTACTCATAAAGTTATATTTTCAAAGATATGTAATGTTTTCAAACGGATATCTTACAAGTAACAAAAGATTTTAAAAAGGTGTATCACAGTGAAGAATAATTCATAGTATTTTTTTTTTTTTTTTTTTTTTTTTTTTTTTTTTTTTTTTTTTTTTTTTTTTTTTTTTTTTTTTGTTCGAGAATAAATATGGTTAATTATACAATTTAGTTTTAATAACCTTGTCAGTGTTTGTGTTGATATAGACATATATCACTGTTCTCTCGTTTCTTTTAAAACCAAACTTTTAAAACATGTTACGGGTTAAGCAATTTTAGTTTTTTAAGTTTTAATTTATATATGTATATTCCATTCACTACTGTTCTGTTTAGTGTTTTATTTTGCTTTATATCGTACACTTTAAGGGTTTCAAATTAGACATTATGTTATTTATGAACTATTTCTATATCTTTTAATGGCTGTAACCTGTTCTGTACGTGATTAAATAAATAAATAATCAAATAAATTATTTTCTACTAGTCTCTTTTTGAGTACCTTCGGTATTTTAGGTTCGTAATATATTTTGAAATACTCTTGTGTATTGATACGGCAAGCGTGACCAATATTTATAAGCGGTGGTAAGAGCGGACGGAATAATATTCACAGCACGAACGAATAGTAAATTGACATCAAATCGTGCTGTCGATGAAATGCGGATTAAAAGTTTCATCGATGGAAATGGTTAAATGATTCCATTCGCGTCAGTTTTTCTGTTAACGATAAAAAATTTAACAATCACATATATTCTATACTTTTTAATTTAATTAACGGAAAAAGCGTTTTATTTTTAGGGAAATCCTCTTTCAATTATCAAACAATTATTTTATTTTATTTCAAAAATATAATTAACACCCCCAATCCCAAACAAAGAAAACACAAATCCCAAACAAAGAAAAGAAGTAATCAAATCGGATAAGAATTTTCTTTCGTCTTTCTAAATTTCTCTACCTCTTAAGTCACCCAGTCCATCTCCATCCATGTCTTTAAAGGAGTCGACCAGGACGCTGTAGTAGACCGCATTGCTCCACCACGGATCTGCCCCCCCACTACTAAGCAACACTGTCAACACGACTGCACCTAACCACATACTTCGCGTAATTTACGAGATTAACAATAAACAGAGCAATCTAGTGAAGGACAAGCCAACATGTAACAATGATTTTTTTTGTTACTTCAGCACATAATCGTTCTGTAACAGTATACTTTTTCCTCTTTTATCAAAGGGTCTTTTCCCTTCAAAAATGCTATTAAGCTTTTGCGTTAAAGGGCCCTTTTTTGAAGATCGTTTGTACACTTTTCGGCAATACGCTGTAGCTGTAATTGTGTATCTGTAATTTCATGGATTGATCCTCAACCCTTCTGTTATACGGAAGAAGATGCTTTTGCCCAGATGTTGGACAATGATAGGTTCTTTTACTTTAATTAAATTATTCTAATATAATACTATTATTACACAATTTATATCACACCTGCCAAATATTCTATTTTACATATTCATAATAGTAGTTCTTACAATCAGTAGCAAATAATATTTCAAGTATTAAAAAATAATGAATATTATATTATCATTCATAAAAATCAAACCTTTTTTCAAATAAGCGTACGATCTGCCTGATGGTAAGCCGTTACAAGTATCCTATGGTCCTGCGGGAACAACACAAACGTGTTTCTGAACATTAAATATATGGGATTTATTTTAATAACTCAATAATCATCGACAGGGAATTCATGCTCACACAATGCAGCCCAAACGGTTCACAGTTCGGTATCAGAGGAACTTCCTCCCACGGACCATTCGGCTGTGGAATGAACTGCCGAGGTCTTACCACTGGGCTACAGTATGGGGTCCTTCAAGAGGGGAGTACAATTTTTTTAAAGACATTATAGTTATGTAATTTTTTGCATTTAAATTTCGTATAGTATGAACAGGATAATGTCGTTTAGTTACATATTCCAACTAAGAAACTATACAACGTAGCGACAGTACGATATCATAATTATCAAAATGATTTCATACACTCATATTCTTGGAAAATAAAACGAAAACTTGAGTTAAATCGAGAGTTGTATTGTTCGGTACATCACTATCTTTCGGACCGGAAGTACTGTCATTGTAGTCGGTAATTTAGTTAGGCGGCAAATAGCGGGTTGGACTATTATCAGCTCGACGTGCTCCGCACTACATCTGTCATCTAATGATTACATGAATCGATTGAGAAGGTTACCTAGTAATTTGTGATGTCGACTATTAAAAGTCGATGACAATCATTTTTCCTATTTTGTCATCAGAATATTTTTTTTAAATATATT
The DNA here is from genome assembly GCA_036937285.1 of Euphydryas editha. Lineage (NCBI taxonomy): Eukaryota > Metazoa > Arthropoda > Insecta > Lepidoptera > Nymphalidae > Euphydryas > Euphydryas editha. The sequence goes on from JAUPFZ010000006.1 coordinate 1,316,113, forward strand.
CCTGACTTTGGTTCTCTTTTATTACTGTTGATTTAGATGGGAATTAAATAATGTTTGTTACGGGATGTGATTACAAATAATAATAATTTAAAAAAAAATACAGCCATATTTTTTTTATTAAAAATTATTATATAACGTAAGTGCAAAAGTTATTTCTATGTCGGTGATCCTCTTAATACAAGAGCTTCTCCAGCCGTAAGAGTAAGACTGCCTTCTAGTGGGATGGTATCACTGTAAAAAACATTCATTTAATTAAAGTAATTTTCTTAAAATGCTTGAATTGTAGTCAAATGGCACAGGTTGAATCCAGACAAAACTGGCTGAAAAGCAATATATATATATTATAATTCAATTTCAAGGCGTTTGGTAACTATTGTAAGAAAACCTTTGCAATGGGAGAAATCCGGACATTGTTATCATGATCACTACAAGTATGTCTGAAATCCGTAGTGATCGCGTCCTGGCGGAACGAATATTCCAAAGAGTTAATTTAATTTTAATACGCAGGTTTGTATAGTATTATTCACATAAATTGAATTTGAAATGTACTTTATCAAACTGTATTTATTTAGTGATTCGGTGAGCAGAGTTAGCACTGGTTTGGAATAAAAATAAGTTGGTCAGAAACTCAATTATGACTCATTTAAAATCATTTCATATATTAAATTTATGTATTGCATTTATATGTAAAATGCGTGCTAGAAAATTATCAAATTTTTTTAATATAACAATAATCTTTTATAATGTCATAAAACTTCATTTGTTTATGATTTTTTATCTATATAGTTCTATACTTGAATAAAGAAGACTGCACCTCTAAAATTGTAGGTATAATTGATTCTACTAATCAATTTTAATATGATTAAAAAAACGTTCCAATGATTCGATAAAAAGAAACGATCATGAAATTTAAATAGAGTAAATTTATCAAAAACACAGTTCTTCTAAAACTTAATAAATTCCAAATAATCTCTATTCCCTATGTAATTGGTGGGCTGTACAAAATAAAATATTGTCTTATATTAGATGTCGTAGAAATACGTCCAGATATATAGGAATGGGATTTAGTACGAATACGGTATTCCCAGACGTTTTCCGTCTCTATTTTGTTATATGACATTGGAATTTCGGACGGTACATAATATTCATTATATTAATATTAGAAACACTCGAATGGTAAATGGACTTTAGCTTCATAGCTTAGACGAATTGATTACATAGTTAGAAATGTTACAATAATATAATTGCTGTGCTTATTATAATCGATAGTACTAAATGATCTTCACTTTTTCATCCGTTACGCGATGTAACACAAAAATTAGGCTAACAAGATCAAACAAAAAAACAAATTCTACCGCTTTATTATTTTAGATAAGCACGTATAAAAATGTTTTTTTATAACATGACATCATTCATGTTGAAATCTTTTATGATTTCTATAATTATATAATTTATGTACTTTTAAAGTTAATGAGATTGTTTACACTGTATTTATACTTACTCAATATTTCTGTTAGAGTGTATGCTAGATATATAGACGGTCAAGGGATCTCTTAGTAGCGATACAGTAGATAGGTCAACTACGTCTTGTTCCTGACCCACATTAAACACTAGGGCGTAAGTGTCGTAGGTGCGGAGGTGTCTCACGAGTATCAGCGTATTCGCTGTTAGACTCTCGATGTGGTATTCTCCGTGTGATAACGCTGGTTCTTTTCGTAGTTGCGTCAGTGCTTGGTATACCTTGAAAATATTAAATTTAAGATTAATATTCTTTTATTAGAAATAATTCATTGTTTCAATTTTTAGGACAATGATTTGTAATTGTATTTTTGATGAGCTGTTATATTCGCTAATTGAACATAACTAAATCAGCCTGTTAGCGTCTCACTGCTGAAAAAAGGCCTCTTCCCTATATAGGAGAAGGGTTAATCGTTAACTGGGTATATCTTTTCTTTTTTGTTTGTCAACACAATAGGCTGGTAGCTACAGAGAAGTCTTCCTCCATTAAATATATACTTTTGTGCATAACAGATATTACTATAAAATACCTTGAAATGACTTCTTCCAGCCTCTCTTTGTGCTTGTAAATTTAATTCCATGTAATCTAAACCAACTGGTAACCAAGTGGTTGCGTTTGTCGAAAATCCTGCGCTGGTAGTATTATCCCATTGGTAAGGAGTACGAGCTGGGTCTCTTGAGAACTCTAAGTAGTTATCAGGGTTCCCTTGGTTACACGCTGCCACGTCGACAGTATCTTCCCAACTGACATATCCATCTCTCATACCGATTTCTTCCCCTTGGTAAGTTATAGCGACTCCAGGCAGCATCATGTTTAAAGAGTTTAAGCCATCCATCATATTTGGTCTGAATCTTGAGGGAACTCTATTCTGGTCGTGATTTCCAAACTTGTAAAAAAATATTGTTCATTAGTATTACGTAAAATAAATTAGAAAAATATTTCTACAATATTTGTACTTACGACCCAATTGGCGACATTTCCTCGAGGCATGTAAGTTAACCAACGTAGGATGGTATACACGAAGTCACGTGCGTTTGAACTGGCCGACAGACTAGTGATAAAGTCGAAATTGAAAGGGAAATGGGCGCCTGTTCTATTATTTTCATCGCCATAGTACAGCATCGTCATGGATATATTCGCGTATGCTTCTGCTAACAATATCCTATAAGACAGAAAATTTATAAAAATACCTTTACAATATAAGTCAGAGAGAAATATACACGATTCTACAAAACTATCGTTTGACCTAAATAAATATTTGATATGTGAATGCTTGAAATAACAACTCTAACTCGATATAAAAAATTAAAAGTAAATAAAAATAGTTACGGAAACAATTTTAAGAACACCGTGATTTGCTTAATAAGCATTTTACAACTGTTAATTTGATACCCAGCGGCTCTAAAATGAATACTATCCAGTCCTTATCATTAGAACCTGATCTTTCTATTACAACTTTCCATTTCACACCTGTTACGACTGCGGAGGTACGCAAACATGTGATGGCTATGAAATCTGATGCTACTGGTAGCGATAACATAAGTCGGCGTATGATACTATTATCTCTCCATTCTATTCTTCCTATCCTATGTCACATATTTAATTTCTCTCTTTCTTCTAACGTTTTTCCTGATGTGTGGCGTCATGCATTAGTCATTCTTATTCCGAAAATATCCAAACCTACAACATTTTCACACTATCGACCAATTTCAATACTTCCTTTTCTATCTAAAGTTCTTGAACGCATTGTACACAAATAACTATATTCACATTTACACAGCAACAATATCCTATCCCCTTTCCAGTCTGGCTTCCGCCCCGGGCACAGTACAGTTACGGCACTCAACAAGGTCTGCGATGATATTAGGTACGGAATTGACAACAAGCAAATTACAATCCTTGCTCTGTTAGACTTCTCTAACGCTTTCAACACAGTAGATTTCGATATACTCTTAGCAGTTCTCAAATCCATAAATATCTCCTCAAATGCTACAGACTGGTTTCATTCCTACTTATGTGGTCGCAGACAATCTATTAGTCTCGATGGGAAGCAATCTTCAGTTTCTCCTATCTGTGCTGGCGTCCCGCAGGGTGGAGTGCTTTCTTCTTTGCTTTTCTCCATTTTCATCAACACTCTCACACAACACTTATCATCATCTTATCATCTTTACGCTGATGACCTACAGATTTATAAGACTGCAACTGTAAACGATATTGCTCGGGCTATTGACGATATAAACTCCGACCTAACAGTTATCAGTACCTGGAGTAAATCGTTTGGGTTGTCTATAAATCCTAGTAAGTCTCAAGTATGTATTTTCGGTAACTCAAAACAACTTCACAAAATTGACTTTCCTCTTCTTCCTTCAATTCTATTTGATGGTGTTTGTTTGGAGTATTGTGGATCGGTAAAGAACTTGGGTATCTTGATGGATTTTGATTTTGATGATTTTGTATTTTGTCCTGGGTGCCCCACATTGCTTAACTAAGCCGTAAGATCTTTTGTGCTATTGGTGGACTAAGAAGGTGGAAAAATCTGCTGCCAACAAAAACTAAAATATCTCTGGCTCACACCCTTCTTCTGCCTATACTCGATTATGCTGACTCTTGTAACCTGGACTTATCTCAGCAATTGATCAATGAACTTGAGCGCCTACAGAATCTTATAATACGATTCATTTTCGGCTTGAAAAAGTATGATCACATTACGCAATACCGAACACAACTTGAGTGGTTAACAATACGACAGCGACGTCATTTACACTCTCTCTCTCTCCTTTATAATATCCTTTATAATCCTGATACCCCTCTATATCTCAAGGAACGATTTAGGTTCTTTGGGCTCAAACTCCCTACTCCCACATCACCTTCGGTCCCAAAATAACAATCTACTCGAGTTGCCTCTGAATCGAACAAAATGTTATAGTGAATCTTTCACTGTTAAGACAGTGAAACTTTGGAATGCGCTACCGGATGATATTAGACGATCTGAATCAGTTGATATATTTAAACGTCGTGTTAAACAGCATTATCTAACACAAAATGCATAGCCTACTCAACGCTGTATGTCAATAATTTACGGTTATTATATTGTGTATTATGTATGTATGCATGTATGTATGTATATATGTATGTATGTATGTATGTATGTATGTATGTATGTATGTATGTATGTATGTGTATGTGTGTGTATGTATTATATATTTATATTAAACTACTATTTTATGTGTAACTTAGTATGTATGATACTAGTACTTTACGCATCAACTGCTTTGTATCCAGATATCCTATACTCATGGTTGCCTGTAAGAAATCGCTTTTAGTGATAAGGCCGCCATTGCACATTTGCTGTAAATATATTACAATGTTAATTCATTTATGTGTGTAATGAAGTATTAAATAAATATAATAAATAAACACTCGGTTGTTGTAAGAAATCTCTTCTAGAGATAGACACACTCTTATATTCTTTTAATGTCACGTATAAATAGAATATAAATATTTCTGAACATACATTAACATGTATGTAATTAGAAAACTTACTTGGTGTCAGTTTCGTTGGCTTCTGTCCATCTGTCAGCGACTTCTCTCCATTCGTAAACTACATCATAAAGCTCAATTTGATCTCTAACGTGCACCTGTGTAGTGTAACCGGCTTGATCCGGTCTTACAAACATATCCCCACTCAAAGGCTCATCCGGATATGTACCATTATGATCATTAGGGTTCGCTTCAAAGAGATGTGGTAGAGCATCCAACCTGTAACCATCCGCTCCCTTTTCGAACCAAAATTTCATTATATTAAGCATTTCGTTTCTAACCGCTGGTTCTCTAAAATTGAAGTCAGCTTGTTCAATTGCAAATTGATGTAAATAGTACTGTTGGCGTTGTTCATTCCATTCCCACACGGATCCACCGAACTGGCTGATCTGAAGAGAAATTGTTGATTTTATCTGTGATAGTTTTCTTTTTTTTATTCTTAAGTCTTCGTGAATCGCAATAAATCCTGGTATTTTTGAAGTTGCAAATTTCTTGTAGTTAAATTAAATTTTTAATTAGTCAGTAAACTACGAAATTAAAACTCCGTTTAGTTTTAAACTTAATAGGAACTAAGAAACAAAGAAAGTATGCAATTTTGTTCCTATTTTGTACTTAAACGATTTAAAGGTGTAACGAAAAAGGTTTTTGCTGCTCATTTTAAAAGATTTGTGCTATGATTATTAGTATGTATACTTACCCAGTTTGACGGAACTTGACGGTCAGAAGTATTCGTAATAATAGGATCGGCCCAAATAAAGTAGTTCTCGTATCCGGGTTCTCTATCAACAGATTTCTTGAAATATTCTGAGTCAGTACTAGCGTGATTTGGAACATAATCCAAAATAATTTTGATACCTGTAAAATGAATATTTTTTTAAAATAACGCCAAAAAAGTGCCGTAATGCTTCAAAATATGGACAAGGTTGTAAACGATGGTTTCAAATTAAAATCTAAGAGAGGAATTTTACAAAAAAACTTGAATTAAATATTTAGTTAATAATAACGTTGTGTGAGAATTGAGTAAAAGAACCAATAGTTAAACAGCGTGGTGCAATAAATTTAATAGACTTTTGTTTCACACATTTTTTTATAAATGATATTTGTACATCATGAGAAGTACATAACATGTAAGAAAGTGGATTATAATTACCAAGATTGTGAGCTTTTTCAACTAATTCTTCAAAGTCCGCCATTGTACCATATTCTGTTTGAATATTATAGAAATCGCTAATGTCGTATCCAAAGTCTACCATAGGTGAGACGAAGATTGGGGACATCCATATAGCTCCAACACCAGCCTCGACTAAGTGGTCCAATTTTGATATGATACCTTTGATTTTTATAAAAAAGAACGTTAAGTTACAAATTCGATGTAAATTATCGATAATTTATTACGTTCAGTGCAGGTATTAATAGAACAACTCTATTAATGCGTCGTGTCTTGTCAATAAAAGGCTGTCATTCATTTTTAATGGAACTATTGAATGTTATGAAAAATTACTCTGTTTTTATAACATGAAAATAACAGTTAGCATACAATATGCGACGTGGCAGGATATATATTGCCCTTCCTGTGGCTCTCATTGTTTTTACATAGAGCTGTCAATACTCATAATATAAAAAAGTACTACGAGTATGACATCAAATCACCGAAGCAAAATATGCAATGACATTTATAATTATAGAAAATTAATTATGTTAAATTTTTTCTACGTTTAATTTTATACTTCACACACACACGGTCGTCTGTTCCTAAGGTTAACTGAAGCTTCCTAAAAACATTTTAATGCCTGTGTTTTAGGTACCAGTCAACTATATATATTATTTAAATAAATATATAATACGTATATAAATATTGTGAAAAGAATCCGGTTGGGAATCAAACCCACAATACTGCATCAGAAAGCAGGGTTACTGCCAACTGCGCCAGCGGGCTAGTCAATAGTAAGACTCTTGGGTAAATATTGACAGTATCTAAAAATTTTACAAATTAAAATTTACTTCTGAAGTTTTTAATTTAATATTTGAGGAAATAACATCTTGTCATCAATCACATCAACAGTCAAGAGCATATTTTATACATGTGTGTTGTTTTTCGTTTCTATGACATATCCTGTACCTTCTAAAATCGTCCAGAAATATATATGTCTATATCAATGATATATGAAATTTAGGTATCCTTAGATAAGCATCTAGAAAATTGAAATTGCTCCCAAATGATTCGTTCTGATGATATTTATGCATTTGTACTTATATTTCGGAAAATTCCATGTGTTGCGTCAAGGTGAAGCGTGGCCGAGAATATTTAGTAAAAACATATTTACCCTGTATATCACCGATACCATCGCCGTCGCTATCCTTGAACGATCTTGGATATATTTGATAAATAATGGTATTCTCCCACCAGTCCAGCGGTTTTAGTTCCGGTGGTGGCAGCGGTCTGGTAGCCAGCACAGCCCATGTTATGCTGCCTACCACCACACCAACCACAACGATTACCCCAAACGAGATGCCTAACACTTTTAAAAGTGATGGCATGTTGAGTGTCGAAAGATTACTAAACAATATTATTAAATTTAAACTATCATACTTGCGATACAAGTGAAGATTGTGGGGGACAACTTTATCACTATTAAAAATAATACAATCGGTAAAAAATAGCGTCTGTTAGTTTGTATTAGAATCACTCTACAAATATATGTATATAGTAAAATTTTATAAAAAATATGTTTGATTCCTTATTTTCTACCTCGTTACACCCTTGTAGAATTTCTTCTTTTCGAAGTTTTTTAATTTAAATTTCTAAAAAGATCTCTATTAATTCCGAAAGTTATAGCAACAAAGTCACAGAAAAAAGTTATTTATTAAAAGTTTTTAATTTTTTTTTTAATCTTTATATCTGTGTGGTATACTAATATATTCAATAAAATATTAATCATTTGATAACATTTAATAAATTGTTACTAAGTTACTTGTACTCGTACAATAGCATGTAATATATAATTTTAAATATTTTAGAAACTTCTTTCTTTATTTTTTCGATATATTTTCATTTGTTTGTTGACAAGTTTAAAAATAAACTCGAGTTAATGAAATGAATGACAATTTATTTGCAAATAAAATAAAATAGGGTTAGATATATATATATATATATATATATATATATATATATATATTACGTTGGAGTGTATTTCACGCGATGTTAGTGTCGCTATTTCACTTAGGTGCAGCATATTAAAGAAATGATTAAATTACTTTGGTTAAAAATTAAATGCGATATTATGTTATAATTGCAATAATTACTATTTGGTTGCGTCAAGCACATTACCTTGGGTGTAGTCGATACAAAGCTGGCAAGCGATAATATTATTTTAAAAAGTAATTTTATTCCGTTATATTGGGCTTGTAATAGCGATTCTACGCTGGAGATGGAAAAGCAAAGGTGTCTTTTTTTTTTTTTTTTGAAATATCCATGCAGTATCTTTTGATATTTATTTATTTTTATTTAATTTATTTAATTACACATTACACATTACACGTACTATATTTAACAGAGGTTAAAATTATAAAACTTTGGAATTGAACAAGGCGAAGTGTTACTAATACATGTTTCATGAACAAACAATTACTAGTAATTTATTTAAGGAAGGATATCATCTTCTACAAAAACTTTATAAACAAGAAGAACAAATTATAAAGAAGTTATACATCAAGTGTCAATAAATGAGTATAAATTACTACAGTAATTAAATTAAATTAAATTATTGAACCTCCTCTATGTTGATGCGAGTCTGATGCCTATGCTAGGTATAGAAATACCTGTATTACAGGTCATCAGTCTCGCACCACTCCGGACCACTTAGCATATTGATCGCACTGCGACAAAAAGTTAATATCTATGCAAGGCTTCTCAAAAAAGAAATAGTGATATTTCCAATCTCATAACCCATTTGATTGCATTGTATATGTGTGTAGGGGTATATATGTATACGTGTGTATGTATCTCTGTGAGTGTGTGTGTGTGTGTGTGTGTGCATGCATGTGTGAGCATCCCATGTCAACCACCAGCGCAACTGAACATCATAACTGTGGATCGTTTAGTTCATCATTGAATTAACCCCTCAGTTTTATCATAATCAAGATCCAACAACATTCCTGTAACCTTCAATTTACACCCATGTTTTGTAAGGGGGTATATGTCTATCAAAGCGTTAATTTTATTATAAAGATGGTCACCCAGGTAACAAAAGAACCTATGGGCAAATTTAGTCTTGAATTGCATGCCGATACAAACAACATGCTTTCTTCGTTTATTTATATTCAACTGTGGATTATATGGGAGCATAGAATGTTTACGGAGCACCACCGCCAAAACAAAGAGCTGACGGACAGTTAGAACCTTCCAATGCCTATACACGTCAACAGTGGGACAAAGGAATGGAAGGAAAGCGCTCACTTTCAGGACTGCTCTCTGCACACGCTCTACCTTTATAAGGTGAGTTTTTGCAGCACCTCCCCAACTAGATATGCAATATCCCAACAGCGATTAACACAGTGATAAATATATTATCCTTATAGTAGAGTGGTTTGCGATATGACGAAGAATTTTAAAAATGTAAATTAGTTTCCTAATTCTTGAGACCAGAAGATCCAGATGCGGTTTAAAGTTAAGGCAGTTGTCTATCATGACTCCCAGATATTTTACTTTATCAGTAGCTTGCAAATTAGGACAGTGACAGTTCGTCTTAGTCAGACATGAGGCTAAATGCGGGGTCAATGTATGACCAGTAGGAAGACCGCGTCTAGACATGGAAAAACAGATGTATTTGGTTTTCATTATATTTAGTGAGAGATAGTTATACGTTAACCAATCTGTAACCAAATTCAGTCCCAACTGAGCATACCGGAAAGCATCTTCCCATGTAGTAGCATGGAATAGCAGAGCAGTGTCATCCGCAAAAGCTACAAATCTTCCATTATACAATTTTGTCTCTAAAAGGTCATTAATGTAGATGAGGAATAATGTGGGGCCAAGGACACTACCCTGAGGAACACCGACAGTTACAGGCAATTCTTCACTAATCCAGTCACCAATTTTTACAACTTGGGAGCAATTTGAAAGATAACTAGTAAAGAGACGAAGCGAAATACCACGAACACCTAATCTTTCCATTTTTCCTAGGAGGGTTGTAACAGAAACCGTATCAAAGGCCTTAGCCAAGTCGAGAAAGATACCAATCACCTTCTCCCCTCCGTCCATTTTCCTAGCTATAAAGTCAGTAAGGCAATGGGTCGCATCATCGGTTGACTTTCCTGCACGAAAACCATACTGTGATTGCGAGAGGATGTTTTGCTTATGAAGGTAGTCAATTAGCCGCTTGTTTAATAATCGCTCTAGAATCTTGGACAGTGTGGGAAGCAACGATATGGGCCTGTAGTTATTAATACAGTCCCTATCACCACCCTTATGGACAGGTATAATGAGCGATTTCTTATATATATCGGGAAAAACACCCGACTCCATGCATAGGTTACATATATGAGTTATTGGTGGGATTAGGATCTCGCTATGTTTCTTAAGCAGTGAGCCAGATATTTGGTCGATACCAACGGCACATCTATTTTTTAGGCTCATGACAAGATTACTAACCTCCAAAACGTCAGTAGGACTAAGAACCAACGACCCAGGTGTGGCAGAAATAGCATTAATTGGCAGAGAGGTGGTACTACTAGTTACTATATTAGTAGCTAGACTTTTCCCAATACTTGTGAAGAATTTATTAACACTATTGACACAATCTTGCGGATTACCGCGTGCAATCAAATCCATGGATGATATTTTTGGTTTTTTATAGTGCGTAATATTATTTACTGTCTCCCAAAGCTTCTTAATATTGGCGCATGCTTCCCCTATTAATTGTCTTTCATATGACCGTCTAACTTTTTTAAGTAATGTATTACAAAAATTTCGGTAGCGCTTATAAATTAAGTTCAGTATGGGGTCCTTCAAGAGGGGAGTAAATAGGTTTTTAAAGGGTCGGCAACGCGCATGTGATGCCCCTGGTGTTGCAGGCGTCCATAGGCTACGGTAACCGCTTACCATCAGGCGGGCCGTATGCTTGATTGCCACCGTCGTGGTATAAAAAAAAAAAGTTCAGGGTTGCATTCTTCGGATGCTCAACTGTTGTCTTTGAATCGACTGGCCCGTTAACGCAGTTGGCAGTGACTGAGGGTTAGATTCCCGCCCGAGTCAGGGTGTAATATATGTAATATGATATATTTATTTATTTATGTATCATTTATAGGTATATTTATCAAAAAAATATATATCAGGAGGCTTTTACCTAAAACACAGGCATTAAGTTGCTTAGAGGCCTTAGGGGCAGACGACCATTTGTGTCTGTTAAACAAAAAAAGAAAATGAAAAAAAAAAATATGTGAGGAGGTATTTGATGGTATTTTTGGGAATAAATTAGAGAAGATAAGCTAGATGTCAGGCCTGCATCGAATTCACCACGCTACTGATAGTAAGCCGTAAGCACGCTACTAATAGTAAGCCAATATCGTTAAAAGTATTGCAAGAGCTAAATGAAATATTGTAATCAGTTACGAGAAGTCCACGCCTGAAATTGTAATTAACGTCTAATTTCGAAGGCACCATCCTGAAGCATTGCCCACTCTTAAGGAATAGCTATCATCAGAGCTCGCTGATATCAAATCTTTAACATATTATTTTTTTCAATAGTTTTTAAAGTAACAATTAAGATTTTTTTTATATCTATCTCTATGTGCGTAAATTTATGAACAGTTTTTTCTTCGAAAAGTGTGAATGTATGATATAATATATGTATATACAGGGCCGGATTTAGACTTGTGGAGGCCCGGGGCAACAGTGGAGTGGAGGCCCTTTCATCTAACATTTTGGTTCCGAATATATTTCGAAAAAAAAAAGCATCGCAACTCCGGACCGCTGTTATTTATTTCGTCGAGATATATGTATTACTAAAAAACAAAAAGTCATCTCAGAATTTTAGTTTTTTCCCAAAATCTCTATTGTGGGGGCCCGGGGCAGTTGCCCCAGTTGCCTTCCCCTAAATACAGCCCAGTGTATATAGTATGGTATATTTATGTATAGTATATGTATTAGTTGTTTTTACTGTATTTAAGTATTCCTTGTTTTCATTTAAACATAAATATATAGTAATGTATGTGTTTGTATGTTCACCTATATCACCCGCTTTGTACAGTTCCCTACGTCCTACGCTGTGTCCTATACCCAAAGGTTGTCAGGAAGAGATCGCTCTTCTAGCGATAAGACCGCCTTTGTACATCTTTATTTCTAATATTTCTTTTTTCTTTTTCTTTGTGGTGTACAATAATAATTACTATTATTGACACATAATATGTCAAAATTAGTAAACAAAATCGTGTCTTCTGTCACTTTTGACAACTTGCAATCATCGTATTCTTTTTTTTTATTGTCGCAGTATCGTATGTCATACAGAATAAGATTGGTATAGGATAGAATATAATTTCTTTTATATTTATTTTTTTTATTTCAATGGATTTTATTTTTGCCAGATTAGCACAGATAACTAATTACCTCTTCGCTTTTTTTCATATTAACTCCTTCAGGTTGGTTATCTGGAAGAGATCGCTGTTTAGTTTTTTAGTAGTTTTTACCTTTTGTACATAGGTCTTTTATTTTATACTTAAACGGTTTGTTTCTTTTTTTTGCGTATGTATAATAAAGAGTAAATAAATAACTATAGTTTAACTAATAGTGGAATATAGCAAATTGCTAGACTACGTGTTTCGTCATTATCAATCAAAAATAATGTGTGGAAGTGAAACATCTTAAAATCGTTCCTTATTGAGTATTTACTTTGTAACATTTCCATAATAGCCAAACTTCGTGAATTCTAGATTCAATAGTTTTTGATGTAATAATAGAACCGATACTTAACTAAATTTAAACTACAGAAATGTTGGAAGTATTTATTGTAATGTGAAAAGTAATGGCGGTAGTCTAAAACCGCGGCACGTTTGATGTCGAAACCGGCGGCTTTACGAATGTTTTAAACATGGTCAAAACTAGTTAAACTATCCGAACTATATAATGTAGGCTTTAACATTAGACGAGCTTTGAGGAACGCTAACCTTTACGTTAATAGTATAAATTTGGATAATGTTTGTAGTTTTCATGTGTATAACATCAAGTGTTAGGAATTTAGAAATTTTTGTTGTTTCTTTTTAGGTTTTCCTTGTGATTATTTTCGCTTCTAAAATTTTTACAGATAAAATAATAATTGGAAGTTAAAAAATTTTGTAATAGATGTAGGTATTTGATCGTTTTTGCCGTGCGGTGACTGGCAGAGAAGAATGGTTCCGACCTCTTTCTTGCCGAGGTGTCGTAAAAGTCATAGTGGTGTGAGCAACTGTACGCAACTAAATATGTACATAACCAAGATGGTGTTGGGCAGCAGCGTCACTATGTTTTGTCACAAAACAGTGCACTTCCCAATCCGCCTGCCAAGCGTGGCAAGTATTGGTAAACCCCTCCCAAAGTTTATGGGGCAGACCTATGTTCAGCAGTGGACATCCAACGGTTCATGTTGTGGTGATTGTGGATGTCATCGCGGTCACATCTACTTTTTTGGTCTAGCTTTCGTGACTTCAATCCCTGCCGTGACTAATGGGTCTATGGCATAAATATATGTTTCATCGTTATCGGGGCTTTTTTGTATATCTGTATCAGAAGAACCTGGACTGACTCGATGTTATCAGGTGTAAAAAAAAAAAACGAAAAGTTTTTTATTTGTTTTATATTTTTAAGTCCTATTTTTAAGTCTTATTTTCAAGTCTTATAAAATATATCTTATAGTATTTTGTTATTATATCTTTATTAAAATATTTACATTATTTAAAAGAAATATTTTGTTTGAATTTGTTTGATTTTCTTTGATCAAATATACGTTTTTAGGTAACGATATTTTAACAGAATTTAGTATCATATGACAAATTATTTATCGTTTGAAGATCACGAAACAGGTTCAGCTTTGAGCACGAGCGCTTCTCCAGGTGCCAAAGTCAGCTGTGCTCCGTCGATCATAGCGCTGGAATAATTCGTAGTTTATTTTAAATAAAAATTATTTTTTAACCGTCATTTAATTACATGAAATATTCATCTATGACGTCTAGATAGATAAGTAATATATTCATATAGTGGGAGTTTAGGCTAGTCCCCTACCATGACCATCCTGTGTAGCTTGGGACTCCTCGTTGGTGATGAAATGGTGAAGGTTATGAATTGACCGAACAATAATAGGAAAAAAAATGTAAATTGTGACATAACAGGGCTATCGTCAGAAATATTGATTCGAAATATTCAGTTTTACTTGAGGGTCTTCATTAGGCCTAGTTTCTGACTTTTCGCAATAAATAAAACATCTGAGAATCTCTGTAATTTTTCTAAATCGTAAACTTTCTAATCATTTGTAATTTTTTAATCGGACAAACCGTTGCTGAAATTATTTATAGATGAGATGATTGATGAGACTAAATAAATAAATGTAAAATATTAATATGGCTGCCATAAAAGTCTAGAAGAAGTTTTCAACGCACCTTTCATTTCTTGTAGAATGTATGCTCGAAATGTAAACCGTTGCTGGAAGTGTGAGATGAGGAACGCTGCTGAGGTTGATGGTGTCTGCAGTATCAGCCACGTTGAATAGTAGGACAATTGTGTCATAGGTTCTCAGGTACCGCACCAAGTATAGAGATCGGTCTGATAGAGCTCTAATGCTATATTCACCATGTGAAAGTGCTTTCTCTTTACGTAAAGCTGTTAAAGCTTGATAAACCTGGAAAAAAGATACAGTTGTTCATCAGATTTGTAAAAGTAGGGTAGTTTTAATTTTTGTTATCTAGTTGTATACACCAAAAATGTTAACCTTGTATAATACGTAGCGTAGGGCAATGATGATGACCATTGTTTTTAATTTCTTGTAAATAAAAAAATTTAAAATATTTCAAGGAGCTTATTCGACTATTTTCCTACTATACCTTGAAATGGCTGCGCGGAGCTTGCTTCTGATTTGCGAGATTATTTACAAGATAATCTTCAGCAATCGGCAGCCATGTTCTATTAGCAGTTGAGAAACCGGCATTGGTAGAATTGTTCCAATGATACGGTGTCCTGGCTGGATCTCTTGAATACAGGAGATAGGTTTCGTTGTCACCACGGTTTATGGCTTCCACGTCAACGGTATCCTCCCAGCTAACGTAACCGTCTCTCATACCTATTTCTTCTCCTTGATACGTGACAGCGACTCCAGGGAGGATCATGTTTAGGGAGTTGAGGCCGTCGACCATATTTTCACGGAACCTGGTCGGCATTCGATTATTGTCATGGTTGCCGAACTGAAACCAAAATAAGTATCTCCACAACCTATACCTCCACAATATATGAATACTATGACTATCCTCCCTAACCTCCATGCCTTATTTCTTTTACTCAAACTGTCGTAAACACTAATACTAATCTATGTATCTTAATATAAAATATCACCCCAACACGTAAGGCCATATTTGAATCATTATCGTTATTTTTTAATAAGTATAATGGTTGTTTTTGATCAAAGTGATAAAACTTTCTTTATTTGGAAACATCGAATTTCACTTATTTTTATTACAGTAATAAGACCCTTGTCAAAGATAATATAATATAAAGGAATACCTATCTTAGGATAACTTTTTATACTTAGAAATAGTTTAAGTCCCGGGGGATAATTACGTATATAGTACCTATAGAATATTATACACATATAAGTATGCGTAAGTGAAATCATATAACAGTTCGTAAATTATTAATTATGACAAAGGGACGGAGTTCTTTAGCATTAACAATAAAAATTATTTATCGTGTACCAAAAATATGGATATTAACAATAATTTACAAAGGCTTTCTTATATTATGTGTACATAGAATAAAAATAGTGTTGAATTAATTTAATTAATATGTGTTGTTTGCAATAATAAATATTATAGGCATTTACGTATCGACCAAAAAGGACTACAATTACGATTATAATACACAAAGACGTTAAATAGATAAATATTAAAATATGGCAAATGCACAAAGTACTCCTTGAGACGTTTTTTAAGACAAGTTTTAGATAGCGCTTGCCTTACAGGAAGCAAAACACGCACTGTTAAATGATACTAAATTATTATTATTTAATAAGTACATATACCCAGACTGGAAACAAATATTTACACAAATCCAAAAACTGCATCGAGCAGGAATCGAACCCACGACCGTCAGCGTTGAGGCGGCTACTCGCACCACTACACCAGAACCGTCATCGCTGTACTACATAGTATAATAAACTAATAATTATACCAAAAGTATCTCACAGCATTTACAGTATTGAATAAATTTCTTACCACCCAGTTGGGAATGGCTCCATATGGCATATAAGTTAACCATTTGTGGATAGTATAGACGATATCTCTTGCATTAGAACTGGCTGAGAGGTCCGTGATAAAGTCAAAGTTGAATGGGAAATGTGCTCCGACCTTGCCTTCGTTATTACCATAGTAAAGCATGGTCATAGAAATGTTAGCGTAGCCTTCCGAGAAGAGTACTCTGAAATAAATATAATTATTTTATTGAATTAATACGTACATATAGTTAAGGCACATTATGGGACAATATTTTTATTGTTCCTCATTAAGAATTACACCAATTCGCTTACGGAGAAACCTACCAAGTTATAGAATATTTAGGTGTAAAACATCAAGATATAAAGTTAAATGTATGTATTTCAATAGTTACAATAACCAGAAGTATAAATGTTATGAATCTATGGTACACATTTTCTTTTCGTTGGGTGAGGGTAGATACACAAAAAAAAAAACAGTCTAACACAACACAGATCTAGAGTTCTAAGTGTACTGGAAGTGGCATTAGGCACATTTAAAGAGTCTAAAATGTACATATATTTTTCATGTTTTGGTGTGCATAAAGTTATGCTACTTTTGATGAATACACGTTGTTATGCTTTTCTCTATTATTCCTTCTGACTGTATGTTATGATTTCAGGGTTAAATTTTAAAATTTTGGTACCCTTTCTTCTTTATAAAAGAATGTATTTTGCTTTTAAATGTTGGCACAGAATTTATTCTTGCAGATATTGAATAATAAGTAGAAGTTTCATTTTATTTCTCCGAGTAATTTGTACTCAAAGACCTATTTAAAGCCAAGAGTACAATTTTTAACACACACACAGACACAGACAAATTTAATTTTGAATTCAAATTATTGGTGTGGATAAGCTTTTACGTTACATCACTTGTGTACTAGGGCTTAGTTATGTGTATGGATGGACGCTGCGTACTCGAATACAATATTTTTATCTCCTGGGATTAGCACTGAAATAGTTCGTGAATTTTGGTAATGGGTGTGTGTCCTGAATTCACGAGCATTTTATCTTTTTTGGGATACGTTTTTTTAGCATAGAAGTTAATATTTAATCTAGCCTTTTGGAGTTTTTAATCCATAATCCACATTTTTATATCATTCAAATGAGAAAAACCAATAACATATCTATTTACTATTAGTTTTTGTGAATAATTTCATGTGGAATTTTGAATTATTTTAATATCTTTATTACAATATAACTACACTTCTAGATTTATATCAAGATTAAACATAGCAAACCAAATTATGACCTTGAAGAATATAATAAAAATATATAAAACCATATCTATTATCGTGCGGAAATGTTGCACCATGCGAAAAAAATTTAGTAAGTAACAGACTCTCTAGTAACTCTAAAAGTATTTTGTTATTTTATTGTATATATGTGTGTAGTAGGTAGTTAATTAGGTTATTGACATTTTGATTTAGTATTTTGTATATTTTATAGTTATTAAATACTAGCTTCCACTCGCGGCTTCACCCGCGTGATTGTATTGACAAAAAGAAGCCTATGTCCTTCCCCAGGTTTTAGACTATCCGTATCAAATTCCTACAACAGGTCGGTAACAAAGACTCTTATACAAAAAAAAAAACCGTTCCTCCACGCTCGCAGAGTGCACAGTAATAAACGCTCCCAGTTGACACTTTGAATTCTCTCGAAAAGAAAGTCTTAAGCGCCGTGGTACAGGCATCACTTACGGGTTACTGATAATTTTTAAGCTATGTTATACTATTGCTAAATTACACACAATTTTTATGAGTTGTAGCCTATGTACTATTTTGATGTCTAAGCTATATTACTGTATAGTTTCATCCAAATCCGTTCAGTAGTTTTTGTGAGAAATAATAACAAACATCCAAACAAATTTTCGCATTTATAATATTAATATTATATATTAGATATGTAGTTAATCTAAACACTATTCAATATAGATCAGGCCGCTTTTGTATTTAAATTTAATATTGTTTATATACAACAAACAACAAAATAAACTTGTTCTTGTATGATTTATTATATGATGGATTCAACTTTTTATGCTTGAAAAGTTTTATGGAAACCTATCCCCACTGAAGAGCGTATCTGAGTTATAAGATCCTTATTAAAACTTTTGTCATTGACTGTTTTATCTTCAGAGCAAAGTTCCTCATATACAAGTCTCTTAACGACTTACCGAGTGTCGCTAGCGTTATCTTTAATGTATTGATCTACGTATTCTCTCCATTCATACACAACATCGTATAATTCGATGAGATCTTTTGTGTACAGCGGTATTGTGTATCCCAATTGGTGTGATTCGAACTGTGGAAGCCCACTCAAAGGATCATCAGGATATCTACCAAGATGGTCTGCTGGATTTGCCTCCATTAAGTAGGGAAGAGCGTCGACTCTGAATCCGTCAACACCTTTATCTAGCCAGAATTTCATTATGTTTATCATTTCCTGTCTGACAGCTGGGTTTCTGAAATTGAAGTCTGCTTGCTGAACGGCGAACTGGTGGAGGTAGTATTGCTGACGTTCTTCCCTCCATTCCCATGCCGATCCGCCGAATTGACTTACCTGGAATAGATGAGATTCCGAATCGGTGGTAGCTTTACTTATACAAAAACAATAATCACTTTTAAGTTTTAATTTGTAAAACGACGATTTAAATGACGATTCAAAGGTGCTCGTGGGGTCTATTTGAATAAAGTTGTTTTTGATTTTGATTTTGAGATGTCAAATACGTGACAAAGTACGTTTTGCAATTTTTAATAGCTAATTGTTTGTCACAAACTTTTTAATATCATTTTATCATTTTGGACAGAGGTAGAAATGTAACTCGAATATTTAGAATAACTATTAAAGTTAATTGCTATATCTATTGCTAGTTTTGTGTGATGAATATTTTAGTCTGTGACTTTATTTATCGTTTTTCAAAAGCATACTCTCCAAACATGAATTAGTGAAATTTTCATTAATTACGTTAGTGAAGCTGTATTAACTACATATTAGTGAATTTATAATCAAATCAGTGGACTCTGATATTCACATATACATTGAATAGTTACTAATTCTGCGTGGTACGACTCTCACATTGATAAAAAATGAATAATCACTTAAAATTTGTGAAAACTCACTAGTTCATGTTTAAATAGTACAAAGTTCGTTTAAAATAATCATATCTAAAATAAACAATTAACAATGATTTTACCCAGTTTGACGGTGGTAGACGTGTGCCTGGATTGTTAGGGTCTGAGCGAGCGTCAGCCCAAATGAAGAAGTCTTCGAAACCTGGTTCTCTAGCCACAGATTTTATAAAGTATTTCGACTCATACTCGCATGGTTTGGTACGAAATCCAATAAGACCTTGATACCTATAAACATATATATTAATACGTGAAGCAAAAACTTTGTACCCCTTTTTACGAAAATTACGCGGATGGAGAAGTATGAAATTTGGCACAGTTAAAGTTTATATGGAGAAGAACTGCAGAATGCTAATATTTTTTATAATAATGCTCAGAAAATACATTAAATTAACAAAAAAAAAAGAAGATATATGTACAATGTACATATATATACAAATTTTGTTTTTTTGTCAAAGTCTGTTATCAACACGGTTTTAAAAACAGGTCTTGCAACGAACTTTTTATCTAACACGGTTTTAAATACAGATCTTGCAAAGAATTTCTTATTGATTTTTTTTAATCACAGATCAGGTTCAATGACAGCTGCATATGCTCACCATGTTATGCGCAATCATATTTTTATGATGTTGACGATGCTGTTAATTATAGATTAGGTCGAATCCCGACCACTGGACGACCACTAGTTTTATTTAAATTGGCTTTCTCAGGAATTTTATTTAATATCAAGTTACAAATTAAGTATGAATAGATGTATGGATGGATGGTTATTATATTATTTTACGTAGAAGGTACTATACTGATTGCAATTGAACTTGGCATCTAGAAGAATAATTTAGAATTTTGACTAAGAATTTAGGAGATAACAGAAAAATACCTAGGTGGACGTAGAAATTAATTGAATAAAAGCCTGTGGTTAATTATTACACAATTTTCCATCTTCTATCTACTATAATTTACGATCAGCTTGAAAAACAAATTTTACCAAGAAGAGTAGGTTACAAACAAAAAAATTACTTCATAGTTCAGTACATTAGCTATCATGTGAGAAAAATAACGAACTCATATACTCATAACGAACTCATATACTCATAACGAACTCATATACTCATAACGTACCTTGAACGGTACAATATCTTAAGCTCTATCTGTATTATGAATATTGTTCCAAAGTGGAATTAAAAATATGATAAAAATATGATTTACATATTAAAGAAATTTCGAGATAATTTTGTTAATTTAATTTGTTTATAACAATTTTATCGCTAATTAGTTAATAAAAACTGATGATATCATTTTTCAATTCCGTATCAGTTATCGTGTTTTTTTTTATTATATCAACTTTAATCTCTAATTTTTTGTAGATAGTAAAATAGAGCTAGGTACAAGGGGGCTGATTAAAAGTCCCTAAAGATATAAGAATTTTTACTAAGCTTCGATATTATAAAACTTGCAATACTTTAAAATTTGATAACTATTCTGGTATACTGGTGCGTGTAGTCGCCTTAACGCCAGTAGTCACTGGTTCGATTTACGCTTGGGACAGATATTTTTATTAGTAGATACAAATATTTGTTTCTGGTTTTGGAGTCTCTCTAACGTGCTTCTGTGAGCAGGTAAAGCCGTCGGTTCCGGGTTTACGTGCTAATCCAGGTTTTAATACTTAAAATTTATCCTAAAGTCACTTATAGTTGTTGAAATACTGTTCACTTCGTATTCGCCATAAAGTGATATTTAAATGCCTATTTAACCTTTCAAAACAGACTATATACAGTAAAATTTAAAAATACTTATAAATATATCGTCAAACCTAATGCATGAGCTTTCGCCAGGAGTTCCTCGAAATCATTCATAGTTCCATATTCGTAGTGAATGTCGTAAAAGTTGCTGATGTCATAACCGAAATCCACCATCGGTGATTCGAAGATCGGCGACATCCATATCGCGTCGATTCCAGCATCCACGAAATGCTCCAGCTCCTGGGTGATTCCTGTAATTTTTTTTATCATTATCAGCTATAAAGTGTTATTGAGAGCTCATGCCAAGAGATATGTTATGGATATTATTGTTATGTTACGTTATGGATAGAAGGCGAGTGAAAGACAGACCATACAGATGTTTCTTTGGTCTGGGTGTTTGTGCATGTATTGTGTGTATGTTTCATGACTCTCGACACAAGATTTCATTCTATTTTCGGGGCCATTGAGTGGGACATATTTATTAATGAATTATATTTGTTTACGTTTTGAACGGACGGATGGAGTATTACGATTCCTAAAGTCTTTTGGGTAGCCCTTAAAATTAATTAAAACCATTCTATCTCATATCGGAATATTAATTATATGGAAAATACTTTAATAAAAATTAATCACTATTATTTATGAAAAAATTATCACTCAAAACAAAACTTTTCTCACAGTTTCATCTTCGTTGACACATTGTTTTGTTACAAATATTTTGGGTGATATATTATGGTGATATATATATATATATATATATATATATATATATATATATATATATATATATATATATATATATATATATATATATAAACTCTTTTGCAAAAAAAACGGGCACTTAAGCAAAGAACTATTTTATAGTTACTATTAGTTTGTTTGACAATTTTAGGTATTGTTATCCTCAGAATTTTATAAATTAATTAGGAAGGAATAGTTTTCATCAGTTTTATCATAACATTTTAATTAAATTATTAAGAAATAATGTTTAAGCTCAAAACACTATGATTGTACCTGCTCGCTAAATAAAAATGAAACGCGTTAATTTCTTTGTTTTTCTTGAATACATTAAAAGCAGATAAAAGTTTAGTATTGAGTGTGACCCCCTCTTGCTGAAATCACAGCTTGCATTCGTCTGGGCATGCTAGTGAGTATATCTTTTATGGTTTCTTGGGGAATACGTTCCCACTCCGCGGTAATCACATTCTTTAGCTCTCTGATGTTCTGCGGAGCCGGCTGCACTGATCTCACTCGTCGCTTCAGAACGTCCCAGACATGCTCTATGGGATTGAGGTCCGGACTTCTAGCTGGCCAGTCCAAACGACGAATTCCGACTTCTAGCATATACGCATCCACACCGCCAGACCGGTGGGCGCGAGCGTTGTCGTCCATAAAAATTGAGTTTTCGCCAAGAGCGGTTAAAGCGGGTTGTGCATAAGGAATTAGAACTTCCGTTATGTATCGGTGTCCAGTCAGTGTACCGTTTTCGATGAAGACTAACTCCGTACGATCCATAGAATTTATTCCTGCCCAAAACATAACAGAGCCCCCTCCATAAGGTGTGATTTCTTCAAAACATGCCTCTGCAAAGCGTTCTCCTCGTCTACGTAGCACTCGCCGACGTCGGTCTTCACCATGCAGAGATATCCTGGCTTCATCGGAGAACAATACCCTATCCCAGTCTTCATGTGTCCATGACACACAATTTCGAGCGAAGCTAAGCCTGGCAACTCGATGTCCACGGAGTAATTTAGGGCCGCGTGCCGGGCGATGACTGTGTATATTAGCAGCGAGAAGCCTCCTCCTGCCCGTCCATAGACTAATTTGCACATTTCTTACTTCTTCGAGGGTGTTCTTGAGGTCCAAATAAGAAGATTTGCGATTTCTCAACGCTTGACTAACTAGAAAACGATCATCCCGTGGTTCGGTACATGTCTTTCTGCCAGAACCAGGCCTTCTCTTGACGGAACCGGTCTCTTGATAGCGCTGCCAGGTCCTTTGAACTGTCGACCGACTCACATTTAGCCTCTGAGCCACGAAGCATTGACTGCAACATTCTTCAAGCAGCGCAATAATTTTGCTCGCTTTTATCACTTTATCTACCATTTTCGAGATTGCTAAACAGCAATAACAATACTTTTAAATGTCAAGGACACCAGATAATTTAATAAAAATTGACAAAAAGTTAATTAGAGTCGATATTAACTATAGGGAATTCGCGCCACAAAATGTAGTTAAAAGTTATTTTCTTTGAAAACCAGGCTCAGTCAAAAATTTGAATTTGGAATGTACTCTTATAAACATTATGGCACTTTTATAACTGGCCAGTAACATGTTCAAATGATTAAAACCTTTTTGGTATTTTATTTTTTTCAGCCAGGAAGAAAATCGAAACCGCCCGTTTTTTTTGCAAATGAGTGTATATATATATATATGTAATTTTTACAATATTATTTCCATTCAAACTATGATATTGTGATCTTTTGTATTTGTTTCTTCGTAAAAGTCACAGTGCTACACAATACGACATATATAAATATCATTTTGTATTTGAAATTGAAATTGAAAGTAATTTCAAAGATAAGGTCTTTCGAGCGCAATTAACACATATTTGATTTATTAAATAATGTATAAAAAACACGTTTTATTATATATATTTATTCTCCCAATTGATGTTCACTTAGTTTTATTACTTAGAAAATACGATTTTTGGGGAAATTACATTTTATAACATTATTTATGTCAGATAAAATTTATTCCTCATTATTTTTATTATAGTTGTACAATATTTTATATAAGAATATGAAAGTATGACATAGTTATTGACAAAAAAAAAAAATATTAAATTTACCTTTCAAATCCCCAATACCATCCCCATCGCTATCCTTAAATGAGCGAGGGTATATCTGATACAGGACGCAGTGCTGCCACCAGTCTAGTGGAATTATTTCTGGTGGTGGCGGTGATGGGGAATCAATATCTCTTATCAGAGCCCATATGAGAACACCTGATGATAAAATGATAATTTTGAGTTTTTTTTGTTTTGTTAAAATGACTTAAATGAAAGTAATCTCTAAATGTTCATCTCAATTGTGTTATCTTTTCGACAACAGTTCCGGTCCAGTCGCGGATTCGATTCCCGCTCAGGACAGATATTCTAGGTTTCCCCACCGTGTCTGGGTGAGCACGTAAAGCCATCGATCCCACTTGTTATCAAGGACACCTGATAGCGATCGTTACTAATTGTAGTGAATTTATCCGCCAACCCGCAGTGGAGCAGAGTAGTGGATTCAGTTCTAATGCTTCGTCTATATGGAGAAGAGATCTCTGACCAGCAGTAAATCATTTACAGGCTCATTCAATTCAGTTCAATTATCTTTTATTCGAATCACTCAAATCCACCCATACCTACGTATAATATCAACAAACACATTCACAATTTTTATTATTTAAATCAACAATTATATGTGTGTAATTCACACATACCTGTCAGAGTTCCGATTATAACGATAACAACAGCTGTGATACTCACCGCCTTGCACGAAGGCATCGCGACTGACTACGACACACTGACGTCGGATATTATTATATAGATTGTTATATCTTAATGTTTTTTATCATTTTAAAAAGTTGAAAAAGTTAGAGCTTAACTTGCTATGATGTACCACCCGTAAACAGTCTAGTTTTTATCTATGACCAGTATATGGAACCATCTACGGTATTTCCGAACCGATACGACTTAGGTAATTTCAAGAAAAAAGCTTACGCCTATTTGAAAGGCCGGCAGCGCACCTGCTAATCCTCTGATTTAGCGGGTGTCTATGGATGTCGCTTACACTTGCCACCAGGTGAACCGACTGTCCGTTTGCCCCACCCCACTTACGTAAAAAAAAAAAAAACTATTGGGAAATCTAAATAATCTTACATATAAATAATAATGTTTAATCTAGATACAAGTACTAAAAATCGATTTGTTGTTATCGAATATAAGAAAAAATCGATTGTATAAGAGCAAGGTTGGTTCATTAGTCTACATATATGAGGTTTCAATTTTTTTATAGCATTGGAAACAGGTTTTGTCAGTTGAACGTAATCTACATATTATGTAGTTACGAGTACATACATTCATCTCTCCCTGATATAAGACGGAGCTTACGTGTTGCCGATGTCATCCTCTCTAATTGGTAAAGTAGCTTGGGTCCAGGAATATTCGTTAACGTAAACTTAGATTTTTTTCTGAAAAACTTTTTATAATGATATAAATTTTATCGATCAAGTCAGGGAATTTCCCACGAAGGCAAAATGTTGTCCCGTGACCATGGATTGTGCAACGTCACCGAGATATCAGGAATCTGAAACAATAATCGCAATAAATCTTGTTTAATGAAAGTGCAAATAATTCCATTGTCAAATTAGTTTTCCTACGAGATAAAATATCTGTGAAAAAAAATTCACATTTCGAAAATTTTAGCTTGAGGCCAATGTTATTAAGCTGTTTTTATTTAAAATTTGATATTATATATTTTTTTTTTAATTTTCAATGACATCAGTTGCTTGACTCCTAAGATTCCATCATCTGTTCAATTTAGAAATTAAATTTGAATTGCATTTGTAGTGGGTCTCCCTGCTGAACGCCGATGTTAAAGACAATCGTATTTTCGCCAAAGTGTAGCTTAGATGGTGCACTGTTACACTGCATCTCATTATAATTACTTTTAAAAAGATAGAAAGAACTGGGCTGAAAGAACTACTCCTTCACAGCCTCTTTCACTTTGAATTCTACTTGTACTTTGTAGTAGTTGAAAATTTGTTTTTATTGGGGATTTCAGTGGAGATTATGTGCCTACATGTCAAGCGGCACAATGTGTTCCAACTGTTTTTTTTTTTTTTTGTTAATGGCACACAATCTTGCACCATAAATATGTGACAAAAAGGATGAACTCACCTTATCAGATAACATTAAACTACAAAGTTTAGTTATGTCATTCAAAAAAAGCTTGCTAGTGTCTCCAGCTGAAGTACTCACAAGATCTTTAAGATGTTGTGGTATATGCGGTACACATAATGTCACTACGAGTATAATGGCGTTGCTGCGCCATTCTTCTCTGCAGAATCTACATTCAGAATCGGTGGTAGCTTTACTTTTACAAAATAATAATCACTTGAAAGTTTTAATTTGATTTGCAATTTGGAAAGTGATTATTATTTTGTGGAACTAAGAATTGATTTTGATTGACAGCACGGAGACCCGTTGTAGGGCCACCTCAGGACTCTATCTCTGTTCGGCAACGCCATTTTCCGGTAATCTGAAAAAAAAAAACAATTTAACTAACATTTTGGATTTTGGATTTTTTATTCAATTTCATGTAATTTTATAATGAAATATGGTCGAAATAAAAATTTATGAAAATAATAGTTATTAAGAAAAATTTTAACGTTGATATCAAATTGACAACTCATAACACTTATAATCAGTTATTTATCAATGCTATATTAAACAAAACATTTGTTTTTATCAGGTATTAAAAATTATTATCTGAATGTTGTTTAATCTTTGATAATGTTGTTTGCTACTAATATCTATTGATTAAATGTAAAAATTGGATTTAAATTTTAGACCTGGAAAGTAATAAATGAAAAGATATCAAATCGAATAAGTTTCTAATCTTCGAAAGAAATAATAAATAAATGTAAAATTGTAGTATATCCTATTAAATCCAATTACAAAAAATATTTAAAATAGCAGTAGACAATATACAGATTGGGTGAAAACGAGAATTAGCATTTTAGATTAAACTTGATTTTATAAGAAATTCTCGCTTGACTGTTGGATCAAAATTCGAATGAGAAGTTCTGTCTTCTGCATTCAAATCTTGAAAGCAACGAAACCTCGAAAGCAACAAATTGAAACGGTACGCATTCGGAGTAAATCTAGCCTGGACAACAATATAAAACCACTTGACGCTTTTTTATATCATTTGTTTCTTTTTATATATTTCTGCTTACAATATATTTACAAATGTAAGAAATAAGATAGATAAGTTAATAAAAGATTCAACACGAAATACAAAATAATACATTTAAAAGAAAGAGCGTTAAATTTTTTTAAAGAAATAAACATTTCATTTACCTATTCAGAAATAAAACAAGTGGTGAAGAATTAGTACGAAGTTAGAATTGAATTAATTTAGAATATAATAATTATGAGTAATCGTAAACCGTATCGTGAGTAACGTAGTAAAGGAAGTATTCGTAATAGTGCGTCGTAAGAGCGGTATCGTATGCGTATCACGTACGCTGGGCTCGCGGGGCCCCTAATTCCTTTGTAAGCGGGTGGGTCGGAGAGAGGGTAGGCATTATCGAGGTCGCGGTCAGCGTGCTATCGACAGCCCTCCGTGATTAATTAACCGCTTCGTGATTAATGTGTCGAAAAAAAAAAAACAAAGTAAATCATTTTCGGCATCGCCTCGAGTGTTTTAGGATGTGCTTAATAAAAAAAGTTTGGATGTCATGTATCGTAGTATTATGGGTATATGATATTGCCGTTTGTTGTGGTAGAAAATTTCCATTAAAACCAGTAGCGGTCGCGATTCCGCTCGGAACGGATTTTTGTATTTGTATGAATATTTGTTTTGAACTAGATGTTGTTGTTTTTGTAAGATCGCGTTAAACCGTTGGTTCCGGTTGTTATCATAAAAACCTGATAACGGTCGTTACTCATAATTGGGAAATTATCCGCCAAACCCTCGTGGAGCAGCGGAATAAGCTTCAACCCTTCTTCTACATGGAAAAGAGGTATTTTTCCAATCCATGTAGGAGAATGTTTGAATATCTTAGTTTTAAACTTCATGATTTAATTTTAATCATAAATCTAAAAATTGTTATGATTTAGTGGTGCAATTAGTCGTCTCAACGCTGACGGTGACGGGTTCGATTACCGCTCAGGGCAGATATTTGAATTTGTAAAAATGTTTGTTTCTGGTTTTAGTGTTAGTCCTTGTGGGTCTCCCCACCGTGCTTTGGAGAGCACGTAAAGCCGTCCCGGTTGTTATCACAGACACCTGATAACGATCGTTACTCATGGTAGGGAAATTATCCGTTAACCCGCAATAGACCTGAACAGCGTGGTGGATTAAGCTCCATCTCGTCTTCTTAATGGGAGAAAAGGATTTTGCACCAGTGGGACGTTTAACTAATTCAACTGGAATTGAACCCGCGCCCGCCACCGTTAAGGCGACTACTCGCACCACTACACCAGAACGATTGTCGTACATATGTATCAAGAGAAATTTATTTCGTTTTTAATTAGGCCTATTTCCTGACATTTTTTACATTAAAAGCGAAACCAGATGACTAAACCTTAATTCATTATGAACGACCGGTGGCTTTAAAGGTGAGCTAACCTTACCAAGCCCTTCGTACCTTCGTACATAATTTTCACGTTCGTCTTTAGATGTGGTAATTATTTTGTTCCTTTCTCCATGTTTTATTAATAAAATGGTGGTCCATTAACCACTCGCTCTGAGCTCGGGTATTATGAGTTAATTTTTGTTGTTAATGTATAATATTTTTCATACTTAGCTATATTAATCGTTAGACTCTTTTTAAAAATTGGTTACAACAGAAAGGTAGAAAGGTTCTCAAATTTGTTGTATTTTTTATATATTTTATGTAATGCATTTTGTTTGTTGCAAATTTAGAATTGATTATAAAGTTGTTTTGTAAGAAGTGTACCTTCTAATAAAAGATATGGGATCATTGGTGGCAGTTTTCATTGTGGAAACATTTTTTATATCTATACAAATAATAAATCTGTTAAAACCTCCGTTTTATTAATACACTATACATCATCAAGAATAAATTTCAATAGCGCGTTTATTTTTGTATCAGCGCCATCTGTTATCGTGTTTTTCTCTGTTCACGTATCACGTAAAAAGTACAAAACCAATGTAAATAACTTTAATACATAAAAATTAAACATAACTCACAGTATAATTTAGTTTTTGTTTCATTGTAATTAAATTTAAAAATAAATATTTAAGAAAATAGAAATAGGTACCTACGCCGCCAACGCCATCTGGTCTAAGGAATCTTAAAAACTCACAAAACTTATTTTTGAGTTATTATTTTGCTAAACTTAAAAGTTTACTAAATATGTCGGATAGGAATAGAAATCGTTTTAATATTTTAGAGAAACATCATTTTCAATTAATATAGGTACTATTATGTTAAATGTCACTAAATATAAAAACGATATTCTACTATTATACGATAGATGGCGCATGTAGGTGATAAAAAATATAAATTTATAATTTTTAAAATTTTAGTTAAATACCCGTGCGAAGCCAGGGCGGGCCGCTAGTATAAAATAAAAGTGTTGATAATGAAACAACGATTCGTAAAAAAGGTCAAATTTCGTAAACATCACTCCAAGTATTTCTATTCAAATTTCAAACTTTTCATAAAATTACACACGTAATTTAAAATAAACAATGCCTTACATTAATTAAGCGTCTGTAATATATGTAAGAGACAGTAAAACGTTGAAAATTAAATTCTTAATTACTCCAATTTATATTTACCCATTCATAGTTAAAGTTTATACAGCTATAGACAAAAGGTGCAAAATAATAAAAATCGATAGCAAAGGTGTCCTTTATGGACCACAATTTTTCACAACACTTTTACAAGAATATTCTAGTCCAACCAATTTAGAACCTAATTTGAACGTTGCAAGAATACAAGACAGAATACATATTTCATTGCGCAATTGCAAAGAGTTGCAATCTGATCGCAGTTTATTTATAACCCACTGACATAGTCGTAGTATCGTTACACAGAATGCGCTAAAATAAAGTCGGTGCAGCGGCGGGCCGTAGACGTGGTTACGACGCTACGATACGCCGTAGCGGGTGAACGGCCGGCGGCGTGGTGCAGCGGTCGATACCCTGCCCGTTCCCCGCACCGTTACAAACCCCGCTCCTCCCGCGTAGGCCCCGTTGGAGGGATCTGTTCTTAAGGTATCTTTAAACTTTTCCTGTGTGTTTCTTCTCGTTATAATTTTAGGTTTAAGTACAGATTTGATAAACATTCATCATCATCATGTTTTGTTATCAGACGTAAACAGTTTGAGGGAGGAATCGACAAGGCATTTGGTTTTTGGAATAATTTCGCTACTAGACTTGGATGTACCGATTTAGCAGCTCTGTAGGGACATTAATAAAGGACGATGTTCCACAGAAACGAAGGCTGTCCTATTGTCTACAAATGTTAGGTAAGGTTATATTATTTGGTCTTCTATGCAATCTGCCGTTTCCCATGATTGTTTTCAATGGTGTAAATTTTTTTTTATAATTTCTCTTGTTTTGGAGACTAAAGATCGTCGAATCTACGAATGAAACTACGAATACGATACGGATTTTCGAAAACAGCTAGTACCTAGACAAGACTTGTTAGCGAGATGGGTACTTATACAATTATTTCATAATGTGGTGTCCCCTGTTCTGAAGAATAGAACCACGTAATTGCGCTATGAATGTGGTATGTGTTAAATAATTCGGGCAAGTTCGCTTTAGGCAGGTGTAGAATTCCAACAAACTTTCACAAAGTTGTCTGTGCGGTAGCTTGCTTTAGTTTTGTAAGGTCACAACTTTTCGATAACTTGGTCCGCAATATCTTTTAGATTGTTCTTGGAATATTCTCAAGAATACGTAAAATATTTAGCGTTTATAGTGTTTATTGTTTAATTACTTTAATTGAAATTATAATGAGTTTCTTATTTAGCTTCAATAGAATAATTAAGTAAAAATCTAAATGAGTTAAATGTTTTGGTGACATGGCTGGTACATATTTTGCCTAGACTGTGTGTGACCTGGGTGTGTGGTGTATATATCGTGTTATCAATCGGGGGTTAAAAATATACATGTTATCTTTTCAACAATCCTTCTTCTGTAGCGGTGCAAGTATCGCCTTAACGCTGGCGGTCGCGGGTTCGATTCCCTTGATGACTGAGAACAGATTTTGAATTTGTATAAACATTTGATTCCCTTATGAGTATATGGGGCATTCCATGCCAACTGACGAGATGGCATGGAATGCCCCGTACCAATGGATTTTGCATCTTCGATTTCGCTGAAACTGGGGCACTTTTATGTACCGCTAGAAAAAGGGCTTTTATCATTTTTTTCAAATTTTTTCATCCAGCCAATCGGGAGATGAATTTTTTAAGATTGCGGAGATATATGTACATATGGTACTTATTCGATTAATATGTAAGTCTCTGAATTGCTTAGATTCATAATAGGTCACGCTGTAGTCGAATTAATTTTTTTTTCGGGTAATAGATCGTCTGGTAATCGATCGTCGAGTAATATCATACATTAATATTTAGAAATATCTAGATGTTCTTAATCGCTTATTTTTCAGGAGTTGACATCTTTTCATGAATCGTGGTCATAATATGATTGAAAAGTAAAACGTAAATAAAATATATAAGTCAAGGAATAAATTCAGTTCATATAAATTGCGAAAGCTTAAACAAAGTATACAACATTTTTTTTTATTACGAATTGTTCTGTTATCATTTACATATGTATCGCAAATATTTTTTGATAAAATTAATACTGAACTCGAAATCCGCAAATATTTATCGTCAATATATTGAATTACACGTACAAATATATATATTTTTTATTTTATCAACGTCGGATATCGACATCCATGGTTAATTAAATTAACATGTATTTTAAAATAAAACTAATAAATTTAGTCTACTTTTTAAGTCATTTTTGTTTTCTTTCGAAAAATTTTCCAGGCTTTTCAGCCTGGGATACGAATCTGCTATCTCCCTTGCAATCGTAATTCAAGTCAGTAAGTTAGTAATTTTATAATGGCTGTTTATTTTATTGCCATCAAGTGTTGTAAAAATGTTATAGTGGTGTCTTAATGATTTTTCGATGGTGTGCTAGTGGAATTGAATAGTGTAATAAAAAACTCAGATAAATAATGTCAGTGATTTATAACTGGAACAAGATTGAAATACCAGTAAAGCCCTGTTTATCAAGGAAAGTTATTAAATTCTATAAACGTCGACTTAATCGTAAAAACATGGGTAGAGATGCAAGATGTCTAGTTAACAAGTATAGATATTTCAGAAAATAGATTAGTATATTTCATTTAACATAAAATCCTTACCTTGTAGAAACGGATAAATGATGCATCGCTAATGTTGAGGGTTTGATTCCCGCTCATGAAATATTTTTATTTGTCACGGTCTAGATGTGTATGCGGATCTAATATTTCATCTTACAGGAGGCCGTTAACAGTGAGCCGTTTTCTTCTTTATTACTAATATTTTTAATGATCGCTACTGAACGTTCTTGGTATAATTCAGTCCTAAGTCCTATACTGTACCCGTTTATTCGTATTTCGTAATTCTAAAATAAAAATCTAATATTAAATATGAAACGTGAAAATTTCGTAGGCGGAATATTTTGTTTGCGGTAGAGCGTTGTGAATTTTAAAATATCGAATTTGAGCGCTGTCCCGGGAGGAATTTTAAAAGTCGAAGCGAATTGTTTTCACGATTTTTATTTGTTTGAACAAAAAGTTTTATATTTTCAATATTTTGACTGTGATGTACACGACGTTTTGTTATAAGAGTCCATTAGAATTAAGTGTATATTGATTGTAATTGTTTCATACTAAGACTGAACTGACTGAACTGAATCAACCTACAACTGTTCCACTACTGAGTAAATGCCTCTTCTCCAAGTTGAAGAAGGCTTAATCCACCACACTGCTACTATTGCATTGCTTTGATAACAATCGGTCCATCAATATAGTCCACTATTACATAACTTGCGCGATCGTGAGAAATCGTTGTGGATTCGAATTTCAATACTAAGTACCCGGATGACCGAGCTTTGCTCGGTTAAATTATATTTAGATACATTACATATTGATGAAACATATATAATATTTTCGATCTTACCGACATAAAAGTAAAATAATAGGAACTGGTTATTAAAATAAAAAATAAAAAGAGCTCTTAATTAAAAAAAAAAAATGAAAAAAAGATTGTTCTGTAGAATCCTGGATTCGAACTCAGGTTTTCTGGTTTCGAATCCGCCCGATTTCTATCCGAGCTAATAGAAGCTTGTCAATGACAGCGAAATTTACCTTCGTATTCTAATGGTATTTTTTAATTGCGTAAAAAAAGGGATAAAACAACATTTTCTGAAAATAAATTCTAGCTAGATCGATTTATCGCCCCCGAAACCCCCTGCATACTAAATTTCATGAAAATCGTTGGAGCCGTTTCCGAGATTCCGATTATATATATATATACAAGAATTGCTCGTTTAAAGATATAAGATTGAGGTTCTGCTAGTATTGAAATTCGATTCAAAGCGCAGTGGCTTGTGCGCCTCCGCGCCCAACCACTGCGCTTTCGCGCTACCGAATGGAGGGGGAGAGGGAGTTATCCCCCTCCTGCGCTTTCGCGCCCACCGCTGCTGGTTTTGGTCCACGGGGGTCCAAAGACCCCGACAATTCGCGAGGCGTTCGAGTGGCTTCCCCTATCCGCCACCCGGGGGACGCGAACAGTAGGAGACCAGCAACTACCTTGGGACGGTGGGAAGATCCTTTTTTTTTTGTCGCAGGGGAATCCATTTACGGATGATATCCAGGATGCCCGGGTCGGCAGTCCTAGACCTATGTCGGACTCGGCACTTTGGGAGTGCAATACCGTACTAAACCCCTGAGGGAGCCTTCAGCCCCTTTAATTGGAGGGTCCCGGATCTGCAGGCAACAAGACCCCTCCGGCGACACGGTGGGAAGATCCACACTAACACTAGTTAATAATTTTTTTTGAATTACAATAAGAATTTTATTCATTCACAATGAATATATATTAAATCAAATATTCACCTACTGTTTCATACAATGAGTTTTGATATCCATCTGATAAATTGACATTTATTGATACTGCTTCGCTCCTAAGGGCATGTTTGGTGATAAAGTTTATCTGGCACATTAGTTATCGATAAGCTTCATTAGCAGGAGATAAAGTAGTCCTTAAGGTGTGTTTTATTTCAACTAATAAGCAATATATTTTGGATTCACAGGTTGCGATTAGAATCATGTTACAGATAAAGTGGAATTTTATGATGAACAAGAAATATTTTTCTACATATAATAAACTTTTATCTGTTGGTTATCTTTATACGTTAGATAACTTTATCAGGATCCGATGTAACATGTCCTAAAAGTCGTTACGTGACGTTTTGTGCCTACGTTGTTTAAGAATAATATAGACTTATAATCAAGTATATACAAACTGGAATGCGCACGTGCACTCAAAAAATGTTCTTAAGAGAGGATTTGCATCTCTTTCTACCATGTATTCGAGGCAACTTGTAAGAAAGAGACAAAATACCAGTAGTCAACGAAATACTCGGAACGAATTTTTCACTTGATATGTTGGAAACAAATGTCAACCTTATGTCAGTTATTTCAAGGTGTATATTTTAATTTACAATTTTATTAAGTGAGCGTTCTAGTTATGATATAAATTCCTTGCTTATAATAGTGAAAGAAATATTCAAATCGATCTGTAATAGCAGAGTGTATCTCGATCTTTAAGTAACACAATTCTCTAAAATAAAAATATTTATATTATAATGTATATTTGTCAATGTATTTGGATATTTGTTTTAATTTAATTAATGTTTTAATCATATAATTATATTTTACACACCTTCTACACTAGTTCTCTGCCCAAAGGTTGCCTGGAAGAGATCGCTGTGTTAGCGATAAGGCCGCCTGATGCAACTGATGCTATGTGATTGATGTGATTTATATGCATTGTTTCTTTATTGTATTAGTGTGCAAAAAAGTATGAATATGTAGGTAACAACGGTGCTCCACCTACGTTTTCTTTACATATTCTGTTTAATCTGGATTGTCTGGAAGAGATCCCTACTTAATCGCCATAAGACCTCCTTTGTACATTATCATTATTTTGTATATTTAACTTATGTATGTTTAATCTCTTCGAAAGTGGTGTATGTGTGTGGGTGTAAATGTTAAGCTTTGTAAGTGTGAATGTATGGATGGTAGCATAAATGTTTTTATGAATGATTAGATTGGTGTTTCTTACTTTTTTTCACGCAAATACTGTAGTTTGCGTTTTGTAATCAATTGCATCAAAACTTTAATGAGGAGATAACATAGGTTATAAAGAATACAAATGAATTGCGCGATCGTGAGAAATCGTTGTGGATTCGAATTTCAATAGTAATTGAGTTTCAGCTAGTATTGAAATTCGATACCACAGCGATTTCTCGTGATCTCGCAAGTTACGTAATATACCCACGGTTCCTGGCTTAATGTTCTCTGAGGCACGGTGGGAAGATCCACACTAACACTAGCTTATATATATTTTTGAATCACAATAAGAATTATTCATTCAAAACGAACATAAATTAAATATTTGTCTACTGTTTTTTATATCCATCTGATATGATAATGAGTTTTGATATCCATCTGATAAATTGACATTTATTGATACTGCTTCGCTCCTAAGAGGCCATTCATTTATTACGTAAGACGAATTTTGCTAGTTTTCGACCCCCTCTCCCCGTATTATAAGAAAAAATAAGAATAGGCCGACCCCCTCCCCCCTGTTTAATATTTATTAAGTAAGAGTTTAAAGAAAAAAATTCACAAAAACAAAAGCCACCAGGTTATACGTATTCCTAAAAAAAAATTTCATCTGAGATCTACCATCGATGTTTACCCTTGTAGCCTATCCGAATTCCTAAAAAAAAGGTCATCCGAGATCTACCATCGATGTTTACCCTTGTAACACGATAACTTTGCGCATTTTTGTGATCTTACGTAAGAGCTATCACGACTCCCCCCACTTCCTTGTAAGAAAAAATAAGACATGGTCAAATGAGGAGATAACATAGGTTATAAAGAATACAAATGAAGTTTCGCGAATAAAACCGCGTATCAGGTCTAAATTAGTATAGATATAGACAAAGAATGGATTAGTGTTATTTAACTTATTATATAAGAGAGATAAATATTTGAAACGCACACATACTTACATATAAGTCATGTATACAACAAATACGAACAAGGTCGGATTGACGCAAGGTATCTCGAGCGTCTGAGGGGACTGAAGGGGGCGTACAGACCCACGCAGAAATAAGAGAATTTAATCCGATCGTAATTTCTAATGTACGAAATAAAAAGTTCGAAATACTGGTCGGAGTTTTATAATAAAGTATTTTTAAGTACATTGTATTATAACGACTGAATCTTTTTTTATTAGTTCAGTTTTTTTTTGCTTGATTAAATTTGCGTATGTATTATTTCCTTCACTGTCAATTATATAGTATGTAGATTATTTATAACATTGTCATATGTTACACGTAAATTACCCAGATAGTTATAAATATTTTAAATAAAGCAAATTAAATATATACGTGACAAACAAAATTTCAATATACGTAGAAACACACACACACATAAAACAACATTCATTCATCACACTCATGTTTCGAGTACCCTCTATATACCTTTAAATAAAAGTATTAATTTAAAAAAAATATATATACAACTATTAAATAAAATTATTCTTCATCTCAATATTTTTTTAGACAAAAAATAAGTTGTCTGTCCATGATTTACCCTACTTAATTAAAAAAACAACTCAATGTTCATAATATCTCATAATATGTAAGACATAATAGAGTGGTCTTATAATCATAAAGTTAGCAGAATTTCGGTTATTTCAGGGTATCCCAGTAGACCGTTAAGGCGTAAGCACGTTGCGGCCAATTTTCTGTCGCTA
Source organism: Euphydryas editha (assembly GCA_036937285.1). Taxonomy (NCBI): domain Eukaryota; kingdom Metazoa; phylum Arthropoda; class Insecta; order Lepidoptera; family Nymphalidae; genus Euphydryas; species Euphydryas editha. Next base: position 1,353,387 of record JAUPFZ010000006.1, read on the forward strand.
GGCCATTAACATTTACTTTGTGCGAGACGCGAGGCACTTAGGGAAATGGACAATTTTGCAAATATTAAGCTGCTCGAATTATTTTTCTTTTATGTTATATTATAATATCATCGACATTGTGTTTTATTACATAATAACTTTAGCGTGAACGTAGAAAAAGGATTATGATTTAGTGTGAAGTCGATACAACACACATGCAACGGCAACCTCGTTCAATTCAAGTTCGATTCAAGATCTCAATGTCACAGCAAAAATGAATTAGGGAGTGTCAAGTACAAAGGGTTATCGAGTTTTATGGATTGAATAAAAATAGCTGAGTAGTCGTAGATTCACATCCACGCTAGGGATGCGGAACTTTCAAGTTAATAATTACATATTATGAAAATTCATTTTGTGCCGTAAAATAAAACATCGCGAGAATGTCTACATTTTTCGTTAAATTTCGAGACATGTGTACGCTCATCCGCATTGGAATAGCGTGGCACGACTTTAATTCTTCTCCGTTTTAGAAGAATTTCGCCTAGCCTTGGGATAAGTCATGGGACATTTGTAGTTATTCCGCTATTATATAAAACAAAATATGTCAGTGTGTTTGATGATTTCATTTAGCATCGAATCGCTTTGACCGATTTGTATTTGTATGGTATCGCGGTATGGTATCGCAACGACTTGAATCCTTACAACTTGTCTCAGATCTCTCTCAGATTAATAAAATCTGTACAAATGAATTTACGTGAGTAAGTAAGGGAATAAGAATGAAATTTATCTTTGTTAAACATTAGTTTTTAATATGTCTAAAACAGCAAATTGTTTTTGACTGAGTGCTTCGTAATAATCTCAATCGTGTAAATAGGTAAGGGTTTTAAGAGATCGTTGGCATTATCGAAGTGAGAAGTATAAAATTACGTTTATAGAACTTTGATTAGTATTGAAGATAATTTGAAGACAGTGTTATTAAAAATGCACCCTTAAATAATGGATGTTTTTATATGGTTTTGTTTTGCCATTCTTTAGCTAACTAACTTATAAAATTTATTTCTATATTATTTGAACAAAAAATTATAAATATACTAGCTTCCGCTCGCGGCTTCGCCCTCGTGGTATTATTGACAAATAGTAGCGTATGTCCTTCCCCAGGCTTCAGACTATCCTTATGTTCTTACAACAGCTCGGTAACAAACTTGTCCTCCACGCTCGCAGGGTTCACAGTAATAAATGCTCCTAGTCGAAACTTTAGTAAATTTTCGCGAAAAGAAGATCGTAAGCGCCGTGATATAAGCGTCACTTACGCGTTTTCGCATCATAATTTTTGAACTATGTTATACTATGGCCAAATTACACAAAATCCTTATAAATTGTAGCCTATATGTATTTCTGATGTATAACCTATATAATTATAAAATTTCATCTAAATCCGTTGAGTAGTATTTGCGTGAGAGTAAGAAAGATCCATCTAAACAAACTTCCGCATTTATCATATTAATAGGATTCATAGGATGACCTTCTTTTACGTGAACTAATTTGCTGGTCAGCAGTAACGTAGATAGTTTCAAAACTCACCAGTTACGAATAGGATATAAATCTTTCTCATTTCTTCACATGCAATCTCACAATGTGGGATAGAGACAGAAACAGAACAGATTTAGCATTGAGCTATTAGTTTAGGAGCCCCATAGGTGAAAACGTTATCACTGGACAGTAATATGTTATTACGGGCGTAATTACCGCGGCTTCCTGGGGGCGAATCGATGTTACACGTACCCCTGGCAGCCGCAACGCTTAGGCCATTATAACCCTTATCGGCATTAGGAATTATAAATATGGTTTTATTTAGCGGTGAACGCCGAAATTGCATTACTGGCGAAAATGAATTATGCTGAAGCGCCATTAGGGTGTGGGGAATTCGAGTCGAATTCTCTAGAACTTCGGGCTCTTGTGCATTTAGTTTTAGTATGTAATGCATTATATTTATTATGTAAGTTTTCACTAAGAATTAAAGTTTCATTACGTATTTAAGTTTACTTGCAGTTGAGAATTTCTTTCGTTGTACTAGTCGAGATCTTAGACTACACAATAATAACAATTTAAATTCGTAATGGGCTTTTTAAACTAATTTAATGGGATTTCAAATTGACTCACTTTAATTTGTTTATATTTAAAAGAGTAGATACGTTCGTCCATTCTACTTTATAATAGGAGGATAGGTCATGACGTGCAGTAAGAAATTTACAAACTATTACAGTATAGTAGATGTCCAACGCGGTTTCATTTGCATTGTTTTTAAATTTTACTAAAACTTTGACATGTTTAACATTTTTGATTACTGTTACGGTACTAGTCTCGTCCTAAAAGTTGTAACTCTTTTAACCTTTCTCGACAATTTAATTAAAAGTCTAAATCGGATTTTATCGCGTTTATTTGTTTTAAAACTTTACAGTTTAAGATTTAGACTTTTAATTAAATGAGTAATATTCGCGTAAATATAAGGGGACTTGTTCGACAAATTAGGTATTTTAAATATTTCTATTAAAATCAACTAATACAACTAAAAACAAACTAATTCTTTTACTAAATTAAATCTACATAGATATGCGGATGTCTAGATTAAAATATATTTACTAATTTTATCTAAATGATGGTAAAACGGAAAAGAAATGATATTTCTAACCAGTAAAGTATAATTTTGTCCTTGTGGGTCTCTTAATCCTGTCAGTAAAGCCGTCGGTCCCGGTTATCACAGACATATGATAATGATCGTTACTCATGGTAGGGAAATTATCCACCAAACTGCAGTGGAACAGCGTGGTAAATTAAGTTCTAACACTTCTGGAGATGATGTCTTTGTCCAACAGTGGGCTGATTCAGTTTAGTTTAGTTCACTATACAATCTTAAGTAACAGTATTACGTTTAGTTCTTATATTATGATACAGTACATACACGTTAACGAAGTTATAATACATGCGAAACTCTCGCTAAAATGAACGCCACATGAAACACAATCTAACTTCGTCTTTGCGTCGTGAAAGTAGCACGAATGACATAATCTTTGACAGCCTGGAAATAGATTTTCTGCTCACATGTTATTAAGCGTCTTGTTAGAATTCTTAGTGCTGTTCCAGACTGACGGCGTTTCAGATATCGAAGGATAATTTTTTTTAATGGATAACTAACAAAAGATACACAAAAATGGTTACTCATAAGCTATATGTTTTTATATACATATTATATTATAACAACATGCAATATCACGTCAAGTAACTTAAATAATATTATCATAATTGAATTACAAAGTGTAGAAATTATTGTATATATATAAATAGATAATCAATAATTGAAAATAAAAAACGACAATATTATTAGATAAGTTATAAGCATGATGTCTGTGTCAATCTTAAAATTGTAATAAAAATTCTACAATTAATAGCTATGCAATAATGCAATTAAAAATTAATGATTAATTTGAAATCAATTGAAAAAAATCATGTTACTTGTCGGTCGATAATATAATTTATATCTATATAATTAAATAATTCGTTCAAAATTTTTATAATTTACAGTAAAATTCCAACAGACACATACCCGATGCCGCACAAAGGCGCATTTTACGAATTATTTCCGAAAAACCGTTATATCTTCACTTCGTAAAATAGAATAGAATACTACAATAACGGCATGTTGTAATATATATTAGAGAAATATTTAAGGAATTCGAAGGGTATTTTTGACATTATTAGCTAGTGACTGCAATTATGTTACACGTATCATAGGTTTGTGTTAAAAGTACATTACTTCCACATCCACTCCTATTCATCGGTCTGAGTTTTTGTCTGATAAATCTGTGTCTACTGTTCGTCTCTAGAACATATTACCAGAGTCTATTCGTAAAGCTCCTTCACGTGAATCATTTGAAAGGCAAGTTAAGGAATTCTTTTTAGTTAAAATTTAATTTTACACTATCAGCTCAATAAACACTAAATATTTTGGTGTTTAGATAATTCTCGTCAGTTAATTAAGTTTCAAATATGTATGTATTTGTTTATTTATACATGTATATGTATTTATTGTCCGTGTGTTTATTTTATTATCTTCTTTTGCCTTTTTTGAATATATATTTTTCAGTTTCCGATTTTGCGCACCTACAAACATCCGATTTTGTACGTCCTAAGGTTGTCTGGTAGAGAATACTTTTAGCATTAAGCCCGCATTTTGTAAAATTCAATAATTTATTGTGTACTTAATTACTGTTTCTGTTCGCTCCATACTTCAAATAATTAAACTAAGTAATAAATTATACGGAATGCATAACAAAAATTTTTTTGTTGTTATACATATAGCATATATTAAAAATCTACTCTCTAAATATGAATAAGTGGAATTCCACTAATTTCAAGTGACTATTCACTTTTTATGAATGTAAGAATCATACCATACAGAATTAGTGACTATTCAATGTATGACTATGTGAATATCAGAGTCCACTGATTTTATCATTTAATTTGTGTATGTGTATTAGTGAGTATTCACTAACTTGTTATTGAAATTCACTGATATGTAGTGAATACAGGTTCACTAACGTAATTAAAGAAAAATTCACTGATTCATGTTTAGAGAGTACGTTTAAGCAATAAATATATCATTCGAAATATAATATGAATTGCGTGTAAAAGTAGTCTCAATGGATATTTATGAAATGGAGTGCATTGTTGGCATGATGCAGAGCGTTCTACGATTTAATGGTTTTTTAATATGAGTAAGATGCTGAGTGGAGTGTGGCGTGCGAAAAACGGAATGTAAAGTGCAGTGTACGTAGGGCTGCCATCACATAAAACTAGTTAAAACTATTAACATTTATGACAAAATAAACTTTTTCGACATATATTTTACAATTTTTTTTTAATCTAATTTTTTTTTTTTTTTTTTATTAAGCCATATTTATTCCATATCTTAAATAATTTACATTTCAAAAGTTGTTAGTTGTTGTTAGTATGTTTGTTTAATCTATGTTGTTAGTATGATTATTCTTTGTTGGTTCCGAGATATGGATCCCTGTTTGGGTGAAGGCCTCCTCCAGCTCCTTCCACGCCTTTCTATCTTTGCCTTTCTTCATCCATTGTTCTCCTGCCACTTTTATTATTTCATCAGTCCACCGTTTTATAGGTCTTCCTACCTTTCTTTTCCCCGCCGTTGGTCCCTTCCATCGTGTAGATTCGATAGTCCACCTTCTATCAGAGTATCGTGAGATGTGACCAGCCCAACTCCACTTTATATATATATATATATTCTTTATTGCACTAAAAGACAACAGTAAACAAAATGGTTACAATTTTTGTGTGCAAAGGCGGACTTATCTCTAAAAGAGATCTCTTCCAGCCAACCTGCGGTAGTGAGAAAGTGTTATAAGCAGGCTAAAAAAAACGTGCTGTAGACATATTATAAATAATACACAGATACTTAAACATTATTATTTAATTAAATATTATATATAAAATTTCATACAATATATATTAGATAGTATTATAGATAATTATCTATATACATAGGTACATACTACTATTTACATAAATACTTTTATAAACATACATAAATATTATATCTATATATACATAGAAATTATGACGATTTCGGAATAATTTGAGTAAGAAGGTGTTGTTTCAGTTTATTTTTGAAACAATTAGCTGAGGGACTAAGTTGGATGTCTTTAGGAAGTTTGTTCCAAAGCCGTGCACTATATACAGAAAAAGAGCGAAAAAGAAACTTTGTATTGCTCTTAGGTATATCGAGCATTGTAGTGATGCAAGGCCGCCTGGAACGTGAGGGAGTAGGAAGAATTTGGAAACGTGAACGGAGATATGAAGGAGAGTTAGGGTCATTAAGTATTTTGAAAAGGAACGAAAGGATGTGCATATCACGGCGAAGGCGGATTGGGAGCCATTTAAGTTGAGCACGAAAGTTTGAAATATGGTCATACTTACGTAAGCCAAAAATAAAGCGAATAGCGAGATTTTGAAGACGCTCTAATTTGTTGATTTGCTCCTCAGTCACATCTAAATAGCACACATCGGCGTAATCAAGTATGGGGAGAAGGAGCGATTGAGCAAGCATAATCTTGGTTCTGAAAGGGAGAAAAAATTGGAGACGCTTGAGAGAGTGAAAGGTATGATGCATTCGTTTGCTGACCTCGTTGACATGAGCTACCCAGGTCATGTTACAGTCCATAATTAGGCCCAAGTTTTTCACCTTATCGCAGTATGGGATTGGGACGCCAGAAAAACGAACCATAGGTGTTGAGTTCCAGTCGATTTTGCTCCTCAGTCTACTGCTACCAAAAATTATACATTGAGATTTTCTAGGATTCACAAGCAGGCCAAAAGATTCTGCCCACGACTGGACTTCAACAAGGTCCGAGTTTAAGATATTAATAGCCTCATTCAACTCAGTCAGCTCAAAGTGTCGATATAATTGTAAGTCATCTGCATACAGATGGAAGGGAGAAGAAATGACTTTTGATATGTTATTAATAAATATAGAAAACAGCAAAGGGGATAGTACGCCGCCTTGAGGTACACCAGCAACGAGATCCAACCAATCTGATGATGTATCGTTAGTTTTCACACACTGCTGGCGTCCGAAGAGGTAAGAGTGAAACCAGTCTATAACAGTAGGAGAAATGTTGACCGCGCGGAGAGTACCAATAAGGATATCAAGGTCAACCGAGTTGAAAGCACTGCTAAAGTCAAGCAGGACCATCGCGGTAAGCTTGGTGTTATCCATTGCACCACGGATATCCTCCGTGATATTCAGCAGTGCCCCAACCGTGCTATGAGAGGCACGAAAACCGGACTGATAAGGACAGAGAAGGTTATTTTGAGACAGATAGGAGTAAAGTTGGTCGTGAACCAGTGATTCGATGACCTTGGATAAGATAGGCAGGATTGATATAGGACGGTATTGAGTGAAGCAGGTAGGGTTTGAGGTTTTAGGCAGTGGAATGACAAAGGCTTTCTTCCACAATGACGGGAAAACATTGCGCGAGAGTGAGAAGTTAACAATGTGAGTGATCACAGGCGCAATATCCTCCAGTATGGGAAGAACCATGTCAAGGCTCAGGTTGTCACTGCCAATGGCTTTCGTGTCAGAGCATGTGTAAGTGCATCGGTAATCTTAGTATTCTGTCTGATTATGTCACTTCTTATTTTCTGTACTTTCCTTATCTTTAAAATGCTTCTTTCCATTGCTCTTTGGTTGCTCCTTATCTTGTTTTTGACTTTTTCTGTGAAGGTCCAATTTTGGCAGCTGTATAGTAGACTTGGTAGCACACAAGTGTCCATTACGACTTTTTTCATAAGTAAACTGTAATTACCTTTTAAAATTTCTTTTAATGACCAAAATCTCTTCCACGCAATAGCTATTCTTCTTGCAACTTCTTCTTCATTGTTAGTTTTTCTGAAAGAAACCTGTTTTCCTATTTTCCTTTAGGAAAACAGGTTTTTAATCTAATACACCGACGAAATCAAACAGAGATTTATATTATATTCCAAGCGCTCTCCAAACCAAGATAAATCCGAGGAAACCCGGATGACAGCCCTGGGTAAGCGAATCGTAGAGTATGAAGTGCGGTGTCTAAAACGTGCGCTGTTTAACGAGAACTTAAAACGGAATGTCATTTGTATAATTTACTCTTAAGTGACGAAGGGAGCCGGGAAGAGAAGGAGAGGGACGTTTGGTACCGATTTATATTGTTTAAAGTTTAAGTGCCTTTTTATGAACGTGGGTTTCTATTACCTTTTTGTTTTGTATGTGACCTTTGAAAAACGCTTAATTTTTCTTTTTTTTCTTAAATCTGTAATTTCAGAATTTTTTTTCTAGCTATTTCATATAGAAGGAGGTTGCCAATTCTTTACAAATTGTGTATTGTGTTTTTTTATTTTTTAATTTTTTTTAATTTTTTTTTTGTAGGACAACTTACAAAACATATACTAATATAGATTTAACAAAAGCTTTTACAATTATTTGCTGAGTGTTGTTTTATTTACAAGTTGCCACGGCATGGTAATTTCTATTATTAAGATATACCGGGATGGTCTCATACAATTTTAGTTAAAATATTCCACTCTAAAGCATAAAAAAGGCAATTATTCATGTCCGTATGTTTATTTATTATGTGCAGGATGTATGTATTTTCATAATTGAGCTAAATGATATCACACCATTAGCTCATAAATTTTTGTAGTTAAGATTATTAATTAATAGGTATACAAACCCAATATTAAAAATATACTAATCATAAATGTTTCTCGGAAAAATATTTTGTATACAAGAAGGGGTCTCTTAAGAAGAAAGGATGAAGCTTCATCTACTCCTTTGAGGATGTCTTCCTGAGCATACTGATTTTCTCAAAATAATTTACGACAGCGCCGAGCACGAGATTAAGCTATTTAGTGTATGAAAACCTCAGCGATACATATTCGGGTTTGAATCTTCGACCGTCCAGTCCACGAGGTCATCTCCACGTGCCTCTATAATGTAATTGGAAATCCACTTTACCTCGCTATTCTAAAAATTTAAAACTAAGCAGTAATTTTATGCACAACAACTATTCTGGTGTATTGGTGTGATAGTTATCTCAACGCTGGCCGTCGCGGTTTCGGTTCCCGCCCGGGGTAGATATTTGTATTGATACTCATATTTGTTTCTGGTCTGGGTGTATGTTCTTGTGGGTTTCCCCACCGTGCCTTGGAGAGCACGTAAAGCCGTCGGTCTCGCTTGTTATCATAAACACCTGGTAGTGATCGTTACTCATGGTAGAGAAATTATTCGCCAACCCGCAGTAGAGCAGCGTTGTGGATTAAGTTTTAACTTTTTTTCCTATATTATGCAGAATACGCTTTTGCTTAGCAGAGAGACGTTTACAAGCTGATACAGTTCAGTTTAATCAGTGTTATAAAATTACGGATAAAACATAATACTTTTTTACAGCTTCCATCGTGATCTGCTTCGTTTACGGTCGGTCAGGTTACGAGAGCCTGCGTTTATAGATATCGATGGCAGTTATTCAATTCATTTGCTCGGCGGATGGGCTTTTTATGCGTTCATAAAGATTTCGTTTCGAGTGATACCTCGTAAAGCGTCCCTCGTTAAAGTAGGAAATGTATCAATCAATTTTTGTATTGTTCTATAACTTTTTCTGTTCCGTCGTCTTAGGTTTAGGGTTGTTTTTAAGGTTCCGTACCAAAACAGAACACTATTACTAAGAATTCTTCTACCTGTTCGACGGTTATAATTGTTTTGCAATCGTTAGACCGTAGACATTTGAAATTAGAATACAATGTATATCACTATAGTGATTGTAACGTCATGTTATAAACAAAATTTATTTAAAATAATTCCGATACAAGGAACGTGTGTTTTCGACGATTTTTTCATCGATCATATGAATCATCATGAACGATCATAATGAAAATGTATTCTTAAAATCCGTGTGGGAGTTTAACTCAATTTCAGATGTTCTTTCTGTTTGACGAGTCACCATTTATAAATTTACTAGCTGTGCCCCGCGGTTTCACCCGCGTTAATTTGAGGGAAATACTTACATAAATATTTTTAAACAATTACTCTAAGAGTAGGTACCCGCCTCATTGTTTGAGTGGTCGCAAGCGAGGGTGTCAGGTTTGATTCCTGGGTCGTTCAACGTATTATTGAGTTGTTTTTTTTTCGAAAATTGTCAGTAAAAGAGTAATGTTATATTTACTTTTAAAGTGGAACTATAGTTAAAAAATGTCTCGAGAAGAGAAATAAAACCTTAATAGTATATAAATAAACCATACAAAGTCAAATATTTTAAGAATAACATTAGAAGGACAAAGTTAAATGCCAACAATAGTAATCTGTTCTATCGACAGTTACTATAATAATGTAAAATGATTTATTATAAATCCATATAATTAAAAATCACGTAAAATTTCTCTCAAAAGTTATGATATTTCATTAAAAGAATTTAAAAACTTCGTAAAGATGGATAAAAAAAATTCCGCCCCGGTGATATAACACGGTCATATTGAAGGTGAACCTTTATATTACACTATAAGTTATTTTTAATGGAACTAGATTTTCTCGTTAAGAAAAATTAAATAAACTTTATTACGTAATAAAATATATTAAAACATAAATTAAGATTATAAGATACAATTAAGTGTTCCTATAAAGAGGAAAGTAGAGAATAATTTTAACGGATAATATACACTTTATATCCGACCTGGTTTCCGTTTGTGGTTGTAAATCTGAGTATCCGGTTGCCGGATAACTGGTGTAGATTTTGTGTTTTTAATTTAAATATTTTTATCGCATTCGATATATGTGTATGTTCAAGTATTTCTATATTTTTTTTAACATACACACACGGTCGTCTGTTCCTAAGTTTATATTTTTATCTATTATAATAAATATTTATATAAATATATTATATTCAGATTCAGGGCGGGAATCAAACACAACCTTGGAACGGAAGGCAGAGTCATTGCCAACTGCGTCAACAGGGCAGTCAAAATAACTTTTTTTTTACTACATAGACCTGTGCTTGACTGTGATCACATAATTATGATAAGTGGTAACGCAGCCTAAAGTGGAGCGTATGCCTCGAAGATGCCAAATAACCCTTCTTTTGAAAGTATCAATAATGTAACTGACAGTGAAAATAGAAGCCGGGAGGGCATTCCATATACATTTTGTATTCTAAGTGATTTTTTTTAAACTTTTAAATCATTTATTAATATTTTACAATATTTTACATATTTACAATGCAGTAAATAATAAATTAAAAAAAAATATATTATATATTTATATTTATTATACGTCTTATATAAGTATTGTTTTATATTATATATATGTATATCATTGAACGGTTGGAGTATCAGAGAACCAGTTAAATAATAATAATAACATTTATACTTTTTATATATTTTTTTTACCATTGATTACTATTGATATAAATTATTAATGGTAATTTTTTTTAATCTTACTTTTCATTTGCAATGTGTGATTAAAATATTATCGGTATTTACGTCTTATCATACACAAATTAAACTTATCACTATAATATAAGTCTTATCATAATATTTGTAAAAGGAAATCATTAACAAAACATATTCTTTGATTAAAAGATAATAAAAATATACATTTTGTGAAATACATACATATAGATATATAATTAGTCAAGTATATATTATATGTTGTGACCGATGACCCATGTGGTTTTACCCACGTTGACCTCTTTAGTGACAGCTCCACACCTATCAGTTGTTTGAAAGGTGCGTGCGTATTATCGTAATGTCTTGCTTCCTCAACAAAACAGACTTTTAATGTAAAAATAAATTTTGTTATCAAACTGATACTTCCCGAGAGTAACGCGTGAAAACAAACGCTTTAACTATAGTTTAAAAAAAATAATTTGAAATGAAAATAATTTATCATTAATTTTGAGGATATTTGAAATAGAAATATTTAACGAAGTTTTAATTTCACTAACCGGTTAACCGCGGCTCTTGTGGTTTTCCCCGAATTGTCAATACCGAGTTGAGACAGTGAGTTTATTCGCATAGTGAGCGGGACAGCAGTTCATTCGTCTCGCTCTCCAACAATTAAAATTCTTGTATATCAGTGTTACATATATTAATTTCTAAAGACACATATATTCCTTTTTTCTTAGTAATAATAAAAATGCCTGTCTGTTAGGTAACGGCCGACTAAAATAGATTTTTTAATAATAAATATTATACATAATTTATTACGAAGCAGAAAACAGAGTCATCAATACGTCAACGGGCCTGTCTAAAATATTGAGTTTTTATCGATTCGTTTGGAATTAATATTTGATACCGATTAATAGTAAGAATTTTATGACCGACAACGCATATTAAAGTCGGTTATATTTCCATGTTATCTGTGCAGCGACATCTATCTCGCCACATACGAACGATAACGTCAGTATCCTACATCGCGCTATCAAAATTATTCGAGCGATTGAATATATATACAAGAACCCGACAACAACCGTCAGGGACAGTAGCCCACCAGAAACAACACCCGTCTGGTCGGAGGATCCTCTCTTTTAATGGTGGATGAGGAACTTTACACCCTGTTCCTCACACCCCCAAATCTGTAAATAAGAAATAGTTCTAGTTTCAAATATGTCATAGCAAAAGAATGTGTTAATATATGTAGGTATAAGTTTTAACTCTGTTTTCGATTAAAGAGTCTGATGAACTGAATTGCACTGAACTAAATTAGCCTGTAAGCAACCATCTGCTGGACAAAGCTTCTTGTTCATATAGGATATGCTGCCACACTGTTCCAATACGGGTTTGGTCTTGTTCCCTACCATGAGTAATAATCGTTATCAGGTGTCTGTGATAACAAACGGGACCGACGGAAACGAAGACATACAGAAGGGAAACAAATGTTTGCATAAATACAAAGATCTGACTAGAGTGAAAATCGAATCCACGACTGCCGGCGTTGAGAAAACTACTCGCACCGCTACGCCATAACGGTTGATTTTACAAATGATCGTAATGTAGAGTTTTGTTTGTATTTCTTTTACAGTCAAGAATCATTACATTATAATGTAATCTAAGATAAAATTATATAAAATAAAAACATCCATTCAGTATCTCACTGCTGGGTAAAGGCCTCTATATCTATTAAAGAGAAATATCGGTACTTTTTTATGTTAGTTGGATAGCAAACTGGCAGACGTGCCACCTGATGGTAAGTGGTCGACGTCGCCCATGAACATAAACTAGTTTACCTGGAACTAGCCCAGCCAACTCATTTATGTGTTGCCTATCCTGAGACATATGATGTTAAGTCTCGGTGCCAGTAATTACACTGCCTGTCTTGCCCTTCTTTCCGAAACACAACAAAGCCGTTTCACGGAAGAATCAAGCAAGATGGTGGTACCCATGCAGCCGGGAGCGCGGCACAGCGCATCCCTCCAACCGGTACCCTTAATCATTAAATTAATTCCCATGAAATTCTTTCAAGAAGGTTTTCTTGACCGTTCAGCACGGACAGCAAAACGGATTTTTTAAGTTAACTTATATAACTTTGTAAGTTAACTAATGCATTTCTAAATAAAATATAAAATTTAAAAGTATTACGGAAGATAATTGTAAGCTTTAAAGAAGGATTATATAAACGCAGATATTATGAAAAGCTTATATCGATGTGTCGTCGCTGCGTCTTCGGGATTATCGTCTGAACCGACTTAATATCATCTTTGAGTTATTATGGAGAGATGAATGATAGATGTATTATACATGTATTATGTATCCTAAATCTTACAACATCTGTTTTATAATAACTCAATCATTATTTTGCTTTTTCTAAATTAAGAGCCATTTTTGTAGTCAATATTAGAAGTATAAATATATCCATAACAAGTACAACTTTTCCTATTTTGATTTTCACCACAGCAAGACTTTTGGTTCGAGGAATGTGTTATGAAGGAAAGTGAAACATTGATCTCAAATATTTTTTAATTTATTTGAACTAACAATAATTGATATTTTTTCTGTTCTATCATTTTTTTTCTAATCTGACCCTTATTGATTTTAGTATGAACATTCATAGGTTTATTGTTATTAAACTTTAAATAGAATTATTACTATATTTACAAGTCCATTACAATATAGACTCCTGGTTATTACTTTTTTATTGTACAAAATTTTATTAGTCGTTCATTTCGATTTTAATAAAGTATAAAATTTTTGTATTGTGCAGACGTAAGTAGATTTCAGTAATTAAAAAAGTATATAAACACAGAGTTTAGTCAGTTACAAATATTGGAACGAAATTAAGTGACAGCAACTACAGCTAATTTTCTAGGCAGTCTTTGAATTACTGCTAATCCGAAGTTTAATGTAAAGCAAATGTGGATAAGCTATGTAAATATAATCTATAATATAAAATTAAGTCGGGTTTTCCTTCCTGACGCTATAATTCCAGAACGCACGAACCGATTTCCACGGTTTTGCATTCGTTGGAAAGGTCTCGGGCTCCGTGAGGTTTATAGCAAACAAAATTTAGGAAAAATTTCAAGAGAAAAGCAGGAAAACAGGGATAATCATTTTTCACATACAGCGCCATCTCTGATACATAGCATGTACTACAAACCATTATGGTTTTACAAAAAACGAAGTCATCTGGTGGCGAAACGGAGTTCGCCGGGTTTGCTAGTGATGTTATAAAAAAGCCACGACGAGAGAGCCCGTGGACGTTGTCTTATGTAATAATAACTAAAAATGTCTTAAAAATTCTTCATAAGTCCAGGCACTATGATAGCGTTGGATCATACATCAGGATGACATTCTATGTCATTATTAGTATTGTGTGAGTCTGTAACCAGTGACTCGGTTAGATAAATATACATAAGTATTTATTTAACACGAATACATACCTCAGTTATTTATATATTATAATTTGATGGAATTTTATATATGATTTATTATTTTGACGTGATAACGTCTTGTAAATCAATGAATTTAATAACAAAATTATTATTGCAGTCACTTTGCGAAATATCATGGAATCATTAAACACACACACAAGTCTGTCTACACATGAAAAATAATCCTCTTTTGAAGTTGGAAAATTCTATCATACGAATTGTTCTAGAAAATAAGAACGGTGCTCATTTTAATGTTTATTAGAAAACATATTGGTATTCGAACACGTGCGGTAAGCGATAAATACCTCTCGGCCCTCCCTTCGAGGAATGTGCCTCATATCCGATAAGCCGGTATCTGCCGACGTGACACGATTCCCTCACTCGTATATTGGTTTGTTTTGTATGACTGTGGCTAAACACAATATCAAAATACTTACGGCCGGTCTTAATGACCTCTTATTTTAGCTACGGTTGTTACTAGCGGTAGTTTTATAACACAATTCTTATGTCAAAAATTTATCTTCGGTATGCAGAATCTGAGGTAGATTGATAAATTTGACCAGGTGGATTGTAAGTCCAGCGTCGTTGACATCTAACGAAATGCCGCTGTATTTCATTGATTAATAGATTGGTTTTATAGCTTTCTGTATTGTAATGCATCAGCCTGTAAACAAACCATTGCTTCTCCATATATAAGAAGAGTTGGAGCTTAATCCACCACGCTGCTCCACTGCGTAGTGGTGGATAATATCCCGACCATGAGTAACGATTATTAAAAGGCGTCCATGATAACAACCGGGACCGATGGATTTACGTGCTCTCCGAGGCATGGTAACGAAACACACAAGGACATACAACCAGACCGGAAACAAATAATTGCACAAGTACAAATATCTGCCCCGAGCGGGAAACGAACACGCGACAGCCGTTGTGGCGATTACTCGTACCACTACACCAGAACGGTCGTCGTCGGTTGTATAGCTTTCAGTTGTACTTTATTTCATTGTCAGAGTTATTTTATTTATTTTTATTACTCTCCTTCTTTTCTCTAAGTTTTCAACGGAAGACCAGTGCTGGAAGTGCTGCCAGTGGACGCTAAGTTGGGACCAATTTAGCACAAACTAATTTAAATATTGTATTAATTTTGTAATAGTTCTTAAGTAATTCACAAATAAACATTTCTTTCCTTCTTTCTTTTCTTTCTAAGTTGGTAAATTCTTGACAGAAAGCTTCTTTCAGAAAGATGAACACGTCATCGCGTGTTGTGGCACTTTTCAAAACGTAGCCACTCCACTCAGATGGCTGCTTTCCTCGCATGATTATGGACGGGAGCGTCCACAGCAGCCTTTATTTGTTTTTATCTACCGTGTTATAAATTATTATGTTTATAATTCGTCAGTTTAATTTCTCTTATTAATATAATAAATTTAATACAAATGCGTATTATGCTAAATAATTTTATTATAAAATAAATATAAAAAACATAAATTATTTATTGTCGCCTCATTGAGGAAATAATAAAATGTTACATTTTAATACAAATATAAATTCGATTGAAGTTTTAATTAATAATACAACTAACAACTAGCAAATATTTGCCATTTTAAACTTATATTGGGAAATAACTTAAATATACATATTTACAAAGTGACAGGTATTATGATATTTAAAAAAAATCAACGAGATAATTAAAATCGCAACAAAATCCGTGGAAATTAATAAAGCGAAGAAACAGGCACATGTATATACAAACAGAATAGACTATGCTTCATACCATTAATATAATTTACGTGTTTTACATAAAATCAAATATTAACGCCTAATAACGCATGGCAGCTTTATACAAAATTGACAGAGGAAAGTTCCATTTGGGTAAGACGTAAAATATACTCTGTAAAAATGTAAATTTGTATTAAAATTTATCTGCTGATTTTATATCATATAAATTACATACAATACAATACTTATACTCTTTATTGCACACCAAAAAAAATTACAAGTACCGAGTAAAATGTTACAAGAGGCGGCATTATTGTTAAAGTAGCAATCTCTTCCAGGCATTCTTAGTAGAGGTTTTTAAGTAGAGGTATATATATATATATATATAAATACACCCCATATAGCATATGTATGCATTTATAGTTTAAAGGTACGGTACCCCGAATTAACATAATACTACGTTTTACACAAGAAAAATGTTTTATGTTACGGGCACATTGAATTGTAGAATAACATGGATTTAGAAAACTACAATATACCTTGTATTTCGTATAAATATTTCCGTTTCATTTATTGAATGAAAGAGATTATTTATTTGATTAGTCATAGACTCCGAAACTTTATCGATCGATCCCCATATTTAAATATTTCATTGCGATAAATATATAAAGTGGACAATCAATATTTCGATGATGTTTCGTTGATATTTCGATTTCCTAAAGACCGAAAGTTAAAAAAGTATTTAAATTGTTCTATTGTAAAATGGTTGAGGAATTAGTAAATTATTAATAATTTATTGATTTTGACTAGTCGGTGGATGGAGCTTCTCACTTTGGGAATGTATAGTTTAGTTAGTCACATCCTTGGTTTAGTGTGGAATGAGTTGAGATATTTCAGTCGAGTTATGCTGAGATAAACGACACTTGCTCCAACTTAGAAGATGCTCGAGATTGCTTCATTTACTAAGACATACTTTAGAACGAACAAACGTAGGCATTGTGATTTCAGACTTTATTTAAACCTTAAATTAACATTTAATTTGACAGGCACGTTGGTGCAGTTGTCAGTGAGTCTGGGTGTAATATATACTTATTTTAATATGTAATATTTATTTGTATATTTATTAAAGGAAAAATGTATCTATGTCAGTCGGCTGTTACCTAAAACACAGGCAATAAGTTGCCTACCTCAAGAACAGGTAACCTTGATATCAAGACCGTGTGTATACTGTTCTCTTATATTCACGCGAATTTTACTAATTTAATTAAAAGTCTAGATCGGATTTTATCGCGTTTATATAAAACTTTACAGCTTAAAAATATTTTAAATTATTTCCCGACGTTTCAGACCCTTTACAGTTAACAGCGTCCATGATCATGTTTTAAATAAATGCGATAAAATCCGATATAGACTTTTATTTAACCGTGTGTGTATGTTAAACATAATATTTTAAAAAAAAAGTTGGTTGTGAGTGTAACTATTTAAATATTATCCGACTACACTGTTAAAGGTGATAATATGATTGCTGATGTTAAAAATTGTTACACATTCAAATTAAAATCTGAATTTTATAGGTGAATTAAACAAATTTTCTGTCATTAAATGTAAATGGCTTCATGTTCTTATACGAAAGAAATTCTCGACTACAAGGCTCATCTTTTAATACCAAGGTTTATCTGATAAGTTATATTATATATTTTTTGATTCTAATATTATTATTTACTTATACACATAGTGCTTGTCATCTGATATCCATAAGTTATGCGTGTCTATTTTCGATCACGAGAAATATTTGTCTGATATTCACAAGACAAGCGAAATTTTGTATACAAAATGTCACAAGATGGTATCGTTTTAAGTGAAGTAACACTTAGAGTTTTTATGGCTTTTACAAGCACACACGAAACGCTGCTATTCATACGTTTGTCATGGCAAGGTTTAGTTTAATGTACTTTTGATAATTTTATAAAAAAAATCCTAAGATTATTTACGTCATACCTTATTAAGTCAGATTATATTATTAGTCGACATATTATGACATATTATTATTTTCGTCAATTTTCGTTCTTTTCTATATCAATTCGATATAATTTCGATATTTCCTTGACTATCCGTCCGTATATTGACAACTATTTGCAAGGCACCCGTACCAACATCGGTAGCAGCTAGGAAATCAGTCGGTATCTCCAAGCCCGTGGTCTCCACAGACACCATGGTAGCGAGGTAAGGAGAAACTGGAGCTGGTGATGTCGTGCTGATGAGGATGAGAATAGACAGCGTTGCTAGCGTTGTGCAGCCCCTGAAAATTGACCACATATAATCTTAAGTAGTTAATATTAAATATATATAAATATCTTAGATGTACTTTTAATTAATGTCTTGTGTATGACATATATATGTATATTTACGATGGTCAAACAAGAAAGTTAAGCTTTATATCGAGTTATTATAAGACTTGTATCCGCTAATCCGTAGGTGAAAAATATGGCGGCTTACACTCCAACCCTTCTCCTAAGTTCTTAAAGGTCTTTACCCAAAAGTTGGACTTTTACAGGCTCTTACAGTACATAAAAACGTAGTTAAAACTCTTTTGAAACTAGTACTACTACTACTAAAAAAACCTTCGAATGGCTTGTTTCGAAAAATAGTTTCGTTTGTTAAGGAAAAAACCATTATTTGTACTAAAATAAATATACTCGTAATTCAATGAAACACAAATTCTTAATATAATGTTTAATATTAAGAAACTTAATATATAATGTTTAATAATTGTTTTGTTTGTACATTGTTATGTCTTCATTTCAGTAATTACCTGTCAAATTTATTTTTTTGCGTAACATATTTGGTTAATTGAAAAAACAAAACAAAAAACTAATATTTATTTAAAGAAAATTAACTAGAGAATCCGCGCGTTTATAACTAAGTTAATATTTTACACACAAACACGTTAACTTAGTGTAAGAGAAGAAAGAAAAAGTACTTGTATATATATACACACATATATATATATATATATATATATATATATATATATATATATATATATATATATATAATTCGTTCTTATTATATTTATATACTTACATGTTAATAACAGTAAAAAAAGTAATAGCTGTCTGCGTGTACGCACAATATATATTTAATAATTCGACACAGATAAAAGATATATCCCGCACAACAGTCGCAAGAGTTCTGGCGAGAGATAGATAACGATTAAAGATACCTAATCATAGATAAAAGATTATATCTGTCACCTTATCTGAAATTTTTTAGCCGTGTCATACTCTTGTTATGCTGTTTTCTTGGAGTTTTTATAGAACTAAATGCTGGAACTGAATTTTTGTTTGTGTAAATTCTTAGTTAGAATTATCTTTTCTGACGGTCGTCTGTACCTAAAGTAGGCAACTTAATATCTGTGTTCTAGGTAACAGCCAACTGATTTACATTTTTTAAATAAATATGCATATAAAAATATGTATTACACCCAGACTCGGGGCGGGAATCGAACCCACAATACTAAAGCCGAAAGCAGGGTCAGGTCAGGGGTCACTGCCAACTGCGCTAACGGGCCAGTAAAAAAAAATTCCTTTGCATATTTGGAATATTAAAATATTCTAGCTTACCAACGTGGTTTCAGCCATTTCAATCTATACTACATATAATAATACTACTTTTATTTGATATAAAGAACAAATAAAATATCAATAAGAGAGTAGTACAAAAATATTAACTGAAACCGATTCCGTAGATTTTTAGATTAATTGAAAATTATCAATTTTATTATGTAACAAATAACAATATCATATAGGTAAGAAATTAACCATTCTTGAACTATTTAAAAAACAAAAACTAACCACCCTAACTTGTCAACAGATTATATGGACTCGCTATGCAAGGACCACTTCCTGCAACGCCAGTACCGGAAACTGGACGGCGGCGTGCTCTGGTCCCGGAACGAACGCAACCTGGACTGCACTGTCACCTTCCAAACGCACAGCATCTTGCAGCGGTTCATGCTGCACTTCGACCTACTACAGCTGGACTGCAATGACCACCTCTACGTGTATGATGGTGCTCACGCCACCGCGCCTCCGAAGGTGAGCTGTTATAAATGACAACTATATGCGTCTATAGACATCCCACTGCTGGGCAAAGGTTGCTCTCATACGAAAGGACCTAAGGATAGCTTATTACGCCACGCTGCTCTACTGCGGTTTGGCGGATATACATGGCTCGTGATTTCTTCCTTAGTAAGAAATATTTTAAGACAATTTCGGCAAGTGATAAAATCCAATACTAGCTCGGGTTTGAACCACGTGTTCTACGTATATCTAATGGGCTATTTTATTTCACGTATTTTTTTTTGTGAATAATGTTAACGTTTAATCTATCATCATATTTACACACCAAAACGGAATAGAAAACTAAATAAAAATATAAAATCTTAGTTGTTAGTTATAATAAGTTGCACCAGTTGCAAAAGGAAACCTTATCGCTGAAATAGCGATCTCTATCAGATAACCTTTAGACCAGGGATTCTCAAAATATTTTGGGAAAAAGACCTCTTTCCAAAAATGATCTGATACTCCATAGCCAAATTACTTTAAAAATCTTATCTCTAGTTTTTTTTCCTATTGATACAAAATACCGATTTTGACCGCTTTGAGAATCCCTGCCTATAGATAGACAGCCTATTTCTCTTTCTTTTTTTTTTCGGTAAGTACTGTGTAATAAATTATGTTACAAATTAAGTAAAAAGCTTTATTTCGATATTACGAAAACATTTCAATTAATTATTTTTTGTATAGATGTCAGATTTGGTAAATATTCTAATAAATATACCATTTTAATGGCTTACTAAAAATAAAAGTCTTATAAAACCGCAATTACATCCAGAATTTTCCCACTTGCGCACAATTGAAGGAAACAAATTAAATAACTCGAAGTATTGAAATACCTTTCATATCACTTTACCTTTCAATATATCACATAACGAGAGTTTCATCGATATCATTTCCAATTTGGAGGCATTCCAAGACGTCGCGAGCAGCAATTACGGAGAGTCTCGATTATTCCCATTCTGCTACCTACCTACCCTACTCCCACCGCCACGATCAAGGCGACGGCTCGGCGCTAATTTATTAAAGATGCCAGAAACGCCACGCTAATGAGACTCGATAAACGATGTCGATTTATTTATTGGAAATTTTGCTATCAATTCATTTGTGAAATGATTCTAATTGCCGTGGATATATCTTACTGTGAAATCTCTAGTTAAAATTAACTGGAATCTAAGAAATGAGGAGTTTAAGTTCTCGTGTATTGCGCTAACGTTGGTATGTTTTCATATCCTTTGACGACTTATCGTCTCAATTTAGAATACCGTATACGTGTTAATGTCGTGTCACGACCTGGCGCCGTATTCTATAATATCATTCGCGTCACAATACAAATTATTCACTTAACGATCTAGTAATTAAATCGTTTATCCCTGAAATTTAAAACATTTCGTTTTATTTTTATTCATAATTAAAAGGGACAGTAATAGAATACAGTATGTAATTGTGATAGAGACTGTACATACAAAGTTTTGTAAATATGTGGTCCTGTGACAATTTTACACAGTATTATTATATTCATTTAGAACAAAAATATGCATAATATTTTTCCCCCTTAAACTAAAAAATGGGGTTCCCTCTAACTAATTTTTTATTTATTTAAGGATTTAAAGGTAAGGGTGAAAGATTTTAGTAAATAAAAGTACAGATACAAACGACCGTTCTGGTGTAGTGGTTCGAGTAGTCGCCTCTACATCGTCGGTCGCGGGTTCAATTCCCGCTTAGGGCAGATATTTGTATATGTATAAATGTTTGTTTCCGGTCTGGGTGTATATCCTTGTGGGTTTCCCCACCGTGCCTCGGAGAGCATGTAAAGCCGGCAGTCCCGGTTGTTATCATAGACATAATATGAACATATCTGCCAACTCGCAGTGAAGCAGCATAGTGGATTACGCTCCAGTCCTTCTCCTATATGGAGGAAAGGCCTTTGCCCAGCAGTGGGACGTCTACAGGCTGATTCAATTTAGTTTAGTTCACAAATACAAAGTGTAAATAAGACAATAAAAAATAAAACAATTGATGAATTATACTGGGGATGAAGGATAACTAAATAACAAAACTAATTAGCTAAGTAACGTAAATTTATTAAAACTTAAATCTAGGTCTTATACTATACATAATTTGAGGTACGGCTTACTTACTAATTATGTTTACAATTTTTGTTAAATCTATTTTACTTATTTTTTACAACAATGCTATTAACAGATGGTATATGTAATGAATATTATTAATTGACGTCTTAATTCTAGTTGATCTATTCCTATTTTACATTCTTATTTTCATATAATATTATGCTGTATAACAAAATATAAATATATAGTATACTTAAGTAAGAGTATACTTAATTACTATTTCGCTTATTTATTACCATATAAAATTTCTTAAAAAATTCTAGATAGGCTCTCTAATAGGCTCTGCAATCACTGCCCAAGATGACACTAAGACTAACTTTATTAAGGCCATGTATTGGCAAATAAGCAGTGAGAAGAGGTTAGCAAAAAAAGCAGGAAAATTACTCCCACTTCATTTATCGGCCTAAAAAAAATATATGTTATACACAAGGATATTATCTAGGGCTCTTGTAAATTCGTTACACGATTAGATGAACTTGACTCGATCATAAAAAATCCCAAACATAGCATAAATTGAAGCAAAACCCTGTAAACATTTGTAGGAAAAAATATTTCTTTTAAATTTGAAATTTATACCATAATTTTCTTCTTTTCAAACTACGTAGTCTATGTTTATTGAAATTTAATTAAGTTCACTTTTTGGTACAAGAACTTAAAAAAAAACAAAAAATAACAACCGTTTCGGGCGGTCCGACGCAATGCCGCGCCATCACCAGCCATAGGAATAAGTAGGGGTCTGCATCCTCGCCTTAATTGGTATACCGAGCGGCAATTCACACTCAAGACGTTCGTACAGGCAGATCGGACAGCTCAGGAGGAGGTTGAACACAGATTGAAAACACGCAGGATCACAAGCGCACGATGGGCTCTCCTTGCACTTAAAACGGTGTTAATGACAAAACTTTCCACTTCTAATTTACTTATGATCCCATATATCACGACCGCATCTGGAAAGAAGATTTTTTTTACTTACTTAATTGGTCTTAAGACACGACGACTTCCTTGGTTTCACACGCATCGACATTTATAGTTACTATGTTATATCATTAAAACCAGTCTATTATTTTTACAATTTATCATTTACAAACACACAATCTTATTTTTTCTCCTTATAGTGTTACTTTAGACAAGAATCTAACTATCGATAGACTTATAATATATATATATATATATATATATATATATATATATATATATATATATATATATATATATATATATATATATAATTATAAATCATCATCATCATCATGATATCAGCCGTTGGATGTCCACTGTTGAACGTAGTCCTCCCCATCGACCTCCAGAGCGACCGGTTCAAAGCAACTTCCATCCAACGGCTTCCGGCGACTTTCCTCAAGTTGCCCTGCCATCTCGCGAACGGCCGTCCGGCGCTGTGTTTGCCAGTTCATGGTCTCCACTCGAGAACCTTTCTGCTCCAACGGCCGTCAGTTCTACGAGCTATGTGCCTTGCCCACTGCTACTTTAGCTTGCAAATCCAAAATCAATCAATCAATCGTGTTGAATTTTCTTCTTGAAAAGTCGATCCGTATATGGATGTGTATTTTTAAGAAAATTTTAATTAAACCATGTAGACTGATAAGTCCCGTTGTACAAACGAAGTTTTAGTTATATTTATTCGCCGGCGTTATGCTAATGAGAGATACACAATGCGACCGGCCGGCAGATGTCCCGCAGTTCCTGCTCGCTTAGCAATTAACACGCCACTGAAGACACAATTTCGCGAATTTTAAATTCAAATGCCCTAAAACTTTGCCCTAAAAACTTTGGGTCAGAAAACTTTCGAACAAAGACCATTGTAAAATATTTCGAGAGAAAACGTCGATGAAATCCGGAGTGGTTTTCTTTTAAGTCGCTTTGTTTACGTTGCTCATCCTAAAAACACACAATTAGAACTAAAACGCGACCCACAATCTCATTGAAAGCGTAGTGAGCCTCAGGAGTGTGCCAAATTCTACGTTTTTAATTTTCTATTCAACCGGCTGTCAGCGAGTCGCCGTTTTAAAGTTTAAAGTATGAATACTTTATACTCCGCTAAGCGAGCTATGTCGCTCCACAAGAATAAATTGCGGGCTTTACTTTAATGGAACATTTTTCATCATCGTTCCATAATTTGAAGGATTCGGTGGGGTGGAAGGATGCGTAGTGAATGTGTTGATGGTAAATTAAAAAAACCTCTCGTCCTTTACTTGTTTTGTTTTATGATTTCCTTCTTTCGGTACCTATTGTGCTTTATTGTAATGGGCTTTACAAAGGAAATGGCGACCCTCGTTTTAATTTTACCGTTTATCTAAAAGCCGAGATATTATTATATACCATTTATTTTTACTCGATAGCTTCAAAGTTTTTCATTAAATTCGCGATATTAAAACAATAGATAGATATAAACTTTATTGCAGTTACTTCAATTACAGTGAATAATAATATACTCGTACATAACTATAACACAAAACAACATAAGACAATCTTTTGTGAAAGTAGTTAAATTACTATATATGGGTAGTGCACAATAAAATACATACCCTGCATGTAACAAAAAAAAATGTAATAAATATAGCACTATATAATAATATACGTGTTTTGTACGTAATATACTTAAAAAAGCGACATTTCAAAACAGCAATTGATTGAAAAATTTTTATATAATAATTATAATTGTACTAGCAAACCCGGCGAACTCCGTTTTGCCACCAGATGGCCTCGTTTTTTGTAACATTTCGTTTGGGGATTAAAAGATGAAGTAGTACATGCTATGTATCAGAGATGGCGCATGAATGATTTTCCCTGTTTTCCTGCTTTTCTGTTGAAATTTTTCCTGAATTTTGTTTACTATAAACCTCACGAAGCCCTGACCTTTCCAACGAATGCAAAACCGTGGAAATCGGTGCGTGCGTTCTGGAATTATAGCGTCAGGAAGGAAAACCCGACTTATTTTTATATTGTAGATAAAACTGTTAAATGATGATTAGTGATAAAAATGTCGATTTGTAAGGTCAACGCTGGTTACGATTACTATTTAAAATAATAATAAAAAACACAATCCTAAAGTTAGAAACATTTTATCTTAATTGCAACACCAGAATATAAAATTAGTTAGAAAGCAAGTCTCCTCGTATTTCCTGACAACTGCACACTAATTTGGCAACCAAAATCTTACCAACTTGGACACGGTCGTGGGAAAAGTTTTCCTTGTAACTGTCTCACTCGCCGTCTACTTGTGGTTACTTCGAATGGAAATCTTTAATTGTTTCTACAAATTGGACGAGATTTTGATGTTTTATAGGGCACATAGCCGCGAAACGTTTCAAAAACTTCCCAGAATCCTCAATAGTCCTTACAATGTCCTCCAAAGCCACTTATTTCGTAAAACTTTTCAACTTTTAAGAAATTTATACGCTTCGAATATAATATGCGCTAGGGTTGAGAAATATCCTTCAAACGCTCAGACTGTTCTTCTAAAATTAAACGGTAAATTATACAAATTTATAATCATTTGTTTAGTTCTTAGCGTATTCTTATAGTGGGTTCAGCGTTAGCTCGCTCATTATTTGCTCTTCTTATACTAATTAACTCTTTGTTTTGTTCTGTACTTTGAAAAAATAATGCGTTAGTAA
Source organism: Euphydryas editha (assembly GCA_036937285.1). Lineage (NCBI taxonomy): Eukaryota > Metazoa > Arthropoda > Insecta > Lepidoptera > Nymphalidae > Euphydryas > Euphydryas editha. The sequence continues at coordinate 1,379,435 of JAUPFZ010000006.1, forward strand.
AAGTTAACAAAGAAAATATATTTTTAATTAACGCGTTATGAACATAGCTAAACTAAAAGCAGAGCGAACGAGATTTCATAAATTACATTTGTTTGCGAGAGTCGAGAATGTTTTTCGCAGACTTTAGAGCGTGTTATTTGAGAATTTACTCAGTGTCCGTAATAACGAAGGCTTCGTGGACGTAATTAAAGATCTTCGTCCATAAAAAATGAAGCAGCTCTTGACCCCAAACAACAAAGAGCTTAATCTAACAATCGACGACGCGTTAATAAAATAATGGACGGAGTTTAATGTAACTGTAAACTTAAATAGAATAAAGCGTGTGTTATAACTTCGTAGAAACAATATAGCGGATTCATTACGGAGACAAAAGCTAAAGTTACACCACCTGTATCGCCCTTATCCCGGGATCCTCAACTATGCGTGGTCGAATATTTGAACCAACTCTGAAACAATGCGTGTTACTTCCAGCGACAACTTTCATTACAGAAATGACAGCGAGGGCCCTCGAAGTGGGCCCATCGGCGTGTTCGAACTGTAGAGCACTTATTTAACGGGTCAATGTTCAGTGGAGTTAGTGCGAGCGCGTGCCTAGAAGTCTGTTTTAAGTTTCCTTGTAGCATCGTCTGCAGTGAGTTACTCGCGCTGAATTTCAAATAAGGTACAGTGTCGCTAATCCACACTTAAACTGTGAAGCGTGATCACCGACTACAAGCTCGGATATTAATTTAAATAAAAGTCTGTAGGAGCTATTTATGTTTACATTGTAACGATTAAAATAATTTTATATAAGAATAATTAATATTCTTAAAACCATTTTTGAGATCTTTAAAATTGCACAAATAAACCCTATACTGTTATATGAGTATGTATAAGCTAAGATCACAATGAAGAACGAAGATTCTTTAGTAAATAAATTCAGAACTTCGATAAGGTGTAAATAAAATAAAAGTAAGGCGAGGAGTGAAATCCGAATTCCGAACGAAACTTGGTAATTTCAAGTGGAGAATTTTATAGAGGAATTTTAATATCAACCCGAGACCGATCTTTATTAAACTTCTCGGTATAGAGTGAAAAAAAGTGTAAAAGTCCGATGCAAGTAACGCCTTTGATGTAGGGTATCGGGTGTGGAAGACGGGGTGGGGAGGGTGAGGGGGTGAGGAGGGATATAGAGCCCAGAGCCATCACGTCTCAGCGATCGTTCTCCTTGAAATATGACAGCGAAATAATGCCATCGTTCAGTAAGCCCGCCTCGATGAAGGAAATATTGCCAGCGCATGAGCGGACCTGAGCTCTCCGCTAAACCTGTTTTTCAGACTCGCGGTGAGCTATCCTGAATGTTAAGATTGCAATGGTCACGCATCGTACTTTGTCCGTGTACTACAAAAGAATATATTTTTTTTCACTTAAGCCCACGATAGATTAAAATTGTGCAAATCTACTAAATATAAACTTTATATTGGGATCTTTAGTAATTCTAACATTTATTTGTAATGAGTTTAATTACTATAATAAACTTGTAATTTGTATATAATTTTGAATCACAATTAATTTGCATTATTATTTTTTTATTTGGAACCACAAATTATATATTTCATTAATTAACTTTACGGAATTATTAACTTTATAAAAATTACTTTTTCGTTTATTATTTTTATGATACTATTATATAATTTATTTTTAAAATTATACCATCCAATAAAACATCGAAGGTCTATAAAAATTATGTAGCTATTGAATTCTTTGGTAAAAAAATTAATAAATATTTGAACAGGCTTTTTGACGATCTTGTTTTCGATAATTTTTGACATTACAAAATATTTAAAAAAAGAAAAAAATTTTGACTTGTCAATACGAATAAACGAATTACTAATAATTAAATTATTTTGTTCCTAATACAAATATCATTAAGACAAAAGTAAATTGTTTCAGGCGGATCTGTCCTGCCGGAACACGAAGCAGCAGGTGGGCGCGCTGTTCACACGCAGCAACTTCGTGACGCTCAAGTACGTGACCGATAACTGGGGCACCGACGCCAACGGTTTCAAGCTCGTCATCACAGCCGTTAAGGACCCCAGTAAGTTTTTCTTCCGCTTGGATTTTTACCAATTTTTGTTTTACTTTGTCAGAAAATTAAATGTATTTATCGATTTCGACAACTAAGTATTGAGTTTAAGAAGAACACAAAATCTGTATTTTTTTTAAATGTTTAACATACACAAACTGTCGTCTGTTCCTAAGGTGGGTAATATAATTATTTGTTTTAGGTAACAGCCATCTGATATAGTTTTGTTTGCATAAAATATACATATAAATAATACATATGTAAATAAATATGTATTAAACTTACAATTAGACTCAGAGCAGAAGAACTGCCAACTGGGCCAACGAGCAAAATTTTAGGATACCAGAAAAAAAAAATAGTCAAAAAGGGGTAGTATAAATAAGTAGTAGTAGTTCCAACAAATTTTATTGTGTCATATAGAAAGGAAATGAAGATACTTAACTTTTCGATTAGTTTTACTAAAATTCTCAGAAAAAAAGTAAGTTTTTACGACTTTGATATTCATTTATTACTTACAATTGAATTAATAATATGAAATAAAATATATAATCTAACTATTTATTAAGTACGTTTATATTTTTGATCACACGGACACTGGAGCGAGGGATTCCTCTGAGAGGATCCCGTCAACCCTCTTTCAGCGGCTCTTTAATTATCCTCAGTGTTTATTCGCAGAACTGCGGGGCCAGTTCACACATTCCTCCCTTATCTCATCTTGTAAAAGGGAATGTTTTATATATTATGAACAGAAACATTTTAACCATGATCACGTTTTCGTTTTTACGTTCCGAATAAGAGAATTATTCTTCTGATTATTATTTACCTATTATGTTTGTTATACATATAAAAATAAATACATAACATATTAAATTCGTTTGCTTGAACATAGTTATATTTTACAAAATTCATCTGCTTCAAATTTTTCTTTTCTATTTGCATTTTGATTAGGAGTTAACTTGATCATGATACGTCGATTTAATCTTTTCAATAACAATACTAGTAATATGAAGCTAAATAATTTGCGTTTCTTTGTATGTATGCACAAAACTAGGGATTTAAAATTTTGGTTAAAAGAATAAAACATTATAGTCCAAGATCCCAGGGCCGCCAGACGTCACGTATTTTCTGACGGATGAAATGTGGACGATGGAGTAGTGTTAGTATGTACTATGATCGTATGCCTACCTGCTAGCTTGGTCAAACGGCCAATTTCCAGGTATCAGGTAATCAAGGTACATAAAAACATTACTTACTTCACGTAAATTCTCATGGCTGATTTTCATATATGTTTCCGAGTGTATAGTTAAAAATAAATTGTCAATACTCCCAGACACTTTCCGTCGGCCATATTGCTTGCCAGACGCTTTAAGGGTCTCAAAATATAATAATTAGTTAACTTCACGTAAATTCTGACGCTCCACTTTTATATATGTTCATCCGACAACTATTTTAAAACCTTTGACAAGAAAACAGACCGATCCAAGGGGCCAATCATCCCTTAAACTAAATTTTAATATCTCTGTGATTGGGAGCGCGAGAGCATTATCTACGCGCATGAGACTGAGTGAGACCGAATGAGTGAATTTAAAAAAAATATTAAAAAAAAATTTCATTTGTCAAAAATTTGAAAAACTATGTGTTATTTTTAAAAAATATTTTTTATTTCTAATTAATAAATTGAAAAAAAAAATAAAATTAAAAATGTCGGCTAACTTTAGTATTATTTATTATATGTCAATTTTTTTTCTTATTTTTGTTGCCATAATTTACTTGTCAACAAAAGTTCTAAAAATTATAAAATATCTGTTCAAGTAATTTTCATAGCCTTAACAGCGCAGTCGGTCTCACTCAGACTCATGCGCGTAAATAATGCTCTCGCGCTCCCACTCACAGTGATATTAAAATTTAGTTTAGGGGATGATTGGCCCCTTGGATCGGTCTGTTTTCTTGTCAAAGGTTTTAAAATAGTTGTCGGATGAACATATATAAAAATGGAGCGTCAGAATTTACGTGAAGTTAACTAATTATTATATTTTGAGACCCTTAAAGCGTCTGCCAAGCAATATGGCCGACGGAAAGTGTCTGGGAGTATTGACAATTTATTTTTAACTATACACTCGGAAACATATATGAAAATCAGCCATGAGAATTTACGTGAAGTAAGTAATGTTTTTATGTACCGTGATTACCTGATACCTGGAAATTGGCCGTTTGACCAAGCTAGCAGGTAGGCATACAATCATAGTACATACTAACACTACTCAATCGTCCACATTTCATCCGTCAGAAAATACGTGACGTCTGGCGGCCCTGGGATCTTGCTCTATTAACGTATTATCGATGAAGGTTAGAAGCTGTCAATTTCACGCTACGACCATAAACGGAGCAGTTAAAAAAGCGCGGTTTATAAGCGTTCTATAATATTAAATAAGTAAAAAATGAACACAAAACATTACTACGTGATTTGTAACCAAAATTTTCAACTCTAAGTTACCATTAGATAACATTACTTTCCTATTAAAAGCAACCTGTTACAACAGAGTACTTTCACCTTGAGTAGACTTTTTTTCTTCCACCGTATCCATTATTGTCGAATCTAAATATAAATGTTCGCTAAACTTACATACTCCTAATCTGCCATCAACATTATTTTGATTGCCTTGTATTTTAAAGATCGCTGTTAAGCGATAAGTCTGCTGATTGTAATAATTTAAAGTAGATGTTAAATAATATTTTATTTGTCCTTTGTGTAAAATAAAATATGTCCTCTGTCTTTTTCTCTTTCCCTATGTTTCCCTCTCTTACTTTTTATTCTTTCTTTATTTTATTCCCTAATTATTATTTTTTGTATGGTCGCAGGTACTGTTTTACAGACTGAATTTTTCTATACCAGTATATTTGAGAGCAAAAATCTCAGGATTTGTATATAACAGTATTTTTTATTTTTGTATCGGAAAGTTATTGACAAATTTATAATCAATACAAAACAACAGCTCATACCAGTAGGAGCGAAACGCTAATCACATCAATTTGAATATATTATGTTATTGCTTAATAGCAATCTCTACGAGGCAACGCGTTGCGGAGGATATTATAATATGTGACTATGGGTATAGGTTTTTGCAATCAATAAGACAACATAACTATATATATACATCAATATTGATCACACTGTCTATATTATACATATTTAAAATATATACAAATAATAAAATACATAAATAATTTATTTTAATAAATATAAGGAAAGACTAAATAAATAAAATAAATATCTATATATTATTTAATGTAAGCCTCAAGATATAAGAGGAAATAATAGAATATTTGAATTAGGATTGAAGTACTATAACTAGGATAAAGTAGACCAGTGATAGCTTAGGGAGGAAATAAGTGGCCTTTACTAGCCTTTTTAAAGTCAGTAATGAGGTTGTATTCATTACGTCACTTACATTTAAGTGATTTAGGTTGTTTGTATTACAATCTTGTTGATTATACATTTACACATACATTGTTGTGCTTGCGATAATATAAAAAAAACTGTCTTTAACCAGTCAACTCTTTCGACTTCGTTGGAATATATATCGCTGGTGCTGGAAATTCCGCTGTTCAAGCTGCTATATGTGCTGGCCGAGTTTTTATATTCGTCATAACATAAAATTTTACAATTTTTCCACGACGAACATATTCGTTAAAAACAGTTAACTGGTTTATATCATTGTCGAATTGGATGTCTATAATGTAATAAGTCGTATTCGTCTTTGATTGTTTGAACGCATTATTTTAAGGATAACATGTATGTGTAATAAGATCACGTACTTTTTTAAGAATTATTGACAGTATCTCTAAAATATTTTATATAGTTATAGCTTGTACAATATGTCATAGTTTTGTCTTCAAGACTAGTGAAAAGATTAATGAAAGATTAGTGAAATTGATCGATTAAATGATACATAAAATTTGAAATAAAAAAAGCTTTATCGTTTTCCATCGAATAATGTGTTAATTTTACTAATTTTAACACAAAACTGAGAAATAATCTTTTATGATTATTACCTTTAACCCGTTTCGATCTTACTTCCAGAAGTACATATCTATTCATCTATCGATAAAGATTTCGAAGATACAGTACTGCCTAACGGACAGACAACGGAGTTTTAATAACAGGTTCCTGTTGGCATACTTGATATATAAAAACTAAAAAAGAATACTATCAAAATACCAGTGCTCGTATCTTTCTTTTATTTGTTTTTAATTTAATATTTTAATTTGAAAAGAAACCACGTTAAATCCAGACGTAATACATATAATTCTAACCATTATGTGGTTTGCGAATACATTTTAATTTTATAAGATAAAAAATTAAAAAACTTTACCTTTAGAATTTTCATATGCATCATACATTGTTGCTGCATACCAGCATCAATTAGATTTTCAGCTCGACTGTGTGGAAAAATAGAACGGTTTTTGGTTTTCTAAGTGGCTACAAGGTTTTGAATGTAGGTAGAGTATTACTACTAGGTTACTTGTTTGTAATGTGAGCTTTTGCTACAAGATTTTCTGCCATTCTTTTGCTAGCCGAGTATTTTATTAAACGACTTAAAATGAAGGAGGAGGTTTTATACTCATCTGCTTTGTTTTCAATTGGAAAGCGATCTAAAAATAATTCTATTCGAATATAATTCAAGGGTTTCATAGAAATATGGTTTGTGAACTGATCATGAACTCTGGAGGCACACGATAGAACTCCTCAATGGTAGTAAGTAAATTAATAGTAATTCAACTGTACTGTATCAGCTTGCAAACCACCCACTGCTGAGCGAAGGCCTCTTCTCCATGTAGAAGAAGGGTCGGAGCCTAATCCACCACGCTGCTCCACTGCGGGTTGGTGGATAATTTCCTTATAATGGGTTACGATCGTTATCGTTAGTTGAATTGTTATGTTATGTTTGTTTTTTATTTATTTATTCTTTCTTTAGATATAATGGTTTATCGTTCGTGGGCAACTGACATCTATGACGCACTCGTCCTATGGTTTGGTTGAAAACCGGTGTCAGGTACCATTTTACTATGGCAATCTGACATTCCGGGCCGCCTGCAATGGGGCCAGGAGGAAATATACCCAGAGCAGGCGGAGACGCCCGCAGGACGTTGACAGGGACGATAGGCTGCGCAGGATCTACGTGGAGAAGACGAAGATCCTGCAGCAGGCCATATGCCGAGCCAAGGAGGAGGCCTGGCTGGAGCTAGTGGGGAGCCTAGAAAGGGACCCCTGGGGCCGACCGTATATGTGGGCGCGGAACAAGCTTCGCGCCCAGTCGGCCCCAATCAGCGATACGCTCCAACCGGACCAACTAGGGAGGATTGTCGGGGAACTCTTCCCCGACGAACCTGAGGACTTCGTTCCCCCCAGAATGACTCGGCAGACGCCGGACACGGAGGAGGGTGTTCCGTCACCCGTCACGGAGGCTGAAATGGAGGCAGTTATTACCCGCCTCCAGAGTAAGAAGAGGGCGCCGGGTCCAGACGGGGTGCACGGGAGAGTTCTTGCAATCGCTCTCGGGCACCTCGGCGACAGCCTCCGGGAGCTGTTTGACCGCTGCCTGCGGTCTGGCCAGTTCCCGGAGGCCTGGAAGGAAGGTCGGTTCTGCCTACTACCTAAGGCAGGGCGGACCCCGGACTCAGATTATCAGAAATACAGATTCTGCTGAGAAGAATCGACAAAAAACTTCATTAATTCATGTTGTGTGACCCAGGAATCGAACCTGAGAACCTTTGCTTGGCAGTAGCGCTTGCGACCACCCGACCAACGAGGCGGACACTCTTAGAGTAATGGTTTAAAAATATTTAAGTATTATATGTTTTTCCTCAAATAAACGCGAAAGAAACCGCGCGGCACAGCTAGTATTATTATAAATATACTATGACGCTATTTCAAGTATGCTTGTTTGATTAAAAACATATCGAAGGAAAACTCGACCTCCAAGATCATAAATGCCGTGAATAGCTCTTTTCTGCATGTAGGTGCTAGTGGTAATAATAATGTCCAAAAAATACACTAAAAATCTACTCTAACACAGTATTTTATTTTTGATTTAGAAAATATTATTACCACACGACAAGAATTTTGTCTAAATCAAAAATAAATGTCCTTGTGGGTCTCCCCATCGTGCCTTGGAAAGCACGTAAAGTCAACGGTCCCAGTTGTTTTTATAGATATCTGATAGCGATCGTTACTCATGGTAGGGGAGTTATCTGCCAACCCGCAATGGGGCAGCGTGGTGGATTTAGCTCCAACCGTTCTCAGATATGGAGCAGAGGCTTTTGACCAGCAGTGGGACGTTTACAGGCTGTATAAGTTCAGTTCAGTTATTACCACAATTCACTGATGAAGTACACAGTCTATAATACATCACGATGTAACCTATAGTACGTCAAATATGATCAAATATATCAAACAATCTGTAAAGCATCAAAACAGCGTTCAAACAGAGCGGTGCGTTCAGTCATAAATAATAAAACCAGTGTACTAGAATCGCTTAAATTCAATTTAATAACCCTTTCTCACCCTCTTTGTTTTATGTCGTATTAATTTACCTTCTTTTTTTTTATACGAGTCATTTTTAATTAAAAGAGCGCTCGGGTTCATTTACCTTTAAATTAATATAAATTACGGACTTGAATATTTAATCTACAACACTTTAATTTTTAATACAGGTCCAAATTAATATCTTTTGATCAATCTATATATATATAGGAGACTTTCTATAGATATAGTCACTCATCACGATATCTCTGGAACTATGAGACCTAAAAACTTGAATTTTGGTAGGAATATTCCTTTTGCCGAGTAGAGGTCAGCTAAGAACGGATTTTACGAAATTCTACCTCTAAGGGGATGAAAAAGGGAGGCAAAGTTTGTATGGGACAACGTGATTCCTTGGTCCAATCTACTTCAAATTTTGCATAAATATTCTTTAACAGAATTGATTGAAGACGTGTTTCGTATTTTGTCGAAGTTCATTCCCTAACGGGGTTAAAAGGGGGTAGAAAGTTATTTTGATATAAATACTCCTTAGTGCTTTTGATTTAAATTACATTTTTTTTGACACATGTTTGACAATCAATCCGTCTATTATAATATAATAATTATATTTTCCAGAATTGACGTGTAGGTGATATCTTTTTTTGATGCTCCTAATGGAACAGGCAAGACTTTATAGTAAACGTAACAAAATTGAGTTGTAAATATACCGTGTGATCGTTTTATTGTAAAATAGTGTCTTATATAATATTTTTTACTTCAAAGTTGGTGTTGTGTTAAGTCAAGGATTTTAAACTAAATGACTCATCAGCAAGGCATCTGTAGTTCACAATGATACAGATATAGAAGACACCGAAGTGAACTTGGAAACATTTTTGAATTATACGGCATTAACACCCCAATTAGTACAGATTGGCACCACGGACTAATGTTGGAACAAGATCAGAAAACATTATAAATCATGTACCCATTTAACTTTATCTTACACTAAAACTAAGAAGGGGGAGATAAAAGCTGACGGAGATAAGACTATTATTAAATATAAATATATGTTTGACATACACACACGATCGTCTGTTCCTAAGGTAGGCAACTTAATGCCTGTGTTTTCGGTAACAGCTGACTGATATACATTTTTTATAAATATACATATAGAAATAAAGACATATTACACCCAGACTTGAGGCGGGAATCGAACCCACGATCCTGGAGCAGAAAGCAGGGTCACCACCAACTGTGCCGAGTCAATTAAAATTTAAAAAATAATTACTTGCGGGTTTATTCAAATCTAAGAGACAATATCGTATTGACTTGTGGTGTAATTATAGCTACGATACAACGAACGAAGCATTGATGACCGTTCTGGTATAGTGGTACAAGTAATCGCCTCAACGCCTCGCCTCAATGGCGGTGGTCGTGGGTTCGATTCCCACTCGGGGCAGATATTTGTATTTGTGCCAATATTTGTTTCAGGTCTGGGTGTATATCTGGGTGTATAGTGGGTTTCCCCACCATGCCCCGGGGAGTACGTAAAGCCGTCGGTCCCGTTTGTTATCATGGATGCCTTATAATAATAATTGTTACTTATGGTAGGGATATTATCCGCTAACCCGCAGTGGAGCAGCGTGGTGGATTAAGCTCCAACGCTTCTTCTATATGAAAAAAAGGCCTTCACTCAGCAGTGGATTATTTACAGGCTGATACAATACACTACAGTACAGGAGCATTTGTGGCCTGCAGTGACGAAACTGAGCCTTACCATAAATATGGTAGTCCATCTAAGGAGAGATGTTACTGCCGGACAGTTCTCAGACCTGTTGCTTAAAATAGGAAATGGTGATTTCCGGGAACCATATAATAATATAATGTATGAGTGTATATGAGTATGTATTTACCATAAACAAAGCTTAAGGTCAAACTCTTACTGTAGCGGGAGTATACTTAAACTAAAGCTGCTTCTCTCACAGTCAGTTGTATGTGGCATATTCCAGAATAGCCTGGTAATTCTAGCACTTCGAACAAAAAACAAAAAATATTGTTTATAAAGAAACACTACGGAAGGTGTAGTATTTCGATTTCGTAGTAAAAATATAATACCCCCGTGTAACTTTCTCCAGATCAAAGGCAGAGCTTCTTGAACATAAAATATAACAATTTTTATTTTTATTTTAATGTTTAATTAACTTTAAATTCCGACTCTATAAAAAAGATTGTTATATTTTATAAGTATTCAAATATTTTAACATAATAATTTATATGTTATAACAAAATTAATAACGTAAAAAAAAAAAAAACAAATAAAAATCCTATTATAATCATTTTCGACTTCTACGCGGACGAAGTCGCGGGCTAAAATATTATGTTTGACAACTCAATCCGTCTATTATGAAATATTTTCCAGTATCGACGCAGGTGTAGGTGATAAAAATATAAATTTATATTTTTTGAAATTTTAATTAAATACCCGAGCGAAGCCGGGGCGGGCCGCTAGTAAATAGATAGATGCGGATACTACATCCACTATTACTACGGTACACTTTGAACAGCTGACTCGTAATAATCCGTTGAATATATGTAATTTCATTCTTAATCGATAAATCTTTAGGGTTCCGTATCCATAGACCCTGCTCTCTCTAACACTCTGCTGACTATCTGTGTGTCCGTGAATCACTAGATTATAGCTACAGAACATCTTTTATTAGTATGTAGTTTAAAAATTGAGATTTTCAATGGGTTTATTAATACGGTCACTATGACATAATAATTATTAAAGGAGTATTTTTACTTATAAAAAAAAAGTATTGTTTTCACGTTAGTATTTCGACCTAAAACTGTAATGCGTTTGTGACGCCTGTATACGTTTCACTGGGCATACTTCTTTTCTTTTATAAAGCAAAAGGATCAAAGTTAAATCAACACGCTATTCCACTACGAACACTCCTGTTTAAATTTTTTTTATTAATTATACTTTGTTTTTAAAAATAAAAACGGATACATAGCACATTATAGTTGATTGATGACTGTCAATATTTCGGACCAGTTACATGGTCCGTGGTCAAGATGCGACTGTCCGTTTTATATTTACAAATTACAAATTATATTTAAGTTAGAGGCTTGGGGCTCTCAAAAGTCATACAAAATATCACTATTATTGGTCAATGTGATAGAAATAACAATTGACAAAACATATATTATGTTGTAAGTATAAATTCTGCGAGAAAGATCGTAGGGAATCGCTTGTAAATATAATAGGCGTATCATGTCATTTATTGAGGATACAAGAGCTATTATCCGAAGAGGGGTCGATAGGGCGATATTTTAGTACCGTTTTTACACAATCGTTATGATCCTATTATAATATATTAAAGTGTGTATTTATAATAATAATAGTTTGTTTCACACCATAAAAATAAGGTAAATTATATGTAAATGATCTAAAACAAAACAAAAAAAGACTATGGGGTGTTGATATATGACGTAGGAAGAATCCCGTATCGCAGGTTATATCTATTTAATTAATTATATGTTCCGAAAGTATATAAAAATAATACCATCGTACACAAGATTACACAAAAATAGTATTAGATAGGATAGCTATAATGTGCACCAATAACTATCGGTCATTCGCTCAAGTTTATCGGCGACCCAAGATTCTAGAGGATAAAAGATCCTATTATAGTTTTAAAATTGGTTTTCTGTCTGTTAATCTTAAGGAAATGGTAGAAATGTTCCTGATCAATATCTGAACAAATATATTTAAAGTTTTTCTTTTATTTCTGTTTTAAGCTTGGCACAGAAATAAAAGAAACGCATTGAAAAAGGAATAGCAGAAGAAATAGAAACCGGTGTGGATTTTCAGGATAATATAACTTGGCTAATGACGTTAAACCAAGGAGGTCATAGGATAAATATTAATTAAGAATGGTGTCGTAATTTAGGCCAGCCAGTGCCAACGAAGCATGAGTCTGGCAACATCTGACTCGAAATTTAACCTTGCATGCATTCTACAAAATAAATTATTTAGTTCGAAAGACACATATTTTAAGCTTTCCGTTAGTATATATAAATATAATTAAAATAATCTTTAAATCTCAAGACGGACAATCACAATTTAAATCATTAGTTAGTAGTTAGGAAAGAATTGCTTGTAAGTCTCGAATTGAGTATTTTTCGTAGTTTTTATTTTATTCATATATTCTCAATATGTCCACCGTGATCGACATTCGCTGTTCGTCCGCCCAAATCACTTGATGGATTGCCGCCCGTGTCTATTGTTCGCTACCATTTTCCATCATGGCGGCGGTAATTTGATAACGTCATAACACGTCAATGTTATTGTTTAGATATTACGAGATTTTATCGACCTATCCTAAATAAAGAGTGCTCAATTTTGATCGGAAATTTTTTTTTCGCTTATGTTTTTTACGCTTCCTACAAAATTAAATATATTTTGTGTTACTCTACTCTTATCACAGTTTTCAGGTCTTTGTTCTTAATCATATTTTATGTCTATGCGTATTATAAAAAATACGTAGAGGGACGCTTATTTTAAATATTAAACAACCCACTGCTAGGCAAAGGCCTCTTCTCCATATAGAAGAAGAAGAAGGGGGAATAATTCCCTACCATGAGGAGCGGTCGCTATCAGATGTCTATGATAACAACCGGGCTTATGTACTCTCCGACTTCTCCGAGGCACGGTGTGAAGACCCACAAGGATATACACCCAAACAAATATTTATACAAATACAAATATCTGCCCCGAGCGGGAATCTAACCCATGACCTCAAGCGTTAAGGCTTAAGGCTACTCACAACTACACCGGAACGGTTGTCTTGAAAATCTATTTAAAAAAAAAAGAATAAATGAGTAGAATTTTGGCGCAAATTTGAGTTTACTACTAACAGATACGACAGACGAATTTTTGCAGTAATGTAATTAGAAAAAAAATAAGGGGAAATCTAAGATATGGTTATGGAAGTAGCATAATGTATGTACATTTATAAAGATAAATTGTTTATATTAAGTAGGTATCCTTACGACCGAATAACCGGACAGTATGATTACCGATCTTCGTGTTTGCAATTCCTTATTACAACACTTAATTACATTTTAAAATAATAAATACCTTTGTGATTAAATGATATCTCGTGGTACTTTCAGAGCATGGCTGTAAGGAGTTCAGGTGCAAGCAGCGCGAGTTCTGCGTCAGCGCGGACCTGACGTGTGATGGTGTGGACCACTGCGCGGACGGCTCCGACGAGGATACCGCAACGCTTTGCCCAGGTAATTGTTTTATTTGATGAATATACGACTCACTCAAGGGACACACATTAAGACACAAAGGGACAGTTTCACCACTTGCTATTAAGTTCCGGATAACCAGTTACGTTAGCCGGAACTTAATAGCAAGTGGTGAAAGTGGGTCACAGATGACAAATATTTGTATAGCTTGGATAAAAATATGTCATGAGCTGGAATCTGATCGGCGGACTAGCGCATCAGCCGATTGGTGTGATCACTGCGGAAATCGTCGTTTTATAACACAGATATTAAACATTTGTATTTGTGTATGTATGTTTGTATGTATGAGTGTATATACATATATATGTGTGTATGCTATTTACGTATTTATTTTTAAAAAATTTACTTCTCGAAAACATCAAAAAATAGACTTTATGCACCGTTTCCACCTGTCCAATTTTCATTTATTCCATCAATAAGGTTGCCTGTAAGAGAACAATTTTAATGATAAGGCCGCCCTTGCACCAATTTCTTTTTTATTACCGTGTGTGTATTTTATTATTTTGTGTATACTTTCAGGTGAGTGCAATAATGTGTTTATCTATCTTTTTTATTAGAAATTGCACCATGATTATTTTTTAAATATATATATTTTTAATCAAACTCTAGTTATTTATTAGTGAAGTAGTCTTAGTACGTATGTCATTTATTATGCTTAAGTTCATTATAATATTTTTTTTTATTCATTTTATTCCCCTCCTGCTCGAAAATTTGTATTATTTTCAGAATTTGCAGTTGAGGAGATAGCGTAGACGAGATTACATACAGTAAAAGAAATAATCCAAATGTATCATTATTAGTACAGCGATATTAAGTAAACTAGCTCCAACTCCTTACTTCGAACGGGTTCACTTAAGGTTTTTTTTTAATTTTTTTTCGTTTATTGAATTTTTTTAAATGTTTTTTTAATCCTCTATAAGTACTGTTAAAAAAATTAAAAAAATACATAGAAGTGAAATCGAATATAGTTTGTAATGCGGTGTTGATGTCTTATAAATGAATATTTTTGTGCTCGTAAAACTATTTTTTTCTTTTTCGATAAAGATTTTTTTTTACACTTTAAAATCCACGAGTATGCATGGATGCAATTCTACTATTTCAATCGTGTTCTAATGGTTAACCAGTTTTTGTTATGTGAGTTTAGTATATCATCGGAAATCATTATGTCTCCATTATAACGCTTACATGATTGAATTATTAGGATACAAAACCTGTCAAAAACAACCTTTATATAGGCGTTACGACCATTGATCTCTCATTTCGACACGATTGTAACAGCAGAATCGCACCCTACGTATTTTCTAATGGGTATTAGTTAAGCTTTTTCTAATAAAAATCATTTCATATTAGATAGTGGCAATGGAACGCATAGCGGCGCGTGGGCGGCGGTGGCAGCGGGTGCCGCGGGCCTGCTGGCACTGGCGGCGCTGCTGACAGTTTGCTGCTATTGCCGGCGACGCGCGCCAGCACCACTCACACACTTACACTGTAACTATCTAATTACTTTTTTTCAGGCGACCGTTCTGGTGTAGTGATGCGAGTAGTCGCCTCAACGCCGGTGGTCGCGGTTTCCCGTTCGGGACAGATATTTGTTTTTGGTATAAATATTTGTTTTAAGTCTGGGTGTATATCCTTGTGGTTGTCCCTACCGTGCCTCGGTGAGCACGTAAAGCCATCGGTCCCGGTTGTTATCACGGACACCTGGTAATGATCGTTACTCGTGGTAGGGATATTATCCGCCAACCCGCATTGGAGCCGTGTGGTGGATTAAGCTCCAACTCTTCTCAGGTATGGAGAAGAGGCCTAAAAATAACAATAACAATAACAATAAAAGTCTCACACTCCACGGCCCCTACTAGAATGTGAATCCTGTGTCGGGGGTCCGAAAACACACACAATACACATGCACAAATGCCCAGACCACGACAAACATCTATATGGCCTATAAAAATATTTGTCATATGCTTGCGCGCATCAGTCAGTTGCTGTGGCCACTGCGCCAAAGAGTTGCCCCACACTACCCCGTTGTCTCCCTGGACGACATGGTGTGCGGTCAGGGGGACGTTAACAAGCTGATACAGTACAGAACAGTATATAGCTGGTTCTACTGAGTATCACCGAACAGACCATTATATTTTATCATTGACAAAATTTGGACAACCAAATGTCCAAAACTAACGAGACCTATGTAGTAGAGATGAACACTAAATATACAACGGCTTTAACCAAAAACAATGTAAACATGCTGTAAGAGAACCGTTACTACTAAAAAAACATTGTATACTACTGTCAATATTTTATTCATCTATATTTTACTGATCTTCTTTCGTATTTTCTTTTTAATCTTAAAACTAACTTGACTATGTAATATTGACGTCATCATTTGGTAGATGTCGCTTCTGCAAGTAGGAGACAAAACGCCGAGGCATTCTTTAGTATATTCTTTGATGGAAACAACCAACACAGGAGTAGATGGGTTATCTGTTGATGGGTTACCTGACTAAGTACACCACATCTCATAGATATTTCAATGCCAATACAAATAAAAATACATTTCTGACTAATAAGAGATGGAGGAACCTAAGAACAGAAAATAAGAAAAAGAGTATGCTTTTGATCCACGCATTCACCATACGAAATTTACAAAAAGTAGCTTCATACCCATTTTTGTTACTGGTTGAACTAGCGGTATACAAACAGTGTCGTCGGGACTGTTAAGAGGTGAGCCGGACTGTCCCCATGGAAGAGCAATCTAGCCTTTTCACCGAGGCCAGCCTGTCGCTGGAGGGATTCTGTTGCCTGCAGATCCGTCACTCTCCAATTAAAGCGCAGGGATTTAGTACGGTATTGCACTCCCAAAGTGCCGAGTGCGACATAGGTCTAGGATTGCCTACCTGGGCGTCCTGGATATCATCCGTAAATGGATTCCCCTGCGACACAAAAAAAAAAAGCGGTATACAAATAACAGTTAATGCTATATAGCTCTGTTTTGTTATAATAGTGCAGACCATGATACTAATGAATGGTTGTCCCACATGAAACAAAGTCAGGATAGTCTTGCACATACGAATAAGAGAGTGGGGATGTCATTATCTCTGATTAAACACTTATTCTTTCAGAAAAATAGAAATAGTACTAGAGAAAAGTTATATGGCGCCTGAGCCAGTTCCAAAATAATCTTATCCATATTCTTTGAGTCATATTCACGGAAATTTATCTACCCAATCATAACTATAATTTTATGTAATTTTATAGTTTTTTTTTTTTTTTTTAAATCAAAAGTAAACTAGTAAAGTAGTACTTAGTAATCAATGGGCTGCTGACCGGTACTCCGTTAGTGGTAGACGTTTAAATCAATTACGTACAATACAATATTCCATATTCTCATACTCTCATTCTATACAATATTCTCATACTCGGCAGAGAAGAAACACGTGAAAGTTAACGTGAAGAAAACTGCACGTTTCGAAAGAAATTCATTGACATGTACATTTGTCATGTTATATGGCTCATTAAGCTCGAACCGCGAGAAACTTATCAAAATAATTTGAAATATTTAATCTTCACAAGTATATAAAGTAATATGTATATTGTGTGATCCCGCAGTGCAACAGATGGCCAGCAGCAACGGTGCGGGCGGCAAGGGCGCGGGGCCCGCCGCCTCGCCCGCCACGAGGCTGCCGGGAAACTGGGCGCACCCTGCGGGCCCGCGCGGGTAAACTTACTCAACTAAACACTCTCTTAGATATTATCATGTTTTTTTTAAGCTGTTATTTTATTCTTTAATATATTTTTTATGGCTTATGTCGATATGTTACAGTGAATGTACGAAGTGTGATGTACCTTAATATTTGGAAAAAAAAATTGCTTCACATCTAAAATCCTATGACGACTTTGGATTTAAGCTGACAAATTTTAAGATAACAACGACGACATTGTGATAATACGCAACTCAAAAGCCCTATCAACGTTTTCGTTTAAATATTTTTTAAATTTTAATTAACATAGGTGAATACAAAAGTATCGAGTACATCTTATGATTTAGTAACTTGAGACATTCTTTGTAACATACATCTACATATATTTTTCTGTTATAATAATTTTGCTCATTGTATTTGGTTTCATCTACTTTAATTTACATTTTAATTAGTCTTGTAAGAGGTTTTATTTTTTATATACATTTCATGTATTTTTTTTTGCTTATACTATAGAGTTAGGTTTTTTATTATAATGTGTATTTGAATTTATTGTGATGCCATAAATAAATATACCTTTATTTTTTTAATTTAATTTTTTATTTTTTTCATTCCACACCTATACTAAATCAATTAGATCTAGTTCCTTAAAAAAAATAAAATAGAGAAATATTATTTTTTAATGATTGTTGGTTTCTTTTTATGTTTATCAACACATTATTTGTCAATTTTATTTTTAATTTTTATTTCCTCACCTTTCCTTTATTGACAATTATTTTTTTAATTTATTAAGCCTAATTTTACTTATTATAGTAGCATTAATACTGGCTATTTTTTTTGTTTCATTATAAATAAAGTATTTTTAACTTTACCATAGATAATAAAAATTGAATTATGATAAAATTGAGTCAATTCTGAAAGTTAGTTAAAAAAATTGTGTGTGTCAGCTCCGACGCACGACTGGAGTTTACTCCTTAAGTACGATTGTCTAAACATACGCAAAAAGAGTTTATCCAACTGAAAATAAGATTAATACCATATGAAAGGGTAAATTAACAAATTAATGAAAGTAATATACATATATAAATATATATTTATTCATTTTATATACATTTATTATAACTAATCGGCGAAATATTTTACATTAAACTTTTCACAATAGTCAATTTCAGATGTGCACAAATATTTCATTAGGAATGTTGATAAATTATGTAATTATTATTATCTGACAATTATCATTTATTTTTTAAATATTATTTTTCAATATTAAGTAGAGCAACATTACTTTCGCACCGCACCATAGGTGCGCGCGCACCGAAAAAGTAACGAGGTCATTCATCAGTAGATTTTACCTCTCATATTTTTCTCATACCGGGCGCCTTATATATGAAAATCGATTCTTAAGGAGTAAACTCCAATAATAAAAATTATTATTGTTTCAATATAAGAACTTTATGTAGAGCATGGAGTATAGAGTTAAAGGAGCACTATAGTGTGTTACGAAAAGTGTCCCCAAAGTAATCTTAAATATAGATGGCGTTGCTCTGCTCTGTTCTGGCTGATGCTTAACTCGCTAGCCATTTAACTTTCAATTACAATAAATTTACTAACTAGTAACTACTCTAGTCTATGAGAATACTTGAAATTATATTTAGTTCCACTCAGCAAACTACAAGTCATCTAAAAGAGTTAAGTTCAAATAATATTCTCCACTACACCAGCGTCTCCTTTATTTAATGCTATTTTGTTAAGACTTTTGTGTCCAACAGTTACATGAGATAGTGCTCCTTTACTTCTATACTTCATACTGTAGATTTATCTATAGTTCTTTATGTAATAAAGACATACTTATGTCAACATAAAATATGTACATATAAGAAATAATAAAATCTTATTCATCTTATCGTATAATTTTCACTTTAGAATCAGGAAAGTCTGTTTTACTTAATGTTACCTGTAATCTTGTTTTGGTCATGTGTGTTTAACGTGAACGGAACCGTCGTCCAGGTACAGGGCGGCGCGCCCGGGCCGCCTGCGGGCGCGGGCGCAGCGCTGAGCGGCGCCCCGCACAAGGACGAGTGGTTCGTCTGAGGCGGCCCGGTCGGGCCCGCAGGGCGGGGGCGCCGTACCGGCCCCCTACCGCTCCCACACTCCGCTCACCACACACGCACTCCGCACTCCGCGACCGCCCGGCGTCGCGTCCGGATACAGTCGATACAAACCCAACCCGCTACGGTTACGACTATCGCTACCTCTAGTGATGATAGTTGGTGAGTGTACGTTAGGACGTTCCGTCTGTCGGTCCACGATACGGAAACTTCACATATCTATCGAAATAATAATAATATTAAGTGCTCATCGATCGGTTCTGCCGCGAGTGTTCCTTGACTGTCTTATAAGTTTCGTACGTGAGTGGGAGTCGCATTTCTGAGATACATATATTTTTGACTTGTGGTCGAACCGCGTAGATTATCCGAGTCGGTCTCGTTATGATTAATAGTTTGTAAGTGACACGGCGGTCACTCTGTCGTGGCGAGATTGAACTGACGCTGACGGGCTACGCGCGCGTTACGCGATGTTTTCCGTGCGAGTAACTCGCGCAATTTGTCTGTGCGTGTCACTCGCACTACGCATTTCTATTAATTGGTTGAGATTCAAAGGATTGTTCCGAATCGCACGATTAGATCACGCGTGTTTAAAATGCCACTATCGTGTAACGCTTGTTTGTAACGCACGCGCGTGTTGGTTACGCTTAACGCTCGCGTGAGCAATACGCGCGTGTAGCTCGCTCGTGTTGCTCGCGGAACATCGTTGTAGAGCTCATTAAGTCGTGTTCAAATGTACGCGTTTCGGTAGACCTAAGTGTATTTATGAGCGTGATAGTTCACCGAAGTACTATCCGATGAAAATGTATAATCATTAGTGGTGTAATGTATCCCAGTTTGTAACGTTACTTGTATACGTTCATTGGATAGCGAGTAGTGTGTGTAGCTGATGTGCAGTAACGAGAATGATCATTTCATCTCGTTTTTATAACGAATTACGTTGAACTAATTGTGTGATTTTATCGATTATTTCTTAACTTCCAAATTTATCATAGAATAAGAATATTTTATGTATTTAAAACTAAGTAAATTTTAAAATATATGATGTTCTTATTAACACTAACGTAATGCGGTGAGATGTTTGTTCAAACTTTAACGAGTATAATCGGACCATATGAATCATAGATATTATAAAGAAGCCATAGATGTTACGATTTCGTTATAATTAAGTTAACGCAATAAATTTATTATAGAATTATACAGTGTGAACAAATGTTTTATTGAAATGTAAAATTGTGCAAGTGAGTTTTTTTATACGAGTTCAGTGACAGTAGAATGTAAATGTAGTATTCTGAATCAAATACACGATATTCCCGATCAATCATCGCGCAGGCGTCCGTGGTCTACATATCACAAGCGATGCACAGTTTCATTGCGACGCGTCAGAGACGCGACCGTTGTGCGACGCGACGAAGACGGACGTCGGCGCGTCAGCGTCACCGAGCGCGTGCACCCGTCACGTCACGTCACGAGTGCGCGCACTCTCGTCATGTCACGAGTGCGCGCGCACTCGTCACGTCACGAGTGCTCGCGCCGCCCGTGACCGAGCGCTTCGCAGCGCGGTCCGACCGCAGCGTTGGTCCATTCTATAGATTAAAATCTTTAGACGTAATCGCTTCGACAGACTTTAAACTAAAAACAATAATAAAAAAACTTCCATTTAACAAGCTTAGATATTCAACTGTAAGGTACTACGATAATTTTTAAACATGCCTTTTCATGTTGTCGCTCTATATACAGGAAATTTTATGAAGTTTTTACCATATAACTCGAGTTGTGGGTTAGCTTATATACGGAACATGTACTTCGTGTAATGTGTCATATATACATAGCTACGATTAGAGGGCAGTTTGTACGTATAGCTGTAAGGAATGGGCAACGCGTCGTACCGCGTCGCGGACGAATTGAAGATCTATCCGAACGTATCTATGTAATATCTAATTTTAGCGAAGATTTTTTTAGGTGAATTTTTACTCGTTTAGTGGACGGCGTACCGCGCCGCACGCGTGTCGTGGGTGTCCAGTTTTTGGTGTTAACGATAAACGCAATGTAAAGTTATCGATATGACATTAAACATTTTTGGCTTATTGTTCGTATGTTATTAAATTGTTATTCCGTTTATCCTATCCTTATTCCTTGTCCTACCTAGTAATAAAATGTTCTACTGATGTTAAAATGTCAAAACAAACATATGATGACACAATAAACTGATGATAATTGAGGAAAATAATATACAGTCATTGATGAATTAGAGAAATCCACGGTCTAGACTTTTGTGTCATTGTTGAGATACGATTTTTTTCTTAAAAAATATATATAATATAAAGATAAGTATCGTATTAAATTATAAAAAATATCACATTAAATAAAGTGATGGCTAATAAGATGATCTCTATGCATTGCAAGCCTCGTTTGAAATTGTAAAGAGCAATTTTTAGTTTTGCGTATTAGCTCAACAAAATTTTCAGGCACTGGTTGAGAATAATTATAATATATAAAAGTTATATCAAATATTTTTACACTATTATAAATTTAAATAATTTTAAAGTAAAAAATAACTTGTGTAATCGATGTACAGTTTTAAATTCTATAAATATAATGGCTATTACAAATATTTGGTTACAGCGCCATCTAGTAAAAATTCACTGAACTGCTTTGTATTCGAAAGCTTCAGTTGTTTTTTCGATTGAGTAGCTTTAACTAAGCTTTCAAAGCTTTGAATATTAACGTGATAAAATTTAAAATATTCTTTTTGAATAAGATTGTTACAAATATATAAAAAAAAAAATTAAAATTGCTATATAAATCGATTTAAAAATAGCTACTTCTCAATAAAATATAAAAATAAAAAATGTAGAGCTTTTAAGAGGCATGGTGTCAATAAAGCTGGTTAGGTTGTTTTCGTTCGCTTTTTCATTCAGTAGGTTTCTGTCTTTTGAGTGGAGAAGTTCGCTCTTCGACCGAGAGTGTTATTTTTTGTGGCGATCTTTTACGAGAGTTTATTAAATAAACTCTATACATTATAGTAATTCAATATTATTAACAATATATAACTAATATTATTGTAACTTATTTTTATAAGTTTATTTGCTTTAAAACGAGTTAGGATGAATTATCGTACATTTTAAAAGGCTTGTTTTGGTTGTGTTTAATTGAAATATATAAAAAAAAAATCGTGGTGCAAGTGGTGTGATGGTGTAGAATGTGGTGTCGGGCGGTGGTGTTGACGCTGCTGGTGGCAGTGGTCGCCGGTAAAGGGAAGAAGCACCGGCATCAGAAACCAGGTAATTATACCATAAATTAAATATAAAATATTTACTTTTAATTAAAATAAATACAAATTAATTTATGTCAAAGTACAATACAAGAGAACCACTCGATTTCATTTGTGTTTACAGTCAAAAGAAACGTGACTTTCAAAATTACGGTTTAACGAAAAGAAAATCGCAATTTCCTTTTTTATGTACAGCTATTTAATGTACGTTAACTAAATATGAAATATTAAATTCGGGCGATTTATATAAAATGACATTTTTGAACTTAACAAGTTATTGAAATAAGAAGTAATTTTGTAATAAGCTGAGAAAATTTAGGTTTATCGTTGTCTCTGTTAAAATTTAATATTTATAGTCAATTAATTACGAAATAAGTATTTTTTAATACTGAAAACTTAAAATAATTGATTAGAATTTAAAAAAAAACTACAAAAACAGTTTCTGTTCTCTGAAATATTGATGTTAAATACTTGATTTTTTTTTTTTATTACGTTAGGTTATTCTCACATTTTAAAAATTTAAATCAAAAGCTAAAGTTGCTTTATTAAAGTAGGCTTCGAAAGGCTTCTTAACTTTTGAATTGTCATTTTACACAGTATAGAACATTTTAAATTAATTAATTATATCATCATTATATAATGTGAAGTCACCAACGATTCGTAATATAGATAGTTCTGAGAAGAATAGGCAAAAAAGTTAGAAGTAACTCTTTAAAAAAACCCTTAATAAATATCCCAAACATTATGTATCTGTCACTAGTGGCCCGCTCCGGCTGCGCTCGGGGTATGTTTATATACCTAAATCTTCCTCACGAATCACTCTATTGGTTAAAACAGACAAACAGAGAGATAGACAGACGTGGTGGAGGAATTTGTTTTATAATATGTAGTGATATTTTCTGCATGAAAGAAAGAAAAAACGCGCGGGCCGTGTAAGTAAAGCAAGTTTGCTGTGATAGATAGCATTAATTATTAAACAAATCAAAGTAAATTGAAAAACTAAAAAACTCAACTGCGTTTCTGTGTAATTTGGAAATGAAATTATTTTTTATTTTTATTTTGATATACCCAGTGTCACTCTTACTGTAAATACGAATCTAATGACACCTCTCAAGCTAAAATCCATCGATCCCTTCAGGCTGCAGAGCAACACAAACAATTATGTATACATACATACTCTCGATAAACATAACCTTCCTCTTGGTGCAGTCGGGTAAAAAGTATTAATCTTGTAAATCTATATTTTTTTCTAGTCCTGATTATGAATAGCTACTACTACTAGTCTGATACGATGATACCGTTTTGGTGTAGTTTTGCCAGACGCCGGCGGTCGCGGTTTCGATTCCCGCTCGGGGCAGATATTTGTATTTGTGCAAACATTTGTTTCTGGTCCGGGTATATGTTCTTGTGAGTTTCCTCACCGTGCCTCGGAGAGCACGTAAAGCTGTTGGTCCCGGTTGTTATCATAGACATCTGATAACGATTGTTACTCATGGTAGAGAAATTATCTGCCAACCATCAGTAGGGCAGAGTGGTGGATTAAGCTCCAACCCTTTTCCTATATGCGGAAGAGGCCTTTACCCAGCACTGGATTGTATACAGACTGATTCAGTACATTTTAGTCTGGTACATCTAATATACATGAGAATTGAATTAAATTGAAAATTAAATAATGATAGATAACCCTTGTTTTTCTCTTTCTCCGCTACACCATACACCGTGTGTTTAAAAAAAAATCAAGCTTAATTTTTATTGATTACACTGGCACTCAAAGCATCATATCATAACACATCCTATCAGTGTGACCAGATCTATTTTGAGAAAACTACTGCTTGGTTCGTTAAAATCTACTAAATACTACTAAATTAAAACTGGAAAATACCAAAAGTCCACTGCATCTAGTTTTTGTATTAGATATAAATATAAATGAAATAAAAAATTAAAACCGCATATAAAAAAGTTTAATTAAAAAAGTTACAGTTGGTAATGCTAAGGTAGGTACCAGAGATCCAAGTATTTTATCAAATCCTCATTAATCAAGTATGAAATTATGGTTCCTCATCTCTATCATATTTCTAATGTGCTTTGATGTATCCATGTGGTCCTTTAAAAACGCCAATCTACTTAGAACGTCACAGTTGCATGCTTTACAATGAGCACTTGTATTGTTTCCCTTTTCTTTACATAGCCAATTTTTAAATGGCTAATCTTGCTCCCATTCTTCACGATATTTCCGTTTCATTTTAAACACCACGATAAAATATATAACAAAAGCTCACTAATCGTAATCAATCACACTTGGCTCATGCGACACGCTAGAAATATAATAACAAAGTGGTCAAACTCAAACCGAATCACCAAATTATTAACAAATGAGGAATTCCCCAAATCCTTTCTGTCAAAGATTTACATTCCGATACAATGAAAAGGGGAATACCCCGCATCAAACAAATTTTGACAGAGGGTTGCCATCTTAAAACGAAAAAGTACCAAAATAATCTAAAAAATCTACTAAAAGATACTAAACATTTTTACGTACTAAATACTATCGTTATTACCTCAAAATCTAACAAAAAAAAAAGTAGAAAACTACTAAATCTGGTCACGCTGCATCCTGCTTGGACGACGTCTGTCGCGTCACTGTCATACAAATCAAAACTGCACATTAACTCGTACACGCAACAGCGTCGCGAGCCTATAGGTATGTGTGCTATATCTGTAATAATGTCATTTAAAAAAAGAAACTGAAATAGATTCATTCTAACAACTGCATCACATTTCTTAGTAAATAGAGAGTATGTGACGAAAATAAATAACATTTTTCTCTTGAATCTCTTACATTCTAATTTCTTAGAACGGTCAACTTGTATTTCGAAATTGTTTGAGTTAAAGAATTCTCGTGAAGTTTAACTAATTACAAATTAATTTATATAACGAAAAATATGCATGTATAACACTCTTATTTATGATAAAAAAACAACGAGATTATTCGTTTAACTGATATATTTCTTAAAATAAAAGGTTTTATCAACACATAATGCTTTCAGCATGTCTTAGAAGGTCGTATATCTTCCAATTCCGTCGTCAGCTCATCTCGATGATCATCTAATTGAGATTGTCACCGAACATAACTATGCCAAATTTAAGACGAAATACCACGTGATTTTATAAGCCTTTGAAATGGATAACATTCATACCCTTATAATAATAATACTACAGTAAAACATTTATGACGACCGTTTTGTTATAGTAGTTTGAAACATTTCGAAATGGCTTATTTTTATATTTATATAAATACTTATTTCTAATCCGGGTTTATCCTTGTGGTTATTGCTATCGTGCCTCGGATAGCACGTAAAGTCGTCGGCTCCGGTATATTATTAACGCCAAATAACAATGGTGATAATATTGATAACGATCGTTACTCGTGGTAGGGAAATTATCTCCCAATCCGCAGTGGAGCGGCTTGTTGGATTAAACTCTAACCCTTCTACTATATGGAGAAGAGGTCATTTGCACAGCAGTGCGACGTTCACAATCTGATTTAGTTTTGTTGAGTTCAGTGCAAGAATGTTTATTCTGGGCAGGGAAAGTCTAATCTAATCTTCAGTGTAGCTTGATTTTTTAAGCCATAAACTTTCTCTTGTATGAATAAAAAGCGTTGGCTATACGTAGCAAGGGGTCATAAAGGATATTTAGTTCAGTACAATATATGCTCATTTTTCCATTTTCAGTAATAACCTCAAATAAAACTAAATTTAACTCAAAAGTGTAGCTACATTGTGAATAGAAAAAATTTAAAAGCATTAACAGACAATATTAAAACAGAAATATATTTTTTTTCTTACCTGGTGGTACCATAGCCGTTGGATCTCCCATCATACTTCATCACCAATGGGGACTTTTACGACACCTCTATCACACTTAAATAGTATATTATATTGCTTTATTTTATTTTATCAAAAGGCTAAAATTTCATTTAAAGTTGTAAGGAACCAGAATCAGATTTCTTCACAATCAGATTTCGGGTTCACGACTGCGGTGCTTCCTGATCGGTAATGTGATCTCGGATTACGAGCCATTGTTAAGTAACTTTTTAATGTAATTAAAATACCTTGTGATTTAGTTGTACAGATTTACAAATGATATATATAAATAAATTTGTTTGACACACACACACGGTCGTCTGTTCCTAACGTAATAAACTTAATGCCTGTGTTTTAGGTAATATTCATTTGATATACACATGTATTTTTAATAAATATACATAGACATACATAATATATGAATATTACACCCAGACTTGGGGCGGGAATCAAATCCACAACTTTGGAACCAAAGGCAGGGGCACTGCCAATTGCGCCATCGGGCCATTTTATTTATTAATGCGTACATATTTAAACAAAATAAAATTATTGTCTTAATAAATTAATAATTAATAGAAAATTAATAGTTAAAATTAATTCTTAATCAATGGAGTTATAAATATTATAAATAACACAGTGACATTTTGTCGATGTGAATGGTTGAATGGTCGAATGGCTTATTTTATGGTGGGTTATATTTGTTATATATTCCCGTTATATATTTCACCACAAAATATATCAAATAAAATATAAACTAATCAGTTCGAATAGAGTCATTTCTTAAATTTAATTTATTTATGTATATCAATCACATTATGGTATCCAACCAATCAATTTTTTGTAGGACAATATGTATCTGTATATGGCCTCGATCCCACTACGCCGGACGCCGGATTGGTGAAACTGCCGGAAAGGCTAGTGGCCATACATTTTATATGGAGCTGTTCACATTTATCCGGTTCCGGCGAAATCACCGGATCCGGTATTTTGTGAGGTGTTTTTGCCGACCCGGTGTAATGTGAACACCTCGTTCCGGGATCCGGTTTCCGACAATTTTGCCGGTCCGGCGTAGTGGAAACACGGCGTTAATCATACTTGGATTTTTTTTCCTGGTTTATTTATTATTATAGATAATGTATTAAGTTTCAAGTCATATAAAATCTATGAAGGCTTATACTGTACATAAGTCTTATGCCATCACTTTGAATGGTGTCTGTGATAAAACAATAATGAATATATAATTTTATTATACTATAAATAATTTTATTATACTTTCTAGAAGACAGTACGCTTTCGGAATGATGTGATCGCCTCCAAGCTTTTCAACTTATAGAGAATTATTGTTAATTTCAATTTACTTTGAAAAAAAAAAAAAACCATTACGTTAAAAAAAATAATATTAGTCCCGCTGAGTTTCTTTCGCCAGTTCTTCTCAGGTCAGAGGCTTCTTCTTTCCGAACTGGTGGTAGACTTATGACGTTCAGTGAATAATTGTAATAATTTTATGCTGAATAAAATATTTTGATTTTGATTTTTTTTTTGATACAAATACACACTAATGTAACACTTAATAATTAAAAATTCTAAAACATGCAGGGGATAGGGACTCTTCCGACTCCTTAATACAGAGTATTTTATAACCCATCTAGGAGTAAAGTACTTCACCCACTGGTTTGAATATTAAAGTGTACATTTATTATAAATAAATAAGTAAAAATAAATAGTGTAAATAAATACATTCTAAAAAATATTAAATGCAAAAAACAACGCATACTTATCGCAGAATCTATAGTAGTCTGTATTTGTATATTAAAACTGAGAATTTTTGTTTGTTTAAGTGCAGTAAATTTAGAAACTATTAATTTAATTGAAAAAAATCTATGAGGGAATGTTTTAGTGACAATGACATCATAAATTCCATTGTTGTCACGGTATAATTGATAATGATAACTGGTAAGAACCACGTGGGTTTTTTATTCTTATCTAAACGAATTTTTATTGTAGCTTGGATGAATATCAGTTTTATAATATATATTATATAAACTGATTTTAGAGAACTACATACAAATAAGAATGAACTGAATCTGCCTGTAAACGTTCCATCACGGGGCAAAGGAAGAGTTCCATATTGGAGAAGGGTTGGAGCTTAATCCTTCACCCCACTCCATTGTGCGTTGATGGATATTTTCTCTACCATGAGTAACGAACGCTATTACATGTCTATGATAATAACCAAGACCAATGGCTTTACGCGTTCTCCGATACATGGTGGTGAGTCTCACATAATATCAACCCCGAGTGGTAATCGAACCTGCGACCGCCGAGGTTGAGGCGACTACTCGCAACCGCTACACCAGAACGGTTGTTCAATAGAATAAAAAATTAATCAATTATATTATAAGTCATACTGGGTATCACCATGGTATATACATTTCGAATTTGTCTTCAATTCCTGGCTTTAGGCCTATACCAGTGGTCACCCTGTATTGCATCGGAACCAGTTTCGGCAGGTGCAATACTGTTGATAAATAAATCTGGACCGCGAGTTCGGGATGCGACGGTAACAAGTCTGCTTAAATTATAACTGTTCTATATTTACTACATTAAACTTAACTATTTACTCAGTGCCTATCAATTACTGTTAGTTAAATTGAGTTTAATTTTATTACGAAAAAAAAAAGCTTTACCCGAAACTTTGTCCGCGATTACAGATATTGGATTACACTGCATGGTGGAGTTAACTTATAAGTAGTTCTTACACCGTCTATGACTATGATTATAGTGATGTATATTATATAATGTCTGTATATATAATATTACTATTTGTAATTGTTGATGAACGTTAAAATAAATAAGTAAATATTAACTTTCATTCCCTTTCATAAGGGAATCATACTGAATTTCGGAATGAAAATGTCCATTATTCGAACTCGTATTACCTACGTAAACAAATCATGCCAAGATAAATTTAAAGTCATTCTTTAGTTTTGGCGAGGCCTAGAAATAGACAGACAGTATAGATATTATAGATATTCGTTATAAGTATAGATATCTTACAGAACGACTTTTTTGGTATAATGGTGACAAAGAAAGCCGGACCGGCGGAGAATAATAGTCCCGACCATGCCGAGGTGTCGTAAAAGGCGGCTTAGGGCATAGTGGTGCGAGCACACTAACCAGGATGGTGCCACAACACATTGCGCTCGCCAATCCAGCTACCAGAGTGACCAGTATTGGCAAACCTCAAGAGATGACAAGGGACACTTAAGTTCAGCAGTGGACATTTAACGACTGATGTGGTGGGTCTGGTGATGATAAATTTTAAAGTTATTTTTCTTCTCGAAGCGGATTTTTTTAAACCAAAACTATCTGATTCTGGTCTGGGTGTTTATCTTTGTGAGTCTCGCCAACGTAACTCAGAGAGCACGAAATACTCGTTGTTATCGGTTGTTATATACATATATAATAACGATCGTTAATCCTGATAGGGAAATAAACTACCAATTCTTAGTAAAGAAGCGTGGTAGATTAGGTTTAATAGATTTATTTCTCCTATTTTAATAGGCTGTAGTGTACGACGTAAACCAATGACCAGCAAACCCAGAAAATAAGCTTGTATTGTAAATTGTATTAGATTGCTAAAGATGATTTCATTAAATAAGCATTAAATTTTGTAAATTATAATTAAACCTTGAACAACATATTTACGCTGACAACGAATAACAAAAATGTATGTTGATGGGTCACGTAGCGACCTAGTTGAAAACAAATATAAAACACTATATTTCAGAGAATAAATCATCAATTGAGAATCAACTTTTGTCTTGTTATTATATCTCCCGCACCGCACATCACATGGCGACCCTGCCAGGCGGTGCGCGTGCAAGCGCTATACAGTGCACGCGCACCGCACCGTCCACTGCCTAAGGAATTGATAATTAAATAAATTGAAAAAAGGAGTGGAAAAGTAAAAAGCGAAATATTAAAAATAAATAAATAGAACAAAACGGTGCAAGCAATATACAAGACAGGACTGTGAAGAGAGACCTGTCCCTGGTCTACATGGTTGCAATTGGATCGCGTCGTCATCGCGGTCATCGATCATCTTTCAATACGAAAGAATATTGAGCGTCAGTTACAGGAATGGTACGCAAACAAGAAGTGGTAAAAGCCAAGCTGAGACCAGGTCACAATATGGAAGATTAAAAATTTTAGAGGTAATAATATTTTTTTATTGAATAATGTGTTATTAAATAGTGTATTAATAATTAGATGCCAGAGATTTTTTTTTAATAAGAAATGTAATTTTTTTAATTAAGAAAATAAGTTCTTTTTTTGGAAAAAAAATTGTATTGCGATAGAAATATTATTATTATATAAAGATATAAGTTACATATAATTGTTACAAAGAGGAGTCTAAGCAAAACATGGCTTCAAAATATAGTTTTGATTTAAAGACGGCAATGTCATTTTTGCCAGTCATGGATGGCTC
Organism: Euphydryas editha; assembly: GCA_036937285.1. Taxonomy (NCBI): domain Eukaryota; kingdom Metazoa; phylum Arthropoda; class Insecta; order Lepidoptera; family Nymphalidae; genus Euphydryas; species Euphydryas editha. Next base: position 1,410,777 of record JAUPFZ010000006.1, read on the forward strand.
AGAAGCCGTCACTAATCAATTAATTGACGCGGTAGAGTTTTATTCTACGATGATTAGGGACACAGAAGCACATTTATTAATTAATTTTGTATTAAAGACAAGGTTGTCTCAAAGTGCTAAGTTAAGACTATCAAGTACTTATAGTAGTGTTAAGCAATTGGTTGATGAAATAAAGACGCGTCTCCTCACAAAAAAGTCGGATATCGCATTACAAAAACAATTACTAACGATTAAACAGGGAAATAAATCGATAGAACAGTACGGTCGAGAAATCGAAGATCTTTTTGTAAACCTGACTATTTCACAAGCTAACGGTAATTCAAAAGCCTACGAGATTTTAAAGCCATTAAATGAGAAAACGGCAATTAATCAGTTCGCTCAGGGTTTACGAAACGAAAAACTCAATACCATTATATCAGCGCGTGCTTACTCGTCATTAAATGATGCGATTCAGGGTGCGAAAGATGAAGAGATAATAATGACTGCTTCATCCAGTCCTGAAAAAATGTTTTATGTGCGCGGAAATGGTTATAATTCCAAAAAATCGTTTAGAACAATGTCTTACAAAGATATAAATAGGAACCCACGGGTTACGTATCAAAACGAAAGTTCTTCATTAAAAACGAGAAAGCCTTTCCAACAAAATAAGCCGCGAGGTACTTATAGTCGTAATAAATATACTCAAAATTACAGTCGCGGTCGTCAATATTATAAAAATAATATTAAACATAAAATAAATGCAACAATAGAACAGCCGGACAACACTAAGAATAACGGTTTACAATTTTTCGAGGTCAGCAACAACATTCTGACTTATAGTCATATGAACTCGGTTCAATTTACAATAAAAGGTAAAACGTATATATGGTTGATAGATACAGGTGCGTCACTGAGTGCTATAAAGCGCAACGTTGCATTATCCACAGGCGAGTACATCGCCCCGAAAGTCACATACGTAGACGGAATAGGAGGTAAAATTACATCTTACGGTACGATTCATTTAAGTCTAGAGAGCAAAACAAAACAATCATTTAATCATAAATTTCATGTGTTCTCTAATTTACCGATAAATGTAGATGGAATTATTGGTCAAGACTTTTTAATTAAATATAAATGTGTTATTGATTTTGAAAAAGAAATAATTACTTTAAACCATAATAACAAATTAATTAAAATACCTTTGAATTTAAAAATAAAAAATTACACAGGTATTCACTTAAACCAAATAAAATTGCCAGCGCGATGCGAATCTATAATAAAGATATCTAATAATTACAAAGGTGATTGTGTTGTTTTGTCAAGCGAAGTCGGAGAAGGAATTTTTGTAGCAAATACTATAACGCGGTGTGTAAATGGGAAAATTGCTGTTAAAGTATTGAACACACGTGACGAAGACGTAATTTTAAATAGTTTTACTCCACAAATAAGACCCTTGAATGATTATATTTGTTTTTCTTTTGAACAATGTCAAAATAATGCAGATAGAGTAAAATTATTATTTTCACTTTTAAAATTAAATAATTTAAACACAGAAGAAAAAAATTCTATTGCCAATATATGTGCGAAATTTGCCGATATTTTTCATTTACCGGGGGACTCTTTAAATACAACAAACTTGTACGAACAAAAAATACGCTTAAAACCTAACGCATCTCCGGTTTATAGTAAGCCTTATCGATTACCACAGTCACAAAAATCAGAAATAAATAAACAAATTAAAGAAATGTTAGAAAATGATATTATAGAAGAGTCACAGTCAGAGTGGGCAAGTCCATTATTGTTAGTTCCTAAAAAGACAAATTCGAGTGGGGAAAAAAAATGGCGATTAGTAATAGACTATAGAAAGCTCAATGAAGTTGTTGAAAATGATAAATTTCCGTTACCAAATATAACCGATAATTCTTTAACTGGTGCTATTTATTTCAGCACGCTAGATTTAAATCAGGGATACTACCAAATAAAATTAGATCCGGAAAGCAGAAAGTATACTGCTTTTATTGCGGATAAACATTATCAAATGAAACGATTGCCAATGGGTTTAAAGACAAGTCCGAATGCGTTCAGTAGAGCAATGACTATAGCTATGTCTGGTCTTAATTATTTGCAATGTATAGTATATTTGGATGATATTATTGTCATGGGCCGTAGCCTTAGTCAGCATAATAAAAATTTAATAGATGTTTTTACAAGATTAAGAAAAGTGAATTTTAAGTTAAATCCCTTAAAATGTAACTTTTTACAAAAAGAAATTTTATATTTGGGACATATCGTGACTCCCGAAGGGATAAAGCCAGATCCAAAAAAAATCTCAGTCGTACAAAATTATCCAGTACCAAAAAACGCTGACGAGGTCAGACGTTTTGTAGCTTTTGTAAATTATTATAGAAAGTATATTCCCCATTTTTCGGAAATTACCCAACCCTTAAATAATTTATTAAAGAAAAATGTAGAGTTTAGTTGGAATAAAGACTGTAATAAAGCTTTTGAACGATTAAAAATAGCTATTAGCAATCCACCTTTATTACAATATCCAGACTTCTCAAGTAATAATGAATTCACGATACACACGGACGCGTCGGGCATAGCTATTGGATGTGTATTATCAAATAAAAACGGTTTACCAGTAGCTTATGCAAGCAGACCTTTAAATAAAGCAGAAAAAAATTATCCAACCATAGAAAAAGAATTGTTGGCAATCGTTTGGGCAATAAAATATTTTCGTCCTTATTTATACGGACGTCATTTTAAAATTATTACGGATCATCGCCCATTAATTTATTTATTTAACATGAATAATCCATCGAGTAGGCTCACTAAGTTTCGTTTGTGCCTAGAAGAATACGATTTTACAGTAGAATATTTGAAAGGAAAAGATAATGCAGCTGCAGACGCATTATCTAGGATTGAAATTACTAGTAACGAACTTAAAAGTATATCAAAGAATAATATGTCGGTAATGACTAGAGCACAAAAGAAACGAATGGAAGAGAAAAAACAGGTAAATGATTTTGTTTCCATGGATTCTAACTATGATTGGAGTGGCCACCCAAACATGGTTGGGATTCCTAAGAAACCAAATAATTTGCCTGAGTTAAGTTTTTATAAAAAAGACTTTAAAAAAATATTGAAACAAAAGGACTGTATTTTCAGTCAAAATAATCTTATAATATACTCGCCATCCTTATTAACATTGTGTCGCAACCCAAGTTCTCGATCGTGTACGGAACGAGATTCTTTCGCGAGGGAATTGGATACGTTTTGCAAGGCACAAAAAATAAGTGAAGTATGCATACTACAAAATGATGACACCGCTTGTATTATTACGGAGCTAGCTCAATATATGAATAATAAATGTAGGTCAGGGTCCGGACCCCGATTATGTATAATAAAAGGTGTCAAGAAAATAAATGATAAAGATGATAGGCGAGTCATATTAAATGATTTTCATTTATTGCCAACTAGTGGCCATGCAGGCATTCGAAGAATGACTAATAACGTAAAGCGTTACTACTATTGGCCAGGCATGAATAATGACATTATAAAATTTGTAAATAATTGTGAAAAATGTCAAAAACAAAAGTTTCATAAAAATATTAAGCAGCCACTATGTATTACTAGTACGGCAACAACGGCTTTTGATAAAATATTTTTAGATTTGGTAGGTCCATTAACAAAAGACGCGAATGGATACTGTTACATATTAACGTTACAGTGCGAGCTTACGAAGTATGTTGAAGCATACCCACTTTTAAATAAGGAAACGGACACTGTAGCGCGGGCGTTTGTCGATAATTTTATATTGCGATATGGAATTCCTAATGAAATTGCGACAGATAGAGGGACCGAATTTATTTCAACAACCATGAAAGAAGTATGTAAAATTTTAAAAATTAACCAATTACAATCGACTGCTTATCACCATGAAAGCCTTGGTTCTTTAGAGAATTCACATAAGTCATTAGGAGCATTTTTAAGAATCCAAACAAATAATCAGGCTAATCAGTGGTCAGATTGGTTACAATATTGGTGTTTCTCTTATAATACGACAGTGCATTCAGCAACAAAATATACACCCTACGAATTGGTGTTTGGTAAACTATGTCGTATACCTAGTAATGTATTAAATAGAATAGATCCAATTTATAATTTTAATTCATATTCTGTAGAACTTAAATATAGATTACAGAAGTCCCAAGAGGATGCTAGAAATAATTTAATAAAAACAAAAAATGATAGAAAATTAAAATACGATTTAAGCACTAACCCAGTAAGTTATAACATAGGAGATTTAATATTAATCAAAAAGGAAATTAGAGATAAGATGGATCCAGTATACTCTGGACCATATACTGTAATCGAAGATCAAGGTATAAATGTAAAAATATTAATTTCGGGTAAGGAAAATATAGTACATAAAAATAGGACGAAAAAATTTAATTACAGTTAAAAGTTTTTTTACTCTGTACTCTTATTTAAGTGCATTGTAGTATTATTATAGAATGTAAACAATTGTATGTAATCTTAAGTAAGGATGTTTGTACAACATGTGTAGCTTAGTATAAAAATGAATGTAGTCTAAGTAAGGATATTTGTACAATGTATGTAAATAGCTTAGTATTAATAAGTAAAATGTATTGTTTAGCCAAAAATTAAATATTCTCAATTTTTGTCTCAAAAAAAGGGGGGAAGGTGTAGTGTACGACGTAAACCAATGACCAGCAAACCCAGAAAATAAGCTTGTATTGTAAATTGTATTAGATTGCTAAAGATGATTTCATTAAATAAGCATTAAATTTTGTAAATTATAATTAAACCTTGAACAACATATTTACGCTGACAACGAATAACAAAAATGTATGTTGATGGGTCACGTAGCGACCTAGTTGAAAACAAATATAAAACACTATATTTCAGAGAATAAATCATCAATTGAGAATCAACTTTTGTCTTGTTATTATATCTCCCGCACCGCACATCACAAGGCAAAGAGGAGTTTGTATTGATATATTTACTAGAACTTTTCAGTAAGTCAGTATAACTGACTCTGAAACTAAACTATTAATTGAGACATATACAGTTATAAAGAGACTGCATATTTCATTTGATACTTCCATATTTATATACTATCGGAATTTCCGACTATATCATTACGACCCAAAGTATATCGTTGTCAAATAATGAGCTTCCAAACATGTAATTAGCTTGCAATCGCTAGTTAGGATAATTAACAATTATGGTTCCATTTCCACTCTTAACAGTCAACCGACACTACGTTAGTACATATTACTTCAATGAGCGACACCTGTGATTTATAGCCGCTGTCATAAAATGGAATATCCAGTACGAAGTAATTCTCAAATTTGGTAATTAATAAGTGAAATTTTACGTTTTCAAGTCATCTTAATTGTCAATGTCTGTCCTAAGTGTCTTAGTTGCAATAAAAAAAAATTTCGTCGATAGTTTTTATTGTTAAGACAACTCGAAAAACAAAACAAATCACATCCACTCCATACCCGTACTTAAATAATTTACAATCGACCCCCAGCGATCAATTCCCCTCCATTTAGCGCGTTCAGATAAAATTGCTACCTTTAGATACCGCAGTGAACTGACATCATGACATGACGTATCGCGCGGCTTTATTCGTCATTCAATACTTGTTAGATCGGTTTTGGCTATATAACTTTCATCTGAAAATAGATTTCTTTTATAAAATATAACTTTTAAAAATCTATTTAACAGCCTAAGGGTACGGAGATCGACAAGTTTAAATAAACAAACAAATATACAAACTCCTCAGCCTTATAATAGCTTTAAGTATAGATACTTACCCTATTATTAACTATTGACACGACAAACATAGAATTAACGTAGCTAAAGTTGTAACACATTCTAACACACGTCTGTGTGTCTGATAGGATTCTGACGGGATTCGTAAGTAATTCGTAGTATGTCATAATTCTATCTCTCGTAAGTAAAATTGGATAGTTTACAGAAACCGACCGTTAATTAATAGGAATCACTTATAACACAATACCATTGGGACTATTACGTAACTTGCGCGATCGCGGGAAATCGCTGTGGTATCGAATTTCAAAACTGAGGCTCAGCTAGTATTGAAATTCAATATCACAGCGATTTCTCGCGATCGCGCAAGTAACGTAATAGTCCCACAGATGTTACTGTTCGATTTTATAAAAGTACCTACCTAAAGTACTTATACACGAGTAACATGGATATTGCTTACTGCAGATAGAATTTTTAGATAAATTTCAAACAAATTGTGTCAGAATTTCAAAGAAAGATTATTGTGACCGGCCGTTACTCTTACTCATACGTTTGTTCTTCTAGTACAGTTATAAAATCAAACAGCAATACCAAGCCTCCCAGGGGCTACTTTTTACTGTTATTATTCCTGTTAGTGGGTGAGCCAGTGTAATTATCTAAGTTTCCGTATAATATACTAGTCGTCACGCACGGTTTTGTCTGCTAGGTATTTCATTTTCTGATATATTCCGTTTCTACTCGTATTATATTCATATATGAATAAATATTGTATCACCAATCTTTAACTAAGGCCGTGTAATGGCCGTGCGGTGACCGGCAGAGAAGAATAGTACCGACCTCTTTCTTGCCAAGGTGTCGTAAAAGGCGACTAAGGCAATAGTGGTGCGAACAATTGTACACCAACCAGGATGATGATGGGCAGCAGCGTCACTACATATATCCTGCCACAACACAGTGCGCTCGCCAACCCGCCTGCCAAGCGTGGCGAGTATTGGCAATCACATCCCGAAATGGTAAGGGAGGCCTACGTTCAACAGTGGACACACAACGACTGATGTGGTGTTTTTCATTCTACCCTCAAAAGTTTAAAAACATTAACATCAGCAGGCTGAATCAATCAATCAATCAATCTTTAACTATATCTATTTAAGATTTCATCTCAATAGCATTTGAGATTTTCCATTGAAAGTATAACAAACAGATAGACAGACAACTAGATAGACAAGAGTTACATTTGACGTTTGCAATATTAGTATCCATTAGCATGGATATTGTGTCATGTATAATGTTGACAAAACTGGATCTGGTAAAATAGCAACTATGTAAGAAGGCAATTTAAAGTCCAAGAGTATTAAGAGGCTAGTAACTTTTGCCTATTTTACAGTTTTTACGTGAAAATATAGCGTCCTTTAGATTTCTGAGGCAATAATCTTGTCTTCGGTAAGTTAAATGTCAGATTCATCTGAACTCATTGTGATTTTTACACTTAATTATAAAAAAAAGTCAAAAATAAATAAATGAATTAATATTTATTAATTAATACAGACTCAATAAGCGTGCTCTCACGTCAAGGTCGTCACTGGTACTGGGAGAGTGCGGGGTATGAAGCGACGGTCGTGTGCGGTGCACACCCGCCCCTTCTTCAACCAGCGATTCCACCGGAGCTCGCGCGTGGACTATACGTCTTAATACTCACGACTGAAAAGTGAAAATAGGTTGCGCACATAAAACGTAACGAGATCATTCGATCAGTAGGTTTTTACTCCTCATATTTTATCATAAGACCCCCGTCTTATATGAAAATCGATTCTTAAGGAGTTAACTGCAAATATATATATATATATATATATATATATATATATATATATATATATATATGTATATATATATTAATTAGTATTAGTTAATTAGATTAATGAAATCTATTAAGTGCATTATGATTTCCGATTTATAATATTAATAAAATACTACTTTTTATTTTAATATACGAAATATCATTTACACGAAAAAAGTCAAAAATATTAACTAACATTTGTTATTCAAAACAACCCTTCTTTTCAACTTAATAATCAATAATAAAATAAAAATTCGTTACGAACCCTACTTATCTGCATAATAATAGAAGTTTTGATCACACTGTTTTTAACCGACTTCAAAAAAAATTAGAACATCATCAACTCAAAAATTAATTGTCAGATCTCTGTCAAATTTTAATGGGACTACATAACAAGCACCAGATTTCGATTATAATAAGACTCGTCAAAATTGTTTCACCCAGTAAAAAGTAATGACATAAAAATACAGTCGAATTGAGAACCTCCTCCTTTTTTGAATTACGTTATATATTATTCAATTTATTAATTTGACTTTATAAATAAACAAGGCATAAGCTCATTACATAAGGTCATAATTGTTACTTGAATGGAACGAATTGAAAATTTCCTTGTGATTCGTGTTCCAACTTTTAGTACGCACGCTAAACATGGTTTGACAACGTGTACCGCAGTCCGTACAAGGCATTAGGTACGATGATGTCATTGAAACACGACTGGATTCAAACAATGTTTACTACTGGTGTGCGGGTGTTATTCATCGAGCCATGCGCTTGCCCACTGTCAGTGAATATTTATAGTGCGTGCGGGAGATAGCGCGACCGTGAGTGATAGCTGCAATGTCCTGTTGTATTATATTATATTTTCTGATTTAGATATTTTAATTTAGATATGGAATTATTAATGTTTCGTTATGAAGTAATAAGAGTTTGTTTTACATAAATTAATGCTTCACTCTTAACTGTCACTCCGGGTGACGATTTAGATCTAAACAAATCTTGGTATGAGCAATAGAGATTTTTGACATGATCTGAATGTTTATGGTTTTGTTATCAATATAATCAATCTACTTCTGATTTTTTTATCAGAAGAGAAAAAAATGTACATATATACTAGATTCTGCCCGCGGCTTCGCCTGCGTGGTTATCACGACCAAAAAAAAAGTATCGTATGTTACTTCTAATACCTCCAAGAATATGTGTACAAAGTTTCATGTTGATCGGTCAAGTAGTTTTTGCGTGTAAGCGTAACAAACAAACTTACTTTCGCATTTATAATATTACTAGTATGATACACGATCAAAGGTGGTATCACTTGCTTTTCACCGTTGCGCTATTTTATCATCAACATTAAACAAAATTCAAAAGTTAAGTAAAAATTTAAATATTTTTCAAAAACAATCAAATAAAAAAAACTCTATGTAGGTAGTTCTTTACATAGAACGGTATTTCAAAATGGCGGCCAGTGAATTTCGGATAGTGTGAAGGACAACAGGTAAGGGATTCTCGGAAGACATTGTTTCACACGATTAGCCACGCCACCCCATGACGTTGCAGCTCCTATCAATCGTTGAATACACTGCTTTAACTTTTACCAGTCAATAAAATAGTTATAGCGTAGACATAATGTGCGCTGTTACAACCGCGTTTGTAAATCATTTATGTATGTTATATAATATAACCCATAAGGTCCTATAATTGTATTTTATATAGAAATATTTCTGGTCTTACCTTATAAAGTTATTCCGGCGCTAAGAATAGGGGAACATTTTTAATAAAATTCTTATCTTTGAAATGTTTGAATCGATAGAATAGATTTCGGGATTTATTTAAAACAAATTTCTTTAAGCACCTTTAACACCTTTAACACTATTTTTTTGAAATTGAAAAAAGTTCCTAAAAATACGTTTATTGTATGATGATCAATTTAATTTTCAAATTTCAACCTTTTTTTTTACTCGCTTTACCCACCACTTTGCAATTACACATTTTAAATTTCATACTCTCTCTCAAGAAAACCGTATCTACTGAACTTCGGGATAAAAATTATTCAGTGTTCTAGCTCGTAGTATGGATTCAATTCATATCAAATTTCATTCAAATCCATGCAGTAGTTTTGGCGTGATTTGCCTTGCATTGTACCAATATGTGCAGAATCGGACCTGTAATAGTTTTATTACAAGTTTAGACTTTTTTTTTGTTATTTATCCGTATAGCGACCATAGTAATACATAATCTTTAAGAATTTCAAGTGTTTATTTATTATTGTCTTAATGATATGTCTTATGCTATAATCCTGCAAACAGAGCCTTTTTTGGGTACAAAACCAAATAAAAGAATATAAATATTAATGAATTACCACTTACGTAATCGTATTACACGTAAATACGGACTGTCTAACCTGGCTCGTGATAGTAAAAACAAATTAAATTAATTATAAAATATTATATATTTTTTTTAATTATGGTTGCCTTAGGGCCAGTTTCAACACTTGCTATTAAGTTCCGGATAACCAAACTGGTACTTATTTTGACATATAACCCATACAATTACCTGTCAAAAAAGTGCCAGTTAGTTTAGCCGGAACTTAGTAGCAAGTGGTGAAACTGGGTCTTAGTGTCCGAAAGGCAAGTGAAAATTTAGGAAAAGTGGCTTTATTGATTTCCGCGTAAGTATTTAACCTAAATTTATACCGTTATTTCAACAATTCGCACTCCTGGTATCTACACTCCATGACACAGATACAGAATATCTGATGTGTACTATCTGTCATGTTCTGTAATATATAAAGTACTACAGACATACATACTTAAATAATAAATATAATTTATTTTACATTTTTTTTTTTGTATCTTATCTTTGTATTTTTGTAAATATGTCTGACATACAAATACAGTTGTCTGTTTCGAGGATAGACAACTTGATGCCTTTGGGTCGATTTCATGAATCGAATTAAATTGCCACTTTTTTTCGCTTTGCAAAAATCCTCGTTTTGTCAGTATTGGACAGCCTATAATGTTTACAATTAGCGATTTATGTACGGAATATGTAAAATTATGCGTGGTATTTGCCTGGAAGTAGCAGATATTCAAGATTGAGGTAACACTAATGAGGGAATAAATGAGTCGAATCAAAAGCCTCCCTTTGTTTTAGGCAACAGTCAACTGATATGCATATTTATACATTTTTAATAAATGTGTATATAAATAATACATGTATAAATTTTAAATTTATTTTATTTAAAGGTACATTTCGACCGATAATTATCTAAGCATAATCTAGAATAATTTATCATAACGAGTATAACACTGATTGCGCTGATAACACTTACAAATTCAGATAGTTATCTGTAATTAATTTATACTCCACTCTCTGTTTTAAGATCTTTGTCGATGTATTTAGTGTTCAATGAATAAAGCGAGCCATTCAAGCTACAGCGGACGAATAACTGTGCGAAAACTTTAACTGACTTTACGTAGCTGTTGACAATTTTCTTTTACTGATAGAGCTTAACTTTAGACAAAAAATTATAGCGCAAATTGGGCAGGATCAATAAAGGTAGATACTATACACTCTTCCAGAATTCTGCACTCTACTAGAAAATCGGCCTAAAGTAGCTGATATATGTAGATATGCTATTGCAGTTTGCACGGTCCGATTCGTAAGCCAAAGTCAGTAAATTTCTAATGTCAACCAGAAAAAATGTTGAAAGATTTCAAAAGTTGTGACATGACTCATCGGAAACTTATGTCTATTTCACTACATTATAATTTATCGTATTAGGGGCCATTCATTTATTACGTAAGACGAATTTTGCTAGTTTTCGACCCCCTCCCCCCCTATGATAAGAAAAAATAAGAATAGGCCGACCCCCTCTCCCTGTTTAATATTTATTACGTAAGAATCTAAAGGAAAAAATTCACAAAAATAAAAGTCACCAGGCTATACGTATTCTAAAAAAAAAAAATTCATCTGAGGTCTACCATCGATGAGCGATGTTTACCCTTGTAGCCTACCCGAATTCCTAGAAAAAAAAGTCGTCCGAGATCTATCATCGATAACTTTGTACATTTTTGTGATCTTACGTAAGAACTATCAAGACTCTCCCCTCACCCCCTTGTAAAAAAAATAAGACATGGTTGACCGGGGGGGAGGGGCCCCCTAAATCGTCTTACGTAATAAATGAATGGCCCCTTAGCTATTTAATTTCTATAAGCCGCTCAAGCGACTGTACAGACGTGAATGATCCCTTTAAATTGTATTACCATTATTTTTTACAATACGATTTATTTTTATCTTGTTACCACGTTGTATTCATTAATTACTTTTAAGTGGTGTTTAAGAACCTTTAAGAGCTGTCACATAAAAATATATTTTTAGGAGATAATCGACAACATTTAACTGAATTTACGACTGAGTAGTTATCGTTTTAATATAGTGACAACCGTTTTGGTGTAATGATGCGAGTAGTCGCCTCGACGCTGACGGTCGGGTTCGATTGACTCTTGGAGTATTTGTGTAAATATTTGTTTCTGGTCTGGGTGTATGTCTTTATGAGTCTCCCGTGCCTCGGAGAGCACGTAAAGCCGTCGGTACTTGTTGTTATCACAGACACTTGATAACAATCATTACTCATGGTAGGGAAATTATCCGCTAACCAGCAATGGAGGAGCGTGGTGGATTAATGGAGGAGCGTGGTGGATTAAGCTCTCCCTTCTCCTATATAGAGAAGAGGTCTTTCCCCAACAGTGGGACGCTTATAGCCTGATTCAGTTGATTTAGTTCATCAGTTTCATTTTAATATAATTGAGTCTGAGAAATAAATAAAATAATAAATGAGAAAACGTTTCACACTTAACGGTGATGTAAGTTCCTTCCTTATTGCACTCTACAGAGTATTTGGGTTTCAAGATCTTTATATTTTTCTTATTTGTAATCTATGTACAGTGTTTTATTTAATCCCTAGGTAACGATTATAAAATATCTATATAAAGTTCATCTTAATTATGAAATATGATACAATAACAGTTTTTTGTGGGAAAAAAAATCGCTATGTAGGTTTAGAATATATTAATTTATAAATGAAATAAACGATATCAGAAGTATTCGTGGTTTAAAAATCTTTGAATTTAGCATATATATTATGTACATTGTATTTGCCAGCCTACACATTGTAATAAGTTAATAACACATTTTGGTTTTCATATAAATGTTAGATAATATGCATTAAATAAAAAATAAATGTAACGTGTACCTAGTTGTAAAAAAGAATCTCAGGATAAGATTATTACTCACTGAGGTAGAATTCACCTCATCATTGATCAATGAACTGCTAAAATTAGGGGAAGAATAAATAGTACTAGACGTACGGGAAAGGGCGGTGTCGCCGACTACAGATTTAGACTAGCCAACGAAATATACATTACGTCATAACTCAAGATATGCTTCAACGTAAAATGACTCTAATTTCGTAAAATATAAAGCTTAAAATGCTTGTTTTTTATACTGTGGATAAGTTTTTGTTGTGGTCAAGTCAACTGAGTCACCGGTCGCTTACCCTCGCGAAGTCAGAAAATAAATTTCAAAATGTAATTATTTATTGTTTGCATAAAAGCCGAAATGTGGAACAATGTGACCAGTACTTGATCGAGTTAGTCGAAGAAAGGTATTTTTATTGCCATGAATATTAATTTTGAATACTCGTAAATATGTCCTTTAAGCCGTACGATAGTCGGCAGAGAAGAATAGTGCCGATTTCTTTCTTGCTGAGGTATTTTAAAAGGCGACTAATTCCATAGTGATGCGAACAACTGTAGGTACACCAATTAAGAGGGTGTTGGGCAGCAGCGTGATTATTTTCTGGCACAACACACTGCCAAGCGTGGCGAGTAATTGCAAGGCTCTTTCAGAGATGATGGAGGAGATCTCCGTTCAGCAGCGGACATCCAACGGCTGATGTGATAGTGATGGTGGATGTTCTTTATTCTAGAACATCAATAGAACTTCAATTTATATAAAATATTATATCTTTATTAAAAAGCTATCACTACCTCGGAAACTAAATGAGATTTAATATCTGTTGAGAGGAGACTATCAAAAACTCAACTATTAGTCTATTTTCAAGAGAAACAAGTTTTTTTACAAATAAATATAATTAACAGTATAACACCAGCTCGATTAACCTATATAGAATTTAACTAATTCTAAACTAAATCTTCTTTAATATCTTAATAATCTTTCACAGAATAATATACTTTACCCATTACAGATTTGTTAATATAATATCTACTTAAAGTTTCTGTGAGAATTTATTATGTAAAATTAATTATTTAGCCCCATATCTTGTTCCTGAAAGAAATATTGACTTTGCAAATTCTAAACCTATAGCATTATAGGTGCTTAGTATAATATTAATAACTCATAGTGAAAGAAACATACCGAGCGTCGTTGCTAAATTGCGGTAACATTGTGTTTTACCGAACGTACGGTGTACTCGTATGTATGTATAAGTATTTTGGTGTAACGTATTATGGTCAGCTGCTGAATCGCGCATGCGTTTGGTTCTCTTAATTGTGTATAAGGGTCACCTTTTTCATAATTATTGTGTTTTTTAGTTTTTGTCAGTTCATCTTGAAACAGTGTTTCTACTTTGTAAATCCCGTAGTGTAGGTATTTAGATCCGTTTTGTACAATAGGCTTATCCTTACTTACATACGGTACACTCAAATATTAAAAACTAGTTTTAATCAACTATCCATATTAATGGAAAGAGGCAAAAAAATTCAATATGTAAGGAATATGTAAGTAAAACTATACAATACAAATATCACGTGTCACAATGGTACATCAGTGATCTAGCAATGACTTTATACTCGTTGTCTTTGACGAGTTTTGTATAATAATAATTAATTCATGTCTAAATTTATGACAAGAAACTCTTTTATAAAAGATGCACGAATGAAGTAGCAGAATTGTGCACCTAACTCATCAAAATGAAAATACTATTATTTTTTTTACTTTACTTAATATTCAAGCAACTTCTCGACATCACATTGTCATTAAATACAGCTTAAAGTTTTTACTGAATCATTGATATCTTTATAAAGTTTTGACGAAGCGTTGGCGCAGTGGACACAGCAAGTGGCTGTTGCGCTAGCGTTCGCGGGTTCTATTCCCGCTAATGACAAATGTTAATAGACTATATTTGTCATTTATTGTTTGTTTATTTAATTTTCATAACTTTCCCCTACGAAAATTCAGACAAGTAGTTGTTATTTTTGCTTACATTCAGACACAGTGGATGCAAGATACATTAACAAAAACAGGACATATTATGATAAGATTATTTAGTACTCGCTGTTACCGGCAGGCCGGTTGACGAGCACAGTTTGTTGGGGCAGGATATGGTGACGCTGCTGCCCATCACCATCTTGTTTGGTGTACAGTTGTTCGCACCACTATGGCCTTAGTCTCCCCTTACGACAGCTCGGCAAGAAATAGGTCGAGCCTATTCTCCTCCGTACTTAATAAATACTCCGAGCTCATAACATTTACAGATTTAAGAGTAGGTAATTAAAATACTGTTCTCTTATATTTACGCGAATTTTATTCATTTAATTAAAAGTCTTAAAACGGATTTTATCGCGTTTATTTAAAGTTACATAATCGCGTTTATACAAAGTTAATAATGAATTCATTATTCGGACACCCACCACCTCAGTCCCCCGAGATCATGGACGCTTTAAAGGGTCCGAAACGTCGGGAAATAATTTAAATTAAATATTGTTAAACCGTAACTTTAAATAAACGCGATAAAATCCGTTTTTAGACTTTTAATTAAAGGTACTTAAAATGTCATTAATATGTACGTGTATTTTTTGAATGACCCGAGAGTTAATGCGTCTAGCCAAAGATATCGGAAAGATGAATTAATTTGTATTTTAAAATCTGAATTTTGATGTTCCAACTAAACAACTAAAGTCCGTGTCGATCTGAGTGATTCAAAACTATTTACTTCGGGTCAATTGTCACAAAGAACAGCTTTCCCTCATTTTTTAAGCTTTTACTTATTATATTAAGCTTATTAAGGTTATACAAAGCTGTTTCTGTAATCGCAACTAACTTAAGCCCATAAATAAAAAATATACGGGTAAATATATTCATTTATCATAGTCCAATTTTATATCAGATAAAAGTTGAGGCGTTAAAATGCCGTCGATAGAATATTCGGTACATGATTCTCATTCGAATTATGTAAAAATATAACATACATATTAATAAACTTCTAAGTAAAGTTACTCAACAGTTATCTAATTATTTACGCGTCATCTGGACACCCTAGCAGCTAGCTGCACTGTCGGTAGAAAACAGGTAGTTTACCTACGTCCAAACGCCGCCACGTGTTAACAGGGTAGCAGGCTACCTTTGATAAACAACATTATCCAATCCCCCTTAATGCTTTAATCTTGGCTCAGGATAGGTAAAAATACTGAAATATTTTACTCGTTTAAGCAACTAATTTGTTGACTAGGTAAATGATGTGAATTTTGAAAATTTTAAATGTGAACAAGCGGTACAGTACCACACCAGTGCACGCGCCACCGACATGACTGGAAAGTGTCCACGCTTCATTTATTTGAATTGAAATTTATGGGAATTTGGTCAAAAATTAAATACCTATTTTTTACATAATTCGAATAAGAATCGTGTACTGAGTATTCTCCTTAAATATTGATAGTAATTCACCAGTCATCTTGTATAAACGACACAATATTGAATGGGACCTTTTTTTTTTGACGTCCATTGTGACATACCGTTAAGATTCATAGATTTGAGTAATCCTTTTTGGGTCAGCGGTAGTTATTGTGTTCGTACTTCCGGTTTTTGATCATGTCATTTTGAAGGGTTTTAGAGATAATGGGATGACTTCAGATTATTCATTGTGATAGTGAATACATTAAAATTGTAGTATAGTTGTAGTTTTATTTTAAGTAATATAAGTGATTTGATGCTATTTGTGAAACTCTATTTGGTTTATAAGAAGCTAACGGACCCCCGCTATTTCTCCTGCACATTTTTTTTAAATCAGAGATGAATTTCGGCTAACGGCTGCTTATTAATTTTATGAAATGTTGAGAAATTTCGTCTTTCATATAATCTCGTCACTAAACTAAACCGTTTGTTTATCCTTTTAAGGATACACAGTTGCAAGTCACAATCAGCCACCCTAATTTATTCTTCCTAATCTCAGTAGTTTCGGCTGAACGATGGTTAATTCGTCGAAATACTTCATTTTTCCGCGCTGTGTTACCTACCTGTTGATTTTATTTACTTTTAGTAAATTTCAAATAAAACAGGGTTTCAAACAATAAAAGAGTATTTGAAATCGTAATCGTAGATGCTGAGATACAGAGATAGAAAAATAATTTATTATGTACTATATATTATTTATTGTACTTAAAAAAATATAGTAATAAAATTACAGTTTTTGTGAGCAAAGACGAACTTATTTCTAGAAGAGATCTCTCCCAGCCAACCTTCGGTAGTGAGAATGAGAAATAGTGTCAAAAACAGACTAAAAACGTGCAGTATTAATAAATAGTACAAAGAATTATTTTGATTATTATACAAAATTATTTCATTTTATTATATTTGTCAATACATTGAAATATTGTTTAATACTTACTATGATTAAATATAGCGGTGAGCTTTCAAGCTGCAAAGTATGTAGGTAAGCAAGATAAAATTATTTTCAAAAAATATTCCAATATAACCTCAGTAGTTATAGCTCGTAATTAGGGGAGCCCATATCATTTACACGATGGGTCTATTACTCATCATACTTATCATCAATCAACATTTACATTAACGAGTAGGTAATCATCAATTTAGTTTTTTCTCTATGATCACACCTATCAGTTTATGTCACTTTAGGACTGAATTACGTCTCGTCTTTTTCTTATTCTGAATTATATAATACTGTGCTGTATAATACTGTGTACAAATAACAGTTTGGGGGTCGTGGTGCGAGTAGTTTGAGCGCTGGCGGTTCGATTTCCGCTCGGAGCAGATATTTATATAATTAACAAATATTAGTCTGGGCAATGACCTTTTAGTTTATCAACTGCACAAAACTGCCCAAGTCCTCTCACGTTTTGTTACGTAATTTCCCACCGGTGATAATGTAATAATTATACGTTAATCAACCTGTAGTTGACGGAAGAGTTAAAAGTTGACATGGCCAATATAGTCATTTCGAGCATTACTTTACACGGGCACTTGCGGTTATTACGGTTAGTTTGTAAACTCTTGTCAACTAGTAGTTGACATGGGTAGTGGAGCGGTTAGTCTCCCCACCGTGCCTCAAACATAATGTAAATCACTCATGGTATGATACTATCCCCCAGAATAATCTCCAACTCTTCTCTTATATCGAAAAGAGAGCTTTGCCCAATAGTGGGGCGTTTGTAGGTTGATTTAGTTCAGTTCACTGTGATTAGACAATATGACTCAATAAGAAACGAGTAAGTTAATCACAAGATGACCATAATTATAAGGAATTTACGAAAGACAGTCTAAGTGCAAAATTTTCTTGCGCATTTTTAAGTAATCTTACTTCTGTTTTTCCTTTCTTCGATTAGAATTAAAACAAGTATTATAAAATTATATAAAAGGGATAATAAATAGGTGCCCCTAAGTTTTTCAAGTCCTAAATTTATCTTTAAATTTCGTCCCTGACGAAAATTTTGAGACATGTAAGAATATTCGCCAACTCGAAGTCGAAAAGCGTGGCTGATTAAATTTACACCCTTCTTCCAAAGAAAAGATATATCTGCCCAGGAACTAGTCGTTATTAGGCTGTCACAATAAATTAGAACGGAGATTGATGGGCTTAGATGATCATTTGGTAGTATACTCACCTGTCCGCACTTAAATCTGCAACAAACATAAAGTCAAATCGAACCTAAATGTGTATCAATCTATCACAAATCCTGTTAACGATGAAATAATAGTATACATAATAAATAATCTCTAATGGCGCTCAGCGTAGGGCTCGTTACGTTCTATATTTGCATATATCTCTGACGGTAATATCGGTATTATACATACCAGTATTACATAGGCAATATCGGTAATATCGTCGTGACCGCGTTACCGGTCGGAGCGGGAAGTGGATAGTAAAATTTTGTAACTATCCTGTTACCATAGAAACCGTAATGTCAATGATGTACGTTTTATATGTTGTTTAATAGTTCGTAGCACATGTTCTATAATTACATGTTTATTATCGTTGTGTGTGTAAACGTTTTAGTATATGTGTAATGTTACAAGTCATTTTAGCGAGCTACGTGTGTGTCTTAAGTTTGTATTGTTACATTGATGTATGTGTGTGTGCGTGTGTGTCAAGAGGTACAGTTAAATGGATTTTATTATAAAATATTCGCTCAATATTAAAAAAAAACACCGTGTTTTGTTACGAAGACGACTGTCGCATCACTGACACACAGATTAAAAATGCATATTTATATGTATGTACTTTTTATAGATACAAACACACACACACACACACACACACACACAAAAGTGCGCTGAGTCGAGCTGAATCGACGAATTAATCACAATATTAACCCATTCCAAAGCATCTTCAGAGGCGTTATCAAATAATCATTACTACTCTTTCTCTGTCTCTACAAATCTGTAATTATCTATTACTCTTGTAATCTCTGTAAATTTGCCACGAAAACATTGTTTAATTTTTCTAATCAAATCACAATATTATAATGAACTAATTTTACTACCCCCAAAACTTAATATGAATATTATTTACATTTTATGGTCCACAAAATATTTGTAGGTACAGATATTACGAATTAAAAGATAGCTGTTATAAAATAAAGTAAGATGTCATAATTTAATATAAGAAAATAAAACCGTTAAAATTTCTTTAATAAAATATTTACAATTTACATAAAACTTATAATCTGATGAAATTTATAACGATATCATTCATTTATAGTCGAATTCGAAAACCATCAGTTTAAAATACTCCATTGTGTAGTGACCTTTATTTGGCAGTAATCATTGATCTATAAAACAATGGCAATAATGTCGCAATCTGTAAGGTAATAACAGAAGTGGACAAGACAACTTACGTGTCGTGTCTTGCAGTATAATGATGGCAATCACTTAAAAATTCATTCTTATAATAAATCTGCAACAAGTCATTTATGAAAAATTTGAAAAAAAAAACAATTTTTTTTTTGGTGTTATTATGTAATCAATATTCAAGCTAAAAATGTAATTTTTAGAGGTATTTTGTGATTGAAACTGAAGCCACAATGTAATTTTTTAATTTTATCTTTCCATCTGTCGGTCTGTCTCTCTGTTTTTTCATTTATAAATTAAAAAAATAAAATCAAGTATTTATTTGACCACTGCTACTAATTATGAAATGACACACCAGAAGTCACACGACAGACACATAAAACAAAAATAACAATAAAAATTTATGACAACTTTTTTAATTAACGGAAAACTTAAAAATTCTTGTAACAACTATACTTTGGTGTAATAGTTCACAACAACTGGCTGCTGAGGTAGTGGTCGCGGGATCAATTTCCATTCATGACAAATGTAAAGGCTTGTTACAGACTCGGCGTTTGTGTCTGTATTGTATGTATTGCAGGACATCTGATATAGGGTATATTCCGATATACACTCTAACCACTGTAAGGTGTGACTTCAATTCAGTATATTGCGAAGCTGTTCCTTTTTACGAGTAGTTTGCTATACTGGTTACTGGTTTGAAACGGAACGCAGTCCAATATACTGTCATCCCCATTTTTCGACACTGTTTAAAAAACTTTTCAACAAGAAAAATTATTATTTGAATGTTGTTGCTGTTGAAACTTAATGTTGCTTTTAAAAGTTTATTGTTAATTGAATTAATTAATAATAATAATTACTTACATTTGTAAACATAGCTTTTATTTAAAGTTAAATATTTGATTTTTAGTTATTTAACTCGTTATATTTTTGAATAACAATATAATAATATAATTGAATATAATTCAATATAATATATAATTGAATAATAATTCATGGAAGCTGTAAAATCTCTAGCACTGCCATATTTTTTGATGACGTGATCAAAGTACTGAGAAGCGCCCGTGCTCAGTACAAAAATATATTTTTTAGCGGCAGTGGCAGCTGGCTGGCAGCCCATAAGGGAACGAATTTTTCACCAGTGAGAGCACTGAGCAGTCTTCGCAGTGTTTATCAGAACACAGCCATAGTATATCATCGTACTTGTGACTGTTGACTGTCAAGCGTTTATAGTTAATGATACTTACATTTCAATAAACCATATTTTATTTTAACAAATTTAAGTTTTTATGCTTTTACCACATTACACCAGACCACACCCGCCGTTGGATGTCCACTGCTGAACGTAGGCCTACCCATCATTTATAAGGGGATTTGCCAATACTCGTCAAGCTTGGCAGACGGGTTGGCGAGAGCAGAGTGTTGTGGTAGGATATGATGACACTGCCGCCCATCAATATCCTGGTTGGTTCATAGTTTTTCGGCGACTCTCTCTGTCCGTCGAACTCGGGTATCTCAAAATAATAATCTCGATAAGTCCAATTTAAATGATACTGTACTGTACTCTATCAGCCTGTAAGCAACCCACTCCTGAGCAAATGATTCTTCTCCATATAAAAGAAAGGTTGTAGCTTAATCCACCTCGCTGCTCTACTGCGGGTTGGCCGACAATATCCCTACCATGAGTAACGATCATTACCATTAGGTGTCTATGATAATAACCAGGACCGACGGCTTTACGTGCTTTCCGAGGCACGGCGGGGAAACCAACAAGGACGTACACCCAGACCGGAAACAAATTTCGCACAAATACAAATAAAAAAATATCTACCCCGAGCGGGAATCGAACCCGTGACCGCTGTTGTTTAGGCGACTACTCGCACCACTACACTAGAATGGTTTTCAATGATAATATTTTAACAAATTGTCAACACAACAGTCAACATTGTTAATATTTACGACATCTATATCAAACCCTATTAACAAATAGATACGCTTAATTCAACGTTGAGATACATGAAGCCCACGTAACGAGTAAGCGGTGTGTTTATACAACAATTCAGACCATTTGCTCCTATTGTCTTACGCACTTGTCTCTCTGATTCACTGTCACTGCGCCCACGCACGTGACTAATAAGTAAATGTCGACTAAACTAGCGAAATACGTATATACATTTTTGGATAAAATTATAATTATCTCTTTGTCTTCCAAGTCTATAAGTTGGTAACAAAAACTGTGTTTAATATGTTATTATAACAAGTTCACAATAACCATGAAAATCATTGCTAATAGTTTGCAAGAAAAAGAATTTTGCAATCTATTCGCAATCCGTCATTTTGACGTTTGATAAGCAAAGGGCGAAATATGTACGGTTTTTGCTTTAAGTTTGCCTTTTATGCTGTTGTCATTGCTGTGATTATGATAGTTGGTTATGCTAATTGTGTACTACGTAGCTGAGAATCAGTTTAGAATCAGTTAGTTTCAGAGTTCGTTGATTTCAAACAAACATTTTCTATGTATAATATTATTACAGATTAGGGGCTTTATATGGTGAAATTTAGTAAATTATTACGTACAAAAAAAATGTAAATTTTTCGTTAATACTAAAATGTTAAAGTGTTTCAAATAATTTGTTTTTACTTGGTGTCAAGTATGCAGCTAAAATGTTTATAACGAAATAACATGGCACCCGTATGCGCCGCGCTTGCACATCCTCAACAATCTGGTATTAAGGTCTGAGAAATATAGTAACTCTAAATGTTTCCTTTCTAGGGCAAGGTATAAGATCACAAAAGCTATTTAACAATTTCCATTAAATTAAGTTATAGTTTATATTAAAAAGTCTTTAAAAGCTAAAGCATATTATTCAGAAAAAGATTATATAAATGACAAAGATGAGTGGGCTTAGTAGATTTTATGCAAGACATAATTATGTCTAAGTTTATTGTGGAATTATAGTATGTATGTATTTATGGTTTTTTTAAAGAGTAACTGTTGAGTTATTAGGCGGTTCTTTTCAATGGAATCTACATTCCGAATCCAGTGGTAGCTTCACATTAAGAATAGAAGAAAATATTTTAGTAAATTGATAATTCAAAATTTATTGTATTTTTCATTTTAATTCTTTTTTTGTTGTAAATCTTACAAGCATATACGACGTTTGTTAGTTGTACTATTCTCCGCTTGATTGATACCAGTATCCAGACTGATTGAACAACTTCTTGGAGATATGACTAAAGAAATATCTTGAATGTTAAAATTTATGACAGAATAACAGTTTATAACAAATTCGTCTAACGTAATATGTAAATTGTATTCAAATATTTTAATTTTGCCTCCATAATTAAATTATTTTCAATTAATTCTTTACTTGTAGTTGTAGTAGCGATTAACTAGAACTTTACTTTTTTTATGTTAACGTTAAGAAGTCTTTTACTTTTTTATGTTAACGTTATTTTTATAAAAACATAATTAACTTTTTTTATTGCAATAAATACTACTTAGGTTTAATAAATAAAAATTTTATTAATTAATTAATATTTTTTATTTTTTACAACAATATATAGATTCTAGTAATTATTTTAATAACGACCCTACAAAGATTTTTACACGTCAAAACTTGTATTAAATGTGTAAGTTTTTGTTGTTGTTTTTAAGTAAAATAACTTTTAATTCCTATTTAGAGTATTAATATTGTAGGCTTTAAATAAAAAAGGTATTTACACATTTCATAATATACATTTTAGATATATCGTGGCTTAATTAAAAAAATTGGGCCTTTCTGCAATGTCGCATGCTTCCAAGTATTACGACGCACATCCCGAACGCGTTGAAAAAGTTCCGATAGAAGAACCGGTCCCGGACCCCAATTATCTCCGTTCCCCAAGAGCTAATTGGACGTCGGACACAAGTGTTTTCCAACAGAGTACACAGTTTCACACTGTGTCTGATACGAGTGATAGCGATTCGATTGTGAAATGTTTTGTGATCTGACGTCGAAAATTTTTGTGTCTATCAATATTCATTGCTAGTTTTGTTTTACGTTATTTTAGATTTTAATATCTGTTTAATTTTAATTTAATGATAAATGAAGTAGGTACGTTTTAGTAAATAATTAAAATTGAAAATTATATAGATAATAGTGAGATTGATAAAAGTATTGTGATAATTGCTATTGTTTTTGACGCTTTGAATATAGCTTTTCGGGAATATTTGCTTCGAAGACATGATTTGATATTTAGTTATTGTTTTACTACGATGATTTGTAACGTGATATATTAAACCTATGTTACCTACTGCTATGTTTGGCTTCTTAACGGTGAAAGAATTGTTAAAACCAGTACAGTAGCTTAGAGATCTTGTCGATCCATAAATAAAAGTGCAAAAATAACATCAAAAATCGTCTATTTATATTATTTTGATAATATTAATAAATTATTTTTATTATTTGCAACCCAAATCGAATGGTTTATCTAGTTTCATTTTTTTATTATTTCTAGCGGATGTAGCAGGCTTATATTAAATATAATTATACTGTGTGTCTATAAATACGTTTTAGTAATATTTTATATTGACATTTATCGTATGATTGTAAAATGACGATAAAAACGCTCTAATTTAAATATTAAAATATTAATGACAAATGAAAAACAAATTAATTTAAAGCAATATAAAACAATATTTTTTGTCCAGTTAACTTTCATCTATCGATCTACATTTGTTGGCAACAAAAACTAATTTAAATTTAATTAATTAATTAAGTTAGTAAGTTTTTTTTTTACAATGAAATAACTCGTCACCGGTTCCAATAACTTATCTATATTTCATTTTCATCACTAAAGATAGAACTTTAACGTACTCGTAAAGTTATTTATTTTATTTATTTATTTATTAATAAATACCTGCTTAATAAAGTTCCTGCTAGCAGTTGTTACATTTATGATACATTATAATATTAATTTTATTGTAGACTACATTTCTAAATGTACAACCATATTAAAGTAAACACAACATGCAAAGTTATCCTGTTAATGTAACAATCGAAGAAAACTTGATTAAACACTAGCAAAAACTCAGAAGAACTTGATATAAATTGTGTCAAAATTTTTATCTCTAGTAAGTAAAATCAGAGATTGGTAAATAATGAAACCGTAGATCGATAAATGATAATGATAATACACATATCTTTTCCCATATGATCATATGATTGGTCGTGAAAGTACTTTCTAAACAGTCACGTTCTCATGAGATTCGGCTAATCTTTTAGAGTACACATGGTCTGGGTGTCGATCGCTCTGGTTACTTATGGCATACCAGAGTTGACCAACTGTGCGGCATTCATATATAAGAGACAAGCGTTTTATTATTATTATTTATTCTTATATGTAATAGTCGCACCAACTGGTTGTTCCGCTAGCTGTTGCAGGTTCGATCCCCGCTCATGAAAATGCTTGTATAAACTATGTTTGTTATGGTCTGGACCAGCGGCTTGCCAGTCAATGATAATTTCACTAAGAGATACGATTCGTATTGGACAAATGATAGATCAATATTACCAACCTAATCAGTCGAGGAAGAAATAATTACCGTAAAACGGGGTGAATAGGTACGAATACTATATTGGTAAAATAATTCAAATTTGGAAGTTCTTAATGTAGTCAAAATCATTAGTAAATTCCATTTCTCGTTTTATGCGATCCCTATTCACCCCGTTTTACGGTACTAAAACTAGTGACATGGTTCATTAGAAGCACCATCTATCAACAAAATGAGCCTATAATTAGCCTTGAGTGGTCTTGAATATAATTCATAACTTAAATAAATTCTACGTGTTATTTAAGCAAAATTTGCCACTTGATATTAATTTAACTTATTATATTTGTTGATGTGTTAGAACGTAATTTTAAATAAGAAAGTAGAAGGGGTCGTCGTCTTGTGATATTGTACTTGGATATTTCTGCATAGATTACAATATGTATATAAAAATATTCTGTTTATTACGGAACACGATCGCTATTAGGTGTCAAACCATAGACAACAACCGAGACCGACGGCTTTACGTCCTCTCCGAGGCACAGTGGGGACACCCAAAGGGATATAATATGCTCAGGCCGGAAACAAATATTTACCCAGAGCGGAAATTAAGCCCACGACCGCTAGCGTTGAGGCGACTACTCGCACTAATATACCAGAACGGTTGTCTATCTGTGTAGCAATAGATATATCTAATTGTAAATTATTAACGTTGTCAATGTCACAGATACACTACTAACTAACTTTATATTAAATTTGACACCTAGAACTAGACTGTAAAATTACCTCAAATAGTTTATCTCTACATACGACAAAGTCGCTAGCCGCCTCTCACTTGTACAGTGACACGCTCAGCCAGTATTTGCTTTGTAAACATCACCCTAAATGCCCTCCGTGACGGCATCTCCATCGCCTCTTGGGTAATTATATCTGTGCGTGTGGCATTTCTTTAAACACACCACTATCATTTCAACACGCTTGGATTTTGATAGAGCACGTACGATATCGACCAATATCGACCGATATCGACCGATATCGTCCTGGAGTGTTTATTCTGTAATAATATTGTTACTTCCGATATTGTATAAATGTTTACTTGTCAAACGGTTTGTTGAGTATCCTAAGTGATTATTGGGTATCCTCAGTGTATCATCTTCAGTTATTGGTTTTATATTAATGTTTGTGAAAAAGACAAATTTGTCTTTTAGATAAATCAAACGCTCCATATTTGTTTGTTTTGGAAGATATTTGCCAGTCAGCAGTGAAACAGAATGGAAGATTAAGCTCCAATCCATTTATTTTACAGGAAATGATTTTTTTAACAGCTTAGTGACAATTGAAGTTTTTATTAATAATCTATTATTAATAATGAATACCTAAGGGGTACCAATAAATACCATACAATCTGACACTATATATCTATACCTCCATTTTTTTTTACCTAACATGAATTTTACTATGACCATGAGAGATGGATTCCTAGAATTGAATAATTTCAGATTATCGTCAATTTTTTTCGAGCCATTTGCTAGATGTTCCAGACATCGAAGTCAAATTAAAAGAAGTAATGAAAGCCAATATCATTTAGCTTAAAATTTTAAATATTTATAAATAGAAGTGTTATAGCGGATACATTCAATTTAAATAATTGACATACTTTTTTACTCTTATCACACTGGTGTTTTAGACGACTGACTTTTTTTGTAAGAAAATGAAATGCTACTTCCAAAATCTCTTTTTATCGATGCCATTCTAAATTAAATTTTAAGTACTACAGAGATTATTACAGAAAAAAGCATATTATGTAGAATATGAGAATGGCGTAAAGTAAGAGTTTTGGAATAACCTTCAATCTCCATCTTTAGTTCCAGCTCTTGTTCATCCTTTTCACCTGTAAAATATATGTCACATCTGCTAGTTTATTAGTTATTTCCTCAAATTAACCACGCTTGGCAGTCGGTTTGGCGAGCGCAGTGTGTTGTGGCAGAATATGGTAACGCTGCTGTCCATAACCAATCTGGTTGGTGTAGTTGTTCGCACCACTTTGGCCTTAGTCGGCTTTTACGACACCTCGTCAAGAAACAGTTCATGAATATTCTTCTCTGCCGGTCACCGCTATTTGATGATTAATGATGATAATTTGGCGTTTATTCGGGTTCGATTCACGCTCAAGACAATTTTTTGTCGTGGTCTGGACGTATACGCTTGACTTGTGTGTTTTAGGGGTGATAAAGTGGTTTATTTATTATCAGCTTTTCACCGCGATTTCGTACGCGTGTATTTACTAATTATTTAATTACAATAGCTTATAATATAGTAATTACTCTACTTCTAGACAGTGTGATGAACCTACGCCAGATCTCAAGTTAGACTTCCAGGTTCACAACAAAATAAAAACTGCATCCAAGTTTATGTAACATATTTTTCGTGATGCTGAAACAATCATACAAACAGACAGACATGGATTTTGTTTTTATTGCTATATTACAATTCACTACATAATCAGCAAGTTTCATTTTTATTTATTAATTCAATAGATTCTCATATTCAATAATCAAATCAGTGGACTCTGATATTCACATATTCATACAATGAATAGTCACAAATTCTGCGCGATACGATTCTCACCTTGATAAAAAGTGAAAAGTCTCTTAAAATTTGTGAAACTATACTGATTCATTTTTAGATAGTGGATAAAAAAAATACATATGTCTTTCTTTCCATTGATTATTAATTGTCATATAAAGATGTCAGGATAATTTTGTCGCCGGCTCCGCTATCGGAAGCTATTTCTTCACGATCATCGCCGACTTTCTAGTTTAACAACTGCATATTACTTCGTGACATTGTCGTAAATTTTAAATGCATTTGAATATACGGAACATTTAAAAATAGACTTTATCGCGACGTATTAGAGATTTAATGTATGAATTATTTAGAAGATTCTTCCATTAACGAAATGGACATGATATATGTGCACTTGAAATATTTTAATGATAAAAACGGTGATATTGTGATAATTGTATTCCTGTTCGGGATTTTTTTTCCTTTGATGTATTTATATTTAAATGTTTTCATATGTAACTGTACTGTATACTGTATCAGCCTGTAAACCACCCAATGCTGAGCGAAGGCTTCTTCTCCATATAGAAGAAGAGTTGGAGCTTAATCCACCGCGCTGCTCCACTGCGGATTGACGGATAATTTCCTTATAATGGGTAACGATTGTTATCAGGTGTCTATGATAACAACCGGGACCGACTTTAGTGCTCTCCGAGGTACGGTAAGGAGACCCACAAGGACATACACCCAGACCGGAAACAAATATTTGTACAAATACAAATATCTGTCCCGAGCGGGAATCAAACCCGCGACCGCCCCGGCGCGTGGCGTTGAGGCAACTACTCGCACCACTACACCAGAACGGTTGTCGATCATATGTAATATGTAACGCGGTGATTATATCAAGCGGCTGTTGTAGCAGAGGGCGTGTTTCGATTCCCACACATGACAGATATTTGGTCATACCTACATAGGATTGTGTACTCACCGTTTATGTTCATTTAAATATTGCCAACCATACCGATATTCATTATATTTGCACATGTTAATGACATTGACTGGCATATTAGTGCAGTTGGTAATGACCCTGCTTTCCGCTCCAGGGTTGTGTGTTTGACTACCGCCCTGAGTCTAGATGTAATATTTATATATGTTATAATTATGTAGTTAATTATTTATTAAAAAAATAATTATTTAAAATATGTAGGTATATCAGACGTTATGTTCGTCGTCGTAGTCGTTGTCACCTAAAACAGCCATTAAGTTGTCTACTTTAGGAACAGACGAACGTGTGTGTATGTTAAATATATAAATCTATTTTTCATATTATAAAGCTGTAGAGTTTGTTTGTTTGTTTGTTAGTTAGTTTGAACGCGCTAATCTCAGGAACTACTTGTTCGAATTGAAAAATTCTTTTTTTTTTATTAAAAATTCTTTTATTTACCGAGGAAGGCTATAGGCTATATAACATCACGCTACGACGAATAGGGGCTGAACAATAATGAGAAATGTTACAAAAGCGGGAAAAAAAATTCCCTCAAATTAACGCGGGTGAAACCGCGGGGCAGAGCTAGTTCTTACTAAATACTTAATATGTCACAAAGTAAATAATGATCAGAAGAAAGTTAACCTTTTTCACAAGCACATTGTTAAGATAGTCGTAAAAATTGAAGCCGTAAATATGTAGTTTCCAATATACACTAATAAAGGCAAAATATTTGTTTGTCTGTTAACATAAAATTATTAAATACATAACCAATTTAGTAAGTAGTAATTGTTTAACAATTCGAAATCTTTATTATTTAAAAGAAGCATAGGCTATAAAACATTATGTTACGACTCATTGTAGCGAAACAGTGTCCATAATTTTCAAAGTGGGTGAAACCATGTCAGATGTGTAGTGCATTCATATTGTTAATTTAATTGCGTTAATTCTGACACCTTATTGAAAGTACGAAAACTTTTTAAATTTTTAATTATGATACTGTCTTACACACACACACACAGAGAGAAACGCACACACACACACACACGCAAAAGACGGAAGAGCACAAGCTAAAGCTTCTCCCCGTGAAGTAATGCCCAACGGCCGTGTCGCGGGGAAACAGAGTCAGAAGACAGAGGAGGTTTTTAGTCGGTATGATGATATCCGAGTCCGACATACCAGGCACTACATCTGGACCACAAAACAGACGAAACATCTAACCCTCAAGATACGTAAAAAGTATTTTCCAAACCTATGTATAAAAAAAAATTAAAAAAAAAAGAAAATACACGTACAGGCACTGACGCACGTTGTAAGTACATATTTCAAAAACTTCTTTCACCAATTTAAATATTCACTATTCGTTAGTTAAAGTTAGATGCTATGTACGGTCCACATGTACTCACTACACTTAAAACCGTAACATGGATAAAAAGATTAGCATTTAAAAAAAGATAATTTTATAAAAAAATGTCATATCTTGCAGAGATCAGTTGTTAATACACTCGAGGTATACCTAAAAGGTATTTAATTCGAATTTCATAGCAGGCGCTTACTCGTGGCGTCATAACCGATATGATCGCTCCGCGTCATAGATCAATAAACAGACCTGGCTAAATGTGTCTGGAAATATTTCCCACTGTCAATTCGGGTGACATTTTAAAATGACATTTTGAGTTACCAGGCTATCAACTCAATCCAAGAGCCATTGATAAATGACACCTTGAAATTATATTTTGATACATCAGACAATTATCTTCATATATAAATTTCATCTCGACCAAACATCTTGAGTTTTCTGAAGACTAACTAAGAAAAACAGCCAATGATAATGTTTAAGTCCATTGGTAAAAAAATGACTTAAAATTATAAGCACAGTAAAATTCGGTGTTGATTAAAGTTATCTCATAAGTATATTGTACTATAATAGTATATAATGTCCTTTTTCTGGGTAAAAATTCCTTTCTCTTATCAGTGATAAAGAGTAAGCGCCTCACACTACACTTCCCCCTAGATGTGAATTCTGTGTCAAGCGTCCGAAAGCCCACAGCACGAGCATCAAGGCCCTGACCACGACTAATATCTGTATAGCCTATACAAATTTTTGACATGTGTGGATCGAACCCCTGACCGCTAGCGCATTAGCCAGTTGCTGTGAACACTGCGCCTACGCGTCATTGTCGTAGGAGTGGAGTGGAATCTGTAACGTTGTATCATTCCGATTTTGCGCATGCATTTGCTAACCATATTTGAAATCGTGAAATTTCGGTGTTTTTATGCATATTATATACTTGTATTTACTTGACCACAATTCTGCCCAATGGAAAAAAAATGAGGTCTAGACTTAGATGCTACGTGAGTGATGACGGTTCGTTACAAACTGGTTAATATATTTTTAGCAATTAGAATCGGAATTGCGATTCAACGGGGAAATGCTGCTAGTATTCTTGGCACCATTCCACGCGGACATGATTTATACCAAAACTGTTTGTAAATAATTATTTTAAGTTTTGAATTGTAAATATGTATACCTAATATTGTAAAATTTCTTTAATAAAATAATGTATTTTTAGCCTATTCATAAGAGGCGTGATTTTTCAATTTTAAATACTATGTTGCGTTGTTATTTAAAAAAAAAATGTAAATACATATTTTATTTACTGTAAACAGTATTACCTGTTTAATAATGCTTGTTCCCACTTTAACCCGTGTTCTCGGTTCTGTATTTAAAAGCAAACATTACATTTCTCACTAATGTTCGACTTTCAATATGTCCTGTTCGTCATTATCATATACATTCATAAAAATACAATAAATTTCATCATAAATAAAACTCTCACAGAGTATTATCTTATGATGGTATAAACATTTCACCATATCGATTCTTTGTCCCGTGATTAGAGTCTCGGATTTCATCACGAAACTGGTTGTAGGCGAAGACTGGTGTGATAGCAATCGTATCGTTATATTTAAGCCCGTAACTAAATTATGTCTCAGCTAATTATGTACGCTATCTACCGAAAAAGTATTGCAAGGAAGCTGAAACTAAAATGAGAATTATATTGTCGTTTATTTTAATTAATTAATAAATGTATTTTGGACTAACAACGGAAGATACAATATTAATATTTAAATACATGGTAGGTTGATAAGCAACGACTATTGTACTTATTTTATAGGTAATCACTGCATACTCTTACTCCGAATAATGAATCAATTGATTCATTATTCGGACACCCACCACCTCAGTCCCCCGAGATCATGGACGCTGTAAAGGGTCCGAAACGTCGGGAAATAATTTAATTTAATTAAAAATCGTTAAACTGTAAAGTTTTAAAACAAATAAACGCGATAAAATCCGATTTAGACTTTTAATTAAATGAGTAAAATTCGCGTAAATATAAGAGAACTCAGTGTATTTAGTTAAATCTTCACCGGATTTTATCGCGTTTATTTAAAAACTTTACAATTTAACAATTTTTAAGTTAAATTCGCGTAATATAAGAGAACAGTAAAGCTCAGTGTAGTTCAGAAATTATTAATAAAATTACAATAATTATAAAAAAAAAAAATTAAAGCAATAAAAAAATTAAATCTTAGACGAGGTGGACTTCTATTTAGTTATAATCGTACATATAAAAATAAATTATTAATTTACGAATTTATACTTTTATTATAAATAATCAAAATCAAAATAATATTAATAGTAATATAATAGATGTATATATAAAAGAAATAAAAATATATATAAAAGATGTATTTTAAATAAAATCGTAGACAAAGAAACTTTTATGTTTGAGTGAAAAATTTGTCTTGGTCTTTTACTAAGCAGATTCTTTGGAATTTGAAATAATACGTTATTGTGAATATATTAAAATATGAAAAGGAACTGGAGTCAATATGATGACGAAAACGGAAAATATTCGATAATTCTTTTTGTTTTAGTATAGGTAGCTGTCTCATCCACCACCACATCGACTGTTGGATGTCCACTGCTGAACGTAGGCTTCCCCCATCACCATCCTTATGTACAGTGGTTCGCGCCACTATTGCCTCAGTCGCTTTTTACGACATACCGGCAAGAAAGAAGTCGGGACTATTCTTCTTTACCGATCACCGCACGGCATCTTTTTTTTTTTTTTTTTTTTTTTTTTTTTTTTTTTTTTTTTTTTTTTTTTTAATGACAAATAGACAGGCATTTGACCGCTATCTCACCTGATGTTAAGTGACGATGCGGTCGAAGGTGGAGCATGCCTGTCTAATAACAGTCTATTCACTCTGGCCTTGAAGGCACCCAGGTTGTATCGTTCGGGAAACACAGACGCGGACAACGAGTTCCATTCCTTAGCCGTGCGCATCAAGAAAGTAGTGCCAAAGCGTTTTGTGCGCGTAGGTGGCATATCAATGACATAAGGATGGAACGATCGACCGCGCCTAGTGTCCCGATGGCGGAAGGTTGTTGGGGGAATTAGATCGTGCAGTTCCCTCGCACACTCACCAAAATATATTCTGTAGAACACCGACAGACGAGCTACCCTACGCCGATGATCGAGACTCTGAAACTTGGTGTCTGTCAGAGTAGGGTCACCTATGAGTCTCTTAGCTCGTTTTTCCACCGAGTCCAAAGTTGCCAGTTGGTAATTGGCGGATCCATCCCAAAGGTGGCAGCAATACTCCATACAAGATCGAACTTGTGCTTGATATAGTTGAAGCAGCTGTTCTGGAGTGAAGTATCGCCTGACCTTAGAGAGAATACCTAGTTTTTTTGCTGCAGTTTTTGCTTTGGACTAGATGTGCTATTGGGTGATTGATTGATGTGTGCTGTTGGGTTGGTCTCATTTCTCTTGTTGAGAATTTTAGACTAGGTCTGGTTGGTGGTAATGATATGCTGCCGAGGAAAGTCCTTCATCAAGGATATTGTTTTCATCTTCCTAAATTTTTTTTTTACGATTTATGATATAAATAATAAATACTTTCTTTCTTCTTACTTCTTTAGCTGTTTTATTTATAAAAATCGAAAGATGTTGTACCTACATGGAATCTGTATCTTGAACAGGTTTTTTTTCCATTATCATTATAGTCATTAAAAAAAGGATATTCTAAACGATTAATATTCATCTCAACTAAACTGAACTGGATCAATTTATAAGCGTCCCACTGCTAGGCAAAAGACTCTTCTCCATATAGGATTAGGGTTAGAGCTTAATCCACCACGCTGCCCCACCCAGGATTGGTGGATAATTTCCCTACCATTTGTAAAGCTTTAGATAATAAGGTTTTACCGAAAGCTTTACGTGGACCAGGATCCAGACCAGAAACAAATATTTGTACAAATGCAAATATATGTCCCGAGCGAGAATCGAACCCACGACGACTTACACACTATTTATTTGCTAGATCCAATTCGACAAAAATCTGTTCTATTATTTATAGCATAAACGGTTTAATTATAAAGTTTAAGAATTATAAAACATCACTGTCAATGTTGTGTTATATAAATTGTGTTCAAAATAATCGAAACGTAAATGAAAATAAAATCACGATTATTATTATAATCGTAATTTTTAATATAAGAACATAATTCAATACTCCAATAAACAGAGGCAGAATCGAAATTCAATACATTCAAAACAAGGTATGTATATTCTGTGTACTAAAACCCATTCACTCATTTCTATAGATCTTTTTATTTGTTTTTTGTCTGTTCGAATCAAATGAACGCTTGTAAGATTTTATGATGGGGTCTGAATGGAAGCCATTAGGGGGATGTCTGTCAGTCAGTACTTAACCACTAACCGACGTTCACGAGGGAAGATCGTGGGACATTAATTGAATGAACACTTAAGATTTTAAAGTTTAACGATTAAGCTTTCCTGTTTTATATTTATGATTGCTGATTGTAGTTATTTTGTAGTAAACTTATTTTATAAAAATGGAATAAATATATTTAAAAGTTAAAACAAATAAGATCCAATAGATCTATATTAATTTGTTACAACAAATACTTTAATTTTAATTGTAATCTTATACCTCAGAAATTACTTTTAATTTTTATTGTTAAATTTGTTATACTGGGGCCACACTAGCGGGAAATGCCGTTGACTGTGGCGTTGAACGTAGGTGTGACCACCACTCATCGCGATAATTTAACAACGGCATTCACGTTGCTGTTGGACGTTGGGCGATAGTTGCGGCCACACTAGCGGGAAACACCGTTTACTATGGCGATGAACGTAGGTGTAGCCACGACTCACCGGGAAATGCCGTTTACTATGGCGATGAACGTAGGTATGGCCACGACTCATCGCGATAATTTTACAACGGCATTCACATTGCCGTTGGACGTTGGGCGATAGTTCAAGTGGCGGTACATCAAAGAGATAACCGCGAGAGTTAAGGGGTCTGGCCACCCTGGCGGAACAAAAAATGCACTGTTTTTTTAATTAAATTAATAAATTCGAAACTATGGGCCGGAATATTTTTATTTTTTTACTCAATATCACAAAAGGGCTTCAAAAATAACATTGTAAAATTTTATTTGAAAATATTAAAAAATAAGTGTGTAATAATATAAATTAAGATGCCTGTAACTTGGCCAATTTTGAGTGTTTCGATACGCAACAGGTCTTAAGATGTCCGTTAAAGTTCAGGGTTTATTAAAAAAAATAAAAAAATAAAAATGAAAAAAAATAATCCAGGGTGGCCAGACCCCTTAATACGTTGAAGCGGCCACACAGCACACTACGAACATATGTCATTGTGCACCGTGAGCGCGACGGAATCGCACGTGTTTGTTTTCGATAAATACATACTATGACTATGGAGTGGAGTAACGAAAAAGTAATTACGTTTACGGATTCGAGATTCAAAATTTATAAGAATCGTGCGTCACAAAATGATGCTTAGCGACGAATAACGGAATTATTACCTTTTAAAACAACTTAACCAATAACTTTAACTTTCGGTGAAATAAAGATAATAAAAGATCGAAAAATTATGTAAAAGCCACATTGATTACTTTAATATATTCTTTATTCTTTATTGCACTTAAAAATTGAACAGTAATATAATCACATGTATCATTAATATTATTCCAATTGCCTGAAATATATAATATATGTATAAATAAATGAAAGACACAGGTAAATACAAAGTATGTTGTTTTATTTTGTAAAGTATAAAAATGTTGTTTCAATTTAATTGAATAGATAATAGTAATAATAGATATAATAACTCTTAATAAAAAATGTTTGTCTGTAAAGTCGGTTTACGGACGATAAATAATTTTTACGTGTTGACGTCATAAGAAAACATTGATGATAAATTACATACTTTTATGAACGGAATTGAATTATTTGTTATCACTGAATTATCATTATTTTGTATAACATATATTTATTATAATTATATTATTATTGTTATGCCATCTGCCCATCTGCAAATGCAATATTACTGTCAATCTCAGGTCGTCTGGCAAAACGTTCAATAATATTTATAGATATACATAATTAATACTTATTATTATATGTTTCTTATTTAATCTCAGATAGCCGGGAAGTTGATGGCATGCATTATGTTCATGATAACTGACCCGTTGGCGCAGTTTACAGTGACCCTGTTTTCTGCTCCAAGGGTTGTGGGTTCGATTCCCACCCCGAGTCTGGGTGTAATGTATGTGTATTCATATATGTATTATTTATATGTATATTTATTTTTAAAAAATGTATATCAGTCGGCTGTTACCTAAAACACAGGCATTAGGTTGCCTACCTTACAGACGACCGTGTGTGTGTGTGTTAAACATATTTATTTATTTATTATTTATACAAAAAAAATTACACTCATCAAATACAGAGTTGCGCCGTCAACGTCTATCTTGCTTGAAATTCAAATAACATTAGCGCCAATTTTATCGCCAAGAATGGGCGTTGACGTTGAACTTTCAAGTGTAGCCACTCACTTCATCGCGCTAAAATTATCGGAATGTCTACCGCGATGATAGGCATTGACGTTTCCCGCTAGTGTGGCCCCGGGGTTATACTAACCCCAATAATTAAAACATAATTAGAAGAGTGATTATTCAAAAAAAAAAATCGTAATACGTCTGTATATTGTAACTATGTAAAAGAATTCGCGTAATATACTCGTAATTTGTTTAAAAAAAACTGTTTATTTGACGTTTAAGACAATACTAGCTGCTGCCCGCGACGTCGTCTGCGTGAACGCTATACAGCACCAAAAGTACCTACTGTTATACCTTTTAAAATAACATTCATATACCCGTTTCTTCTTTACATTTCATATCTACAGAAAGTACAGTAACAGAGGGAGACTGTCTTTTGTAAAATTGACTTTCAAAAAGTGCTTATTTTAAGCCTGCTTTGAATAAATGACTTTATGGTGATTCTGCTGAATTAAGTCATAAGTTGTGACTGAAACGGATGGAGAAAATAATAAATAAGGAATACAGAATATGGTAAAAATACATATTTATAGGACTTCTCGATAAACAACATTAGTAGTTTGGCTCTCCGCAGCCAAAATGTAAAGAGAGTCAGGACTGGTGACGCGGGAGCAAGCGACGTACAGCTGCCCGTGTGAAGCAGCTCGTCCTGAGGTCGACACCAGCTACCCTCAGTGTCTGCCCCTGCGACTTATTGATGGTCATCGCGAAGCAAACACTCACGGGGAACTGTACGCGCTTGAACTGGAACGGGAAGTTATGAGGTATGAGCGGAATGCGTATAAATACTGCTTCGCCGACGCCACAACCCGTAAGAATTTCCGCCTCAATGGTGTGTCTGTGGAGCGAGATGACTTTAAGGCGGAAGCATAAGCATTTCTTATTTTTATGATATATATGGCATGCTTAATTTTCCACTTTCTTCGTAATTTAACTCAAATTGTTTACAGCAATAGCGTGCCGTTTTCGAGTTTAAATTTTGTTATACATCTATGCAGTTCTTTTTGAGTTCTGTTTGTTATTACATACAGAAAAACTCGATGAATTTTATAAGACATAGATGAAGCAGCTTAAAACTTATATAAACACATTTTTTTAAAATTCTCTTGCTCATCTCTGAAACGAATCAACGATACAATTTTTATTAAAATGCACAACTCCATCTATGACTTTTATGAACAACTATTAACCTCGCCAACATGATCAAATTTAAATTATTTATATCCAAAAAGGGTTTACACATGTAATTCGACTTGATGTTTTTAAAATCTCATAGATGGCGCTGCTCTAAAATTGTCTTGATACTACTTATATTCATTTCTTATATTACATTTAGAGCCAAAACACATAACGGCGTTGCGGCGACGCAACGCTAAAATCGGCAGTTTGCGTTGCGGCGTTGCGGCGCCGCGAAAAAGAGCGTTGTTGTAGGGTAACCAGTTCTTCATGATTTTTTATTGTGGATATTAATTTAATTATTTTAAATATTATAGTTCACGTGAAATTTGTTAATTATTGTTTGTGAAGTTGTTATTTAGTAGAATGCATAAAAAGTAATCCTTTGTACCGGAAATAATTTTGTGAATCAAGTTTGTATGCTGGTAGAATTTTAAACAACTTTTGTCTCATAAAGCCTAAACAAAATTGAAACAAAGTGATACATAAATTAATATCTTACTATATTAGTTTTATAGATTAAATATAAATAAATAGGTTTTGTCCGCGGCTCCGCTCGCATGGTACAGGCACCAACGGTAGTCGGTACGTAAAGTAGGTACTCTATGTACTTTTCTGTACCCCAGAAAACTGGTATGCAGAATTTCATGATGATCGGGATTCAGGTTAATAGTTTAGGCGTAAAAGCGTAACAAACAAAGAAACTCACTTTAGCGTTTATCATATGCATGAAATTAGCATTCCCCTATAATTGTGTAAGATAGAAAAAATATCACTATAATAACTTTTCGAAACGCTGCTTTATTACATATTTATAATTTAGGTACATCATACATGTCATTTTTTGAACCGAGTCATAAATTAGCTGTAAATCTAATAGTTAAAAGTGGTTAAAAGTAACAATACCTATAACAACAATTGAGCTGAACTGTGAGCCGTTTCACAGCTCCGGTTCAAGCATATGGCTCATGAGCTTATCTGCAGTTCATAAAAATTCATTGAGATACCCATGTCTAATAAAGACACAAAAAAATAAAATATAAAAATAGACACAAAATGTCAATAAATCATGGTCAACAAGTATGACGTCACAACGCCGGAATTGGCGGTGCCGCGCCGCTAAAATTGGCGGTGACGCCACCGCCGATTTTAGCGTTGCGGCGCCGCAACGCCGTTATGTGTTTCGGCCCTTATTCTTACATTCATTATGTTTATCAGCCTAAGTTACTTATATTTCGTGATTTTTTTAGTGTGAAGATAGCT
Organism: Euphydryas editha; assembly: GCA_036937285.1. Lineage (NCBI taxonomy): Eukaryota > Metazoa > Arthropoda > Insecta > Lepidoptera > Nymphalidae > Euphydryas > Euphydryas editha. Next base: position 1,449,982 of record JAUPFZ010000006.1, read on the forward strand.
TATAGCATGGTTATTAACATAATAACAACATTCAAATATGCGTCGCTAGATTACACGCTGTTACAGAATGCGTTGAAGAAATAAAGGTTCACTGCTCGTTCCCCGTAGGTGATAGCGTGATAATTTGTAGCCTATGTTATGACCCGACTTCTTAATAATATTCGTACCAAATTTGAAGTAAATCCATGCAGTACTTTTTGAGTTTATCCCGGACATACATACAGACAAACAGACAAACAGACAAACAGACAAACAGACAAACAGACAAACAGACAGACAAAAATTCTAAAAACTATATTTTTGGCTTCGGTATCGATTGTAGATCACACCCCAAGTATTCTTTTAAAAAAATATTCAATGTACAGTTTTGACTTTTCTACCATTTTATTATATGTATAGATAATATAAATTGGTAACAATATTTTACGACAATTATACCTCTATAATGTATCTTACATATATTTTATTATATAATTATGTACATACACCATTTCTGTCATTATTACCTATTATAGCGCATTTTTATTTTCAAAAATTTTCTTACAAATTTTAAAACTGATTTTTACCTTAATTTATGAAGTTATTTTATTATATACTTTTCTATCTGAAATCGTAATTTCTTTTCCATATACTTATAATAAAAATGTAACAGATTCATTCTGTACGTTAAAGATATTTAGATTTTTTTTATATGCCACTCAGTAATCGATATTGAAGCTAAAACTATTGTTTTTTTTTCATTTTTGTCTGTATGTTTAAGCCGTGAGTGACGTTAAAACTACTAAATGGATTTGAATTAAATTTGGTATGATTTGAGTTCATACTACGAGGAAAAACACCGGGCACTTTTCAATTGACTTCAAAAAAAGAGGGAGGTTCTCAATAGACTGTACTTTTTTATGTATTACCTCAAACTTAACTAACTTTTACTGGGTATGCCGATATTGATGATATTTTTTTTATTCGAAAGCTGGTGATTTTCATGTGGTCCCATTTAAATTTGAGCGAGGTCTGACGAGTATTTTTTGAGATGTCCCTAATAATGCGTATTTAATTGACTTCGACAACGTTGATGATATCCTTATTTTTGTTTAATTTGAAGTCGCTTAAAAACAGTGTGATCATAAAATTCATTCCGGTTCCATACGTATGATTGAGAATGAAGTCGCAGATAGATATTGTATTAAATAAAATTATAATTTCCTCCTATGGCTCCGTAGTAGATGTGATTCTAACAGCAAAGAGGTATCCGGATTGATTCCGAATCGGTATGAGCTGTTTGCGATCGTTATGGTGATACCGATTGTGGTGCCGTGTATGGGTGACTGTTCGCTCGTTATCGCGTCCATATTAGGCACCGGCGCCTGCGTCGAGCCATCTTGAAGTTAACAATTGTGCTAATTAAATGTTTGGTTATAGCCCTTTTATGCTTTTTAGTAAATGCTGTATTTAGTTTATAAGTATAGTAGTTTATAACTACTAAAATTGGTATACGGAAGTATTTGCACTTCTTTGAATAAATGAATGCTTAAATTGACATAAACACACGCTCGTACAGACGACCATGTGTATAATATGTTGGTACAGTACAAAGGTAAGCAAGTTAATGCCTGTGTATTTTTGAAATAAATATATCACTACATATTATAAAACAAAGTCCTTCGCTAAATCTGTCTGTCTGTCTGTTCGCGATAAACTCAAAAACTATAACACGGATTTTCATGCGGTTTTCACCAATAGATAGAGTGATTCACGAGGAAAGTTAACGTATACATCCATACTCCGAGTGCTGTCGGGGCGGGCCGTTAAAATATAATAAACAGACTCGGGGAGCGGAAAGTAAGGACACTGCCAACTGCACCATCAGGTTTGTCTGTCTGTTTGTATAGTTTGTAACCTTTTTAGGCTCAGACAATCGCGGTTTTTTAAACATTTTTAAAGATAATAACGGGTATATACAAAGATAGAGTTTTTTGAAGATTTTGTCGATATTTCGGAACAGTTACATGGTCATTGGTTCATGACGACCATCGTCGTTATCTTCAAAAATAAACTGTGTCTGTATAGTTTGTCTATCTTTCTAGGTTATGTTAATATTTTTTGATAGAAATTAATAATATTAAATATTATACCTAGTGAACAATCTTGCATAATTATGTATAATGGATTGAGACCCTTTACTGTACTGTACTGTATCAGCGTGTAAATAACCCAATGCTGAGCGAAGGCCTCTTCTCCATATAGAAGAAGGGTTGGTGTTGAATCCACCACGTTGTTCCACTGCGGATTTGCGGATAATTTCCCTACCATGAATAACGATCGTTATCAGGTATCTATGATAATAACCGGAACCGATGGCTTTACGTGCTCTGCTTCGAGGCCTATAAGGACATACACCCAGAGCGAAAACAAATATTTGTACAAATAGAAATATTTATCCCGAGCAGGAATCTAACCTGCGACCGCCGGCGCGCGTCATTGAGACGACTACTCGACTACTCGTACCGCTAGACTAGAACGGTCGTCGGGACCATTAGGAATAATCATATTAATTTAAATATACTCTTATTAACTTCAACTATAGCAAACTACATAGCAATGTAACCAAATATTATGAGTCGAATCTATACACTTCTAAGAGTAGTATTAACTATAAGCTTTGCAAATGTAACAATACTAGTAACAATAACGTTCTAATGAACTGATCTGATGGACTAAGAGATGGATAGTAGAATTCCTTAATTTATCTTAGTAAAATTTTCAAGCGTTTTGTTTAAACAATTCAATGCCTTGCATCTGGAGTGTAATAATGCATCTTAAAGATGGATTGTGAATATTTTAATTGAAATCGTGTTTCTAATTTATTGTATAAAAATAATTTAAAATATGGAAATCGAAAATAAGTCCACGAAATTCACACAAAAACGTGAAAAGAGCGGTATTGTTGTAAGTTATTTCGGACACAAAAATCTCGGCGACCATTAAACAGTGATTTAAAGAATCCTAGCAGGCATTTGTCACGGCAATGTTCGTCGGTGACCACAAAGGTTTGGCCATAAATTGTTAATGAAGTGTCCATTTTAATGCACAAACGCTCCTTCGCAGCGGGACGCCAGGTAAAATGGTCGACGTAAGTTTGCATATCGTACTTGTAAAGCCATTAACGGACTATGTTCCCGTGTATATTGAACGTCGTATGTATGAACTTTTAATTAGTATGTTTTCCCGCCACCGCGTCGCTAGTTTAGTTTTTTTTTTTACGACTTTAAGGCTAAAGTTTATAGATATTATTAGTATGTATCAGTATTGTGAATGTCGTGTCCATCTGTAATTACGGATACACGACCTATTTAACAAGATGTACATGTACCTTAGATAAGTTTTCTATGTATCATGCGTTGATGGGCCTTGTATAAATAAATAAAGATCTATTAGTTAAATGTAAAGTTTGGTTCTTGTGTAATCTCGCCTCTGATGCACAAAGTTCGTTTTAAAAATCACAAAAAAAGCTTAATAATGAGTGAACTTAATGCATTTTGTCATTTCGTCAAAAGATATTAAATGTTATTATAATAATTTATGCTTTACAATAGCAAAAGATACACACAATAAAAGGTCTTTTGCAAATTACAATAAAAAACTAAAATAATACTGTCCGATTTCGTATTATACAAAAAAAATTATATCTAATCATATTAGATTTTATTATTATTTCAATTAATTATGATAATATTAAATAATTATTTTAAGTTTTGAATTGTAAATATGTATATTATTGTAAAATTTCATTAATAAAAAATTATGATCAGATTAATTTTCCTACGTAACTGTTTTTTTTTTTTTTTTAAATAGGAGTTTCATTACATATAGGTTTATATACCCATTCTTATTTAAAAGTGAAAATATGGTTTAAAATTACCATTCTATTAACCAGCTTAGCATTTAACTGTTCGACATTCAGCCGTTTCGTTGAATATTGTTTTTCAATAAGCCGTTTATTTGGAAGCTATTACAACCAATTGGCTTGTACATGATAGTATTATTGGACTTCGTGTTTAACCATTCGGCTAATGGACATTTAGGCGTTAGGTTGAATGGTGTTTTTCAATAGGTTAGCCGTTTATTTGAAAGCTTATTCGAACAATTTACCTGCTGCATAGGTATATAATACAGATTCTAAAACTAAAACGCACAGTCCATACATGCCTTTAAGTTTTAACTTCTTGTGAAGTTATCATCAGCGCGTAAAATGTGTCTGTGGTATTTTTATGATCTGTTATTCATAAAGTTTTAGAGTTATGTCGATTTTGTTGAATGTTAACGCGGTTTTTGTCTGAGAGTTATTGCCTTTGATTTCGTTTGTTCGATAAATGTTTACTGTAATTAGAAAATTTTAAATTACTTAGAAAGTACACTCATAAGGTTGTAAGGTTGTGTATTATTTTGTATGAATGATTTCTAGTAATATAATCACTACAGATTATAAAACAAAGCTATCCGCCGCGTCTGTTTGTCTGTTTGCGATAAACTCAAAAACTACTGCACGGATTTTCATGCGGTTTTCACCAATAAATAGAATGATTTAAGAGGAAGGTTTAGGTATACACATACCCTGGGCGCAGCCGGAGCGGGAATCAAGTGCAATACAAAAGTGAAAGTTTTTGTTAATAACTTCAACGGATTGAACAGTTTATAAGATTTTATATTATTTATTGATACAAGAATTGAATTTTTGGCTCGGAATTTTTATTATTTTTATAAAATGTAATAACCTACGTTACATATACATTATCTACTAGTGATAAATTGCGAAAATCGATTTAGCCGTTTCAAAGATTAAACAAAATAAACATTTTAAAAATCGGTTTATTGAGACAAATATTTAATAATAATAAATTTATTTTGTTACCATATAGACATTCCATATCGATTTATAAAAAGACTACTCGGTTACACTCGAATTTACTTCTGGATTACTACTAAAAGTCATAACATGATATATATACATATTACAACAAATGCATTATAAGTTCCAAAGCCAGTGCTTATTTTATTGAAAACATAACCTGACATACCCATACCGAGACAATACAAATAATTTCACAATAAACGCAATAAATTAAATGTGGTTTTACATTTGTACCTACCACAATGGTCGGCATCTATCAGCGTTTCGAGCCGACAGCGCCGGCGCCCCCGGCGCTCCTAACTTGCGCACTCTGCATTTGATCCACACTGGACCTTGTTATTCAGTCATCTTCGATTTCTTTATCTTTATAATAATATGTAGATGTAACTCATTGGTTTTGTTAGGATAATTTAGGTAATTGCGAGTTGTCCAACCGTTTTGATGTAGTGGTGCAAGTAGTTGCTTTGACGCTTTGCTTTGTCGCTTTGATTGCCGAGGCAGATATTTGTACCTGTGCAAATATTTGTTTCTGGTACCTGGACCTTATGGGTCTTCCCATAAGGCTCTGACTATAATTGTAGAGACATAAAAACATTATTTGTTTATTGTAGGGACATTATCCATAAACCCGCAGTGGAGGAACGCGGTGGATTCAACCCTTCTCCAATATGGAGAAAAGGCCTTTGCCCAGCAGTGGTAGGTTTACGGAATGATTTAGTTCAGTTCATGTTCTCTTATCACATAATAATGTGTACTAATATATAATTAAGTTAAAGCATTATTTTTTTAAAGAGTTAATATCAGAAACTTATTAATTAAAATAAAAAATAAATAAAACTTTTATTGACATCTATTGAGGAGGCTATAAAATGTCACTATGTATACTAGTCAAAGGAATGTAGTGGGAACAAGCATATTCGTAATTTTGTTATTTAATATACATACCCCGGTTGCAGCCGGGGCGGGCCGCTAGTTGATATAATATTCGTACATCTAGTACTTTATACACTATTTTATAAGTTGATAGAAATCAATAAACAATCAAACCTTGAACACACAAAAATCTGTCGAGTAATAATATTCAAATTAATTTTATTCAAATTGACTTTTTCGAACCCTTTCGAATGTCCTTTTTAATCTTACATGTCTGATCATTGTTGTCATTGATTTATAAACTTATTGGATAAAAAAAGTCAGGTGTGTGTTGTTCTCGTAAAATACGCGTTTCGTACAATTAATTGACGTATTTACTTACTTAAAATAAAAAATAAAATTATATTAAACGCCTCACACTTAATGGCCCCCAGTAGGATGTGAGTTATGTGTCGGTGCTACGACAAACACACAACACAAACACAAATTTATATACCACGATAAACTTTATGACATATACAATATACCAGGTGCTGTGACTATTTCGCCAAGGCGTCGTGTGACAGGGCCAGTTTGATTAGAATTATCTAAAAAATAAACTCGAGTTTAATGGTGAAAAAGAAGAATATTTGCCTGAATGTCTTGTGAATGATGTAATGAAAGGCAATTGAGTGTACATATATTATAATATAATTTACAATAATTAATTATTACGACGATATTACAGTGCGAAGTTCGAATGGCGACTGGCGACAGAATATATAATAATTTATTAATTGACTATGTAGCATATAATATGTTATAACTTGTTCTAGATGCCAATATGGACAGTGAATTTTGCTTACATTAATAAAAAATAATACGTAGGCACAAATACATAATTAACTTTTATCTATTGAATACCGTTATAGGGCAGATGCTTTGCCAGCTTTGCCAGCAACTGATAAAACAGTAGTAGACTTAGGTAACTGGTTGATTATCAGAGACTTTATCAGTACGAGCTTAACTAATAAACTACACATTTATCAGTAACCGGTAAAACAGGTTCCAAAAGTTATAGTGGTGAATATTCGGTATCGCACCACCACCGATTTTAAGGCTGATATTTTTAGAGATTTGTAATGACTTTAAAACATCATAACTAGTGTTGTTATGATGGCGCATGACCAAAAGTTACTGATAGATTATCAGATAATTTATCAGCATCAACTTAACTTATAAACTACACTCTTATCAGCAACCGGCGAAATTGACTCTTAATCATATTTATTACGATTTTGATTTTGATTTTGAAATAAAATCTGCACGGAACCCTAAAAGCAACCCTTTAAGCATACGTGACCTAAAAGAAACAAAACAGATTATGATCTTAACATATATGAAATTTGTAAGTATTTGCGTCATAATACTATGTACCTGTCATTCTATAATCCTAAAGCTTTGGTATACAAGAAGTTGAACTTGTTACTAGGGAATTACATCTCATTTTGACATGTTTATTCTGATATCTTTGAGTCAGAGTTCAAAAATTATACGCATTGTCTTTTTTATTTATCATTTCAAACCAAAGAGGATTAATATGTCGTGTCGTTAATATTTGACAATAATTCGTTTTAAATCATGGAGTATAGAGTTATAAGAGCAGTCAAGGAATTTATATACAAACTGGAATGCTCACGTGCACTCAAAAAACGTTCCTTAACCCGGGATTGCGTCTCTTTCTACCATAGATTCAAGGCAAAATTCGTAAGAAAGAGACAAAACACCAGTTGTCAACGAAATGCTCGGAATAATTTTTCACTTTACATGTTGGTAAGAAATGTCAACCTTATGTTGTTTATGTGGAGGTGCATATTTGAATATACAAGTTTACTAAATGAGCGTTCTAGTTATGATATAAATTCTATGAAATCAGTATCTTGTGTTATGAAAAGTGTCACCGAAATAACCTTAAATGAAGACGGCGTTGCTGTACCAGAGGACCGTTTTTAGGTTAGATAATTTATTCAACTCTAGCCATTTCACTTTCTATTACAACACATTTACTAACTACTCCATTCTTTGAGAATCCTTTAAATTATACTTACTTTAACTCAGCAAACTTCAAGTCATCTGAAACAGTTAAGTTTAGATCATATTCTCCGCTACACCATCGTCCCCTTTATTTAATGCTATTTTGTTGACACTTTTAGTGTCAAACAGTCATATGAGATAGTACTCCTTTATCTCTATACTCCCTGATTAAAATGATTCGGTGTAAGTAAAAAACGAAAATTATATCTGTGAGGTAAAAATAAAATACAAGAACCATACTGTGGTCGAAGAGCTGATGACGGATTGACACAGTTGTCACAACCGACTGTTGCGTCAGCGGTCGTGGCTTCGATGTCTCTCACGGAAAATACTTGTATAAGATATACAAAAGGTTTTCGTGGTGTGGATGTTTGTTTTATATTACGTCTTTACTTAGTGTTACCACCACCAGCCGTCATGTCCACTGCTAAAGGTGGGCCTTTCCCATAATCTCTAAGGTCGTTTGCCAAAACTCACCACGCTTGACAGGGATGGCGAGTGCAGTGTGTTGTGGCAGGATCTTGTGTTAAGTGGAAGCTGCCGTTAAGTAATAGGCGTATATTTATTAATGTTTATTTATAAACTCTACATACATAACTCATAATTCCTGTTTTAGGCATAGCATGTGAATCATTTTAGAAATAAAAATCAAACAGCATACCTACTTAATTCAATTAGACTTTTACAATATCTTTTGAATCGTAAAAACAAGAAACGTTCGAATCGAATTCAGTGCCATTATCTAAAACATTGACAACAAAAACTTAATTAAATAAAGAATGTTTTAACTTCAAGTTATTTATTTGTCTTGCAACTAAACGATGCTAAGGTTAAACTTATGTTGAGCAAAACGTAACACCGTAAAAACCGTAAAAAATAATAATCAAATAAACTACGAAATCGATTTCCAAAAAAAATTTTGGCAGAAGAAACAGGCTATAAAAGGATATTACTTAATTAATCAGTAGCCATACAATATTATGTTATTAAATACAATAATATATAAAATACAAATATATAAGCTACATACCTAAAACGCGTAGCAGAATATTATTTATTTAATTAAAATTTAATTGCGTTTATTTGTTTAAAAACTTTACAGTTTAACGATATTTCAATTAAATTCTTTCCCGACGTTTCGGACCCTTTACAGCGTCCATGGTCTCGGGGGAATTTTAAACAAATAAACGCGATAAAATCCGATTTAGACTTTTAATTAATAATGAGTAAAATTCGCTTAAATTTAAGAGAACAGAATATTTCAAAAAAACGCCTACCATATCTTCTAAATAGTTTGCCTCAAGACATTAATCATAATGACAAGAAAACTTTATTAAAAATAAGACTAAAAAAGCATTTATTGAACCTATTGTAATACCTAAATAATATAAATTTAAACTTTACCTCCTATTATACATACTTCTTCTACTCAAGTCGTAAAATATGTGATACAAGTGTAATTAAATGTAAATAAGTGTAAGAACTGATATTAGTGTACGTAATAAAAATATAACGAACTATACAAATTATGTAAATGATAAAGAGACTCAGATTCCGCAGACAAACTGCTGTGCAGTTTTGCGGGACTATTGTAAACGTGTAAGTCATATTCCTTTAAGAAATAAATAAATAAATAAATAAATAATTTTTTTTTTAATTTTAAATTTATTCTCTACTGTGCTGCACTGTGCTGCGCTATGCTACCTTTGTTTCACCACACGTATAACTTTAAGCATGTCAAAGCATCCGTGTTTTGTCGTCCGATCAGTTTGACGTTCGTGAATCATTGTTTGCGCGCATCTGAATGTCGTATGTCGCGAAGTTCTTGTCGTCAGCCGTTAAGCCCTTGTCGTCTGTCGATTGTACGAACGAGACGATTGAGCACCATTTGTACCGAGATATTTTATCTCGTGGATTTACTCTTAATTTGTTACAAGAGCAATTGTTTCGTTTATTCTATATCGAGGTATTTTTATAAGTTTTATTTTGAACAAGCCATCAGTGCTTCGATATTGTTCAACTTGGATTGTTTTACCCAACTGCGCCAGAAAGAGAGTTATGTTTTTCGAAAGTATGTATGTATTTGTGTCGCTCTGCAGCCTGAACGAATCGATGGATTTTACTTTGAGAGGTGTCATTAACTCATTAGATTCGTATTTATAGTGAGAGTGACACTGGGTATAATTAAAAAAAAAAACATTTCTAAATTATACAGAAACGCAGTCGGGTTTTTTAGTTTTTTAAATTACTTTGACTAGTTACATTTATAGTAAGAGTATTTATATATATATAATTTTAAACAATCTGACGCGTATAGAGTTAACTACTTGTGTAGATTGGGTGGGTGGATTATTCATGATTTGATATTACTAAAAGTGAGTAAATACAGTACCTGTATAGAAGGGTTCGAGTTTTATACACGACGCCATTAAAGAAAATTTACATCCCAACAATAATTATAGTTATCATGTGTGTATGATAATAACCGGGACCGTCGGCTTACGGACCAGAAACAAATATTTATACCCTTACTCTGATCGAACCTACAACTTTGGTATTAATGGTACTTTCAATACCACACTCTGAATGAGACCAAGAGTCTCTTCAATTCTTTTTTTTTTTTTTTTTGTAACATATATACACCGTCGTCTGTTCTTAAGGTAAACAACTTAATGCCTATGTTTTAGGTAACAGCCGACTGATATACAGATTTTTAAATAAATGATACATATATAAATAAATATATATTACACCCAGACTCGGGGCGTGAATAGAACCCACAACCCTGGAGCAAAAAACAGGGACACTGCCATCTGCACCAACGGGCCGGTCAAATTCCATTAATCCTCATAAAACATCACACATAAAAACTAAACTAATGTCGTTACACTATTATCTATAATTCCATTAACTAGAAATAACGATCACGTAGAAAACTAACGAGAGAACTGAAAGCCTTCATTATATGAATCGAAAAAAAAAATCGTCCTATCGAATCGTTATGGAATCGTTGCCGCATCGCCTATCGATCGTAAAAACCTCTCGTGACCATATTAGGCGTGTACTAATGAGCCGAATGGACGAGTAAGGGCAGGACCCGCTCCCACGAGCCACGGACTTCTGTTTTTATAAAGTCCGTTTTGGAAGCTATAACTTTGAAGGTTATAAATAAACTAAAGATTGTTCATAGCTTCTGGATGACTGAGTGTAGTCTTTGGTCGAGTGATATGGTTTAGATCTGTTCTCTTATATTTTCGCGAATTTTACTCATTTAATTAAAAGTCTAGATCGGATTTTATCGGAATAATTCGGACACCCACCACCTCAGTCCCCCGAGATCATGGACGCTGTAAAGAGTCCGAAACGTCGGGAAATAATTTAAATTAAAAATCGTTAAACTGTTAAGTTTTTTAACCAAATAAACGCGATAAAATCCGATCTAGACTTACTTAATTAAATGATTTAGATCTAATATTTTGTAACAATTGTTCATAATTATTTTTGTTTGTTTGAACAATAAAATTGAAATAGACAGGTGTGATTTTAAATATGAGCTAGTACTACTGAGATATGAATGTTTTCAATTTTAAATGAATCTCGTACCTCCTTTTTACCAAGATGTCGTAAAAGGCGACTAAGGCCATAGTGGTGGGAACAACTATACACCAACCAGGATGGTGATGGGCAGCAACGTCACCGTACCCTGCCGTAATACACTGTGCTCGCCAACCCACCTACCAAGCGTATTGTCTGTATTTATATCGCCGTGTTATTGTATTGTCAAACCCCCCCAAAAATCCAAAATGACCAGCAATACAAAGCCCAGGCGGTCGCTTTGGTGGTCGATGGGAGAGGCCTACGTTCAGCAGTGGAGATCCAATGGCTTATATGATGATAATGATGATGAATCTTTTAATGAGCAGTAAAGGAATTAATCGTGAGGATTACACATATTGAGGGAAATTCCGAAACATATGCAACCGACAATCCGCAGTGGAACGTGTTAATTTCTGGCGACGGTTTGGAGCAGTAGCCACAATATCAGCTGCTGCGCGTCGTGTGTTCAATCTCTACTCTTGATAATATTTGTAAGGTTTCCGGAATGACGTCACAGGACTTTCTTCCTATTGGGGTCCGTGAAATGTGAAACGTTATTTTATAATAAATTAATGAATATATTTAACACACACACACACACACACGATCGTCTGTTACTAAGATAGGCAACTTAATGCCTGTGTTTTAGGTAACAGCCGACTGATATAGATTATTTTTGACGGAATATAAGTATATATATTACAACTAACTAACTAACTGTGCCAACGAGCCAGTTAAATTATTATTTAGTTCCAATCCTTTTCCTTTATATAAGGAGAGACCTTTGTCTAGCTGTTATATTACATTTCTAAATAATGTTATATTACATTTACAGACCACTGCTACAAATTTTTAAGTTATGTATTGAAAGTTTTTTTATTAGAGTAATTGTTGAGTTTCTTTCCGGTTCTTCTTAGAAGAATTTACATTCCGAATCAGTGGTAGCTTCATATTAACTATAGTTAATTAGTTAAAAATGTTATTTAATCTTAAAATGACGACTCAAAAATTCATATGAAGCGTATGGATAAGGAAATTTTTGATTTTTTGATTATGAATATAAAAAGTAAAAAAAATAATGTTTCTTATATTAATGTTCCTATTATTCTTTTATTATTTTAATTATTACTGTTAACAAGTTCACTTAATATTTAAGTGGAAACAGTTTATGTATGTTGTTGTCAATTTTTTATAAATTATTTTAGGTTTTCGCAATAAATACATACAAAAAAAAAGAAATACTAATTATTGTTATTTAAATGTTATATATTCAGCTTCACTTATACTATTATCGCCTTGATTGCCTCTCATTACATTCATACTCTAACCTAGTATTATATACATATATACTCGTACTTATTTATATGTGTGTAACTAAGTAAGCAATTTATATATCTAAGTAAACATTAGTTAAAACGAAACTAATATTATTTACTGATGTATTTAACAATTGGTTGTAACAGGTAAGTTCACAAGTACTTCCTTAACTCAAACCGGGGACGGATTGTGCATAGCGACAATGTAGTCAGGTTTCTGAGCCCCGAATTGTTTTAGAGTCCTTGAAATATATAAAACAAATTAATAGTCATATATGTCTCATAGCCTCCACTAGTGACAGGAGGGCTGGTGCATTTTTGTCCAGAGAATCGGAATTGCGATTCAACGGGGAAATGCTGCCAGTATTCTTGACACCATTCCACGCGGACATGATTTATACCAAAACTGTCTGTAAACAATTAGCTTAAGTTTTACATTAACTTAAGTTCAACTTACACTTAAGTTTTGCATTGTAAATATGTATAATATTGTAAAATTTTAAAATAAATCATCGATAATATTCCATATTTAATTCAATTTTAACGAAACTAACACAACAAATACTATTTTATAATATTTTTTCCGTTATATTTTAATTGGATTGAGATATTTAGGTAAGAAGAGCCTGAAAACTTTCGGCTGTCTCTATATGGTCTTACTACATCCCTGGTTAAAACAAATGTTTACAGTAACGCTTCCTCAGGACTGCAGCATTTCTGTTTGTTTATAAATCTCTAGGATGTTGAGTGTTTAATGGTTTTGGGGAAAAGCGCGGGCAGTATCTTACAAGTAACAAAATGTTGTAAGGGATAATGATTCATTCATCTTAATTGTCTTTTAGATTGGAGCGTTAGAGAGCTGTCCCCAATTTGTCAGATTCAGACGTTATTGAATCTTTATCTTTTCTTTTTAATATTTGACTCCCTCAATAAAGAAAGAATCAAAATTACATATTTAATATTCGTCTTGTGAAAAAAAAAAAGTCAAGGCAACGGCCACTTACGTGAAGGATGTCGGAAGATCGATTTAAAAGAATATTAAGTAAATACGTTATTTTTTTTATGGAGATTTTTTGACTATATTTTTATTATTAGTCATCATAGCGGTTATAATTAATACCTTTTTAAGAATATTTCAAAATTTATCTACGCTGCTTCCAAAGATCTGTGTTACACAGATGAACAACGGAGTCTCAGTAGTAAGTTTCCAGGGTTGGCACTTTTAGAGTACGGAATCTTAAACAATAATTTACAAACGCAGATTTCTTAAAGTTTTTAAGAGCTTAAGGCAAAAAATTGTATCCAAAGCAATATATACGATTTTACATTTTTATTTGTCAAAACCCTGTTACGTCAGTTATGTTTCTTAGTTATGGAAGTTATAACTGGAGTACCACAAAGAATGCAGATGAATAAGTTCGCGATAAATGTGCATTCATACGTATTAAACATAAACAGACAGTTGTCACATTTGACAGTTGACAGTTGTCAGGTGCTGTATCCTCATTGCTTTAGATTGAACCGCAACGTATTTGGTCTGAAGTATACTTTAGACTTTAAGACACACTTATGTACGTACTGACAGGGAAGAGTCGAAATATAGAACAAGTCTAAACAAATCTACACTTTGAAAGAATTTGTAAAACATGTATATTTCCTGTGCGGTATTCTGATAAGAAAGTACTTAACATGGTGAATTGGGTCGGAGCTTCGAACATTAGGGAGACAATGACTTACTTTTAAATACAGTACATAATACTGATAAATAAATAAAATAATCAAAGGTGGTGATTCATAGAAGTTTCTTGTCTTAGGATATTTCGCACCTTTAATAAAACAATGATGTAACTCAAAATTTGTGGATTTGGAGATTTTACAATAAAACGCGTCTTAGTCACGTAAAGAATAGGTAGACTTCAACTCCAGCGTTTTAACTATAAAATCCAGAAAGATACGCGATTGTTACTCTCTTTTCAATTAAAAGGAACTGACAAGTCAGTTCTTATAAAGTAGCGTGATTCAGTGATGCACCGGTAGTGAGCGGAGATTGAAGTGCTGTGGTTTTGAGTAACATCAAATAATTCGGTATTGGATTAAAAGGAAAGTATTTCTATACTTTCATATACTATACATATATTTTATTATTTAAAAATAAAAAGATGATGATTTTGTTATACTTCATTCTCTTAGAAAATGCGTTTGATGATAATGTGTAATATTTGGATTTACTACGGTTACTACCTAAAATATTGTTCGTCTAATAAGTAATTTTTGCCATAAAGAGATTTAAGTCGACATTTTTTTTTTCATCACCGTTTTACAGCTATTATAGATTTTATCACAGTGTTTTTTCTATTATTCTATAAATCTCTATAGTTTAAACTAATTATATCAATAGTAAAAGTCATGAAGAGCTTTACAAATAATCGGTAACTTTTAATCAAACACAATGCGGAAAAAGTGCTAAACTTCAAACGTCAATTCCCACAAGTTGTAATTTTTGAGTTACATCTTTGTTTTATTAAGGGTGCGATTTGTTGCCGAATTTTTAATCGACACAATTGTTACAAGAGTATAATAATAAAATTATAAGTAAAATATCTATACAAATAATAAATCTGTTAAAACCTCCGTTTTATTAATACACTATATATCATCAAGAATAAATTTTAATAGCGCGTTTTTTTTTTTGAATCAGCGCCATCTCTTATCGTTTTTTCTTCGTGCACGTATCACGTAAAAAGTATAAAACCAATGTAAATAACTTTAATACATAAAAATTAAACATAATTCACAGTATAATTTAGTTTTTGTTTCATTGTAATTAAATTTAAAAATAAATATTTAAGAAAACAGAAATAGGTACCTACGCCGCCAACGCCATCTGGTCTAAGGAATCTTAAAAACACACAAAACTTGTTTTTGAGTTATTATTTTGTTAAACTTAAAAGTTTACTAAATATGTCGGATAGGAATAGAAATCGTTTTAATATTTTAGATAAACATCATTTTCAATTAATATAGGTACTATTATGTTAAATGTCACTAAATATAAAAACTATATTATTACCATTATACGATAGATGGCGCATGTAGGTGATAAAAAATATAAATTTATCATTTTTAAAATTTTAGTTATATACCCGTGCGAAGCCGGGGCGGGCCGCTAGTTATTAATAAATATATAGATTATATTGATCTCACATTCTACGTAATTTATATTGTTATTGTAAATGTCATCATCATCATCACATCAGCTATTAGATGTTTACTGCTGAACTTCGTACACATAGTTTATTATAATGTCTAATTGACGGCCATGAAGAAGTTTGATATATGATTCAGTTACTTTTTTTTTTGAGACTAGACTATGGTTCATTTAATTTTTTGAGACTGAATTTTATGAGGATATATTACTGATTAAGATTAAGTAAATTATTATTGAGACTATTAAAAAAATTTCATTTTCATAGAATTATGTAAGTTTAATTTCAATTTGTTTTTTTGAAGAATTTGGTTGTTGAAAAAACTGTTTTGTTTGTATAAAATAGGTATCGGCTCTTTCACTGAGTTTAGGTACTCTATTCAATGGCTTCCGGCGACTCTCCATGTCACTTGTCCATCTCGTGCATGGCGAAAGTTGCCCTTGCCGGTACATGGTCTGCACTCAAGAACCTCTCTGCTCCATCGGCTGTCAGTTCCACGAGTTATCTGCCCTGCCTACTACTACTTCAGCTTGTAAATCCGCTGGGATATGACGGCAATCTTGGTTCGTCTGCAGATCTCATTATTCATGTAAATGTGTTTTAATATATTTATAATCTGATAATTCTGTAACTATTAATAAAGTCGTTTGTTTAGTTAAATAATTATATAAAAGATAAACGCTCTGCTTTTAAAATCACGTCCCTACTATTATTACGGTCTTAAATTTTTTATTGAGGTTGTAACCTCGACCGCATCGATTAATCTGCTTCGTATCTTCTCCATTCTACGTGATATTGGCAAATCATCTGTGCTATTTTGCTAATAAAGAAGAAAGCTATTAATCAAAAATCGTGTTACATTGGTAGATGATCATTGGTCGAGAAATGACTTCATAATGGTCATTTTGATAGGTTTAGTAAAATAATATTTTCATCGTTTTATTACGGCTTTAGAACGTTTTAGGTAAATATGCCGTAGCAATAATACAGAAACTTATAATTAAATAACTTGCATAATAAATATCAATGATTGTTCATTTAAACATTATTAATCTAGCAGATTCACGGCGAGTTGCACGAAACCGTCGCTAACTTTCCGTTAGTTAAGTTGCAATTAATCTTAAAATTAGTTGATCTTATGATTAATTTAAAGCTGTTGGAATTAATCATCCGTTAGATAAGTCTTTAATTAAACTAAATTTTTTTGTTAACTTAATCAGATGTAGGTTTCGTGCAACAGATAATCACGATTCTTGTGATTAAATTAGTTTAATAAACACTTAAATTTAAAATTTGTTTCGTGCAACTCAGCGTAAGTGACTTTCGAAAAGTGCTATAAAATCCCATTTATTTATTTATTTATCTTTCAATATTATTCTAACTTAACATCTCTTTATTTTTAACTATCTACAAACTCATATTTCTATCCCCTTCTATATAACTATATATTCAAATCATTTTAAAATTACTTAAAATATATACTTTTTAAAAAACCAACACCCGTATTAATAACCCCTTTCTTTTTTCGACCTTAAATTTTAACATGTTTAGGTGAAGTAGAGTGCCGGTCTCGTATAGTGTGTGTGTGTGGTCCCGCAGTATGTTAACCGCAAAACGTCTGCTGTCACGCGAAACCGCGTGCATAGCGCCCTGGGCTTTGACCTTTGCCTTGCACACATGGAAGTGTAAGTATATCAGTATTAGAAACAGAAACTCGACAATAATATTTATGTGTGTGTTAATGAAACTTTAATTAGTGTTAATGACATAATTATAATTAAACCCTTTATTGGAATAAGATAGTTTGTTACAACAAGAGTGAGATTGAGCTTGTTTTATAGGAAGGGGAAGAGAGTTCCAAAGTGGAAAAGCTTTAGAAGAGAGAGAGTTTGGATAAAATGAAGTAGTATGAGAAGGAGTTTTGACAATTAAATTAGAATCAGACCTAAGAGAACTTACCTACCTGAGTATCACAAAAAAAAAAAAAAAAAAAAAAAAAAAATAAAGCATTTTTGAGGTAAAGAGGTGTATCTGGGTGGAAAAGTATAAAATATAGTAGTAAAACGTTTCGAGTATTTCTGCGAAAGTGAATGTGGAGTCACTTGAGTTGTTGCGAAAATTAGAGACATGATCACATTTTTGGGAAAAAGAAGAGGACATTATTAGACCGCATTACAATAGTTACGGTTTTTGGTATAAAAAAGAGACACAATTATTTTTCTAAAATATTCTCCGTTGTACTTCTGTCCCTTTATGTGTTAAGTGGAAATTCCCACAACAACACAACAACAAATAATAATAAAGTTACAAATTAAAAAGAAACATAATAAAATAGTTTTTTTTTTACGTTTTAGTTCAATATTAAAATATATGTATATATACTACATATATATTTTTATACATTGCAGTGACACTACACTTGGCACAACCATTCGTCTAGTACGAATCACTGTTGACCGGATATTATTTTTTTCACAAAGTAGTAATTTAATTAGTGTTTAAATTTGTCCGCATGGTTTATATATGTATCTCTTCTAAACAATAATTACATTTACGTACTTTAAATAAGTTTCAAAAAAAATTTTTTTTAAAGTAGTCAACTGATATAATATCAAAAAATTTTTTTTTTCAAAAATCGACAATAAAAAATGGTCTAAAATTATTTTAAGACTGAATACTTAGGAGTATACCGAGTATAGAATATACTACTAAGTATATTATATTCATTTCAGTTCAGTTCAGTAATTCAGTAGCCACTTGATGCCTATATATTTTCTTTTCAAAGGTTAATTTTTGTATATTATTGTACTTTTTGTCGATATTCATTTTTAAATGTGATGACCGGCCCGTCGGATTATAAGAATAAATAAATAAATAAATATATAAGTGTACTCGAAAATACAGTCGAAGTATGAAGGTGCACTACCTGTATAAAAGTAGTTTAATTTTACTAGAAAATGTTTTATAGTAATAAATAGCACGTCTGCGGTCAATATCTCATGTTACGAGTCACGTACGTGGCGGGCAGATCTCTTAGCGTATCGACGTTCAAGGCTATTTGGTGGTGTCTGTTACAATTGTACTGATTTCATTTATTCTATCGAAATGAGATTTTTTAATTGCTTTTCTATACCATACAGTAAAAATAATTCACATTCAATGGCCCTCAGAAGGATCAAATCTTGTGGCCGAAAACACTGTGTGTGTTAGTCACGTAGTCACGTGCGCCCAGACCAAGACAATTATCTGCCCATGCAAACATTTCATACACATTCACATTCAACACTTATGTGCGGAGGTTGAACCTGCGAGAGCTAGTAGAATAGCCAGTTGCTATTACCACTGTGCCAACCCGCCATCAAACAGTCTGTATCTAATTGAAATTATAAATAAAAAATTGGTTGTCTGTAAAGTCGGGTTACAGACGATAATTTCACGTGATAACGTCATAAGAAAACATTGATGAAAAATTGTATACGTATATGAATTGAATTGAATTATTATCACTGAGTTATCATTATTTTGTATAATACAAAGTAGAAGTTAATTTAATTTTTTGTTTTCGATAAATTAACATTTATTTCCAATCGTTAATTCGTATATTTTTTCTCTTCTACTCGGACCCATCTCTCAATAGAGTAGAAGAGAGATAGATGTGTCACAAGGCGAGCGCTTAGGCTGATCGTGCCTCTCTATTGCTTGTTCCGCGCTCTCGCTCTGGGAACGTGACAACGAGTCATGCTTTTTCATGCGTGCAGTCGGCGCTCATCGTTGAATAAAACGTTATCACGTGAAAAGATACATTTTTCTAATTCGGTTATTATTTTAAATAAAAATATATTACGTCAAATCATTAGCTTACGTATTACGTATGCATAAATATTTCATTTTTTTTTATATATGTTAGTATCACATCTACAGGCTTACATGTGCCTATACCCTTTTCTTTTCATATATGTGATTGTTACCTACATACAGGCGTTTTTACACAGCAAAAGTAAATAAGTACTTAAAACTAGACTTAGTATCTCTAGTCCCTGAGACGAGAGTCCAAACTGATCTCTTTTATCCTAATATATATACATTTTGTTTTTCAATACTATATCTACATGCACTTACTATACATTAATATTTCATATTAATGTAAACTGAAATTTAAAGTATTACACTTAATGTGGCATAAAATGGTCAACTATAATTATGTTAGTAAATATTTACAATCGCGGCTTTTGCGAAAAGTGGCTCCTTTTTGTGACATGTTTTATCATTATCATTACAAGTTTTAAACTTGTAATGATAATGATAAAACATAATCTGGAGAAGATAACTTGACTTTAAATTTGAATCTTAAATGTTTATTTTAGTAGAGGTAACTGTACCAGTGTGTACAACTTATCAATAAAAAAATTACGGCAATGGTTATGTTTCAATATAATTAATGAAACTTGAATATGGTCCTTGGAACATTCACGGGCGGGCGTCAAAGTGACAGCATCAGTACCTTGACTCCGTTGCCAACCGATGCGTTGCTTTAGAGCGCCATTCACGATACGATAATTGTATTTAATTATTTACTAAAAACGAATGGTAAAGATGGTTAAGTGCATACATTTATAGTCGAATGTAAACATAGTTCGCATATTGTATGCTTTTTCTATAAAATACGTTAAGAAATTTTACATAACAAAGTTTAATGAAAGTTAAGATATGTTCTTAATTTTTATACAGTGACAAAACTCTAAGTGGTAAGAAAGATGTACTTTTTAAAGTTGTCTTAAAATTATTATTTTGTTTAAGATATTTATATAAAAGACTGGTAATAAGCGACATAACACTTATCTAAACTAATCATTAAATACATAAATTGAAACATATACTTCGCGGGGCGCGATTCTGCTATTACGAATGTCTCATGGTGGTAAATCAGTGATCAATCGATTACTTCATAGTGGTTGCTTTTGTCGTGTTTGGTATACTATAAATTCTAGTAACATAATGACTTTCCGTTAATTTGATTCTCAAAATAAAAATTAAAACAAAAATTTTGCGTACCAAAAATTGCTATTTACCCATTAGATAACGCTTTTAAATAGTAAGATCTTGCCCAATTGAGTCGAAGTAATTTTAGAAATAATTTAACCTTTTTTTTCCTGTATTTTTACAAAGTATAAATTACTACCTATAAAACAAAATGTACTAATAGTGTCGCTGTATATAACAATACAACAACAGTATTCTTGTTAATATTTATTTTTATTTAGTAAAGAATAATTATATAGTATTTTTTGACGACCGTTCTGGTGTAGTGATGCGAGTAGTCGCCTCAAAGCCGTGCGCCGGTGGTCACGGGTTCGATTCCCGCTGACAAATATTTCTATTTGTAATTATATTTGTTTCCGGTCTGGGTGTATGTCCTTGTGAGAGTCCGTGTGAGAGCACGTAAAGCCGTCAGCCCCGGTCGTTATTATAGACACCGTCCTTTTAACGATCGTTACTCATGGTAGGGAAATTATCCGCCAACCCGCAGTGGAGCAGCGTGGTGGATTAAGCTTTAACCTTTCTTCTATATGGAGAAGAGGCCTTTGCTGGGCAGCGGGTAGTTTACAGGTTGATACATATAGTATTTTTTGATAATTTGATCAGTGCTATAAAATATAAATGAAAACTAAACTAAAGTTTTATCACTGCGACTGCCTTAACATGAATGGTCGGTGTTGTCTGATATTGATTGATTAGTCAATAATTATCAACCGGACACGGTAATGAGAGATATTTGTATAACAGTATTAAATGCTAGTGTTCCTTGTTTAGACCCTTAATTATTCACACACAGAAGTATCTGACGGGATGATTGGCATTTCTAAAATGTCGAGTATCGGGTTGTTTCGTTACATATGTTAGTTATAGGATGATCGTTATAAAATATTTTGTTTCTATATTTTTTTTTTTTTTTTTTTATAATTTGATAGGCTTGCGTTTGACCACTATTTCACCTGATGATAAGTGAGAATGCGGTCTAGGATGGAGCACGCTTACCTAGAAATAGCCTATTCACTCGCGACTTGAAGATGCCCAGATTGTAGCTTTCGGGGAACACAGACGCTGGTAGAGAGTTCCATTCTTTGGCCGTACGCATCAAGAATGTACTAGCGAAACTCTTAGTGCGTATATGGGGGATGTCAACCGTATAGGGGTGACGTAACGCAGAGCGTCTGGTTGTGCGAAGATGAAAGGGGCAGGGGGGAATCAGGTCGTGGAGTTCTTGTGCACACTCATTTTGAAGTTAATATATCATTTGTTTTTATAATATTCGAAAAATTGTGTAAACAAATAAATATCATATACAATTTATCGTCAACTAGTTTGGTGTAGTGGTGCGTGTAGTCGCCTTGACGCCAGCTGTCGCATGTCCGATTCCCGCTCGGGGGAGATATTTGTATTTGTACAAATATTTATTTCCGGTCTAGGTGTATGGGTCTCGCCATCGTGCCATTCAAAGAAACATTAGATCTTTTTCTGGTTTTTTAAATAGGTTCAGAGATTACCATCCGCATTCACAAAAACTTCGCGTTACTTCAAATTAATGTATGTATTTGACTGATTACTGCAATTTTGTAATAAATATAAATATCAGGCATACAAATTGTTGTACTTAAGATTGCAACAACATTGAGGGATTATAAAATTTAGGCTTTAATTACTCCATAAATTGGTGTCTCACAAAACGTTATACATTTAAACTAATTATATTTAATAATCAGTGGCGAGTCTGGAAAGAATTTGGTCATTCCGAGACATTTTCTCTTAATGAGGCCTTTCGTTGCTTCACATTTAATTCTGAGAACTAAATGTTAGTTAGCGGTAACTGCGAAAGGAGGCGGAAAATGTTTCACAATAAAAAATTCTGTACGCGTTGCTACTAAAATTTTATTTGAATTTTGTCTAATTGGAAATCTGAAGAATGTTTGGACAGGAATTGGTTCATTTTATTATGTTAAATTATTTATTTATACAATATTCAAAACGATAAGATCGATTTCAAAACACACGTTATAATTTTCCGGCCATCCGAATATAGTTCAAAATACTATCATTTGTATGATATCATAATGATATTACCTACAGAGCCAAAATGTATTTATTAATTTTGGCTGCAACATTAACATCACTGCCGATTGACACGTTTGGCGCAGTTGGCAGTGACCCTGCTTTCTACTACAAACCTAAAGCATTTCTAGTCGCCTATAATCATACATATTATATACACTGAAAATGATCTATTTGTAACATGATTGTAAAATTCACGGTGTCTGTTTTTTCGGAAATTTCTGACGAAAATTTTTGTGGAGGTCTGAAAAGACTTATAATAGACATTTCCCTAAATTTTAGAGAAGTCTGTTTGTCTGTTTATTTGATTACGCATCATTGCTAAAGTAGCTATAGCATAAGTATGACAAGCATAAAACATCCTGAGATAGCATTTATTCTTTACTAGCGGCCCGCCCCGGCTGTGCCCGGGGTATGTATATAGATACCTACGTACCTAAGCCTTCCTCATGAATCATTCTATATTTTAGTGAAAATCGCGTGAAAATCTGTGAAGTAGTTTTTGAGTTTATCGCGAACAGACAGACAGACAGACAGACGCGGCGGAGGACTTTTTTTTAATAATATGTAGTGATTTCATCAAAATCGCTTCACTATGTCAAAAGTTTTTGTAATTTGTATTTTGTATTTTGAATGACGACGTTACAATAGAGTAGGTAAGTTAATAGGCTTAAAATGTAATCCAAAAAAGGTAATAACTATGTGTAAAATAATGTTTTATAACATTTAATTAATAATAATTAATATTCATATTCAAAACCCTATTAACGAAAAAAGAACGTCGAAACGTTGGATTGTTATTTATTTTTACAACAGTTTGAAATAGGACACTATCATAAAAAGATGTACTGTATCAGCCTGTAAACAAGCCACTGCTGAGCGAAGACCTCTTCTCCATATAGAATAAAAGATGGTGCTTTCTTAATTGCGGTTTATACTCAGGGCCGTCTTTTACCTATTGAAGGCCCTGGGCATATTAGGGTAATAAGGCCCCTATGACTTTGACAGAACACTATTTTCTTAGAATAGACAAAGAAGGTAAATAAACATGCTCCTATAAATTTTTATTATTTTCAATTTGGAGAAGGAGCGTTCCCCAATAAAAATAAAACCCGCCGTGCGCCCTCACCCGCCCTTACAAGGCGGACCACGGGTACCTTGTAAGGGCGGGTGAGGGCTCTCTTCCATTCAGTTCAATTGACGTTGCAGAGACATCAAAAAGCTTCTGCGTTTTGTTCTTTGAGATAGGTCCTTATAGTCAGATTCCGGGTTTTTTTCATTGGCGGACAATTCGAATTAAAAAAACTTCGGTAATAAATATTGGTTATCATTCAGTGATCTGGCAAGAACTAGTGGGCCCCTATTGATGACGGGGCCCTGGGCAAGTGCCCAGAGTGCCCAGTGGTAAAGATGGGTCTGTTTATAATACCGCACCGTATTAGTAGTAGATGTGTGAATAAGGTAAAATTTATTTGTAGGCGACACCGCGTGCACTGCTAGTTACTAATATAACTCATAACAATAAAAGTTATTCGATCAATAACGCTTAACTTCCTCCACCAACTGACATATTTAAGCTAGTCGTAACCCGTTAAACCGCTGTTATGTCCATCTGGATCTCATTCAGGAAGCTCGGTCATGACCGTTCTTACTTTAGTCAAATTACGGCGCTATTAATTATATTATCCTATAAATACTTATTTCCTTATTATATCACGTAATTTATTTATTGAATTTAAATGGAATCTTTAGTTATTTTAGCTCTTGAGAGCATTGATCACGTTACTTCAAATGTACGATTTTTTTTGAATGTACGATGTTATGCTAAAATAAAAAATATTTTTTTAGTAAATAACAGCACTACACACACGCATGCACGCATGTACGCATCCGCGAACGTACGCACGCACTGAAGCACACACGCTTTATTATACAGCTGTGATTTTTTAATTGTTTCTTCTTTGACATGCTATATAGTGGTTCACTAACTTCGTGGTTTACTTTCCAAAAGCATTTATTTACATTAGTTTACAAGAGATATTGATTGATATAAAAGTAATATATTCCAGGTTGTCTAAAGGATTCTGGTTTTCGTTTTGAGAATCTACGAATTAAAAAGGTAGTTCGTACTAAACATTTAATTTACGTTAGTTAAGTTACATTTTAAGTTGTTGAAAAAAAAAAAACAGATAAAAGGGTAAAAAAACTTTTTGGAAAGACGCGATGTTTAAAATGCCGCATTCAGGAGGGATTAAATCAAATTTTATAAAAGTACTGAAAAATTACTTTATCATAATAATCATTACTATTAAAAACAAATGATTTACATATTTGCGTGAGAAAAACGCTCATAGCTCATGATCTCAGATTTTTACATAATTATTTACACTGGAGTACATTTTTTATTTATTTTTACTTATCTTAGAGAAAGATCAGTACGTCTACCATGAGTTTTTGTTACAAGCGCACATGACATAACTACAGTAGTAAACGTAGAAACGCAATAGTAATGACAGTATCCGCGAGAGGCGATGCTCAACTTTCCATACAAATTGTCCACTACACTCGCTAGCGTGTATCGTGAACTATCGTCTCTGGAAACTCGTGGTAGACGTACTGCTCATAAAATCAGTTATGTCATTAAGAAATTTGTATGAACATAAAGATAAAAGACAATAAAAAATTTAAAAACATATATTTTTTATATTTTACTACCTACAAAACTACTACAATGGTGGCATTAAAATGACTGTCATTTCATTCAACATAATTATATACCTACATCGTCATTTATATGCATGAATAAAGATATTACAGCTCCAAGATTAAACTTTAAATTAGAATTCCCATGCAATAGTACTAAACGAGTGAAGTTATCACAACATGACGGGTGTAAAGTGGTCCCAGATGATGTGCGCGCGCAGATTGCGGCAACATCACCTATATCACTATAATTTTATGACGCTGAGATGAGATTTTGTATATTCATTAATGTTGAATGAACGTAAATATTTTTTTACCTCTTAATATCAATACTTATTTAAATACGGTAATGAGTAAAGTTAATATAATCAGAATACTTATTATTAAAATGTTAGTTTGACTTCTTCTTTTTTTTTTTTTTTTGCTTTATAATTTCTTTTCCGTATATATAAAAATATTTGCATTTATGAAGATCGTTTTAAAAATTTAGTATTATTAATGTTTGACGACCGTTCTGATGTAGTGGTGCGAGTAGCCTCAAAACCGCGCGCCGGCGGTCGCGGGTTCGATTCCCGCTCGAGACAGATATTTGTATTTGTACAAATTTTTGTTTCCGGTCTGGGTGTATGTTCTTGTGGGTCTCCCCACAGTGCCTCGGTGAGCACGTAAAGCCGTCGCGTCGGTCCCGGTTGTTATCATAGACACCTGATAACGATCGTTACTCATTGTAGGGAAATTATCCGCTAACCCGCATTGGAGCAGCGTGGTGGATTAAGCTCTAACCGTTCTTCTATATGGAGAAGAGGCCTTCGCTCAGCAGTAGGTTGTCTACAGGCAATACATTACATTACAATGTTTTATTTTTTAATCTTTCAGAAGCTTGACGAAGTTGTGACATATAATAGGGGAAACCCACAAGGATTAATACTCAGACCGGAAACAACTAATATTTGCACAAGTACAATTATCTTCCCCGAGCGGGATCGAACCCGCGACTGCCGGCGTTGAGGCGACTACTCGTACAACTACACCAGAACGGTCGTCAAAAAAATATCAAGTTTTACTAATAATTACGATTACTGTAGTTACGTTTTTTCTTTTTATTTTCCTTCACTAGTCCTTCTCATTCCTTCATGCTTCTAAGCCAGGAAAGCATCTGGGGTGGTGAAAGTGATCGATCTGCTGTTTTTATGTTTGTTATTAAAAACAACGGCACCCAGTGGATGAAAATCCTTCCGGAAATATATACCTACAGCAAAAACATGGGCCCTCAGACCACGACAAACATTTGTATGATCTATAATCTATACAAAATTTGTCAACAGCGGGAATCGAACTTACGGTGTCTACTGAAACATCCAAGTTCTATGAACACTGCGTTAACTAGTCGTCATCCGAATATCTTCAGATCCCTCACGCGATAAAGTAATTACTATTCATGACCTCTACAAACGAATTTATTATTTCTTACATAACTATCTAAACTTGTAACCATAAATAAAATTAAAAACATCGAAAATAAATCAATGACCAAGAATAAAGAATTATTCACACCTATCTGTAAACATTAATTTCGACACGTCGTCAATTCATCGCTCGAGTTAGAGATTGATCAAATTACCGCTTAACATCTTACATATTAATGAGTAGTAATTGAACGGTTTCCATTCGACCGACCTGCGCATTCCTGTCCTAAATTAATTTTAATCAACAATTTTACACTCACCTATGTATGATAAGTCGTGAAATATATAATATTTAATTTTTTTTCATTAACAGTGTGATTTCAGATGGTAAAAAAATAGGTATTTAGGTAAGAAATTTTCAGGTTGTAAGTGTTATACAAGAAGTTCTAGGTTAAGACGTTAAGTTGTGACGGCCGCGGAGCGGGAGCGTGAAGCAGACGCTAACGCTAACCCGCTCCGCAGGAGACAACCGGGGGGAAGGAGACGCCGTTACGCGCTCCTTCACCCTCCGCAATAGAGTGGGAGAGGTACCTATTATCCTCCCACTCGCCACCAGGGAAATAGAGCGCTCACAGTGCCCGCGAGCGCTCTATAGGCGAAGGCGGCCCGCATAGGCGGGCCAACAGTCGGGGCGTCACGGTTGCATGCGAAAGTGATCCCGTGGCGCCCCACTACGACGATGAGGGCACCACTGGGTTTTAGTGCGGTATTCTGGTACGTTCTGCCGTGTCAGCGAGTCCCACATACTCGTCGCCTTCAGGCGGGGGGATGCGTAAATGCATTTCCCAGCGTAAAAAAAAAAGGTTAAGTTGAGACAATGAATGACCACCCTAGTCGCCTAGTAGCAATTGGCTGTAGCGCTAGCGATCGCAGATCTTTTTCAAGTAAATTTTAATGGAATAAAATTATCAACAGGTCGCGCAGTGCTGGACAGGTTAAGCAGCACGACGTTATCTGAGGTTCCAGTGGTGCAGCAAGCAAGTGACAATGGGTTACTACCCGCGCCGTTGGATGTCGCTCCATATTCCATTGTCACTGCTAACGCCACTTGTGGGGAGAATGGTGCTGAGGAATTTTGCAGGGACACTCCGGGGAAGTGAGTATGACGATGAGTTAAATTATTTGCAATAAACCAATTACGAGTAGTACGTAACATAATGTAAAATAAATAAAAAATATAAATATGTACATAAAATCATATGAAGAACAGACAATGCACAAATTATAAACCATGTGTTTGACATATATAAATCGCATTTATTCATTAAATGAATTGATTTTTGATAGTGGCAATGCAGCGTCTGACTTAATTAGTTAGTCTAACAATAAGTCACTTAACACTTAATAATACATTAATAAATATTACTAACTTAATAAATTTACTAAGAAAATAATAGATACCTACGGATTTACGTATTTAAGTTTTAATTACCTTAAAAATCCTTAAAACATACCTGCAATATTTAAATATTATTATATATTATTTAAATATTATTATTATAATAATATTATATATTATATATATTATTATATATTATATAGTATTAGGGGAAATAACAAAGCTCATTTTTTTAGGCGTGGTTTAGTATGCGACGTGTGCGAGAGTCTTGAAGGGTCATCATCACGACGGCATCCGGCTTCATTTGCCGTAGACGGCGATCCTAACACGTGGTGGCAAAGTCCAATCATCACCAATGATCAATACCAGCACGTTGAGTTGGTAGCGACTTTACCTGGGGTGAGTAACCTTCATTTATAAAGATCTTGGACAAGATAAATTTTATCTTTTCAAATGTATGAATGTTAGTAGTAAGTAGTTCCTACTGCAGCCATTTGGTAAACCAGTGTATCGCTAAATATTGAAGTTTTGTGTGGTGGTAATTATAAAGAAAAACAAACGTGAGATAACCTGCCTGCATAAAAAAAAAAAAAAAAACATAAAACTGAGATATACATATATTATAATATACATATATTGTAATCCGCAAGGAGAGTGGTCGATTTATTTTCAACCCTTTTCCTTAATAGGAGAAGTTCTTTACCCATTAGTAGAGGGTTTTCAGGCTGTTAAAGTACATACATAAGTACGGATATTCATGTAGAAATTTTATATAATAGTATTATATTTCTCACGATAGATATAGATGATAAAATATATTCATAAGTTATTCTTATCAAAAGCGAGGTATTTGTAGGTATACGTCTAAACACGTACCTTACGTATCACGTATCTTTAAAAGAATCTCAATAGTGTTAGGTGAAAATTTAGTTATGTAAATTATAAGAATATATCAGATGTAGGGTTGAAGAAAAATTTGCAAAGGATGTAGTGATATCATTACCACCATATCCTTTTCTAATCTATTCATATCCATAAATTATATATAATGCGTATCCAAAGATTTAATCTATGCTCGCTTTGCATCCTCAAAATTTCTATAGTTTGTTTATTTTAGTTTAGTTACACAAGGTTTACAAAAATCTGCATATTTTTAGTCACAAAACTTAAAAAGTTTCGCTGTGTTGAATTTAAAAATGCTTGTGAGAAATTGTGAATAAGTAATTGTTTATGGGTAATTATATCTATATACCAGTCTATTGTTTATTACTTGTTCCTTAAGATTTATAAAAATATATAGTAAAGAAACGCAGACTCGCACATATGACTGTATACGAGGTGTCGTGGGTGTAGCTACTGTAGTTTTCATCATCATCACATCAGCCGTTGGATTTCTGTTTTTGAACGCAGGCCTCTCCCATCATTTGGATCATCTCTGGGTAGGGGTTTCTCTAGGTAGGGTTTCATCTCTGGGTAGGGGTTTGCCAATACTCGCTACGCTTGGCAGGCGGTTTGGCAAGCGTAGTTACATTGTGGTAGGATTTGGTGATGCTGCTACCCATAACCATTCTAGTCGGATTACCTGCAACACTATGGCCTTTGTCGCCTTTTACGATACCTCGGTAAGAAAAAGTCGGGAATATTCTTCCCTACTGGTCATCGCGAAAAATAACGTCTTAAACACAAATAAAAGCTAAGTATTTCCGATCTTGCAGCTTTAGTATTTTCTAGTTTTGTTCCAGTGTGTGTACATTTAAAATACACCGGTAAACTTAAACTTTTTTACCACTTTTATTTTATTTCATACTTCTCGTTGTACTTATTTCGTTTTATATATAAGATTCAATTCAAGTTATGAATATCCAGTAACATAATTATGTGCACATAAAAATCTTTGAAATATTTTTTACTTCTACACTAAATTTTACCAACTATTTTTGTGTGTGAGTTTCAACTATATTTTGACATTACATTGGACAATAGTTCTATATCTACAGATAGCACATAAAAAAATATTAAATTTTTCACTAATAAAAATATAAAATCAAATGAAATAT
This sequence comes from Euphydryas editha, assembly GCA_036937285.1. Lineage (NCBI taxonomy): Eukaryota > Metazoa > Arthropoda > Insecta > Lepidoptera > Nymphalidae > Euphydryas > Euphydryas editha. Next base: position 1,480,628 of record JAUPFZ010000006.1, read on the forward strand.
TCATCGGTACAACTTTATCGAAAAGTGTTTGAACTGTATCGAATGTAGTGAATTAGTTGAATAATTAATTATGTTCGAGTAGACGTGGTCGTCTACAACTGACCGCAGACAGCGTGGGCGAGTCTGCGAGCCTTGTCACCACTAGTGGTTATTTTCGACATGGTTCTTTAAATTTACACATTAATGCAATAAAGCGGACGTTTTTTTTGTTTGACGAAAGCTTTAATATCGAAATTTATACTCATAATGTTATATTTAGTTATGAAAATAATAATAATACTTATCCCTTGAATTTCAGTTTATTAATTTTTGATCATCATTTTCTATTAAGAATTAATGGTTTTAAGTTCTTCTTATGTTTTATGTATTTAAGTTAGTTTCCAACAAAACTTTTGGCTGTAATAAGTTATAACTTACATTTAAGTTTATAAATAGGAAATTCAAGTTATAACTTAATAATTCTATAACAATTGCATTAAAAACTCTTTTAAACTAAAAAAATATTTTGAATATATAGTTATAATTACGGTTTAAGGTAAACGTTTTAATTAAGGGGTTTTAAAGTACTTTCAGATATTTACATTAAAAGCACCCAGTTGTGATGTTATCAATTGTTTAATCAACACTTAAGCGTGTGTAATATACAGCTTTATCTTTCACAAACAACATTTTTAGCCGAGTAACAGTCTCAAAGAATATATTTAAAATTTTATTATTGTATATTTTATTATTGATATTACTTTAATTTATTATTTTATAATGTCGTAATTATGTAATTATATATTTACTATTTCTTGTACCTAATAAAAATATTTGTAATCGAAATCTGTCGTATATAAATGCTTACACTCAAATAAAATTAGTTTTTCGTAAATTACGAGTACTTTATCTGCAATACCATTTGCTATTATAAAAACTATAATTCCAACAGAATTCCTTTGAAAGATAAATGGTTGATCATTTTAAATTTAGTAACTTTCCAGCTTTGGCTTTTTTAAGCGAGTAAGCTCACCTGGTGTTAAGTGATATTTACCACCCGTGTATTCTTGCAGCTTCAGATGAGTCGTAAACGCGTGGATGGATGTACAGACCTAAGAGCGAGCGAAGCATAAAAAAAAATGTTTAAAAATTCATGAAATTTTCAACTTTTGCTTCACGTCGATAGAGTGTGTAATATATAAATTGAGCTAGCGATATATTTATCGATAAGTACGCTATTATCTACGATGAAAACAAATAAAAACCCATGAAAACGATTATAAATTCTATGGAAGCACGTCCATCTTTAAATGAAACGTTAACAACGATTGTCTTAACGCTGTACCCTTTCACAGTACATCGTCTCTTTAAAAAAAAATTAACCGCAGAACATTTATCAAAGGCGCTACGCTGTTCACAGCCGTCAATACAATATTTATAGACTTCTCTTCTATTATATTTATAGCCATTATTTTGTCGGCGACTTTGTTTTTAGATTTACGAGGTACATTCGAAAGTTTTAGTTTTTAATGAGTTACATAGTCTCATAGAATGTATAAGTAGATATGTTTTATGGAATTAAATGCGTTAGAATTGTTATGATCTGTCTTTGAATCCATTTAGAATGGTATTACATAACTTAACATCGAATTTAACTGAATCAACCTGTAAGAGTCCCAGTGCTGGGTAAAGGTCTCTTCGCCATATAGGAGAAGGAAGGGAGCTTAATCCACCATGTTATTCCACTGCCGATTGGCGGATAATTTCCCTATTTGTGAGTGATTCATGAGTAACGATCGCTATCAGATGTCTATGATAACAACTGGGACAGACGGTTTTACGTGCTCTCATAGGCTAGGTAGGTAGACCTACTGACAAGCACATACACCCAGACCGGAAACAAATATTTGTACAAACGACTTGTACAATAGATTGCGACGGGAATCGAACCCGCGACCGCTGACATTAAGGCGACAACTAGCACCACTACATCAGATCGGTTATCAGTTAAAATGGTACATTAGCAGTTCAGTTCGGTTCAGAATACACATTTTAAGTATCGTTCAAAAGATATTTTAATAAAAAAAGATAAACGATCGTAAGCCTTTAATTAAAGTAAAACAGCCGCTTTCAATGAATGACTTATGAGGTCTCAGAATGTTTAATTGGGTTTTAAGTGTGCGAATAATTTATCACGAATTAACTTAAGTGTGCGATTAATTTGGACAATGCTTTCGCGTTTTCAAATTAGGGGTTTGTGTGTAAAATGTAAATGATTAATATTGCGTCGTTTGACGTGATCTCGTTATGCTTCTAGATGTTTCTTCTTGTGTGTGTATATACTATTTATATATAAATCCTATTTACTTTCGGCTTATATAATTATAATGATAAATAAAACCTTTTCACCAAAATATAAGACAGATGAAAATTTTAAAAGAAAATGTGAAATTGTCTTATCTTTGAGTCGAAAACCAAACGAACAAGCAAACAAAACGTATAACGCGTGCTCGTTCTTTAGCTCAGTTTTATATTTCAATTCATATTTTAACTCTGTCACTGACTTTAAATAGTTATTAGAATTATATTTTCTAATGTCTACGTATTACAGTTCAAAAGATACAGCCGTATGAAATACTTATGGATAAATGTAAAGCGGAGTCTTTGTTACAGATTAAATTGATTTAGATTTATACTTTACTATATTTATATGTGTAGTGTTCGTATACTATTTATGTAATATTATGTTTCTTTATTTTGTATTGATTAGTTGTTTATGTTAAGATTTTTTTTAACTATGTACAACATCTATTTTCCACATTATATTCTTCACGTTGGTAGTTGGGAAGAGATCGTCGCTGTTTAGCGATAAGACCGCCGCGCGCCGTTTGTACCTACATAGTTCTTTTATATATTATACTTAAACCGTATGTTTTTTTTTTTTGTACAATAAAGAGAAAATTAATAAATTAATAAATTTTAATGCATATAATGAATATAAGTTATTTTTTTCAATAGAGAAGACAAAAACTAAATTTTAAACCATCTTTGAGAAACAATATTTAATTAAATATTTTGGGATTATATAAAATATTAAGGTTAGATAAGATAGATAACCTAATATTTATTTATATACTAGCTGTTACCTGCAACTTCGTATAGAAATTTTAATGTTATCCCGTATGTTATGCTATCCCATACGGTGCATGAAAGATGAATGGAAAGTAACCTATGTTGTGTTTTGACCGTTACATATGCAAAAGATCATGTCGATAGTCTGTAAAACAAAAACAAATTTATCACTTGCGAACCGAAGACTATAATTTACGAGTATCTCTCTGTCAAATTTCATCCAGATCCGTGAACTATTACGTAACTTGTAAATAGTTATAAAAATTCAGTTCTAATTGTAGCTGAGCCTAAATATTGAAATTTGACATTAGAACGATTTTTCGCGATCGTTTGCTATTTGCAAGTTACGTAATAATCCCACTGTTCGGCAGTTCTGGCATGATTGAGCTATAAACTTTAATCTACCTCGTGTTTTCTCTATTCTACGTGACATTGGCAAAATCATCTGTGCCTATTTGGCATCATTGAAAGCCTAAAACCAAATGAATGAATGAATGAGTTACAAACTTCCATCCATTCAAACATTCGCTTTTTGTAGTAGTACTAACATCGTATATATATTTGTTAATCATAATGTAGGATGTATTAATTATATTTTCCTTCATTGGCTAATGTATGTGTGGTGTAACTTTTTTCCTTACAATTACATAATCTGCTCTACACATCGTGTAGTCGCCAGCATCTTAGCATATCCTTACCCTTAACTTTTTAGCCGCCTATGAATTATAGCAACTGACATTAAAGGTAGGTTCAACACAATTGATAAAGTAGCTACACCACTTAACTACACCGATAACGTTAGGGTGGACGATATATTATCGACCCGTCCACCCGACCACCCGTCTCGAGAAGAATAGGTTTCTTGGACAATATTTACCAACAAAAAAAAACTACATTGAAATGTTATCTATTGTCCATTATATAATGTTCCTTTTTTATAATAGTATAGACTATATGTATAGTATAACTTCGTTTACAATTACACAGTTTCATTTCCATCCCCTCTCCCAGTGGAATGGCACTGCACTTCGGTATAAAAAGTATGCAGTAGGTATCTTCACTAGTAGTATGGATTCAAAACTTGTCAAAATTCATTTGAATTCAATTGGTAGTGATGCTAGGCCAAGAAATGGACAATCAGACAGGCAAAAAATTATATTAAAAATATACAAATTTGAGTTTAGTATGAACTACAACACACTGTCCTCCGGAACATTTCATCAAAGTATCTTCAGAGTACGGAATTTCTACATACCAACACAAAATGTGTGACAATGGTTAATCTCTGTATGTGTGAGTGTTTGTAATATGTATTGCTTGTATTATTGCCGGTTCTTGCTAAAGATTCTGGTTTAGTTATCTTTGGCATATTGAGATTGATCACCACCGTTCATCGCTCTCGTCAATTTTTTTTTGTTTATAAATAAACAGTCATTGAAAATTTTTAAAGCATGCGTTTTTTAAATAGTTTAATATAATTTGTAGAGAAATATTTTGAATTTTAGGGACAAATTGGATTTATTTTTAATAAACAATAAAATAAACATACTGGACCCACTATCGCCAGAAAAAAGGCGCCGTCATTTAAACGAATTTTTAAGAATCGAGAAATATTCCGTTTCCACTTCTCACACCTAAAAAAAAAAGGATTGAAAAGAATGGATACCTTTTATAATAACAATATTATACCAAAATTTAACTATTTTACCTACAAGTTCTAGATTTCATTTAAAATATTAAGCAAAAGTATGTCGCAAGCGCACATTATCTATTTTAAGTCATTAAAGTATATCGTGGCCATTATGCTCTGCGCCCACGAATTTTTCTTGTTCATAATAAGAGTGAAATCTGTACTAAATTGGTATTTTTATAAAGATAAGTGAATCCCCGTGGTCCGAACAATAGGGCAGGTTGTTGGACGGACAATGGCGGCAAATGGGCGCGTATCGGATAATAGTCGGCGCCACGGAGCGACGGGAGAATAGAAGTGATACCTATTTGTTTTTGGAAAATGTAGAATTATGATTTTAATACAAATATTTTATTTGTATATAGTTTTATTTATTACAAACTGTACTCACGTTTTATTCACGATTAATCGTTTTGATTTTCATAAGCTCTTCAAAAAACTGTAGTAATTGAAAGCCTACAAGATATCCAATGTCCTCGTAGCACGAACTCCAATCATGCCAAAAGAAGTTTTGTTTAAACTTATTAAGTAGTTTTCGCGTGATGCGCGACCAAAATACAGACAGACAAAATGAAAAAAAAAAATTCGTTTTGGCTTTAGTATCCACTATAGTTGGAACTGTAATAATTTTATTAAAAATATTACATGTTTTATTTTTACGTGTTTATAATACTATGTATATTAGAAACTGAGATAGATTCATGAATGACAGTTAACAGTGACACAGGCATTAAGTTTTTACACAGGAATTAGGATCAAACGACAGTGTGGTATGTTAAACATATTTATTTGTTTATTTACTTATTTATGGTTAAGGTTCAATCATAATCCGGGTACTACCGAATTAACAAATTTCCGTTTTTATTTAAATTTCATCTTGGACAACAAGAAATTTCCATGTCAAGGAATCATTCTGAAACATTTTTGTCAATCATTAAGGCATAAAGGTAAATTTCTAACGTATTTATTATTATTATAAAAATCCGAAACTATTTGGTTTAATTTTTAAATTCTCGTTGTTTAAAACGTTATTTTATAACAATTTATTTTTGTCTTTAATATTATGCCCACAAAACTCCGAACAAAATCCTTTTATTGTATTTTTTTTAATAAATAAAAAGGGTGTATCCGTTATCCCTCAGCCAGATCTATATATTTTTCAATAATTTATTTATCTGACACGGTTGTAGCAATATTGTTTTAGATTATACGATCCAATTTCGCGAATGTCAACCTGTCTTACCTGATAGCGATAAGATAAGAGACTAAGGGCCTGTTTCACTGGTTGCCGATAAAAGTTATCTCACAAATAAGCTTATGATAGACTATCAGATACTGTCTGTAAAACTTTATCAGCCTGTAAGCCATCCACTCTTCTCCATATAGAAAAAGGGTTGGAGCTTAATCCACCACGCTGTTCTACTGCGGGTTGGCGCATAATTTCCCTACCATGAATAACGATCGTTATCAGGTGTTTATGATAACGAATAGAACAGACGCCTATAGGTGCTCTCCGAGGTACTATGGGGAGACCCACAAGGACATACATCCAGACTGGAAACAAATATTTGTACAAATAAAAATATCTGTCCCGAACGGGAATCGAACACGCGACCGCCGGCGCGCCGTTTGGGGCGGCTATAGGGACTATCAGCATCAGTGAAATATAATTTAGTTTCCAGGTTGCGAATAGAAATATTTGACAGATAAATTGGAGTTTGATGGTGAAGAACAAAAATATATCATAAACTTTATCTATTGAATACCGTTATACGTTGGATAACTATCTTAAACTTTACCAGAAACTGGTGTAACAGGCCCTCAACATAATAACATAATACATTGTAACAGCTGTTGTAAATAACATTTAATTTGTAATCTAAATAAATTTATCTATATCCCTTTCAATTTTAAGCCTATGAATATAAATAGAAATAGATTTATTCTGTTATGTAGTATATTTTACGACGAAATTAAAATTTTTAGTTAATTTATCTGTGTAAATGTTGTTATTTGTAATGAAAAGTTATTATTATTACATTCCTTATTGCACTTTAAAACATAAATTATCTCTAAAACAGATCTCTAACTGTCTACCTATGTTGGTAGGAGATGATGTTAATGTGGTTATATATTGTATAGTATATAAACTCAATATATAGATAATAAAACACATACATACATTTATATATACTTGCAAACATATATACGTACATATACATGTTTTGCATAATGCTATCTCTTTGTTTGGTCATATATGATACTGTTGTAGTAAATATTATCACGCATTTTTAATTATTAAAGCAAAAAATTTTATAATACAACAATGATAAATAAGAAATAATGAAGCAAAATATGAAACAAAAATATATTTTATTCAAATAGGCTTTAAAAACATATTTGAGATGCCATTGAGAAGAACCAGCTAAAACCTCAACAGTTTCTCTTTTAAAAATTGTCAATACATTATTTAATAGCTATAAATTTAGTTAAATAATAATAATGCTTGAAAGACAGAATGAATATAAATCTATGATATCTTGTAGAACATTCAATTTATTACTACTGTTTAATCTAGGACTATACTACGAGAGAATTACATTTGGTAGTAATCCTTGTAAATTAAGTTTAATCAACATTTTTTTTTTAATTTTTAAAAATATTTTGATTACCATTTTGTTTTATATATCAAATAATAACAATAATATTATGTAATTTTCATAGACATCATACTTTCAATATTTTCCTAAACGTTAAAACAGTTATTATTTTACCCAAATTCTTTCTGTACCAAGAAATATACCAAAAGACGTCAAGAGAAATACAATCAAGTATTTGAATTTTGTGACTTATAATTTCAAAATTTTATTTAGTTGCAATTTTGTTTTATGGAACAATATGCAAAAAAAATGTCGTGTGTACGGAGTACACATGTCAGAAGTGAAACATCTTTGGCAAACTCAATTTAAAATTTATTAATATTAATAGTTAAACATTCTATTACTTATTTACGCGTTGCTTGCGCGTTGCTAGGATACGTGTTGCTAGGATACGCGACATCATACTATCTCATTCTCTCCTACACATTTTTATATTTGTGTCTCTTACCTGTCGCTTTTTCCGTCACATCCCGTTTCAAATCACAACGATTCTAAAGAAGTTTTACTTCAGTAATAATAATAATATTGTTATTTTTATAAACACCACACGCTCAATATTTCCATAAACTTCAATATTGTTATTATTTGAAGTCAAATCTTAAGCGTTAAACGTGAAGCAGATATTGTTACAGGTAGTGATTGCTCTTTAAAGAGAACTTATTTAGTTTTCCATTGCACCTGACATAAAAGGTAAACTGCTATTAAAAGCATTACAATACTGATTAAGAATGTTGAATGGTTTTGATAATATTCCAGTTCAAATGTTTTGAACCAGTAATAAAGCCGATATAATTTAAGTTATATATATATATATATATATATATATATATATATATATATATATATATTTAATTTTTTATTTAATTATATAGAGAAATATATTATATAGATATATTTATTGTATGTAATTTACTTAATAAATACGCCTTAAAAGGAAAAAATAGGCTGTTGTTTTTTCGATCAATTCTTCAAATCAAGATGTTAAATTTTACTCAACGGTACGCAGTTACGCAGTTTAGTTATATAATATATTACATTGCATAATATATCTTACAGTTATGTCTTAAAAGGAACGCGATAAGCATATATACAGAAACGATATTAAAAATTAAAATATCATTTTATACTTTATGTTTCGTCAAATGCAACTTCGATCACATTAATTTAAAATTATAAGAATCATTATAAAATATTAAATATCACCGTGACACCAGATTATTTTCGTATCACTAATAAATAAACCGCGGTGCCATTTTCTCAGTAATCTGTTCCGTGCGCGATACACATCGCTATTACGTTACGGTGGTCACCGAGCCGCGGGGCGCCCTATGAAGCATTACTAGCCGCTTAGATAGCTGGCTTGCATGATAGCAACATTTTTAAACTTCTGTATCTTTTTATCTGTTTCGTAATTTATTTTCCTTTTTTTTGTACAACCTTTTTATGTATCCTTTTTGCGGTAAATCGAATCTAAGATAGATTTTACAAAAGCCACGTACACTAATTTTATTTAACTTTTTTTTACGAGGAAGCGATAATTTAATTCTTTGCGTCGTGATTGTGAAATAAAGAATAATAATTACTGCTTTTTAAACCAGTAAAATATTTAAAAAGAAAAGCTAACAAATGATACAATTACATTGGTCTTGAAGTCTTAAAGTATTCATAAAAACTCAAAAAAAAAAATTGATTACTGGCCAGTAACTAATAACTTTTTAAGGTCACTCGTTGCAACTTACCTTGACATTATTACACACACAGAAACCACATAAAATTTTACACTTTCTCGCAATTTCCATTGCTATCACCATTTCAAGACAAAAAGCAACCTATGTTTTATTCTGAATCTCCAGCTTTCTACATACTAAATTTAATCGTAATCAAAAATTTTGCGTGCAATGCTCATGCGTACAAACATTCATCCAGACAAAGTTTCTCATTTTAATATTATTTGTTATTGATTAAGTAATTAATTGTAGGACTATCACTCATTCCATTGAAAACAAAACAAAAAAGGGTGTCACTGAGAACCAGTTTTCGAAGATTAATTTTTAATGTTTAATATCAAATAAAGTTTGATCGTTCGTTCGTTTCTTTGGAACACCAATATTTCATAAGTTTTTTTCTTGTTGTATCAATATTTAATTAATAGTTTTAATTTTTATTTCGTTATATTTTTTAATATGTACTTACCAGTTTAATTGTCCCTTTTTATTTTGTTTCAATTAGATGTAGTCGTGATTTCGCTTGCGATTGCCATTCCATTCATCTATACAAATAATAAATCTGTTAAAACCTCCGTTTTATTAATACACTATATATAATCAAGAATAAATTTCAATAGCGCGTTCTTTTTTGTATCAGCGCCATCTCTTATCGTTTTTGGTCGTGCACGTATCACGTAAAAAGTACAAAACCAATGTAAATAACTTTAATACATACAAATTAAACATAACTCACAGTATAATTTAGTTTTTGTTTCATTGTAATTAAATTTAAAAAATAAATATTTAAGAAAATAGAAATAGGTACCTACGCCGCCAACGCCATCTGGTCTAAGGAATCTTAAAAACTCACAAAACTTATTTTTGAGTTATTATTTTGTTAAACTTAAAAGTTTACTAAATATGTCGGATAGGAATAGAAATCGTTTTAATATTTTAGATAAACATCATTTTCAATTAATATAGGTACCTACTATTGTGTTAAATGTCACTAAATATAAAAACGATATTCTACTATTATACGATAGATGGCGCATGTAGGTGATAAAAAATATAAATTTATAATTTTTAAAATTTTAGTTAAATACCCGTGCGAAGCCGGGGCGGGCCGCTAGTTAAAAATAATATAAAATGTGTAAGTCAGTTTAAGATGAATCATACGTTCAAAGATTAAATGCTGAGTTATATCGGATATCCGAAAACATTTACGAGACGATCTTTAAAATATCTCTTTTTACACGACTGCGACAGAAGGAGCGTTATGTTTTTCGAGTGTATGTATGTATGTATGTATGTCCATTTCTTTGGCACGCCCTACAGCCCAAACGGCCGGACGGTTTTTGACATATGAGGTGTCGTTGGATTTGTCTAAATTGTAGTAGTGACATAGGCTATAAAAATTTTCAAAATGGCGCCCGAAAATGCGGAATGAGGGAGGGGAGTTGAATTTTTTTCTTACTGTAGCAATATGGGTATCAAATTAAAGCTAGTAAATTGTTTTATTCTTTTTAGTTTATAATAAGAGTATTTTACGCAGTCGGGTTTTTTTATTTTTTTTAATTAAGCATACCTACTTGTTAAACAAAAATATTGCATGATATCGGAGCAGATGTTAATGAATTACAAATAAATACATATTTTGACTTTCTTCTTCTCTTTCTCTCCAGGAAACAGTGCTGAATTTCGAAATAAAAAGTATTAAGTAGATAAGTGTCGTAGTATGGACATTCATTCGGTTAACTTAAATTTTAATTCATTCTGTAGTTCGCTGTGATGCGTGGTCAATATAAATATTAATAAATATTTTTAACATACGCACACAGTCGTCTGTCCCTAAGGCAGGCAACTTTGTGCCAACTTATTTATTTTTAACTTAATCGTCATCTGTCACAATGTCAAAGAAGTTTTACTTCTACCGCGTGTAAAGGTTACACACACTCATTTTTCTTTTAATAAATATACGTATAAACCCCAGGTTCACCGAGGCTCGGGGCGGGAATCAAACCCGCAACCCTGGAGCTGAAAGCAGGTTCACTTCCAACTACGCCAATGGATCAGTTAGATTAAATATATAAACAGACTGAGAGACAGACAGACAAAAATGAATAAATTACTTTATTGGCTTGGATATCTATTACAGAGAGTACTCAAAAAATAAATGATTTCAATATTATATGGTGTAGGTAGCGAAATAAATTAATAATACATTTTATTAATAATTAGTTATGAACTGAACTGAACTAAATCAGCCTGTAAATGAGCTACTGCTGGGCAAAGTCCTATTCTCCATATAGGAACAGGGTTGGTGCATAATCCGCCACGCTGCTTCACTGCGGGTTGGCAGATAATTTTTCCTATCATGAGTAACGATCGCTATCGGATGTTTATGTCGACACCCGGGACCGACGGTTCTACGTGCTCTCCGAGGCACGATGGGGAGACCCACAAGGACATACACTCAGATCGGAAACAATAAAATATTATACCCTGAGCGGGAATCGAACCTGCAACCGCCAGCGTTGAGGTGACTACTCGCACCACTACACCAGAACGGTCGCCTAATTAGTTATAATTATTAATATTTTGTTATTCATATTTATTAAATTATTTTTAAAGTTTCAATGTTCGAACTCCTGCTTGTTAAGATAAGGTAATTAATTATGGTAAGAGAGAGACTCATATTGGTAACTAAATTTTTTACACAATTCAGATAAGCGTTATTTGTTTATTTCCCCGATTGCTTTTAAATTAAATTAAATTTCAAGATACTATTAATCTTAATAACGTTGATTGTCTTAGTATTGTATTGATAAGTGTTGTTGAGATAAGTTTACGCGTTCTTTGATAGTAAGTACCAATCATATTCAATGTTATTATCTAGTAAAAGGCGTTTGAAAATTTATTTATTTATTTATAATTCTTTATTGTACACCACTTTTGAAACAAAAATTATAGAGATAATAAGTTTAAATATTATTGCACAATAAGGTGGTCTTATTGCTAATAAGCAATCTCTTCCAGACAACCTTACGTTGTGAGGAATTGAAACGTAGCTGGAGTAAAATGGAGGGTGGTGCATAAATATACAAAATAACACAAAAAATATATAATTAAAAATAATAATAAAAATAAAAATATACGATATAAGAAAATGTGTTGCTTTATTAAGCCTCTATTACACAAGTAGATAAAAATAATGGCGAAGTTCCCCATTGAAGACGTGCGCGTGAGGCTTAAGCGAATGATCTGAAGTTCGAATCCAGTCTGGTAACATTGAATTTTCAAGTGGTTTTGTTTTAAAAGATAATTTGTATCGGTGGTGAAGGAATACTTACTGAGAAATAGTCTACGCAGCGGAAAAAAAATCCAATCCGTTGTGAATCAGTGTGTAATGTTAAACTCCTATCCTTCTCCTTAATAGTGGCAGAGGCATTTGCTCAGCATTTCGACTGTCCCTACGTACAGTATCGAAACTGAAAATTTGCGATTTTTTTCATTGCACTAAGAAACTCCTTTTTATATATGTTTTCATATAAAAAAAGAGAATAAGCTAAAAAAATACATATTAAACCACATTTTTCATGAGTATAATATCGATACTTAACAAATAAATGACAATTTTGTACACAAAATTAACTTAAAAGTGCTCTCCTGTAAAGTACCTTTTTTCAGTTTCGATAGTATACGTAGGGATAGTCGATTTATATATTATGTTAATAAATTACAGTGAATTCCTTCATCGCGTTATCTTATCACGCACCTGTTGTATATTTCACGTCATATTAATATCGTATATGTTACTGATAACATTAAGCTGTGTTTATTTGTTTTGTTTGCAGTAAATCTTGTTTTGGTTATCACAAGGGTTTATTTAATGTAACTGTTACGACTTCATTTGCTTGTAGTAATGTTTATAGATAATATAATATACGCATTTAGATAACAAACAACTAAGTGTATATTTTAATATCAAACTTATCAAAAAAAGCTGGAACTGTTCGTTTAAAAGTGTAACAATCAATACCTGTGCAAAAATGTTCACTGTATTGTATCAGCTAGTAAACAACCCACTGCTGAGCAAAGGCCTCTTCTCCATATAGAAGAAGGGTTAGAGGTTAATCCACGACGCCGCTTCTTATAATGGGTAACGATCGTTATCAGGTGTCTATGATAACAACCGGGATCGACGGCTTTACGTGCTCTCCGAGGCACAGTGGAGAAACAAACAAGGACATACACTCAGACCGGAAAAAAATATTTGTACAAATACAAATATCTGCCCCGAGCGGGAATCAAACTCGCAACCGCCGTCATTGAGGTGACTACTCGCACCAATACACCAAAACGGTCATCTACCATAACATTCTTGAGTTAATATACATATTTTTTAGATTTTTTTAATTTTTAATTTTTATATACATACAACATGCACACATGGTCGTCTATTCTCCTTTTGGGTAACAGCCGACTCATATACATTTTCATACATTTTTTAATAATAAATACATACATATAAGTATATACATTACACCCAGACTATGGGCCGGGAATCGAACCCATGGCCCTAGAGTGGAAAGCAGGGTCACTACCAACTGCGCCAACTGTCCAGTTTATAAAATGTATGCATATAAAGTTCAGTTTACGTAACAAATATGTTTCAATAACCGAATGTTCACTCCGATGGTATATTATATATTTTAGAGGCAAAAATATATATATAGTAGGCTTAGAATCATATGTATTTTGCATTCTGCTGGTATTTTTTTTGAGGATAAAAACGAGTAGGTACATAGCACGACATTTTTTTTTTGACGATTTTTGTCGATATTTCGGACCAGTTACAACTTACATGATCCGTGGTCAGGACGAGACTGCTGTAGACTGTGGAGCGATTTGTTAACTGAGACTGCTATGGAACTGTCAGCCGTCACGGGCAGTATCTCTACCTCCGTCTCGTTCTTTTTAAACCCACCTCACCACTTATATTCGAAACAGACTCCCTTTTTTATCATAAATTTGAGGAATTCGGAAAGAAGTCATTCAAATCAGCTAATTCAATCAATTAGCTTGTTTAATATAATTACAAGATATTCTACGTAGAAATTATACAAATAAATTAGCGTAGCATTGTCATATAGATTAAAAACTTTAAATTAAATATTAAAAGTACATGTTAAAAACTTCATTTGTGTTGTGTCTTCATTTGTTTAGCCAAATATCTGATTAGATTTTATTTATAATAGAGGTATATAAAAGAAATTTAATTTTAGAAATAAAAGTCAGAAAATTTTAATTTAATACATTTATTAATGTTTTATAATAAATTCTTTTTTTTTCCATATTTTCAACTTTTAAAGATAAGTCTGTTATAAATTTTAGTTTATACTCAACATCGATATCGATTTTTTTATCATGATCGTCCATATATACACATGTATAATATATTTTCTTTTGTTTTTCTTTTATTTTTTTTTTTCTGTGTCCGAAATAAATACATTTATTTTCATATATAATGATTAAATTCATATTTACATAGTATTGTAATACGTTCGCTAATAAAAACTTTGAATAGAGTTACGTATACTTATTTATAGTACTTAAAAAAATTACACAATTTGTGTAAGTGCAGCTTTACAGCGATTAAATCGTGAAGAAATCGCGATACAATCGCGTTATTGTTCATGAAAATAATACTATTTGACGTGACTTTGCTCGCATTGTCATGCTAAGTGACTAAAATACCCGTGATGAGTACTCATTATAATGATATTTTTTATTCATATAATGATATACAGCCACGAGAAAAATGTATTCGTCATTACGTTCTAGACTTTTTTTTAATTTTAACTAACGATAATTTAACAACGCATTGGCGCAGTGGCAGCTGGCTGATGCGCTAGCGGTCGCGTATTCGATTCCCGCACACATACACATATACAGATTTATTGTGATCTGGGCGTATGTGTTTTGTTATCCGAAACACTGATAGAAAATTCACATCTTACTGGGTGCTGTTGAGTACCTACTTATTCAACATGACTCATGTATGTGTATGACATATGCAAGGAATTTATATCATAACTGCAGTTTATTAATATCTGCACTTAAATTAATAAATGCAATAGATATATGACTCTAACAAAATTATATTTACGAGTCATATTTTTATACATTTTAATAACGCTCACTTAATAAAATTGTATATTCAATTTTATGCACCTTGAAATAGATGACATAAGGTTGACATTTGTTTCCAACATGTAAAGGAAAAAATCGTTCCGAGTATTTCGACTATTGATATTTTGTCTCTTTCTTACGAGTTACCTTGAATCCATGGTAGAAAGAGATGCAATCCCTCTCTTAGGAACGTTTTTTGAGTGCACGTGCGCGTTCCAGTTTGTATATAAATTCCTTGGACATATGTGACATGACAAATGCTTAACAGACAAAAAACAAATGTTTGTGATAACACTGGTAGTGTTATCAGTAATATAAAATGATATAATAATAAAATGCACTGGACATGTACCAAAATCAATAACCTGTATGTAGAATTATCGATAATAAAGATAAAAATTGTTATCTAATCGTATTTCACTGAAAATGTACTTAAAAAATGGTGCATTTAAGATATATAAGTACTTTATGACTCACGATTTTTTTGTATATATTTTTTTATAAATTTTTTAACGACCTCAGACGATCAGTGAACCGAAGCTACTGAGACGAGTTTGAATGACTAAATACTCGTATTATTACATCAGGCTAAATATATTGCTGATTCTGCTCTAAAGGTTTAAATCTAGATAGAAATATTCATATAGTTCTTGTGTATGTAAATCGCTTTTATAAAATTTGTTAAGCAATTTCAGACACAGTATAATTAGTAAATCTTAATATACAAATAATGCTTTTAATTTACAAATGAAACATATTGTTTTATCGATACAAGACAATACTATCTTATCGATAGAGTTTGAGAAACAACCAATCGTGAGACAATTCGATAAGCCGAGGAGTTACTTTATTTATATGAATATTTATGTTCGAAAGTACGTCAATGTGATTTGAAAAATATTTTTTGCTATACATTCACTTGTTAGTAAAAATTAAATTTATAATCAAAAAAATACAGATAAATTGAGAACCTCCTCCTTTTTTTGAAGTCGGTTAAAAAACTGATGAATAGCCTCTTTATTAAGATTTTCTGTAGTGTCAATAAAGTTTTAGAATGAGCAACTAAAGATTTTCTCAAGAAACAAAAAAAACAAATGATATTTCGAGAAATTCCTTTTTGACACTTATTGTGTTGTAAATGGCTGATTTTATTACTTTACATTTATAACTTACTTAAATTAATAAATGCAATAGATATATGACTCTAACAAAATTATATTTACGAGTCATATTTTTATACATTTTAATACTTAACATTTTAACAAATAATATAATATTTTCATATTTTATTCTACTTACAATATGATAATTATAATACGAAATTAATTATATCGATCTGTTATTAACAACTTCCTTTACATTTTTACCACTTATACATTCAGAATTACATTATGCCTTCCCGAGTCGAAATTTAAAGCCGACATAGCTTCCTCAAGTCCGACATAAAACCGATTTAGAGCCCAGTAGTCCGAAATAGAACCGATGTAGAGCTCAGTATTCCAACTTAGCGCCTATAGTCTCTAATTTTTATTCCATTTAGGTCCGATTTAAGTTGTAAAGTGGAAAAAACGGAAATGTGCCATTTGTGGGTGCTAAGTCGGACCTAATTTAACATATGTTAGGACCGACTTTGAGTCCAGAGGTCCGACATAAGTCCTACCGTAGGCGACGCTAAATCGGCTCTAAATTGACGTAAAAATAATTTTGTTTGGAAGTAGATTTCCAGCTGAACTAATAACAGAAATTTACATAAAAATGAAGAATATTCATTGTTATACTCTTGCATTCAACTTTCTTAACTTTTCTAGGACGGTAAATTACGTTTCGCATATAACTTTATGTTTATCGTTTCATACATAATTTTTATTTTTCATAGCTACTAGTATGTCTTAATTTAAAAAAATAAGATGGATTTTAAACAAATTCATCAATTTTTTTTTCTTTCTCTTTTCTTTAGAAAATTACGATCATCAGTCTGCATGGTTTCCCTAATATGTTCACATTTTTTTTTAAACATTACCCATTCAAAAACAATAACATACATTCTACTAACAATTGATCTTGAAATCACTTAGACACATACATACATAACACATACACAACACAAATATATTTATCATACAAATCATACATTTCGGAGATCTGAAACTAAATATTAATTTACGTAATATGCATTTACTAAATATAGATTCCTCTGTTACGGCACTGATTCGCTGGAACTGTAACGTCTATTGCTACAATATTTTTCAAATCAATTAGTTGAAAACGGCGAGTTTAATAAACTGGGTATATTATTATCTTCTCTTCTCAAAACGAGGAGCACGACTAATCCAACCACTGTTCCGATTAGCACTCCCACCGCAAGAGCAAGCGTTCGTTGAGCAAATGACCACTTCGAACACGCCCAGTATTGCTCCCTGATCACGCTGAAATGAACAATATTGCAAATATGGTTAACTATAAACTTAAATAAAATTAATCTCTATTATTACTTAATAAATTTTTTTTTTAAATTCAAGTAAGCTTCAAACCCCCCCAAAAGATGACGGGGGAGGCCTACGTTTCAGTGGACATCCAACGATGAACCTGATGTGGTCGGAGATAATTCTATTCTACCTTCAAAGGTTTAGATACATTTACATTAACAGGCTGAATCAATCAAAGTACAAAAACACTTTTAGATTATAATTTGACAAAGTAAATATATTTTCAATTGAATTTAACTGAACTGAATCAGCCTGAAAACATCCCACTGCTGGGCAAAGGTCTCTTCTCCATCTAGAAGAAGGGTTGGAGCTTAGTCCACCACGCTGCTCCACTGCGGGTTGGCAGATAATTTCCCTATCATGAGTAACGATCGATATCAGATGTCCATGATAACAAGCGGAACCGCCAGCTTTACGTGCTCTCTGAGGCACAGTGGGGAGACCCACAAGGAGCGAGCGGGTATGAAACCAGAGACCGCCGACGTTGAGGCGACTACTCGCAACACTATACCAGAACGGTCGTCAGTATTTTTTAATTAATTAATTATAATTATAGTGATGTTACTACCGTTTCGGAATGTAGATTCTGTTGAGAAGAATCGGTAAAAAATTCAACAGTTACTCTTTAGAAAAAATCTATATAATATTCAATTGTTAAAAATTCAGTCATATATGTCCTGAATGACACACTGTCTATGAAAGACAGCGCCACTAAACCCTTACATATTTGTCATTGAAATTATCTAGTACCTATTATACTTCAGCTATTTAAGATTTTTTTCAATATAAAGTTAAAATTTAAGAATCGGCATATTGTCAAATCGTTTGTGGGATTTTATTATAATATGTCACTTTAGCCCATAAAGAAAACGTTTACTTTGCCAATTCGGAAACTTGGAGTTACAATTTTATCTTTCTCTCGTGTACATTAATAAATAAAATAAAATGAATTTTCAAGTTGCTTTGCTTAAAAAATGCTCAACGGCTGACTGACAGACTTGTTGTTTGGTCAACAACCTTATTTAAACGTATTTATCAACGACTAGCAAATCCGGCGAACTCCGTTTCGCCACCAGATGGCTTCGTTTTTTGTAACATTTCATTTGGGGATTAAAAGATAAAGTAGTACATGCTATGTATGAGAGATGGCGCTGTATGTGAAAAATGATTTTCCCTGTTTTCCTGCTTTTCTTTTCTTTTTCCTGAATTTTGTTTGCTATAAACCTCAAGGAGCCTGAGACCTTTCCAACGAATGCAAAACCGTGGAAATCGGTTCGTGCGTTCTGGAATTATAGCGTCAGGAAGGAAAACCCGACTTATTTTTATATTATAGACTAGCGGCCCGCCCCGGCTTCGCACGGGTATTTAACTAAAATTTTAAAAATTATAAATTTATATTTTTTATCACCTACATGCGCCATCTATCGTATAATAGTAGAATATCGTTTTTATATTTAGTGATATTTAACATAATAGTACCTATATTAATTGAAAATGATGTTTATCTAAAATATTAAAACGATTTCTATTCCTATCCGACATATTTAGTAAACTTTTAAGCTTAACAAAATAATAACTCAAAAATAAGTTTTGTGAGTTTTTAAGATTCCTTAGACCAGATGGCGTTGGCGGCGTAGGTACCTATTTCTATTTTCTTAAATATTTATTTTTAAATTTAATTACAATGAAACAAAAACTAAATTATACTGTGAGTTATGTTTAATTTTTATGTATTAAAGTTATTTACATTGGTTTTGTACTTTTTACGTGATACGTGAACACAAAAAAACACGATAAGAGATGGCGCTGATACAAAAAAAAAAACGCGCTATTGAAATTTATTCTTGATGATATATAGTGTATTAATAAAACGGAGGTTATAACAGATTTATAATTTGTATAGATAATATCACTATTAATATAATTATGCGATAATTTATCATCAAAATAGGTTAGTGTACTCGTATGTACACCCAAGCAATTTTCTTATTTTTCGGATTATTCAGACATAAAATGCAATCGATTTTTACATTTTGATACATGTCAGTTTGATGGACAACAAGGAAGAGGGGAAAGATATATCCTACTCTTTAAACATTAATCAGTGGAATTTTCATTAATTACGTTAGTGAAACTGTATTCTCTACATAATCAGTTAATTACGATAACAATTTAGTTAATACTCAATAATAAAGTTAGCAGCATATTAGTGATTTTCACCAGCAAATTAGTGATTCTCATTTATAAACTAGCGATATCAGTGGATTCTCATTTTTATTTATTAATTCAGTAGATTCTCATATTCAATGATCAAATTAGTGGACTCATATTCATACATTGAAGTCACTAATTATTGTTCTGCGTGGTACAATAAAATTCTCACATTGATAAAAATTGAATAGTCACTTAAAATTAGTGAAATTCTACTGATTGATGTTTATACTCGTAGAGTAAGTACTTTCTTGCCAACGAAAATGTTTAGGTTCGTAATTCAAAATAGATATTGAATTAACGAATGAATATAAGTTTCATGTAAATATTTTTTATTAAAGGAGTTTTTAAAAACTGTAGTCACACAATTGTGACACAATAAGCTCATTCTGCATGAATAGGAACGGTTAAAAGTAATAATTTATAATTGTATAAAAAGCGGGGTATGTAACAATTGATTCATTATTCGGACACCCACCACCTCAGTCCCCCGAGATCATGGACGCTGTAAAGGGTCCGAAACGTCTGGAAATGATTTAATTTAATTAAAAATCGTTAAACTGTAAAGTTTTTTAAAACAAATAAACGCGATAAAATCCGATTTAGACTTTTAATTAAATGAGTAAAATTCGCGTAAATATAAGAAAACAGAATTTTATTGAGTTTTCCAGTTATGATATAAATTCCTTGGTAATGATCGATGTTTATTGTGTTTGTGTGTGTTGTTGTTTTAATTGAAATTCTAATCGTTATCTTTCGATAGGTTGTTCGATACGCTTGTGGTAATCCCCGTGATGTGTGTGTGTGTGTGTGTGTGTGTGTGTGTGTGTGTGTGTCTGTGTGTCTGTGTGTGGGTGTGTAATTGTTGTTTTTTATTATAGTTGCGGTTATTTTAATACTTAAATCTTTAATACAAATGTTTTTAAGGATGGAGGTATAAATACCATGTGCATGCGACAATCGTGACTTGACTAGCCCGTTGGCGCAGTTGGCAGTGACTCTGCTTTCTACTTCATAGTCATGGATTCGATTCCACCCCGAGTCCAGGTGTAATATAACACAAATAAATGATTTGTATATGTAATATTTATGTATTCGGGTATACGTTTATTTATAAAATTATTTGTATCATAGAGAAAGCAAAGCAATCGGTTCCGGTTGTTATCATCTCTGACATCTCATCTTAGCGATTCTTACTTATACTAGGGAAAATATCCACCAGCCCACAGTAGAGTAGCGTGGTGAATTATACTAAAACCCTTTTCCTATATGGAGATCAGCTTTAACCCAGCAGTGAGACGTTAATAGGCTGATTTAGTTCAGTTCAATTCAGCTAGTTTTTATTTAATAGAGCGAAACAGTATATTTGTTAGCATTGACAGGTTAATCTCTAAAGAAATCTCTCTAAAGTCTAATCTTATATCAAGAAGTATCTTAAATTTAGATAGCCTGTTTACTGGAAAATTTTAAGGCTATAATGCATCATATTACGAAAGAATGAAGTGGGGGAATAAACGTAAAAGCGGGAATAATACGTTGGCAACTTATATAATAAAAGAGTGACACCTTCAGTCGACGCCAATCACATCTCAGTGATACGTTTCTTTTATATCAATTTTGTTCCGATAAATAATATTAACTTTAAAACATAGCTGATGTAATCAAACTTTCCTCAAATCATGACACATTTGTCAATAGACTTCGTTTTAATTTTATTCGTATTACTAGCTGCCGCTCGCGACGTCGTCTGCGTGAACGCTATTAGATTACACGTTACAGAATGCATTGAAGAAATAAAGGGTCAATGCTCGTTCCCCGTAGGTAATAGCGTGATAATATGTAGCCTATATGTTGACCAGACTTCTTAATAATATTAGTGCCAAATTTGAAGTAAATCCATGCAGTACCTACTTTTTGAGTTTATCCCGGACATACATACAGACAAATAGACAAACAGACAAAAATTCTAAAAAATATATTTTTGGCTTCGGTATCGATTGTAGATCACACCCCAAGTATTCTTTAAAAAAAAAATTCAATGTACAGTTTTGACTTTCCTACGATTTTATTATATGTATAGATATACTGTATTCGATTTGGCAGAATTAATGAATGAATGAATTAATTAATTAAATTCACTTTATTGTACATCAACGTTTAATTTATATCAATAGAAATTATTGATTTTGCGAATATTCGATAAGATTATTTAATAGCTGAGTTTTATAACGTCTATATCTGTCTTAGATACTAATAATTATCAGTAAAATTTAATTCTATTAAATAAATTTTGGTACAAAATGTAATTGAAGTTAAATGCATATTTTAAAAACACATAAAAAAAAACAACAATGAATAGCGGACTCTTAGTAATAGGATTTTATAGGTACCATCTCGATTCTAAAATATAAAAAAATATTTTTTCGAAGTTTATAAAAAATATTTTGGCGTATGATTTGTTTCAGTTTTAAGCCGAGAGGTTTAACTGTTTACCATGATAGTACGGTTATCTTTCATATGTTATGAAATGATGTATCACGAAAATATTCATGTTTATGTCCTAAAAATAAACGAACTTATCAAAAATCCTCCGATTTATTACAACACACTACCTAGAAACATCTTGTTT
Source organism: Euphydryas editha (assembly GCA_036937285.1). Taxonomy (NCBI): domain Eukaryota; kingdom Metazoa; phylum Arthropoda; class Insecta; order Lepidoptera; family Nymphalidae; genus Euphydryas; species Euphydryas editha. Next base: position 1,503,316 of record JAUPFZ010000006.1, read on the forward strand.
CTCTTTTAACGTTCAAAAAGAAATTAAAGCAATACCTTTTCATTCAACTACTATTACTATTTTGTGTTATATTATATTCAATTCGCGATTCATTTTTAAGTATCTGTGTATTGTTTACATCAATGCACGTTTCTTAGTCTGCTTTTTATAATTATTGCTTACTACCGAAGGTTGGCTGGAAGATCTCTCTTAGAAATAAGTCCACCTTTGTCAACAAATATTCAATAATAGTTCCTGTACTGTTTCTTAAGAGCCATAGAGAAATTATAATAATTCCTTGAAAATAATACAGCATCTCAAAATTTACCTCTCCTCGATAAAAGTTTTATAAAAAATCACTTTCCTGACCTACCATTAGAACCTACATTTTTTTTTTTCAAAATTCATTAATTAATAAATTATGATTTATTCTTTGTAATTTTTTTATTTTGTCATAATTGATAAATAATGTCATAATTCTATAATATTTTTACGTTTTTTGAGTAATTATAAAGAATAATTAATGTGTCCAGACCCTGGGCGCCATGTGCCTCATGCGTGGCAAGTGTGACTTGTTTAAAAAATGTTTTGCACCGTCTCAGGAACGGTTTCTTATTTGTTTTTTTTTGAAAAAGAGTGAAGTAAATCTGAAAAATATTCTGAGACATATAAAAAATCAAAAAAAATATTGATTTTTTCTACGTCATTGAGAATGATACATTGGATTAGGAGGGTCCATTGACCCTATGTTAGAACATAATAAAATAACTATACATACGTTGTTGGAGGGTCATATAATCTATTCGAGGTCACACTGTTGAGACTGCCATTATACGCTTTATTAACATACACATATTCACTATTATTTTGGCTGCTATGTGATGGGTACTCTAAGTACGGTCTATGGGATTGGCTCGGGACGTTCGTGACGTCAAGAATAAAGTTTGTGTTATTCGGATACCGTACCGACATCGTCAGTACCGTCACTGATGGTAGTTGGTGAAAAACTAACACTTGATAAAGAAAATTGATAACGATTCTGATAAGAATTGATAACACGTGCCGGTCGATTGTACTTACACCTTCGAACCTGTATTTATAACACGCGTTAGAAAAACTTATTGTTGATTTCCTTAATATTTAGACAATCTTATCCTATTAATAGTATAAATGAGAAAGTTTGCCCAACAAACTTTCGCATTTATACTATTTGTTTGTTACTCTTTCACGCAAAAACTATAGAACGGATTTAGATAAAACATTACAATAATATAGCTTATACATTAGAATAACACATAGGCTAAAATTATAAAGATTTTACTAAAAAAATCAATATTTTAAAAAACATTGCGAGTTGAAAAAATCCTTTTAACTTAGGGGACTCTTAGATAGTCAAATGGAATGTCCGTGCTAAATTTCATGACGAAATTCGGTATCCACTTTTTGGAAGTTCATCCAAAGTTTCTCATAGGGAAGAACTTTACAAAGTTTTAGCCGAATCATAAAAAGTCAGTTTCAAAAGTGGCCGATTTGACATGGAATGACCCAAATAAGATAATTAGTGTCTACCTTATTATTCATAATAAAAGTATTTGTATCACGTCACATTCGGTGATCAGAGGTGAGGCAAGGTAGGACACTAACATAGATGGCGCTTTCTGAATCGCGGTTTGTAACTACCGTACCGTAGTAGTGGTAGATTAGTAGACTGGTTAAAATAAAATTTATGAGCGGGCAACACTGTGATCACAGCTTGTTGTATAATATATGTACAGTGACGTTTAAACGCGATTTTAGAGCCTGCTCGAATAAAGCTTATGTTGCTTTGAATAATAGGTACTTCTAGCTTAAAATAAAATTAGAAACATATGTAGATATATTACTTTATTTCTACAAAAAATTAAAACTTAAGCTAATACGCTACATTTCTCAAAGCGTTATAAACTATATAATGTTTACAAGAGTCCGTTATATAAGCTGAATCGTCAGACCAAATTCGGACAATCGGAAAAACGTCAATAGCTGTGGAGACGAGCTCAGGTCGCGTTCATTAGTTATACCATACATGGCCTCGATCCCATCGAGTGCGTTAACTTGGAACTTCCACATAACAAGCGTTTCAGGGCTTTTTTATCAGAGTTTTAAGCCTGTTGTCCAGAGTTGGTTTTAGAGCTGTGTACCCGAAGCGTGCAAAGGAAATACTACCCAGAGTCCGACTTTCCTCCCGTCTGCATGTAAATTCACACAATTTCACTGAATAAGTATTACTATGGGGCTATGAAAATAAATATAATAAAGTTAGTGTCTCTGTACTTATGTACGCACGTAAGAAGTTATATTTAACGATGCGCCGAGTTAATGGGTAGTGCGCGCCATCTGTAATTATCACTTACAATCTTGTAGCGTCACGTAATTTTTTTTTGTTGACTCACCTTTTCTATCTTCACATCTTTAATAGTCTTATAACAACCTAGTCCTATTCCTCAAAATACTACGGTGACGTACACACATCTAGTTCGTTTAAATTTCACTCTTTGAAAATTCGCTTTACGAATAATACCAGATTGAGGGAGAAATTCAATACAGCTATTAAAACGAGTACATTAAGCTTAACAACGACATTCATTAAATATGTTCTGTTACAATATATGAGACAATCCAAGTGGCGTCACACGGTGTATTGTAAGCTATACTATATAATATATCTGTGGATGTCAAGACTTCTTTGTTACGCGCTTAATGAGTCCCTTACCCAATATGGCACGCGTGAGGATTGACGAAGGTAAGTTTTCATCCCTAATTAGATTGATGTTTTCTATGTCATTTTTAAAGTCAATCTTCTGTCCCGTTAATTATGATGACGGACGGGTTGGCGCAGTCGTCACGGCTACTGACCGTTGTGATAGTTCTCATGACAAATATTTGTATGAGCCATACATACGTTTGTCAGGCTCTGGGCGTTTGTTTGTTTTTGTGTGTTTCCGGACAGACACAAGATTCTCGTTCTGATCACCGTGGAGTGCGAGACGTATATATGTATATCGAGCTCTTTCTCGCCGATGTGTCGTAAAAGGCGACTTAGGCTAAAATGGTGCAAAAAACTGAACACCAGTCAGGATCACCGTCACCATGTCCTGCCACAACACACTGCGCTCTCCAATTCACCTGCCAAGCGTGGCGAGTATTTGCAAACCCATTAGCAACCATACACCTAGTATTTGCAGAGATGATGGGTTAGGCCTGTATTCAGCAGTGGACATCCAATGGTTAATCTGGTGGTGGATTTTTCCATTCTACCCGCAAAGGTTTAAATACATTTAGGTACATTAGCAGGTTGAATTACTCACACCGCACCAGGTCACGGAGGAGACTGCGGCTATGTCTTCATGACCTGCCGCAGTCTCCCCCGTTCGCCGGTCTCTGGTGCAGCGGAGATAGAGCGCTCACGGTGCCCGCGAGTGCTCTATGACCGAAGGCGGCCCGCGTAACCGAGCCAACCGTCGGGGCGTCACGGTGGCATGCGCCAGCGATCCCGTGGCGTCCTTGTACGACGACGAGGGCACCGCTGGGTTTTAGTGGGTATTCTGACCTCGCAGTCAACGAGTCCCACATACCCGTCAATTTCGGGCGGCGGGATACGTAAACGTATTTCCCAGCGTCAAAAAAAAAAAAAAGGTTGAATTACTCACTATTCATCACTAGTCATATTATAATATGATTATTTATATCATATTGCACAAAGTTTTGTAATGTTTGTTCAAAAATATTATTTATATCAGCTAGTTGTGTCTTCACCCGTTCAGAAACTTTGATTCCTCATCTTATCGCTTTAATGATTGATTTAAAAAATGTTGAAATATATGTTTATTTGTTTCTAATTAAAGGCTTAAGCATAAGGTTTAATTCTTCTAGTTTCAATAACTTACAATCGACGATGAATCAGTCAGTAATTATTATTTAATAAGCATAAATGCTGGTCTAAAAAAAGGTCATATTTAATTATATCCAATATTACAAAGAATCTTTGGCTTAAAACATAAATAGACTTACCTCAAAGAAAATGAAGAATAAATTCTATCTTAGACCAAGTTTTAGTATAGAAGACATATTGTAGTGTGAAATCAAAGCCTTAATTGGCTAGATCGGAACACCTCGAAGTGTCTGCGACAATTTGATTAGTCACTGAATGCATTATTTAAATGCTTCTAACAAAGCCCGTGGAGGCAACCTGCCTATTACACATGCTACCAACCACCCTGTAATTTGATTTGATGTCTTGGTATAGATAGCTACGTTTATTTGAATACTGCTTTTGAAATACATACAGAACATTTAAACGGTTCTTTTCTAATTTTCTGAAAAGATTTAGTAAAGAAAGTTAGATAATTCTACATATACTCTTGAATATATAGATATGTATTCAATAGAGCCTTGTAGCGTTGTTCTTTTAATGTTACAGGAAACTTAAATAAAATATAAATACATACTTGGGAAAATATTTAAAAAGTAGTTATTTTGTAATCTTCTGAAAATTTTTACTGAACTTGGATAGTTAGTAATTCTACAGATTCTATTAAAATAAAGAAACCTCAAACGGCGCCTCATTTTTTATCTTTCGGAAAACTAAGGTAACCAAAGTCGAAAATTAATACAAATTTATTTTAAAAATCTATCCTATCGCGTTTTACTTTTTTATAATAGCATTACAAAAAAAAAGGTTTTAAATTTTTTTTTAACGTAATTCATTCAATGGAATATATTACACACTACGAGTATAATTGTCCGATAGCTCTTCTGGTATAGTGGTGAAAGTAGCCGCCTTAACGCCGGCGGTCGCGGTGTCTCATGTAACTTATCCATGGCAAGACAGAGCATCCGGCTAGTCAAGAACATTTTTTTATAAAAATACTCCAGCTATCAACAGAGTTCAGACTATAGCAATCAGTTATGTCATCGGAGCCTTAAGTGTTATTTATTTTGTACGGTTCCCACAGTCCCGTCATGTCCCGGCGTTAATAGCGGTGCCACGACCACGACTAATTGCCTGGAAGTGTGAGCTACTGTTGTCTTACCCGTTTTGTTTGCTCCCTTAATGGTCTGCTCTGCTCGCTTCTAGAATATTTTAATGTGATCGCACATTATAAGATTTTTCAGTCAGATATAATAATTCCGAATAGAACATCTATTTTACTATTTAATTATTTATATTGTCGTTTCAGCTAGTTTTGTTAGGAAAATAGGGGGGAAAACGGGAATTCCGATTGAAAAACCATAGGTACAGAAACGTGATTATAGGGTGATCATGTTTACTTTGATGGATCAAGGAAGCTAAACACGTCATTTTTTATTAGTCAATCACAATTAAACTATATGACACGATAGTAAAATTTGAATCGCGAGCAAGTTTCCATCGCATATTATTTTTCAAAGAAAATTGTTATAGCATAAATTCGTCAAAACTTGAAATAGAACAAGCTACATAATAAATTCCTTCCAGTGTGAACGATCTTCAAGAAATGTACACAGAGAACGATGGAATAAAATTATTCCAACAGAGAATTCATTTAACGTGCGGCGAGGTTTAAATGGCTGAGTCCTCAAATGATTGCCACGTCGAAGATAAACGGCTTATTTTTTATTTTTATTATGGTTTATAACTGATGGGAATTTTAATGAGTGCTCTATTAAAGAAAGTATATTGATGACGTCATTTATGTTGTTTTCTTTTTTTTTTAATTGTACCCCGTGATTTTATCCGCATCATATTTATATTAAGGGTTTGCTATCTTTATATATATTGTAATGTGAAGTTTTATGGCCTGCTGAATGATCTATAAAACCGGCTATTTAACATGTCTAAAGAAACAACTTTTGAGCTATATCATTATAATATCCGATAGCCGTCCATTGCTGGATATGTTCTAAAGAGATCGTCAACGATAGCGGTGTTACTCTGCAATGATTGATATGTTTCTTTTACATAATTAGATACCTACCTCTATATATCTTAAGGTTATTAATACATAAATATACAAAATGCGCTGAATGAAATTTTGTTCTCTCTACTCCTGTAGTCATCGCTGAACTGAATCAGCCTGTAAACGTCTCTGAGACTCTCTCAACTGGAGCATAAGGTTGCCTGTCCATTGATGACGAGCAAAGCGGCGGAGCGGAGAAACAGAGAAATATTAACCACTAGGATTGCAAAAAATCTCCCCTCTGCTCCAGTGAACAAGGGCTCTACATTTATTATGGTTAATATTTCTCCGTTTCTCTGCTCCGCCGCCTCGCTCTGCATCAACGGACAGGCACCTTAATTCACCCACGGTTCGGCAGATAATTTCTTTACCAGTTGTCTGTGTTGACAAACGAGACCGATGATTTTATGTGCTTTCTGAGGCACGGTTGGGAGACCCAAAAAGACATAATATTATATTAACACCTTTATTATAGAATTTAAGGACATATTATATCTGCCCCGACCGGGAATCGAATCCGCGACCGTCATCTTTGAGCCACCCGCACCACCATGTACTCATAAAGTGGTGAGACATGACCATGGAGGGAAATGAAAGCCATGACTGCTGAGTAAATACTAACTATATTTTCAATAATCGATCATTAAATAAGTACAACTTGGTCATATATTGTATATAATTATGTGATATATGTTTAAATTTTTATTCTTTACATCTCATCTACACCAGAACGGTTTTCGAATGTAATTATTAATATATTATTATTAATAAAAAAAAACAAGTATTTCATTGTTATGCTAACATTAACTATTGCTATTTCGAGGTAAGATACAAAGAGAGAGACCAAAGTGCAATTTAGACATTTGTCAGCGCAGATAGCAAATCGTAATTATAATATATTAAATCTTCAAATCCGTTTATGTGTTTGTGAAATACAAATGTCTTAATTATAACTTTAAAGAACAGAAAAAGTAACAAAAAAGTTTATCTGATTAATAGCAATAAATTAAACAAGAAAACAAAAAAACAAAAAAAAAAGTACTTTTATTTTTATAAAGAACGATAACTTATATTATTCTATATCTGCTTGCTTTATCTTGTTAAATTCGAATATGCTCTTTTATAAGATGAATCATACGGCATTGTTGTATTTAGAAAAAATTAAGCTTGATGACTCACAAGGCAACTATTATTTTTACAAGTGTACTGATAACTTTCATAATAAAATAAGAAAATGATATACATAAATAAGATACGTTGATTCCATTTTAAAATACCGTCTAAAATTCCAAAACTGAGTAAAAGTGACTGTTAAGTGACCTAATCGGAGAAGTTTGTACTAATTTAAAAGATAGAAAATGGGAACTTTAACAGTCTGTAAAAGTTCCATTCCATATGATCCATAGACCTCTTCTCTCATAAATGAGAAGAATTAAGATCCAGCTCTAAAGATAACGAAAATATGTCCTAAAGATAAATTTAATATTTTCAGAAAATGGAGCTGCTTCATGTTATTATCAAATCCGGCCCATCACCACGTCCATTGGCCTGGTCTCTCGAAGTATCAACAACAGAAAGTGGTGACGATTGGAGGATGGTTCGAGCATTCGGAGACCGAGATCACTGTCGTAAGCTATGGGACCTCAGACCTGAAAGACGGAGGAGAAAGGCAAGAGGTGTGAAGAGAACCAGTAGAGCGGAGAAACCGTCTTGTTCTACCCAGTTTATCAGCCCTAAGCCACTTGAAAATGGAGAGGTAAGAAAAGACACACCTTAATCATTTATTCAATGAACTGATATAAAACCACATTTTTATATTTTTTTTATGTTTCATACTTGAGTTTAATTGTGATCGAATAAAAGCATGCACTATTTATAGAACTGCTACCCGTCTATAAATATATATATAGTGCCGTATATTATATATAGTATAATAGCTTATAATAACTTAAAACAATAAATATAAAATCAAAAATTAAATGGTTCTAATTAGCATCTCTTTGAGTTGCTTCTTGACAATATCTCATTAAGCAAAATAATTTTGTAAGCTATTAATTGCTTTAAGCTAAAATTAGCTTATCAGCTTAATCATATCATTATATTACTAGAGTATGATTCACATAGTGTAATCACGAGACCTAATCAGTGAATGTAGATATATTATTATCAATGACAATTCATATGACTAACTTTAAAAAAAAATTACTTTGTAATCTAAACTCCACAACCCGTTGAAATTATAAGTGTATGTATTGAAAATCATATTATTATGAATCATACACATAGATACATTATGTGACATATAAAATACCTATTGTATTTTAATCCACACTATTGTTTTATCCGAAACTGACACATTCACAATCTGTACTAAAAGTGATAACTTCAAATGTTTATTTGTTGTATGTTTATTAAGATAGATGGCTTATACAATATTTATAATAACACAACTGTTAGTCAAACAGACAAAAATGTCCATATTAATGAGTACCTACCTGTTCTACAATGATTAAACTATCAAAAAATAAATAATGATATTTTGAACAATTGGTAGAAATACATAAAGTTCGTAAAATCGAAAGAAAACAGCGCAAAATTGATCAACGCCGTCTAGCGATACTAAATTGAAAAAAAAATGCATTTTACAAATATTAAATTTGTATATCTTACCTATATTTCTTCAGATGCACGTTGGTATAGGTGAAGGTGTACCAGCGCGACGGGTGCGCGTTTCGTTTCGATCTGCGCATGCGTCGTCTCGTCACAGCTATTATACTGTACGGGAACTAACTCTAGCAGCTAGATGCCTATGTCACGGACATGCCAAGCACTGCACCGTTGATCACAAGGTATGGCGTCTTACATAATTAGAAAATAGATTCTGAGTAAATATGAATACCAAAATTAACTAATTTTAGATCACCGTGAGAATAAAAAAGATCGATTTGTGTAGACATCGCATAATAACAAAGTAAATAAAGTAACAGTCGAATTGAGAACTTACTCATTTTTCTAAGACGGTTAACAACGCGAAAACGTTACAGTCTTTGATATCTTTACAGTACATTGATGACTTTATCACGCCAATAGCATTATAATGTAATCTAGAATTATATTTCTTATAAATGAAAAGCAGCTAGAAAACCAGCAGGTGATTATGACAGTTGCTGTTAATAGACCAATTTGAATAAATGCAAATATCTGTTTCGAGCACGAATCGAACCCGCAAGCACTGATGTTAAGGCCGCGACTTTGGAGGAACGAGAACTGCTGATAAAAAAAAAAGATTATGTTGGCTTTATCATTCATCATATGAAATACAAGTATATTTTACAATGATCGAATAGTGTACAAGCAATTAAAAATACAACGATTACGCTGCCAAATAAATTGTACATTATTACAGAACGTAAAATGCGACTGTATTCATGGCACGTGTGGGGCGCACTGTCATCGTTGCTGCTCTGGCGGTGCGTGGCGAGCGAAGATACCTTGCGATCAGCCAACTGACAGAACAGACTGCTCCTGTGGTGAACGGGGAGCCTGTTCTTATGATGATACTGGAGCTATACTGTGTGTCAATTGCACGGTGAGTACATTATCTGGACCTTAAATCTCTATGACATAAGAAATAATGACAGGATTTCGGTGCATTCATAGAGTAATTTAGAATGGCTTACATTTGGAACTGTTTTCTAAGCTTACACTGAAATAATAAGAGAAATAAACTGTATAGAGCTTTAGATCATCGCGTTCAATTGTCTCGTAATAATCGTAATTTTAATGCCATTTATGTGAAAAAAATATTCTTAGCAGTAAATAGTTCTTTTCCCACATGCAGCACTACTTTGTTGTGATCGGAATATTTTTGAAATACTTTTAATTAGGTATATATTTTATATAATTTAGCCTTTCAAGATAAATAAAAAAATATTCAAATTAGAACACTTCTAAAATATTATATTAGATACTTTATTAATTTGTTATGATCTAACAGGAGTTTCGTCTAAAAGTATAATAAATGTTTTCTTGAATACATGACTGCACTCGTAAACATTACGAGACAGAAACAAAAGACTCGTGAAAATTGTAATTAATTAATTAATTAATTAATGTGTATATACTCGTAAAATAATAAGATAAATTAAATAAATTTTATAACGCTAGATTAACCTCTTTACTTATGTTTCAACGCTTGTCCGATTTAAAGAGGTGGTTAAAGAGGTTTACAAAACATATAATAAATTTAACTTAAAGTTCTTGAAAAATTTGAATCTTATTTGTTTGTATTCGTTAAAACCGATTCAGTAATTTACACACTATTATGCCCTTTTTTTCTTTATTTATTTATAGAGGGTTTTGTCGCAAGCGACCATGCCACCCATCATAGTTCCTTGACAACATAATTTCGTAACCTCTACGACTTAGTGCTAACTTATATAAACTCTTGGCTTCCTCTGACACTATTATGCCCTTCCTAGCTATCATTGAGCTGTAAGACAAGGTCAACATATTTTATACATTTTACGCTTTTGTGACAAGAATCGAAATATTGTTTTGTTCCCCTAAAGTTGGTTGTATTTCTTTAAATATCGACACAAAATTATTAGACACTTTGTTCACAGGACAACCGAGCGGGTCCACTGTGTGATCGTTGCCTGATTGGATATTACAACGTACTTCCAGATGATCCTTGCAAGCCATGTGAATGTAATCAAGAAGGTTCTAATGGTAAATATCCTATTATCAGTATTATGAGGCCTTCTTTGTTCAATACTAGAAATAATTCTCTCCAATAGTATAGTCACCAACTCAAGTTTTCTTCCGTTGCTGCTACACATATACGGTATACACATAAGTCAGTAGTGACACACCACGTAACTGGAGGTTATGGTGCGTCGGCCTTTCCAAGGCGCGTAGTATTTAAACTATATACAGTGGAAAGAAATGACAACCGGTCTGGTGTAGTGGTGCGAGTAGTCACCTTAACACCGGCGACCGTTGTTACGATTCCCGCTCGTGGCAGATATTTGTAATTGTACAAACATTTGATCGGGGTATATTTCTATGTGGGTCTCCCAGCCGTTTCTCAGAGAGCATGTAAAGCTGTCGGTCCCGGTTTTTATTATGAGTACCTGATAGCGACCATTACTCGTGTTAGGGGAAAGTATTCGCCAACCCACTGTGAAGCAGTGTGGTGGATTAAGTTCCGACCCTTCTTGTATATGGAGAAAAGGCCTTTGCCCAGCAGTGAGACGCTTATAAGCTGATTCAGCTCAGTAACGACTACGACTACTAAGAACAAAATTCAAATTAGCGCATTTTGTATTAACATTATTAACTTAAGGTATGTAGAGGTAGGTATCTAATTATATGAATGAATTATATCAATCATTCAGTCCAGGTGCAGTGGAGACCAATTAACAATAAATATTAATAAATATACTCAAGTTATAAACGGAGTTATTACACTTTGCCAATGAGTAAACAAATACTTATCTTTTAAGACATAATTTTAGTTTCCTGTATGATGTATTATTTTATTACCAAGCTTACTAATAGTTTTTAAGCAAATTTGTCACTGCTGAATCTCCATTGTAAGCCATTAGGTCATTTCGGGTCGTTGTCAAAAGTTTGGAAACATAAAAACAAATATCTTAGGACTAACAGAAGATCATGTCAGCAATTATGAAGCAACCAGTAGGAAGAAAAACAGACATTAAAATTAAATTCATAACTTTTAGATTCTTGTAAATGGGATAGAAAACATCACCGGGTTATCTGTTCCTGTAACGAAGGCTTCAAAGGCGCTCAGTGTAACGTTTGTGAAGATCCAACTGCGACATTCCCAAACTGTTTGGTGAAAGCAACCACCTTAGCATGCAAGTGTGACCCTCGCGGCATCGTCGATTCTAACCGCGTATGTGACGAAGTTTGCGAATGTAAGGTACGTTGTCAAAATATTCGTTCTTGCTAGTTATACTCTCTAAACATGAATCAGTGGAATTTTTATTAATTACGTTAGTGAAGCTGTATTCACTACATAATAAGTGAATTTAAATAACAAATTACTGAATACTCACTAATAAAGTTAACAGTATATTTTTACCAGCAAATTAGTGATTTTCACTAATAAACTAAGAATATTTTTATAAATTCTACAAGTGGAACTGATATTCACTTCTTATGATTTCAAGGGCGAAATCAGTGAACTCTGATATTCACATATTCATACATTGAATAGTCACTAGTTGTGCGTGATACGGTTGTCACATTGATATAAAAGTAAATAGTAACTTAAAATTTGTGAAATTCCACTGATTCATCTTTAGAGAGTAGAATATTGTCAAATATCTTCTGTCATATTTTGATAGATAATTCTTCTACTTTCGATGTCATTTTTTGGTTCTGTTATTCTTAAATATTGCAGACAAACGTGATAGGTGAGCGGTGTGACACGTGTGCACCAGGGTACTTCGGGTTGAGTGCTACTCTTGCAGCCGGTTGTGCGCCTTGTTACTGCTCACGTGTGGCAACTCATTGTACTGCCGACCCTAGTTCAGGGGAAGATGTAAGTGTGTATTTTTACATGTACGTCTAATAAACCCACTTAATATGTATGTGATAATTTTAATATTTTCAAAATGTGAAGAAATTCATTTCCGTTTAGTAGTGAATAAATTTTTCTTTGGCATGATTTTCGAGGACAGATGGTGTTACCACTGGGTGAGTCTTGGCTGATCAGCGATAACGACACATCTGAAACTGTCGTCCCTTCAGTTGACGAGTTTGGAAAGCCTTTTCTGATAACTTACGAGGTTTGTATATTACAATAATTTATTCCATGATTTCCGTTAGACGGTGCAAGGTAAGTGAATAACATAGTAGTAACAACTTAATTGGACAGTTCATATTGATGATAGGAGAGTGTCCTGATCTGTCAAATTCTCTCAACTTGTGGTCGTGAAGCATTTCCCATACTTAATAACTTTGTGTCAGAAGAAAATAAGAAATAAAATAATATATACACAACAAACATTAAAATTTATAATTCATAATCGACATTGGCAATTATACTAATACATAATTGATGCAACTGATTACTTATATATATTGAAAGCGAAGCAGCCTATTGGCTAGTCTACTGAAGTTTTTATTTGTAGGTGGAAGGCTGGGAATTTTACTACTTCGTCAGTACAATAGTGAGCGGTGAGCGTTCTGCGTTGTATGGAAGTGAGGTGAACGCGACGGTGGCGTGGGGCGTGGCGCGTGGAGACTCTGGCGGCAGTGCCACGCGCGCTCCCGACTACGTGTTGATTGCTAATGGTAATAATTTTGTATTATAATTAATATCACCTGTGGGACTATTACGTAATTAGCGCGATCGCGAGAAATCGCTAAGGTGTCGAATTTCAATACTAATTGAGGTTCAGCTAGTGTTGAAATTCGAAACCACAACGATCAAGTTACGTAATAGTCCACCGCTTAACCACATATTAGAGTATCATGACAGATAAAGCTTCAACCTACCTCCTTTATAAAAGAACAGGTTCTTCTTCGAATGTCAGTATAACGTTTATAGACTTTAATGCACTGAAGTAATTTTTTTCGACTCGTGAGTATTGTACAAGCAAAAAACTGCATGCATGCGTCATCGCCGTCATCGTATAGTATAACTCAGCACTCCTCTGTTTACTCGTATAGGAAAACAGATGTTAAAATGAAAAAAATCTAAAAGAAATCTTCACATATTTGATTAATATTTTACGTGCAAATGCTAAGGAGTGGTTGAAATTACTTAACAAGAGGCAATCTGTGTACTCCTTTGCTCGATATTCAGTATTTATTTTTGAATCAAGTAATAAAATAATTGTAAAATGTTTTGTTAAAAAAAATACAGACAGTTATGCGATTTAATCATTACACATTTTTCATGGTTTATTAGATGGGACGAAACTTTCGTATGGCAACACAAGCTATGAGACACCAGGTTTGACAGAACTGAAAGCGCCACTAGTAGAAGGAGGATGGTACATCGGATCTGAATATGTCTCCCGCAGCCAACTCCTCGACGTTCTAAGTAACCTCAAAGCTATAATGATACGAGCTCACTTTCACTTCGATCAAGATGAAGTAAGTTAATCCGTAAAAAAAACCTAGGTAATATTTATGTAATTTAAAACAAATACAGGAAATAATACAGGAAATTAAAGTCATCATAAAAATAAGGAATAGGTTCCGCTGCTATCATAATATCATTATCACTTAATCTGAATAGTTTTATACGACGACGACCGTTCTGGTGTAGTGGTACGTGAAGTCGCCTCAATGCCGGCGGTCGCGGGTTCGATTCCCGCTCGGGGCAGATTTGTATTTGTGCAAATATTTGTTTTCGGTCTGAGTGTATGTCCTTGTGATTTCCCCCACCGTGCCTCGGAGAGCATGTAAAGCCGTCGGTCCCGGTTGATCGTTACTCCTGGTCGGGAAATTATCCATCGACCTACAGTGGAGCAGGGTGGTTGATTAAGCTCCATCCCTTTTCCTACATGGAGAAGAGGCCTTTGCCCAGTAGTGGGACGTTAACAGGCTGATTCATTTCAGTTCAGTTCAGAAAAGTTTTAATTTAAGCAGCAGAAGTTTTTTGATGATTTAAGTTCATTGGTATACGACTAGCATTTTCTTTGAAATATTTTAAGACTACTTGCTTCGTAGGAGTTTAAGGAAAGAAAAGATAATAATATAAATCTTTAATAGGTTCGTCTCGAAGGCGTAAATATAAAAGGTGCTCCCGGTGGAGTACGGGAGATCTGCTCGTGTCCAGCGGGGTACGAGGGGGCGCAATGTACGAAGTGCGCAGCGACGCACGTACGACTCGTGCGTGCACGCGGATCAGCACCTGCCTTCGAATGTGTGCCCTGTGCGTGCAATATGCATGCAGGTTGTGACGCCGGTGAGTGATGTTGTGTGTGTATATGTGCATGTGGTATTATATATAATTTTATAAACAAAACAAAACAATTATGATTTTTGTACTTTGAATTTTTAAGTTTTGTCCTTTATATTATTTCTGTATTATTATATAATTTATTATTTATGTAACAGTGGATGGTCCTTGCGGGCCGTGTCAACATAATACGACAGGACCGCATTGTGAAAGATGTCTCCCAGGGCATTACGGGAACCCTGTTCAAGTTAGTAGAGAACAATTCGTAATAACACAATTTGTCTATTCATTACAATATGCTATGTTCTTTCGATATACAAATACATTTAACACTTTTAACTTACAATATACATTTGGTCTTGCGGTGACCGGCAGAGAAGAATATTCTCGACCTCTTTCTTGCTGAGGTGTCGTAAAAGGCGACTAAGTCTATAACGGTGCGAATAACTGTTCAACAACTATGACGGTGATGGGCAGCAGCGTCACCATATCCTACCAGAACACTGCGCTCACCAACCCGCCTGTCAAGCATGGCCAATATTGGCAAATCCCTACAGAGATAAAGGTCTATCTACAATCAGCAATGGACATCAAACGTCTGATATTCCATTATATACCTTCTAAGGTTTAAATACAATTACATCAGCGGGCTGAATGAATCGATCAAAAATCAAATACATTAAAAATATATATAGAAATAAAAATTGTTTCTATCCACAATGCTACAATTACACTCTTGTACATTTTATACAATACAGTATAATAAATAGCTAAATTTGAAACTATTATTAATAAGAAAGAACGTTGCTTTTCTATAATAATATTAACAAATCTATTTTTCGTTAGGGCGCGTGCAAGCCGTGCGCTTGTCCTCTGTACGAGGCGTCAAACAACTTCAGTCCAAATTGCGCCCTCGCGTCTGCAGAGGGTGATGAGTTCGTATGTACACAATGCCCCGACGGGTACACCGGAGATCATTGCGAATTGTAAGTAAAGAGATAGTCTACGATATTTACAGATATTTAATTATAGGTATCGAAATAGTACCACATTCTTAAAAAAAAAAATTGATGTGAGTGACGGAATTGGAAACCAACATTAGCAACAACCCCTCTCGTATCCTGTCTCCATTTATAACTCCCTTAGTCTCTTTCACTCTTTAAGTTAGTAACAAATTTACAGCTCCTCTGATGATATAAAAAATCATTGAAAGCAACGATCAGATGAACCGTTTGTTCATTTTCTGTTTTCATAAAAAATAAAGTCATTGAGTCTTAACAGATATATCAACATTTGTAGCATATTTTTCAGTATGTTATCGCAAGCAAAATTTATTATTAATCAGTTGCGATTCCGGTTATTGGGGCTCACCCACTACGCTGGGCGGTTCGTGTGTACTGTGTGAGTGCGGTGGTGGTCCATGTCACGCAAGTACTGGCCGCTGTCTCGTGTGTCCGCCGCATACTGAAGGAGAACGATGCGACCAGTGTCAGGTGCATTAAAATTTTTCTTTTACGAGTAATTTTGAATGGTCAATACTTCGAAACGCGAATTATATTGTAATTGTATTTAAAAACCATTTATTCGCAATTTAGATCTACTATGACTAACTGGTAAGAAATTTACTATAACTGTTTTAAGATTCTGCACATTTTTAAATTTATTAAATATAAATACTATTAAATAATATATTAAATACCATAAAATTTAAAATGGTTGTCATCATGTAAAAAACATATAAAACAGTAGTATTTTTTTTGTGTCAATAGGAGGGTTACTGGGCGGGCGGTGAAAACGGATCCTGTGTGCAATGTACATGCGGTGGTGGGGCGCTGGCGGGTGCGTGTGACCCGCGCACGGGGCAGTGCACGTGTGCACCAGGATGGACGGGGCATGCGTGTGACGTGTGCGCGGAGGGGCACGGAGGTACCAATGCTAATATACTTTTACAACAACTAAAAAATATATTAAATAAAAATAATATGTAAGAAAAACAAAAATATGTAAACATATAAGGCGATGTTATCGCTAAAAGAACGACCTCTTTCAGACAACTTTCAGAAAAGACATGAAAAAGAATAAAGCAACATGGAGGTGGATATTCATAAATATACAAATATACGTATTCATGCGTATTTATATATACATACAGACGTAAACATAACTACATGTATAAATACATACTAAAATTGATTGAACTAAATTAGCCTGTAAGCATCCCACTGCTGGCCAAAGGCCTCTTCTCCATATAGTAGTAGGGTTTGAGCTTTATCTAACACCCTGTTCCACTGCGAGATAACGGATGTTACAAATTACATACAGAGTCAGGACGGGAATCCAAACCACGACCATGAAGCGGGGAGTAGAGCCACTGCCAACTATGGCAATGGGCCAGTTATGGCCAGTATGCTTAGGAGTAATAGTTACACGCATAGTTATATATTTTTCTGATGCAGGTGTGGAGGAAGGATGTCCAGTATGCGCGTGTGGCGAGGCGGCATTATCCCAAGCATGCTCTGTGCATACCGGGCACTGCTCGTGTGCGCCCGGCGCCGCTCCGCCGCGATGTCACACGTGTCTCCCTGAGCACTACGCCTTGCAGAGCACGGGCTGTCTCGGTGAGTATTTTGAACTTTTTATAAATTATGATGAGCAGATTTTTACACATTATGCTTAGCGCTTACTGGATATAGCTCGTGTGCTCCCGGCGTTGTTTCTTGACGCTGTCACATCTATCTACTTAAGCACTAAGCTCTCGTGAGCTTGGTCTTTCTTTACGATGATGAGGAAGGATATTTTTACACGCTGCGTAAGCAAAAATTATGAATTTTTTTAAAAGTGTGACATTTTATAAGATTTGTTTATAAAAAAGCAAGCAAGCAAAGCAAGAGACATTCATAGTATTTATGTTGGTATTTTAAATGTTCTAATACCATAGATACATTGTCACTTCAGAGACATTTTTTTTTACATTTAGATTTCAGACAATTTTTTTTTTTTAATAATAAATGTAAAATAATTTATTAATAATTTTCATAAATTGAGGCGTAAATGTTTAACATTCACAGTATATAATGTTTATTAATACATAATATATTATAATTTATGTATGTATGTTTAAATCATTTGATAACACGATAGTGAGCAACAATTTGGTTAGAGATATGTTGCTCATAATTTTTGGTTAGGCGTTCAAGCACAATACAGGACTAACTCTTTAGTAGATATATATAAGTTCAAGTTTTAGTATGTATTATTTATCCTCTTTCTTTTATGTTTTAGTATTATATTGTAGTGTAATTAGAATAAAAGTTCATAAAAAACAAATTTATTCAAATGTTTAAAATGTCTTATAAATAAGACGATACGTTGATCAATTATTTTATTGTGTTTATTAATTAATTTAAGGGTTAACAAAACTTTTTTGAGATATTGAATTTTATATGAATTTCATCTTCAGTGACATTTTTTAAATTTCAACAATTTTTGTTTAAATTATATAAAATTAATTGAAAAACAATTTTAACGTTAATTGAGAACGTGGCAAAATTATATTATAATCACCCCAAAAATTGCATATTAAATGCAATTAAGTGTACGTAACTACGTCAACAATCGCAAATTAAATGCAATTAAATGTACGTAACTAAGTACATTTAATTGCATTTAAAGTTGAATACTGCATTAGACGGTCCTCTGAATTTGAGTCAAATTACAGTATTAAAATATCAATAAAATAAGTGATACATTATTACAATATATACATAAAAAGAATGTAATATAATAACAAAAATAAATTATAATAATATTTAAAAGCTGTAATCGAAATGCATTAATGTAAATGTGATTTAAAGTAACAACTGCTAGCTTTAAATAAACTTAATATCAGAAAATATTTAAAAATATGCGAAATCGAAGATAGAGTATTTAAGTTTTTTATTTTTAATTACTATATTTCAATTAATTATGCGTTGATAGTACTTACAATAAGAAAACTATTCTCTATGCACAACTCTTTAACTTCTTTACTTGTTGTGCGTAATTCTCATATTAAATGACTTAGGTAACTCTATGATTTATTTATTTTTTTGTAAAAAGTAAAAAAAAAAATCTTTATTCAAGTAGGCTTGATGAGCACTTTTGAATCTTTATTTTACACAGTATGTAATTGTACGTAATTCTTATATGAAATAATTAAACTGTATGATATTTCTTTCTGTATAAATTTTTTTCTTTATACAAGTTGTCTTCATAAGCACTTTTGAATCGTCCTCCTACAGAATAAATAATAATTTAAATTAATAAACTATAGTTAATGTGAAGCTACTACTGATTTGAAATGTAGGTTCTATTGAGAATAATCAGCACGAAACTCAACAGTTACTCTTTAAAAAAAAACCGCCAATACGTAACTCAAACATTATAAATCATATGTCCTGCATGAAGGACAGCGCTACGCGATACACACTCCTTGTAATTTATCATCCTTGTAATAAATAGTACATAAATAAATACAAATATAAATAAAACGACGACCGTTCTGGTGTAGTGGTGCAAGTAGTTGCCTTAACGCCGGCGGTCGTGGATTCGATTCCCGCTCGAGGCAGGTATTTGTATTTGTACGAATGTTTGTATGGGCTTATGTCCTTGTGGGTTTCACCACCGTACCTCGGAGAGCACGTAAAGCCGTCCGTCCCGGTTTTTATCATAAACACCTGATAGTGATCGTTACTTATGATAGGAAAAATTATCCGCCAACCCGCATTGTAGCAGCGTGGCGGATTATGCTCCAACCTCCTCATATATGGAGGAAAAGCCTTCGCCCAGCAATGGGACGTTTGCGGGCTGATTCATTCAATATAAATAAAATTATGTTAATTATCCTATTGCTACACTCCACCCATTTAATATATACATATACACATATAAATAAATATAATATAATACAATACTTATATAAGTAATATAATAAATTTACATAAATTTACATAGATAAATATAAGCGGGTGGAGGATTACGCCCCGGCAGGGAGATCAAACGGCCGGGGGTTAGGGCTGTAGGCTGAGAAATTGGCGGACAATCCTAGCCGAGTCGAGTAATACCGCCTTCTGCATCCTGGCTGCGAGCGAACCGTCACGGATACCCAGCTGCCTCAGATGGTGAGCGAGGCTAACCGGGATCAAACCGTTGGCAGATATAACGATACGGATGATTTCAGTGGAATCAACACCCCACATGTCGCCAATCTCGTGCGCAAGATCCAGATATTTACGCTTTTTCTCTGTTTCGGCTTTCACGAGGTTCTCGTCATGAGGGATGGTAATGTCCACTAAAAACACCCTCGACTGTGCCCTATCCATCACCACGATATCAGGCTTGTTCGCCAATATCGTCCTGTCCGTGGCAATAGGCAGGTCCCAGTAGAGCCGGACTCCGTCGCGTTCGAGTACTGGCACTGGTGTGTACTGGTAATACGGCATCCTCTGTTCCAAGAAACAATACATAAGAGCAAGCTCTTGATGAAGAATTTTGGCCACTTGGTTATGTCTGTGCAAGTACTCAGTGTTGGCAAGCGCTGAACACCCCGAAAGCACATGTCTGAGTGACTCGCCGGGATGACGACAAGCTCGAAAGAAGTCGGGAGTGCCATCCTTCAGAATGCGCTTTCGGTAGTTGTTCGTCTTAACCACCTGATCCTGTATTGCACAGACAAAACCTTCGGTTTCCCCAAAGAGGTCCCCGAATCGCAGCCACTGCACGGAGGCCTTAACATCCACGTGAGGTGCGTGGAGCGCCTTGTAAAACCGTCCATGCAGCTCCTTCTCCATCCATACGGTCTCCCGGTCAGAGGTGCTAAGTACAACCGGTCTTCGCCATTCCTCTTTGGCCAGGGATAAGGGGGTTAGACCTTTGTCACATACTACAACATCACCATGCATAGCGCTCTCCCTCCTCGTTTCAAAGTAGGCCCTGAGGCTGCACACCTCCCGGTTATGCATGGACTTGGCACTTAATAGGCCTCGGCCACCACACTTGCGAGGGATATACAGTCTCATGACCGACGATTTCGGGTGATGCATGCGATGGTGAGTCATAGTCGTGCGGACTCTTCTGTCCAGGGCGTCGAGTTCGGTCTGAGTCCATCTGAGCACGCCAAATGTGTACAAGAGAGTGGGCATGACCCAGCCGTTATAAGCTCGGATCTTGTTGGCGCCCGACAAGTAGCCCCGAAGAACTTTTGTCAGCCGTCCAAAAAAGACCTCGCAAACCGCCTGTTTCATATCCACCTCCTACACCCCTATGCATTGTGACATGCCCAGATACCGGTAAGATTCAGCTTCGGAAAGGGTCTTGAAGTTCGAAAGCTCTAGGCTAATTTCAGCCGATTGCGTCACCTGTCCCCTGTCTACATGCACGACCGCACACTTATCCACTCCAAGCTGCATCCTGATGGAGCCGCTGAACTCAGTAGTGATTTTCAGTAACTCCATAAGGCGTGCAGGATTAGGTGCCAGCAGCTTGAGGTCATCCATGTAGAGAAGGTGGGAGATTTTAGTACCTCCTCTCCGAAACTGAAAGCCTGTCCCCGAACGCTCCAGCAGAGTGATTAAAGGGTTCAAGGACAAGCAAAACCAAAGTGGGCTCAGACAATCACCCTGAAAAATACCCCTTCGTATCCGGATTCGGTCATCGGCACCCGTCGTCAGTCTCTCGCCCTGGAGACAAAGGATCGTACTCCATTGCCCCATGCATACTTCGAGGAAGTCTCGAACTGCACCGTCGATCTTGTACAGCTCGAGGACCCTCAGAAGCCATGAATGAGGCACCGAGTCGAATGCCTTCTTGTAGTCGATCCAGGCAGCAGAGAAGTTCCGACGGTTGCGTTTGACAAGCTGGCCCGCAACAGAGTCAATGATAAGGAGCTCCTTTGTGCCGGGGCCGCCTCCACGGCATCCGTTCTGAGCTGCAGACAAGATGTTAAATTCGTCAATATGACGAGAGAATTTATGAGATTGTTTAAAATATCACACGTACGTTTTGGGATAAGCAAAAAAAAAAGTTGGTAACCCTACCACAAATAGGTGGAGACTGAGCGACGCCTGCGCATGTCTAGCTTGTGGTAAATATAACATGTACCCGCGCCGGGTCACATGCATTATGATATATTTATTGTGCATACTGTAATAAAAAAGGAAAAAAATATTTTTGTTATTTATATATAATTGACTTCGAGTTCGATTTTAGGCTTTTTATTTAATTTAACTAGCGAATTAGGTTTGAAAAAAAAAGGCTATGAAATTTAATGAAAGTTTGTATATTCTGATTTGATTAAATTATTATTTGTTAATGTAAATTCTCCATATAAAGTTTATATCCTCCATATAAAGTTTTATAAATTTTATTTAGCAAAAATATTTTTTTCAATTGCTTCACTATAAATTTAATATATAATCAATAAACTGTACATATTATGATACAGCAATAAAATAATAAGCCCATTAACTACTGCATATATACTCGTAGTTTCTAGAGTTTAATCACTTGACAGCAGGTGTTTAGTTTGAAATCTGATGTATCTGATCATTCACCCACATTACCGAAATAACCACGAGGAAGTCGGCTTATTTATTAGTAGAATGTAACTAAAGTGTTGCAATAATTATAATTAATTAACCTCTGGCTATCATCTATATTTACGCGGTATATCATCAAAGGCAATGTGCGCAGGCGCAGTTGGCCGTGTGAAGTTCGGTTAGGAGATGTGAAATTACTTACACGTCTTTAAATGATATGGATAGTTTAATATTGTAGATATTTATTTATATTATAATAACAGGTTTATAAACGGTTTATAGGTAGTCATTCTTGTTGACTTTAATATAACAACCGGGACCGACGACTTTACGTGCTATCCGAGGCACGGTGGGGAGACCGACAAGGACATACACCCAGACCGAAAATAAATATTGGTACAAATACTAATATCTGTCCCCAGCGGAAATCGAACCCGCGACTGTCGGCGCGCGGTTTGAGGCAACTACTCGCACCACTACACCAGAACGGTCGTCGCTGTGTCTATCTGTTTTATATCGTTTTCTAAACGCTTAACTTGTCTGGAAAGATCGTTCTTCTAGTTATTAGGTATACCGCTTTTTTATGTCTCTTTCGTTGATTTTATTCAATGTTTTTTATAATATTTGTATATAACAAATAATATCTACCACCACCACCACATCAGCCACTGAATGTCCACTGCTGAACGTTGGCCTCCCCTATTGTCTCTGAGGGGGTTTGCCAATACACGCCACGCTTGGCAGGCGGGTTAACGAGCTCAGTATGTTGGAACAGGATCTGGTGACACTGCTGCCCATCACCATCCTGGTTGGTGTACAGTATTGCCTTAGTCGCCTTTTACGATACCTTGGCAAAAAACAGGTCGGGACTATCCGTCTCTGCCGGTTACCACACCGCAAAACAAACAATATATCTACTATTAGTCAAAAAATAAGATTGAAAATAATACATGAAATAAGATACCATATCAAGACAAAACCTTAGTAGTAGAAAAGCGAAGTAAAAAAAATTCGCTTTTTCGAATTTCATTGCGAATCTGTATAAAAAATCAATTAAAATAGAATTTCTCACCACATCATTAACAATAATATATTGGTTCGCATCAAAAACAATTTTACACCTTTTTGAATATGTATTGGTGGTACTCGAGACCGCGCCTTTGAAGTGATTCCACACATGTTTACTCACCTGATTGAAAATAAATGACTGGTACACTTTCGTACAGAATTCGGTACAATATAACTTTGTATTAATATTAATTAACATAACCACCCGCCGTGTGTTTCCCGGCAGAGCAGAATAGGACCAACCCATCGTCCGCCTAGGGTGTCGTAAAAGGATTTCACAGCGTCAAAAAAAAAGGGTGTCGTAAAAGGCGACTAAAGGCAATCAAAGCTGCATAACATCAACGCAGCCTCCTCGGAGAGTTTGGAGTGCCTCTGCGGGTGAGTAATTTAGCACTCCAAACACACATGGATGATGGACACAAGGAAAGGAAAGCGCATAGGGCCGCTGCCTGGGGGACGCCAGGGCGCGTCTGAAGCTGGCGCTGGACGTGGCAGCATGCGGGCCGCCAGCAACCCCCGCCGACCGGCACCACCACCTAGCCGGTCGGCGTATCCACCATCCCCACCAGTTGGCTTGGCGCCGACAGAGTCTCAAGGGACTCAGCATTCGGCGCCCGCCGCTGGTGGAGTGCGCCGCATGAGTACTCTTTCAATGAATGAAAATGTCATGCGAGCGTATTTTAGGGCCGTAGGGGGGGGCAACCGGTCGGACTGGCTACCGAGCGGTAATGTACCGCGACTTCCTGCTGCTCGAGCCATATATTACTGTCACGGAGCAAAACCTGGGACCCAAGACTATTTTAAATAAAAACAATTTTGCTTATCAAACCAGCAGGCTATAGGAAACAAGCAATAAAACGAGCTTGTTAGCTATTATAGTATAGATTCATTTTTTTTTATATTCATGTAATTACACGAACCTTCTTAAAATAAACTCAAAAAGACAATGTTACAATATTATCAATACTTAACTTTGACATCACATAAATAAATAGATAAATATTTAATAGATAATTAAATAATAAACTTAATACATTAATAATACTCGTCCACTTTTAAGCTCTAATTTACCCACGTTTTTCGCTAGCTCACAATACGCTTAAAGGCGTTTGTACAGGCGTTTAAGTTAAATGCTCATACAGTACATCTTCAGGGCAGAAATCTGGTCTGAACTCATAAATCCTGTCTCACGCCGCCTCCTTCTCCTTAATGATATAAGTACATGCTTATATAATGAATAATGAAATATAATTAAGCTGTTCCGTTGAAGAAATTATAAATTCTGAAAAATTTGAAATATTGATATATGAAATAACCAAGTTATTATTTCTTACCATCGCAGTAGCTTATATAATAACTATATATATGGTTCAAGATCTTTATTGTTTCTCGGTTTCTGAGAAACCTGGTAACTAATACAAAATTTTGCTGTAAGACGTACAGATATAAATTTAAATGTATTACAATAGTTATAAAAACGAGAAGTATAATTAATATTATGACACTATAGTTTCCATTTTATTTGCCGGATGAGGGTAGATACAAAAAATTAAATCACATTAATAACACTTCACAGATCTAGAGTCCTAAGTTTACTAGAAGTGGCATAGTGGTATTACTTTGAACATTCAGAAATTATAGAAAAAAAAATATACGTGTGTGTGTTGATAAATGCATTTTTGTGTGTTCATAATTGCATATGTGAGCTTATATGCCTATTTTTGTAATTTTTTTTATCTAAGGCATTTAGATTTTTGGTTTTTACTTTTATTTTATAGTTTATAATTATACTGAATATCATCATCATCATTATATCAGCCATTGGCTGTCCACTGTTGAACGTAGGCCTCCCCCTTCGACCTCCAGAGCGACCGGTTCAAAGCAGCGTCCATCAAACTGCTTGAATTCGTAAATTCAATGCAGGCCAGGCATTTAGCTTATCTTCTCAAATTGCCTCCAAAAATGCCATCAAATATATTCTCAGCTAATTCAATGACAACTCTACATTTCCATCTCCATAGGAACCTGTCTTAATGGTTATTTGTGTATAATTTCCATTACAATGAGCGTGAGCCCAATATAACGCAATAGATTCACTTTTTAAAATAGTATTATCGCTTGCCAGCTCTGCTCTGGATCAACTACAACCGAGCTAAGCTGCTTGACGCAACCAAAGTTTAATAATTGCAATTATAACATAATATCGCATCTGATCGTAAACCAAAGTAATTTAATTATTTCTATAATCTGCTGCACTTAGCGCCGCTGTTTCACGCTCCGACGGATATTTCTTACTCTTTCACTCATAATAACCAATTAAAGTTAAAGTTAGTACGTAGCTGAAGAGCCAGAATAACACACAGGCTAGATAAGGCACGTAATTGATAATTACGCGTGTAAAACCGCGAGGCGCTACTAGTTGTATATTTCATCAAAGCAAAAACAAACTTAACTGATCATTATTCTAATTCAAATAGTACAGTCAATACGCTATAAGGTAATGGGATATTATGAGATCATGTATTGTATGGCCTTCGCGATACGTTTAATTCAAACAATAATTACATCGTTCTACTTCGTTCTCATGTGTATTGAAGACTTTAATTTATACTATGATTTTCCTAATATCCTTTTCCTGTTTTATGAGATAAACTAATCGACTCACTTGATTTTTATTACAAACTGATTATAACATTGTAAAAAAAGATTTACAGCAAATCTGTAATGGCGGCCTTAGTAGCCATCCATAAGCCACGTAACCAGAGTGGGTAAGTAAGGGGTAGGGGTATACTAAGACCTTATGTGCACTGTTCAGCTACGAGGGGGGAAGGTTCGTGCTACTGTGGTGTCACGTAACGCAGATACATAATATTTTTTTCCTACTTGTATTGTAAATATCGCATCGTCTCATGACGTGACGTGTGCCGTTCGACACTCGCATTGTCCGACAGTTACTATTGTTGCTCGATGTAACCAAGAGTTACTATTTTTATTTATATATATATATATATATATATATATATATATATATATATATATATATATATATATATATATATATATACTTTATTGAACACCATTCATAAAAAGATAACACGAGTTAAACGCAACAAATATCGATTTTTTTTAAATATATTTTCCTGACCGTTGTTTGTTTATTTTTTAAAATATTTTGAGTTGTGTTTACTTGTTGTAAGAAAAAGACTAATTTAAATTTGTAGATCTCATTACATTTCTGAATCTTTAAGTTGAAAGATGGAACAGCGAAGATATTCGCGTAGAGGTTGCAGTTGTGAGCAATTTTTTAATTATTTATTAAGAATAAAATGACTAACGTCATACTTGACATAACGATTAGTGGGACATTAGTTACCAGAAATATAAACATCTTTTTAAGAAGGATCAATCTTTTAACTGCCTATGTTGCAATGTGCTGTATATATCACCTGTTTTCATTAATAGTAATATCATAAAAATTAAACAAGTGCGAGTCGGACTCGCCCGTGAAGGTTTCCGTAGCAGCAAGTAACATCATATAAAAGTTCTTGTAGTTCGTTGTAACTTTGATCGATGTTTTAATAATAGTGTATTTTTTTTAATAAAAAAAAATTACTTACTGGATCTCGTTCAAACCAATTTTCAGTAGAAGTTTGCATGGTAATGTACATCATATATATTTTTTTTAGTTTTATCATTTTCTTATGTTAGAAGTTACAGGGGGGGTTATTACAGGTTTAGAAAAAAATCAAGATCAAAATCAAAATCAAAATTAACTTTATTCAAATAGGCCCTAAGAGCACCTTTGAATCGTCATTTTACAAATTAAAAATTTAAATTTGATTATTATTTTGTAATGGTAAAGCTACCACCGATTCGGAATGTAGATTCTGCAGAGAAGAATCGGCAAGAAACTCCGCAGTTACTCTTTTGAAAATGATACATAAACTGTGTTTTAGTATAAAATTAGTAATATCTTGCATGAAATACAGCGCCACTATGTCCACACATCTTTATCGACTAAGTAATCCTGCACCGAATAATAAGCTTTATCTATTATTTTTTTTTAATAAAATCTTTAAATTTATTATGAGACAGTTCCAAAATTGTTTGTGGGATTTTATTATACATGCGAATACCATAACCCAGAAAGGAGGCGTTTACTTGATACTAGAAACCTCAATATCATTTTTGAAGACCTATCTATAGATATCCATCACGTATGGGTATGATGAAAAAAAATTGAGTTTCAATTCCAAGTATGGCGAACCCCCAAAACAGTATAGTTCTTATAGTTTCGGAAAACGGTGGCCGTGACATACGGACGAACAGACAGACAGACACAATGAATCCATAAGGGTACCGTTTTTGCCATTTGGCTATGGAAACCTAAAAAGGATCTATTTATATGATATTTGAATAATTTTATAGAACGCTAATTTATATAACTACAACTATACAATATATTATGACTCGTGATATGTAATACCGAAACTAAATCAGTGTGTAAACGTCCTACTGCTGGACTAAAGCCTTCTCTTAATATAGGGAGGTTTGAGCTAAATCCACCTCGCGGCTCTACTGCAGGTTGGCGGATAATTTCCCTATCATGACTAACTATCGCTATCAGATGTCTATGATAACAACCGGGAGCGACAACTTTACGTCTCCGAAGCATAGTGGTGAGGACGTCCATCGAGATTAGACACAAATAGGAATATTTGTTCCTAACGGAAATCAAAGTCACAACCGCCGGTGTTATGGCAACTTCTCGCACCAGAACGATTGCCATATATTACCGGATTAGTAGCTACTAGCTCTAAATTTCGATATAAAAATATCTATATAAATATATAAAGTAAAAATTATGTACTTACACAATTTATATAAAAACATTAATACAATGTCAAAATGTTATCTCATACATAAAAAATATAAGACAAAAACACACAAAATCATTATTACACATGAATAAAGTTTTATGACAGAAATATAACGTAATCTTTAGTATTTTTCTTAGAATTAATACACATAACAAAATATTAAACAGTTCTCATTGTATATTACCAAAAATAACTACCTTGAGATGTCATCTCACGGCTTATCGTATGAGCGTGACGTAATCCGAGTCACAGCATCCGTGTATCCGTATTGATGACTCGATGTGTTTTAATAATGGTCCTGAGGAACACGTGTCTAATGTCTATGAATGTATTTAAAAAAATCATTAACAAATTATTAATAGATTATCTGAAATAATAAGTAGAATTAAGGAGAAATATATTTATGTAAACAATATTTAAAGTTATCCGGTCTATGTTGGCCATTAAATTATGATTGAATTCGAAGATGTGAGATAAGTAGTGTATGAAATATGTATACAATACAATAACAGAATTCCGACCCGTATATTTCAATACGTTAGCAATTATAGGATTCCAGGATAGAAACCCTGAGATCGTAAGTGCTTAACTTCTTCTAAATGTATATAAAATGTTCGGCAGTGAGAGGTAGTATTATGAAGGAAATCTTTGGTACAAACGCAATTCAAATACGAGTTGGGGGAACTATAATGGATCGGTGCGGCGTGTTTTTCTCAGCAGTGTCTCTTTGGGCGTGTTTACAGCTTAAATGTTTTGAATTATTATTACTATTTCTTTACTATTTCATTTTAAATTAAATCTTTCAATGCTTTTTTAATAGTTGGTATGTTATGTATATGTGTATCTAAATCTTTATTAAATCTCTCGGGTAAATTTTTTCAAATCTTTTTCGTACCGAAGTACTCCATTTAGTCCATTTGTTAACTGCTGCTGTTTTTATAATAATAACTTTATTTCGTATAAAAATGTGTTGCAATGCATTTACAAAGAATTTTAATTGGTGAACACTACATGTATTATTTTTATGGCGTTTTTATGTCGTAAAAAGACTTGTTTTCGTGAATTTTTCAAAGGTTCAGTCACGTCTTTATAAATCACTGTTTTTATGGTAAATTATAAGTACCTACTCGTATCTATTATGCAACTTAAAACTTCTTGCTATCCACTTTCCTCTATTAATATCTATATTTTGATTTTCTTGAGCTAAATATTAAATAATACAACAAAACAAATATCGTATTCTTTGAAAATGTGTCCAAATACTCTCCACACTGTCATATCTTACGGTTTGTTACTGTGGGGTAATACTTCAGATATTTAGAGTGTATTTATTCTTCAAAAAAGAGCTATTCGCGCTATTCATGATCTTGTAGCTCGAGTCTCCCTTCGGGATGTTTTTAATAAGATAGATATACCCTCAATTGCGTCACAGTATAATAATAATAATATTATGTAAAATAACAAATGTAATATAATCACGAGAAGGAACGATAGAATTGTAACTCCATGTTTCCAACTTCCTCCTCCATTATTGGCCAAGGTATACGCATATAAAATAAAATCCTGCAAACAATTTTACAATTGCCAATTAATAAATTTAAAGTTCATATTAAAAAGTATTTAATAGCCAAATAATATTAATTACTCTGTCCAAGATTGTATAAATGACAAGATGTGTGTGGGTTTAGTGGTCCTGTCATTCGGACATATGACAAAATTTTTAAATGATTGAATATTATAGTCACGATTTTTCTCTTTTCTTTAAAGAGTAACTGTTGTTTCTAACCGATTTTAATTGATAACCGAAAATCTACATTCCGAATCGATGATAGCTTAACATTGAGTATAATGAAAATATTAAAAATATATACAGATATACTTTGTAAAATGATGATACATAAATGTTTTTGAAGCCAATTTGAACAAAGTTTTTTTTTTTTACTTACTGTACGACTTACATGAAGGGCATAGCCGGATAAATATGGGAATTCTGCTCCCCATGGCTTTTTTGGCTCAAACTTAGGGGTTCGATTTGGTGTCGAATGAAAATAATTGACCTCAATTTTTAGCTCTTTAACTGAAACGGTTTTCGAGAATTTCAAAAAAAGCAGAATTTTCGAAATTATTTTTATTTTTATAGTAAAATTCAGAATTAATCAATGATGATTTTTTCCATAATTATTAAAAGTTCAAAGCATGAAAAAATCATAAGATCATAATTCTCAAATAGAAAGCCGATTTTTAGCGGAGAAAAGAAAATTGTAATTTTTTTAAATATGTCACTCACCAAAATTCGTCTAAAAATTTTTCCGGGATTTTGTTAGAAAACCCTACATGTTCCTAGGACAAAGACTCTTAACTTCTTGACCTTTCGGTTTAGATCCACGTGTTTCTCTGAGGCATTTCGTCCTATTCTCTAAAAGGCACTAACCATTTAATTGTAATCAATCGGTATTTAATTCACGATCAATTAAAATTCCTCGTAAGATAATATAAGTGATGTGGCGTGATGGATGTGTGTGTGTGCAAAAAGTAGTCAGACTCGTCCAATCTGGTTACTAATTTAGTACCTACCAAATATATCACTACGTGAGAATTTTTTGATTATCTAACTCTGTGTTAAATTTCTTTGAGATGGTCTAATGGATATAACATTTGATATGAAGATTATGACTAAGAATTGAGACAAGAATTATTATTTAATTAAAAGTCTAAATCGGATTTTATCCAGGGCCGTCTTTAACCTATTGAAGGCCCTGGGCATATTAGGGTAATGGGGCACCTAAGACTTTGACAGAACACTATTTTCTTAGAATAGACAAAGAAGGTAAATAAACATGCTTCTATATTATTATTTTCAATTTGGAGAAGGAGAGTTCCCCACTGCAGATAGTTACCATCATGCTTAAAAAGAATTAAATACGATTTCTACATTTGAAAATATGTCTTCAATTTTGTTTTCTTTCAAAAATTCTTATATTTCCAATATAATATGAGTTCCTTCGATTTCACTGATAACAATTTTCAAGTAGGTAACCACCTATTCTGTTATATGCAGACATTCCATTGATAAGTCTCTCTCATTAACGTCTTCATAATCAAATTCTGAAAAATTATGAGCAAATTTCTCTCAACTCTTCGGAATTCAGAGCTTTCAAGCGAACAAAATAAGTCAAAACGCTTACTAATGTTCTTATACGAACTTAATCGCTGTTTTAGATGAAAGCTCAGAGTGTCAATATGGGAAGAAAGGTTTCTATTTTGATTTTCTCTTTTCCATTTAGTTCAATTGACGTTGCAGAGCCATCAAAAAAGCTTCTGTGTTTTGTTCTTTGAGATAGGTCCTTGTAGTCAGATTCCGGGTTTTTTTCATTGGCGGACAATTCGAATTAAAAAAAACATCAGTAGTAAATATCGGTTATCGTTCAGTGATCTGGCAAGAACTAGTGGGCCCCTATTGATCACAGGGCCCTGGACAAGTGCCTAGAGTGCCCAGTGGGAAAGAGGGGTATGATTTTATCGCGTTTATTTGTTTAAAAACTTTACAGTTTAACGATTTTTTAGTTAAATCAAATTATTTCCGGACGTTTCGGACCCTGACAGCGTCCATGATCTCTGGGGACTGAGGTGGTGGGTGTTGAATCAATTCATTATTCGGACAATCCGATTTAGAGTTTTAATTAAATGAGTAAAATTCGCGTAAATACAAGAGAACAGTAAGAATTATTATGTTTTTAAAATCAGAAATAAAAACAGACACGTTAAATTTACAATTTTAACATTTGTAGGTATAATATGTATAGACATGATTTAGTTCATATTTTTACTAAGTATACTGTTCTCTTATATTT
Organism: Euphydryas editha; assembly: GCA_036937285.1. NCBI lineage: Eukaryota > Metazoa > Arthropoda > Insecta > Lepidoptera > Nymphalidae > Euphydryas > Euphydryas editha. Next base: position 1,535,590 of record JAUPFZ010000006.1, read on the forward strand.
ACGCTAATTTTATTCATTTAATTAAAAGTCTAAAAACGGATTTTATCGCGTTTATTTAAAGTTACGGTTTAATAATATTTATCACATTTTTATATTTTTTTATTTTAAGCAATTACAGAAAACTGAAAACATAATAAAAGCAATCGCGTAATATATCAATGAATCTTAAAAATATATCAAAAATCAATTACATTTAAAATAGTATTTCCCGCATAAAATCTCGTGGTTCAGGTTGTATATATATAATTTTATGCGCTAAAACTATGATTTACTGAGACAGCTGAAAATTATCTTTAAAATTACGACCGTGCAGTTCCTACTCATTATAGACATGTACACACATAGACCATCATATTAACCGGGACATTCTCAATGGCATGGGATTCTATGCTCTATGGGATGGTAAAAGTTGTGTGTCAGGTGTACCGACCACCCGTGCGCTTATCACTGCTATCAGCTATCTCGTAGATCCACTGTGCCCTAATTAGTGGACCGTGAAGCTGATCACTGGCCGCTAATGTAGCGCTTGGAATAAATATACTTTTTACTATGAAGCCTAATTAATAACTTTTTTTTAACATCATCTTTCATAGCTTTTGACAAACTGCTTTCGCTTATAACTGATACCGAGCCTGTACGAAATTTTAGTGACAACATATATTTTATCTGTCTGTCAGTTTTGATTTAAATATCAGTTTTAGTATTCTTTTTTCTCGTCAGTGTAATATATATGCGAGTGTACGTCATAAACGAATGTATCAATCTTCATTACTCCGCATGAGGGCTGCAATCAATGGTTTAAATTATATTTACATAGTGCGTATTTTCGCTTGAGTCGTTGCCCCAATTCAGGCTGCGTAACGGTTTCCCGGATATAACTCGTGTATAAAACGAGTTTGTAACATAATCGTCAATCGGAGCAACTTGAAAAGCGCATTTTTAGCATCCCAGGACTGAAGCCCGGAGCCCTAAGATCGGCAGTGAATGAGCCCGAGAGGCCCACAGTCGGCGCGGTGGTGTCGGCGCGCACGCACGTACGTTCGTCGGGCCCGTCTCGAACGAGACGAATGCCGGATTCGAATCCCATTCATAACGATCCATTCAACAAATTTGAATAACCAATAGCTCAGATCAAGTTACGAATAAAAAAATAAAACAATTTTTCCGCTCATTTAAATATTTATCGGTCGCTTCGAAATTAATTGACAGTGATAAAATGTCGGTCCTCAATCAGTGCGCGGGCGATCGATCATAGTTGAGTGATGAGTGCGATGACGGCTCGCTGAGCAGTATGCGGTTGTGTTTGGTGGTGCTGGCGCTGGTAGTGGCGGCGGAGGCGGCGAGGCCGGCGGGGGTGAGGCGGTGCGCGGGACGAGTCGCCCGCGAACGCCTGAAGGCGGCAGAGAAGATACGCGACAAGAGGTTTTTCCTCATGTGCTGCGCCCCGGCATGCTCGCAGTCGCCCCGAATCAGACCGCCACCCACCACGAGGAGGTACCAGCCCTTCCACAAGACGTGGTACGGCTTAAAACACGGTACGAAAATTAACCCCTTAATTTAAAAAAATATACAGTAATGACATGCCATGCAACCCATCCGCCAACCTTTAATATCAAAAATGTAATAATGTAAATAGTAAAAATTTACATTATTAATTAAATATAATAATCATAATACATAGTACTTACCAACCATTCTGTGGTTACATCACCAAAACCTATAAAATGAATGTGATGGAATACTTAGAAACAAATGAAAGATCCAATCGTAGATACATATTAACATGACTACAAGTCTAACATAACATAAGTATAAAATATTTTGAAATTATATATATTTTTTTAATTATTTATAAAACGAACATTGATTTTACAAAACTATTAATTAATATTTTAATTCGTCCATTAACATTTAAAACTTACATCACATCCAACTTACATTTAAAAAAAAAATATATTAATGTTTTTTTTTTGGACTCAAAATCTTAATTCCGAAACCGCTACATCTCGGGTGATAAAGTGTTAAACATCACATGTCACCCGAGAACGCTCACAGATACACATAAATTACTTCATTTAATGACTTCGAATAAAAAAATAAATCTAATGAGAAGTTTTTTTTTACCGACAACAAAAATGAGGAAGTTCTGAAGAGGGTAAATTTTTTTAAGCGTTCTTTGGTGACTTACGACTGACTCACGATACTTGTTGAAATTTGTCATTATTATCAAAATAAATAATATTTAATAAGCGCCTCAATTCAATTGCTCACTGTAGGAAGAGAATCCTGTCTCCGGAAACATTCAAAACAAACCCAATCTGTATGGCTTATAATAAATATAAATAAATAAATAAATATTAACCAACAATCACACCACGTTAACCTAGCTCCGTGGTAAGTTCGTAAGAACTTGTGTTACAGGTACTAGGAACGGAAATAAATTTAAGATATAAATACATATATACATAAATACACATCCATGACCCGGTGCAGACATCTATATTCGTCAAACAGATTATCTGCACCTGGCGGGATTCGAACCCGCTACTCGAAACCGAAATATACAAACCTTTACTACGAGAAGAGATCGAATCTGCGTACTTGAAGGTAATAACTATTTGCCATGACCACTGTGCCAACTAGTGGTAAAAAAAACACAACTTCAAGATTAAGTACTATTTAACAATCATTGTGACTGTAACTGTGACAGCCTGTAAATGTCCCACTGCTGGACTAAGGCCTCTACTCTTATTTTTCTAAAATATATCTGTAATATAGAACTTATTTTAATGATACTTAGTTAATAAATAGCTGCAGGGCCAGAATAACACACAGGCTATATAGACTGAAATACGCACATAAAACTGCAAAGCACAGGCAGTATTATCTATAGCAATAATATATAGCAATTTACTTTGTGTATTTATTAGAATATTGTGTGAATATTGTGAATAATGTGATTATTAGAATTTATTTAGTCTATTTTTAAGTTATGGTAACGTTTTAAAAATACTGACATAAAACAAAACACTACAATAATTTAGCAAAGTCTAAGTTCAAGTCTATAAAAATGTTTATTCTGTCGACATAAACATTATGAAGAATAAAAAAAGAACTTTAAGTCGATTTGAATAAAACTGTGTGTGTAGACATTAAATTTATAAATTTACAATAACACACAAACACATATATAACTCTATGTCATACAAGATTTATTTATGTGTTTATTCACTAAGCTTATTGAATGTATTTATTCCTATTCTTATATGTGTTATATCATATAAATAAATATTATTATAGTTATATTTACTATTTGTAAATAAAATGTCGACTCAAAAAAATAAAGATATGTTTGATTCGATTTGGCGAACGCTTATTATTATAACGTCAAATTCTGTGTACCTAAATGTTATCTAGAAGAGATCGCTCTGTTAGCAATAAGACCGCCTTTGTACATCTTTCTTTATTTTTTACTTGTAAATGTTAATTTTTATATTTCGAACTAGATTCACTTAGCAATTTTATGTGCGTTTATTTCAATTACTCTTATATAACTATATATACAATACAGCCTTTTTTTTTTAACGCTGGGAAATGTATTTACGCATCCCACCGCGGAGAGGCGGCGGGTATGGTGAGACTCGCTGGCACGCAGAACGTGTCAGAATACCCGCTAAAATCCAGCCGTGCCCTCATCGTCGTAATGAGGCGCCACGGGATCGCTCGCGCATGCAACCGTGACGCCCCGACGGTTGGCCCATCTATGCAGGCCACCTTCGCCTATAGAGCGCTCGCAGGCACCGTGAGCGCTCTATTGCCCTAGTGGCGAGTGGGAGGATTATAAGTGCCCCTCCCACTCTAGTGCGGAGGGTGAAGAAGCGCGTAGCGGCGTCTCCTTCTCCCCAGTCGTCTCCTGCGGAGCGGGTCAGCGTTAACGTTTGCTTCACGCTCCCGCTCCGCGGCCTCCTTCAAAGCCATGACCTCCTCGCAAAAGGAAGTCACGGCCGACCAGCACCTCTCGCTGCCGAGCATGCAGCGGATCACGCTCGACAACGAGATGTCTCCGCCTATCACGGCCACCAGGGCATGGCGCTGGGGCCCCCAAGCGGCGCACTCCTCGAGAGTGTGACTCGCCGTGTCTATTGGTGCGCCACACTCGTGACGGGCAGGGGTGGCTTCCCTCCTTGCAATTTGATGCAGGTACTTACCACAGCACCCGTGCCCAGTAAGTACCTGCGTCAGTCGGAAGGTCAACACTCCGTGCCGCCTTATGACCCAGCGACGAAGATGTGGACGTATAGCATCCACCGTCGCCAGGCCCGTCGCTGGGGACTCCAGATCCTCCTTCCACCATTGGATCAGGGCTCTCTGAGCCTGAGCCCTGATCGGAGCCGTCTGGTCCGCACTTGGGACTTGTCCTCTAGCTCTGAGGCTCGACCGGAAACGGTACACTTCCGCGAGCACCTCCGCCTGGAGTTCCCAGGGCGGATCACTAGCGAGAAGTATTGCCGCCGTCCATGACACTGTACGGTATCCACGTATCGCCCTCACCGCTATGACCCTCTGAGGCCTCCTCAAGAGGGCATGGTTCCGAGCGGTGAGTGCATCACACCAAATGGGCGCATCGTACAGTGCCATGCTTTGCACTATGCCGACATATAAGCGCCGGCAAGGGGAGTCCGGTCCTCCGACGTTGGGCAGGAGTCTGCCCAATGCAGTGGCGGCGCTCTCGAGCCTCGGAGCGAGCTGCGCGAAATGCGGACCAAAGCCCCATCGGCCGTCCAAGTTCAGGCCCAGGTAACTCATCTGGGCCCGAACCTCCACCTCCGCACCCTGGATGGCGACCCGCGCACCTCGGGGGGGAGGCCTTTGCGTGGGCCATGGAAAAGGAGAGCTTCTGTCTTGGATACAGAGACCCTCAGGCCCAGCATCTCGATACGGTCGACCGTTATCGACGTGCCGGTTTCTGCTAGGCGGGCCGCCTCTTCAAAGCTCCTCGCCCGGGCCGTGAGTAAGGTGTCATCAGCATAACAGATGACCCTCAGCCCGGGCGGTAGAGGAGCCCGCAGCAACCAGTCGAAGACGTTCCACAGGGTAGATCCCAGGGCGGAGCCCAGTGGAACGCCGCAGCCGACGCGACGTCGATATAGTCGGCCGTCGCCCCCCTCCCAGAGGACCTCTCTCTCCCGGAGGTATATACAATACAGCCTATGTCTTTTGAAATATTAAGTGTTACCGAAAGTTACGTTACTGTCTCTGTTTACTCACAGACATACGTTTTCTATATTATAATGTTCATGAAGATGTTTGTTTTTAATAAGAAAATAAAAAAAAGAGTTATTAAATAATTGATTAGGTATATTTAATATGAAGCTAATTATCACATAAAGATACAATAATTGTTAATTATTACATAAAGTAAAATAAAATATATGACTTTAGAACGCGTCTGAAATCCAGACCGCGACCTTTGCGTTCGAGACCAGACCAGGTTATCTAGACCAAGTCATTGACCCGTAGACTCGACGCTGCCAAAATTCTCCATTCATAAAGCGAACTGACATCAACTGTTACAGAACAATGACTTTTGTAGAAATGTTATTTAATCTATATTGGTTTTATAATTGTCTATTTGTGTTTTGGAATGCGATAATCTCACGAACTAAATCAATTAAAAAAATGTTACTTTTCATTAATAAGAGAGAGAATAAAGGAGAAATTATTATTATCTCCGAGACATGCAGATTTCCACCACATTTTCCTAGATCTTCAAGTACTTAAATTATTATATAGTACTTGAAAACTTACTAATACTTGACACACATACTAATACTTACACATACTTGAACCGGAAGTATTTTTCAGATATTCACTCACTGTTTCCACTAAACTATTTAGAGTTTGAATGATATATTCAAGAATAACATTTCAACTAAATCTTGTTGATATGTTTCTTTTAAAACATACAAACAATGAATTCCATTCAATTATAATAATTACGTTGATAAGTTTACGATAAGAATCATAATGCGTACTGAGTTCGTGCTTGAGCGTGCTTTTAAACAAAGCTTTTATATACGTTTGTATTATTCACGCGACTTCAGATTTTCCCACAAAGTAAGTTTACTAGTTAAATTAATTTTCTCGTACAGTATTTGTTCTATTTATCGTTTGTAACATCTTATAAGTACTGTATCAGCCTGTAAACAACTCACTGCTGAGCGAAGGCCTCTTCTCCATATAGAAGAAGAGTTAGAGCTTAATCCACGCTGCTCCATCATGAGTAACGATCGCTATCAGGTGTTTATGACAAAAACCGGGACTAATGGCTTTACGTGTTCTCCGAGGCACGGTGGGCGTCCCACAAGAACATACACCCAGACGGGAAATAAATATTTGCACAAATACAAATTTCTGTCTCGAGCGGGAATCAAACCCGCGACCCCTGGCGTTGAGGCGACTACTCGTACCACTACAACAGAACGGTCGTCACACCAGAACGGTCGTCTTATAAGTACATATTATATCAGATATATTTTGCAGTTTACCCGTGTAAATCCCATAGAAATTCCAGTATACGTGCTAGCTACCGTATAGCCTGTGTTAATCTATAATTTCAGATATCATCTTATACACAAAGGGCTCAGTATCATTGTGATGTTTAACGATATCTATTTGTTATGGGACCAGTAAAGTACTAGAAACCTGTTTTATTTTTCAAAAAATGTTTTTTTAAAGTTCGATAGGATTTTTTAAACTTTCAATATCACACTTTTATTACGAGGAAACGTAATGTACATGCGATCATGGCGTTTGCGACAGTAGCAAAATAATAATAATACTCTTTATTGTACACCACAAAGAAGCAGAAACAGAAATATTAGATATTTTTGATAAGCCCGTTGGCGCAGTTGGCAGTGACCCTGCTTTCTGTTCCAGGGTTGTGGGTTCGATTTCCGCCCGAGTCTGGGTGTAATATATTATTAAGTTGCCTACCTTAGGGACAGACGACCGTGCCGAGACCTACTCATACGTCTCGGGTAGGAGGGCTCTTGGTGAGAACCCCACGTTGGACGAGATCCTACGTGTGCGTCGGATAGGGCAGGAAGCGCTAATGCGGAGGTGGGGGGAGGACCTGGTGGTGCAGCCATATGGCACACGCGTAACGGCTGCCATTCGCCCGGTCCTTGAGCGATGGATGCGTCGAAAACGCAAGCCCCTCACCTTCCGTCTGACACAGGTTCTCACCGGGCACGGTTGCTTTGGTGACTACCTGTGTCGGACGGCCCAAAGGGAGCCGACGACTGAGTGTCACGATTGTGGCGCAGCGGTGGACTCTGCCCAGCACACCCTCGAGGTGTGCCCGAAATGGGCGGTGCTGCGTCAAGGTCTGACTTCGGTCGTCGGAGGGGACTTGTCGCTCCCGAGCGTCATCACCGCGATGCTCGGCGACGACGAGTCCTGGAAGGCGATGGTCTCCTTCTGCGAGACAGTAATGTCCCAGAAGGAGGCCGAAGAGCGGAGGAGAGAGGAGGCCGCCGACGTGGCCTCCATCCGTGAGTGACGAATGGGGGTGCGTAGGAGGCGCTACTTAATGCGCCTCCAGTAACGCCCTTGTGCCCGTGTCGGGCCGGGATGGGAACCCGGTCCTGCTAGACACGACGTCGTCGGGACTGTTTAGAGGAAAGCCGGACAGTCCCCATGTAGGAGAAGTCTGGCCTTTTCGCCGAGGCCAGCCTGTCGCTGGAGGGATCCTGTTGCCTGCAGATCCGGGACCCTCCAATTAAAGCGGCTGAAGGCTCCCGCAGGGGTTTAGTACGGTATTGCACTCCCAAAGTGCCGAGTCCGACATAGGTCTAGGACTGCCGACCATGGCGTCCTGGATATCATCCGTAAATGGATTACCCTGCGTAAAAAATAAAAAAAATAAAAAAAATAAAAAATAAAAAAAAAGGGACAGACGACCACGACCGTGTGTGTGTGTATGTTAAACATATTTATTGACATTTATATATAAAGATAGATCATATAGATTATTTATAGATTTTAGTTATGGAGGGGGGGGGGGATATTTTAAAACCTCACCACATACCAGAGGAGGGGATTAAAAGTAGCTAAAAAACAACACGTTATTAATGGACGACCCCTTACCTAGTTTTTTATGTATAAATATTAATGTCAAACAATATTAACAGTTAATCTTGTCGAAACTTTGTATTAAGGTTTCTAGAACGTTCGGTGATAAGCTGAAATCATCGCCAAAATAGTGAACAACCTTATTTGGTCACGACGATCTTATGATCAACAGCTTCAAAGAGGCTCTGTTCGTGTATTAGTGATTGAGGCGTTCGATTTTATTAAACAAATCTAGTTTTACGATTCGATTACTACAACCGTTTTCTTGTTGAATTCTAGTTAGAATTTAAATTAATTATTACGATAGTGAGACTTGTTTTTTTCAACGACTTCTAAGTAATAAAAAAATAAATGCGTTTAATATTCATACACGGTCGTCTGTTCCTAAGTTAAAGCATAAGATTCCTAAGGTTACCGTCAAATAAGGTCTTTTATTAAGTTAATTAGACAATATATATATATATATATATATATATATATATTATTTCGTATGTATCGTCTGTCTGTCAGTAACGGTATTTAAATTATACTAATAAAGTTAATTTGTAACCTTGAAACTTCTTGTTCTATTTCAATTTCTCATACTTAAAACTGAATGTTTATTAAATAACTAGTTATGTCCAGCGGTTTCATCTGTGATGAATGTATGTACAAAACGACTTCATTACTCCACTTCTAAAAGAGTATTTATCATAATGATTAGATTATAAATAAGATCTCAGGTATCACAGCTGTGAAAACTGGATCCAATTACGTGTAGCAGATTTTACTAAAGGAGGCCAAGACCCACCAAGGGTTGTAGCGCCACTGGAAGTAAGTAAGATGGTTGTCTGAATTCTCTGGAATTCCTCAATACAAAGCCTAGTGATTTCGCAGCTGAGGTGATTATACTATCGATACGATTGGAGAATTTTAATTCACTGTCTAGTATTATGCCTAGATCACGTATTACTCGAACAACAGTCAGTTTTTCAATATCACTATAATATTTAATATGTATGTAATTATGTTTTCTAGTAAACCTAATGAGGTGACATTTTTTAATATTGAGAAACATTGTATTATCATTACACCACTGAGAAAGGCGGTTTAGATCTTCTTGTAATAGTTAGACGTCAGAATTGTTTGTAATAGTTTTTCTTTTTACGATTTTGAGATCATCAGCAACAGATGCCAGATCAAACATACAAACAGAATATTCTAAAGATAATGTTTTTATCTTCTGCTACTTTCATAAAGATCTCTTTAATTATTGTATAGGTATATGTAGGTATTTGTGTATGTGTATATGTATGTATGTATGTATGTATGTATGTATGTATGTGTGTGTGTGTGTGTGTGTGTGTGTGTGTGTGTGTGTGTGTGTGTGTGTGTGTGCGTGTGCGTGCGTGCGTGGTGCACGCAAGGTTAGTATACAATAAATGACTTAGTTTTATACATTGGGACAATCAAATTTGTTATATAATTGACAACAGTTTGGCGCAGTGGCCACAGAGACTGCTGTTGCGCTAACGGTCGCAAGTTCGTTATGACACAGGATTTTATCCTAATGAACTGAACTGAATAAGCCTGTAAACGTCTCACTGCTGGAAAAAATTATATTAACCAACCCGTTTTTATCGACTGTAACTTTATAAACGGTGACCTTGTAAATTGCGCGTTGCGCATATCATTTATATGAACATTTATTAAAAAAAAATTATATCAGTCGGCTGTTACCTAAAACACAGGCATTAAGTTGCCTACCTTAGAAACAGACGACCGTGTGTGTGTGTTAAACATATTTATTTTATTTATTTATTGACCCTTATATTATTAATAGTTATTAACGACATGTCATTTTGAAAATGTTTTTAAACACTACATTTCTTAATACTATAAATAAGCAAAGAAAGAAAGAGAAAAGAGTAAAGCGGAATAATAATTAAACATCACCTCAAGAAACCAACCTAAGAACGCACAGGAGAGAACATTTGTAGTAGCACAAAAAAACATAAACTTAAAGACAAAAAGATATAGTTACAGCAAATATTAAAAAAGTTATAGATATGTTTTATTGATCATACAAGACTAGCCGTGCGGTGACCGGCAGAGAAGAATAGTCCCGAACTCCTGCCGAGATGCTGTAAAAGGAGACTAAGGTTCTAGTGTGAACAACTATACACCAACTGAATGGTGATGGGCAGCAGCGTCCCCATATCCTGCTACAACACACTGCTCGCCAACTCGGCTGCCAAGTTTAGCGAGTTTTCTCAAACCCCGCCAGATATAATGAGGGAGCATCGTTCAGCAGTGGACATCCAACGGCTGTAGTAGTGGATTTTTCTATTTTACCCTCAAAAGTTTAAATACAATTACATCAGCAAGCTAAATAAATCAATACTTTTGCATTTATAATTTACTAAGACCCAGTTTCAGCACTTGCTGTTAAGTTCTGGCTAACCTAACCGGCACCTTTCCGACAGGTTCAACAATTGTTTGGGTTATCTGTCAAAATAAGTATCAGTTAGGTTAACCGGAACTTAATAGCAAGTGATGTTTCGCTGGATATAGAGGGCGCCTTCGACAACGCTTGGTGGCCTAAGATTAAGGTCCGGCTGGCTGAGGAAAAGTGCCCCAATAACATCCGGAGGCTCTTGGGCAGCTACCTGAGCGACAGGCGTGCTACGGTTAGGTACTTGGGGGAGGAGCACACAAGAGATACCGGGAAGGGCTGCGTGCAGGGATCTATCGGCGGGCCGATTTTATGGAACCTGCTTTTGGATCCATTACTTCAGGAGTTGGAGGCCAAAGGCGACTATGCGCAGGCGTTCGCCGACGATGTGGTGTTGGTGTTTGAGGGTGAGACGGCCCTCGAGATCGAACGGCGGGCCAATGCCGCCCTCGAACATGTGAGGGCGTGGGGCGCATCTAATAAACTTCGGTTTGCGCCTCACAAGACCAACGCGATGGTTGTGACGCGCAAACTGAAATATGACGCACCACGTCTTCGCATGGGCGGGGTCGACATTGTCTTGACGAACGAGATGAAGCTGCTGGGGGTCGTCATAGACCGGAAACTCACCTTCAACACCCACGTCGCGAACGTCTGCAAGCGCGCGGTCGCCTTTTACCACCAGCTGGCCCGAGCGGCTAAGGCCACCTGGGGTCTCCATCCTGAAGTCATCCGCACTATTTACAGAGCGGTGGTTGAGCCTGTGATCTTGTATGCGGCTGCCGTTTGGGCACCGGCCGTGGACAAACTCGGGATCCGTAAGCAGCTGAACGTGGTCCAGCGAGGCTTCGCGCAGAAGCTTTGTAGGGCATACCGGACTACCTCTCTGAACTCGGCACTATTGCTCGCTGGGATACTCCCTCTCGACCTCCGTGTCCGCGAAGCCGCGACGTTATACGAGGCGAGGAGGGGTATGCCCCAGGACGTGATTGGGGATCGAGAGGTGGAGCGGATGTCTCCGGCTCTGCGGTCTCCGCATCCCGCCTGCCATATCGACCTGGAGTTCCAGTGCCTGGCTGACCAGGAACAATTTTTAGCTAATAGCAACAATGATTACAACATCTTCACGGACGGCAGCAAGATTGAGGGCAAGGTGGGAGCGGCGTTGTCCGTATGGACTGGCGCCGCTGAAACCAAAACCCTCAAGCTTGCTTTGCCGTCCTACTGTACGGTATACCAGGCAGAACTCTTGGCGATATGCCGGGCGGCGCAGATGGCCGCGGACCGCTTGGCCGGATCGGTCGGGATTTGATCCATTGATGAAAATCTTGATTATATTGATTATAATTGGTCTGATTTAATATTTTTTTCGACTCGTATCAGTCGGCACCTCGCTCAGCAAACGAAACCGAACTGACCTGTAACGATCGATCACTCAACGCCGGCAGGAAGCACACACACTCAACAATAAACCTATAAATAAATCATGAGACATGGTATAATGAGCTCGGATCCAAGGAGGTTCTGAAATATATTCATACCAATCAAATTAAAACTTTAAAAAGTTATTTTACGAAATAATATTCGCGACTACACATTTTAATTTTCATCCCTTCTCTCAAGGGTACTGGACTGAACTGAATCAGCCTGTAAACATCCCACTGCTGGGCAAAGAGTTCGCCAACATATAGAAGGGTTGGAGCTTAACCCAGCACGCTGCTCCACTGCGGTGGACAATTTCCCTACCATGAGTTGCGATCGTTATCCGATGTCTATGATAACAACCGGAACCGATGACTTTACATGCTCTCCGAGGCACTATGGGTAGACCCTCAAGGACACACACCCAGACCGGAAACGAATATTTATACACAATACAAACACAAATATCTGCTCCGAGCGGAAGTCGAAGCCGCGATCGCCGGTGTTGAGGCGACTACTCGTACCACTACACCAGAACGGTCTCTCAAGAGAACTGTAACGAATTTCGGGATAACAAAATATATAGCGTCCTAGTTCGTAATATGGTCTCAAATCATTCCAAGTTTCATTTAAATTCATTCAGTAGTTTGGCGGGATGCGCGACCGATCGCCGGCGACCGGTAGATAGAAACAAATAGACATACAATAATCGAGTCAAAAAACATACAGATTTGACTTCAGTATCGATAATATATTGGTTCGCATCAAAAACTATTTTATATCTTTTTGAATGTGTATTGGTGTTACTCGAGACCGCGCCTTTGAAGTGATGCCACACATGTTTACTCACCTGATTGATTGGAAATAAATGACTTGGTACACTTTCGTACAGAATTCATTCACATATAACTTTGTATTAATAATAATTAATATAATTTTATTTATATTGAATGAATCAGCCCGCAAACGTCCCACTGCTGGGCGAAGGTCTCTGCTCCATATAGGATGAGGTTGGAGCATAACCCACCACGCTGCTCCACTGTGTGTCTCTGTGTGTATCCAGATCGGAAACAAATATTTGTACAAATACAAATATCTGTCCTGAGCGGAAATCGAACCCGTGACCGTCGGCGCTTGGCGTTGAGGCGACTACTCGCACCACTACACCAGAAAGGTCGTCTAATATACTACTATACTAGAATTATACTCTCCAATAATCTCTATCGTGGCTACCCTCTGGTAGAAACTTACAAGATAACAAAGATTAGATGGTCATGTAGAATGTTAGGAACCTTATCAGGACATTCAACGTAGGCTAATTAGTCCCTGGAAGTATAGATAACGTACAATCTCTGAATTGGAGCTCTCAATCAACGAGCTACATTTATCAATCGAAGGCGGCGTGTTTACGGAAATCGTAAACAGGGCAGGGTTGTCGCGTTACATATTAATTTAATTTCTTTTTTATGATACTAAGTTTAAAAATATAATAGAAAATCGTTATATGCTCTACACGTCGATCATAATTTCACACTTGTTTTCATATTTCAATGTTGTGTATATGTGTTAAAAATACACAGACGGTCGTTTGTTCCTAATGTATGCAACTTGATGGTAGTAAAAAAAAAGCATAAAAAATAAAATCATCATTATCCCATAACGAGACTAGGCTCAAAATTCGTGTTTTAGGGAGTAGTATTTTTGAAAATCAAAAAAAAAATCGAAACATACAAACAATCTTAATCTTTATATTATTCGGTATTTTATTTTTTTAATTCATAATGAATTAAAAAAAATAAAATACCCAAATCGGACAATTTTCCGCTAAGATATGGCTATTTAAAAAAATCCCAAAAATTTATTTCCCGATTGGTTGGATGAAAAAAATTTAAAAAATCATAAAAACCCTTTTCTAGAGGTACAAAAAATTGCTCAAATTTCAGCAAAATCGGCGATGCAAAATCCATTGGTAGGACGAGTTATTATTAGGAAGGTAATTCTTCATTCCTTAGGTTTGTTGCAATTAACAGATTATCAACAATAAATAAATAAACTTTCATAAAAATTAATATTCTGCGTTCTCAAACGTAGGGTACATCCCTAGCTTCGTCCGCAAACCGGTACGACGGCGCGCTGTCACAACCTGACCCGACTAAATTATTCAACGGGAAGTATTTATCGATACCGAACATCACTAGTGATGCATTGTTTCAATCCGCAAATCGCTGGGCCGACTATCTATACATCAAACCGCTGCCCCGTTCGCTACAATGACAGACAGCGCTTTTGTGCTGGAAACGTCCATCAATGTAAGATAAATATCGGTTTTTTAAATATATTAAAGCGCTTGATCGACAATGGATGCAGTAAAGTTTACCCTTTGTACTGTTTTCAACTAAATTATTTTATGAAATTAAAACCTAACGTGTTGGACGTTAAGTAATTTATAACAAACACTTTTTCGGACTTGAATGTTTAGACACATACTTTTGCCTATTTTCAAGATATATAATTAAAAAAGTATCTTTTATTAAAGTATTTATTTAATTGCACACTGGAAGAATAGCAATCCATATTCCCAAAATTGATAAAAATTAATAATATAGAGTCGTTACGAATTATAATTGGCAAACATAAAATCAAATATTTAGACATTTCCAAATAGAATTAACAATACAATTTATTGTGTCTGACAGACAACAATTTGGAGGCAATAAATATATCAAAATAAATAAACTGTACAGCGCTGCATCGCTCGAAAGGTCACAGTGCTGTGGAAAGTCCGTCAATCATTCATTCTTATACAACGTTGGCATACATTAGCCGTATAATAAAGACAATTCGACGTCCCTATTGTATCATTTTTTTATCTGAAGTTTTTGATTACAGATGAATAAATAATTACAAAAGAAAATAAATACGCTTAGGAATTTTATGATTAGGTATGAATATTTGTAAGTTTTTTTCAATGTTCAAATTATTAATATATACATATTTTATAAAATTAAATTAAATTCTAAAATCCAGCGTATCTTTACTTATACCTTACTATTAAAACTATTTGAATGAATGAATGAATCAGCCCGTAAACGTCCAACTGCTGGGCGAAGGCTTCTTCCCCATATTAGGAGAAGGGTTGGATTATAATCCGCCACGTTGCTCCACTGCGGGTTAGTACTTAGATATAATTTTTCCCTATTATGAGTAACGATCGCTAGCAGGTGTTTATGATAACAACCGGGACCGACGACTTTACGTGCTCTCCGAGGTATTTTTGGGGAGACCCCCAAAAATACATACACCCAGACTGGAAACAAATATTTGTACAAATACAAATGTATCAGCCTGTAAACAACCCACTGTTGAGCGAAGGCCTCTTCTCCATGTAGAAGAAAGTTTGGAGCTTGGTTAATGTGGTAGTGGATTTTTACATTCTATCTTCAAAGATTTAAAATCATTAAAATTTAAATACATCAGGCTGAATTAATAAAAAAACGAAAAAAAAAATAGATTAAAGTGACAGTCTAGACAATGTAAATTTTGCATAAACTAATGGCATAAGGTGGCATAAGTGTAGATAAAATGACGTTGGAACAAAGATGTCACGCCTACGTCACGTTCGTCTTAAAGCGTCAATTGTATTGTTGTTGAAGACAATGATAGCACTTGGATCTCTGATGATAAAACGAAACTTTTTAAATAAAAGTAAGGTCGTGATCAAATAAAGTACAACGAACTTCTTTGTTTATACTAAACATGGTGACTCTCGCGTTTTCATCTATATAAATCATGTCCGCGTGAAATGATACCAATAATACTAGCAGAATTCCACGTTCAATCACAATTCCGATTCTCTGGGCAAAAACTGTCACCAGTGGAGGCTATGAGACGTGGAGTCGATTCTTTTAGATATTTTTTTTGCACTGCTACTGTCTAAGGTCCAAGTGTTTCGACTGAAACTGCACAAAGAGATAATTTGGGATAAGCGACCAATTCCAAAACGTAAATTAAATATAGCATAATTTTAAGTTTCCAACTCACACATTCACAATACCAACAAAACAAAGCAGAAAATTTACCATCCCGAAGTTCGTAGTATTGCATCTGCCATTCGCCTACAACTTCCGATTGCACACAATGCCTCTTTATATTAACATCTCAATCACGACCCACGCAAAGGAGTCCTTCAGGCGGTGCCGTGAACCGCGATACGGGGTCAAACCAGCCCCGGCTCCGTAATCTCCCTGATCAGCACAACAAAGCTAACCCGACAGATGAAAAAAAGAAGAAGAAAAAGAATCAAAAATACGAACCAGACACACGATCATAGTTCCGTACAACTAAAATAACTAATATTATTATAAAAATCGTCATTTGATATTTTTAATGAAAATATGCTTAAGTTTTCAGAAATCTAAAAAAAAACTTTATTTCGTATTAAAGTTCCTATTGCGTTGTTATTATTATTTTTTTTTTGTCCTTTATTTTTTAAGTAACTGTTTTATAGCAAAGTTTATAACTGTTTTTAATTTAAATTAAAACGAATCAAAAATTCACTTGATGCAAGTATGCAAGAAGTACCTACTTTCGAGTCACTAAATTATATTATAATTTATGATAATCGGATTCGGAATGTAGATTCTGCTTACAAGAACTGGGAAGAAACTAAACAATTACGCTATTTAAAATCGTCAATACATTTAATAACTTAGTTTTAACAATTATTTAAAGTTAATATTGTTTATTTTATAAGATAAAAACGAATACTTACCACGATGTAGTTTATTCGCGAGACTTTGTGAGTCTCGTCGTAACACGAAACGTATAACTGTTTGAAAACCGCGAGCGTCTAAGCCTAAAAAGTATTTAATATTATCATAATATTATATACCAGTTACGTAACGGATAACCAGCCCTTGACCCAACAGACTTGTAAAAAAGGATTCCTTTAGCACCCTTTTGCCACTGATTCCTAAAAATTATAGGAACTGACGAGAGGTCATCGTACCGAAATGAGATTTGAATGTTATATGATAGTTAAATAAGAGTCGAAGGTAATTATTCGTAGCGTCGATGGAGGTACGGTAGTATCGTTTGTTTGAGCGGTTTTATTATTTTTGTTTATATTTTAATTAATTTAAATTAAATTGAGATAAATTAAATATATATTATTATGTTAATGAATATTATTTAATATATATGATGCTATAAGAATCTTGTATTTCTATGTTTCATAATATCAAATTTCGTGTTTTCTGTTTCAATTTATTGATGTGAAACATCTATAGGCGCACGTAAAACCGATTTTTGGCGTGGCGACGCATGCCGTGGCGACGCGTCGCCACGCTATACGGTGGTATATATATACAGTCTATATGCAGTAGTGTGTGCGATGTGGCGACGCGTCGCCATGCGCATTCGAAGTCACTGATTAAACGAATTAAGTAGTCACGATTTGAAATAAATTCGTAAATTTTTGTATTTAATGAAAATAAATGTTTATTCAATAAATAGTCATCGTTATCTGGAAAAAAATCGTAATATTTTATTTTATCATTATGACATATTTAGTTCCTATCACAATATGTTCTTTTCTGCATATTACTTTTACAAAATAATGTCGATGTTTCACATCTGCCAGGCGTCCCGTGACGGCTCACATGCTTTTTTACCCGACTGCGACAGAAGGAGGGTTATGTTTTTCGAGTGTATGTATGTATATATGTATGTATGTATGTATGTATGTATGTATGTCCATTTCTTTGGCACGCCCTACAGCCCAAACGGCTGGACGGTTTTTGACATATGAGGTGTCGTTGGATTTGTCTAAATTGTAGTAGTGACATAGGCTATATAAATTTTCAAAATGGCGCCCGCAAATGGCGGAATGAGGGGGGGGAGTTGAATCTTTTTTTCTTACTGTAGCAATATGGGTATCAAATGAAAGCTAGTAAATTGTTTTATTCTTTTTAGTTTATAAGAGTATTTTACGCAGTCGGGTTTTTGATTTTTTTTAATTAAGCATACTTGTTTACTGTAATAAGTATTGCGGAGCAGCATGTAGGGTAAGGATACAGCTCTTAATTATTTTCTTCATTATTCATATTTAACAGGAAAAGAGAGTCTTGACCAATATAAGTAAATATATTTAATAGATATAAAACAGTAATATTTATAAATTATACTAATTTCGTTAGACAATAATAATAACAATTATGAAATAAACGTTTTCTTGTTATCTCGTGTTTAACTATTAAGCAATGTAACCTAAATTAAGAATGTAGGTTATAACTATCGGACTTACGCTTACGTTAATATTAAAAAAGTCTGTTAGTTGTCATAACTTATTTCTTAACAAATATTATTAAGTATTTTGAACGTTCGGAAAGATAAAAAACGTCTTTTCATCCGTCATACTTCAGTGTCTGAAGTCGAAAGTCTTCGACCAATGTGTGTTACCAGTGATGACATATGGATCTAAGACGTGGTCTCTGACTATGGGCTCCTTAAAAATGCTCAAAGTCGCACAGCGTTCAATGGAGAGGCTATGCTTGGTATTACTCGAGATCGAATCAGAAATGATGAGATCCGCAACGAACGAAGATTGCCGACATTGAAAAAAGACATTTGAAAAATATTTAAAATACACTATAAAATACACTATAAAGTAGAGTGACGTTGTTTTAATTTTTTTTTTTCTTCAATTAAATTTTAGAATGTCCGCATACTTAGATACCTTCCAAATTTATTTAAAAAACTGTAGGTAATAATTTAAAATAAAAAAAAAGTTTACACGGAAAATTCCATATGATTCTTTTTCATTATACAATATTTCCAGTGGAATGATTCCTTATAGTTTATCTGTTCATTTGTGAGTGATTAAATTATATCTCAAGATTTATTTCCGTTAAAAATTTCGAGCTATTGTGGCATGATGAAATTAAAAACTTATTTTTAATCCATTTAGGATGTTCATAAAGAATTGTAAGAAATAAAAACCATTGAAATAAGAAGCTAAATTTTGTTTTGGTGGCACATAATACAACTGAACCCATATCGAATAATTCCATCACTAATAAAAGGGTAAATTATTAAATATGTCCTATGTATTATATTGACGACCGTCCTGGTGTAGTAGTGCGACTAGTCACCTCAACGCCGGCGTTCGTGGGTTCAATCCCGCTCGGGGCCGATATTTGTATTTGTAAAAATATTTGTTTCCGATCTGGGTGTATATTCTTGTAGGTCTCCCCACCGTGTCTCGGTGAGCACATAAAGCCGGTTATTGTTATAAGCACCTGATAGCCATCGTTACTCGTAATAGAGAAAACTATTTGCCAAACCGCAGTAGAATGGCGGATTATGCTCCAACCCTTCTATATGGAGAAGAGGTTTTTGCCAAGCAGTGGGTCGTTTACAGGCTGATTTTGTATGTATTATATTATATAAATATATGTATCGAAATCCAACGCAGGTGTAATCGCGAACTAAGTCTAGTTAAATCTATAACATTACCCCAATTCAAACATTGTTAAAATAAACTACCTATAATTCCACGCGCGTGTTACATTGTAAGCAAATATTTACAAATTACATTTTAACTAACTATTCAAACTGACCTGATATGAAACATCATATAATCTATTCAAATGATTCATTCAACAAACGAGTATTCAACCAATTTATTCAGGCAATTCTGAACAATAAAATTTACTAGTTCGGAGGAACACGAAGCAGCATGTGAGACACGTAACGCCCTCAATTCGTATTGGAACAGATAATTATGATGTCTGAAAATAACCATGGCATTAACGGATAGTTAAACTCAGGTCTTCGAGGTTAGTATTTCATACGGTAGTAATATGGCCTAGATCAGTGATTCTAAACTTTTTTTTGCCGCGGCACACTTTTACCGATTTCAAAATTTGGCGGCACACTAAGAATAAGATAAGCTCAATACTTTAATTATGATACACCGTGTAAAATAGTTTATGATAATAATTTTGAATGTTATATAAAAGAATACAGATGTACTACAAAATCGACAGTGCGTTTATTGAAGGATTAATTGCAAAGGTGGCATTAAAATCAGTTGTTTTAGATATCTATTCCTGTTAAAATAATTTTTACATTTTATTTTTAAATTATATTATTTAATAATTTTAACATAATTATATTTATATAAGTACTTTTCCTAAATTTAATCTTTATTCGTAATAAAAAACATTACAATTTCTACTATATGATCCGTTAGCGCAATTGACAATGACACTGCTTACCGTTGAAGAATTGGTTCGATTCCCGCCCCGAATCTTGGTATAATATATATTTATATATGTATCATTATATGTACAAACAAGAGAAATCGTATATCAGTCGGCATTTACCTAAAACACAGACATTTATTTGCCTACCTTAGGAACATACGACCACACCTACAATATATAGTTTATAAAAAAAAAATAATTTTAACATTTCTAAAATTTAGCGGCACAGTTTAAGAATTTGACGACACACAAAGTGCCACAGCACTGTGGTTGAGAATCGCTGGCCTATAGGCTACGATAGTCGTACGTCTTAAAGACTTTTTCGACGTAACTACCTGTCACATACACAGTTCAGTAGTTGGTTATTTTATATTTCATTTATTGTTTTTGCTATTTCTTTACTGAAGGGCTGAATTTCAAACATACCTCGTGGTGATGATAACGTGTTAACAAACAAAATATAATGTAAGAAAAAAATATTTTTAAGATGAAAAATATACGGAAAAACTGAAAGATATAATAATATAATGGTTTTTAAACATTATATCAGAAATTCAAATGTAACATAAATTAATTTAAGTTGACGCTAACAAGCAAGCGTAAAACACTGCGTAGATCGCATGTACGGTGCGCTCTTTATCTGAATGTCATTTCCGTATTTAGTTTAACTTCTTTAAGCTTTTGTACCGACCCATAATAACAATGTACCAGATACTAGATTTCGACATTACTACCTAACTGTATAGTTGACTAATTTAGTCAAATTGATAACATATCAGAAATGAGTAAGCAATAGTGACGGAGGAAGCATCTGTAAGAGTAACACTAAAAAGTATTATATATATTTCATATTCCGTATATCTACTTCACGTATAGGTAGTTCATTTAAAAGAGATGGAAGAGAAAGAAAGAGATAGTATATGTTTTCAACTTTTAATAATTTTTTTGTTTAGTTTCTTCCGTCTAGACCCTTAGTTCCCAAAGTGGTACAGAACCCCCAGCGGTACACGGGAGACTCGACGTGGGTCTTCGTCGGCGTGACAAAAAAGTGGGGGATCACAATTCGTAAGCGGGAGTCCACGAAAAGTCTGCTTTTGATAGTGAAGAATTAAAGTGTTAGCTTGACTTCACCTATCATCATGTAGGCAGGTAATATTTTCAAACGCTCAACGTCTATTACTTCTAAAAACTTGCATATTCCATGTTAAGTACAGTGTCGAGTAGGAATGTTCGATATATATCGATATTTCGTAAATACTCGATGCATTCGATATAGCGAGGACCTTTTTTTAGAAGGGACGCTATGACTCTTTTTTTTTGTCTGAAAATTGGGAAAATGATCAGGGCGTCCACCGGAACCAGCTAAATTTTGACAGTGATCTGTGAGAAAAAAAGTTTAGGAACGTCTGGTCTGAATGGCTGAAATGGCTGGGTTAATCCTGTCCGAAATAACTTCTTTCGTTTTTAAAATAGAGCAAAGCAGATCACTAACGTTCACGCAGGATCACGGGTAGGGGTCCACACTAACTACCAAGCGAAGCGAGTCCTTCTTGAGATCATTTTGATTCATTCATTTAAAAAAACTACTAAGTATTTATTCTTGTTTTACGTGACATTTTAAATTAAATATATCCTATTAAATCAATTTAAATTGTTAGTTTTATTATTAATAAAACTAATGGAGACTAAGCAATCATAACATTAAATTCTGCTATGAAATTAAATCCAAGGGACGTATCAACAAAATTTTTAATAAAATCTCGTTGATAAACAGATTAACTGGTAAAAATACTTGTAAAAGATAAAAACACTTTGAAGTATTCAATGTAATGTCACTTTTTATTTAATTAAAAGAAGAAATCTTAATCTCGTTACATTTTGAATAAACTTTTAAAATATTTTATGATCGGTTTGTTTTCGTTAGTAACTTTTTATTCTTTAGTTTATCACTATAATCTATTAAATTCTTATTAAGTCTATTTCTACTAAAATAATTATTTTTTGTGATTGTCTATCGTAAGTGTGAAGTCTACAGTTACCAAGGTCATAATGTGATAAATTAAGGTCAAAATGAGCTTATGAATATCCTAAAAACTGGGTTAAGATCACCTTTAGAGTAGTAGGGTTGGAGCTTAAGCCGCTCCACTAAAATCAATAATATGAACGAGTGTGACACATATCAACTTACTTCAAATCTTGCGCAAAAGAATTTTTAACTCAAACTGTAAAATCCAGAGATAAGCGCATTTAAACAAACAAACATTTCAACTTTATATTATCACTAACATTCATAAGATACGAATCTCTTATTTAAATACATGTCTTACTTTTATTTCATTATATTCTTTGAAACCATTAAATGTTTTAGTTTTTACGATTTGTGTGAAGTAAACGAGTGTTTTATAATTAAAGAGCAAATTTCGTTCTTCAGTTTTTCCTCTGAAACATTTTTATCAAGGAGATCTTTGTTATCGTAATGTAATTCTTCATTAAACTAGGTCACAACCGTGACTTTGTCCGCGTTGCTTATTCTATATATGTATTTAATATTTATTATATTATAATCAATTTTAGTTTTGTGTATTAATTGAATAGTTGCATACAGAAAATTACCATTCACATTATGACATACAACTTTATACAAGTCCAAGTTTTCATATTTAAAAAAAAAATTATTAATATACATAGTCTACGTTGCTTATTATATACATATATAACAACTAAACAGCACTTACAAAAGCGAGAAAACGCACATAATAAAACACGTAGTCCTTATATAGGTAAGTCGTTGTTTATTATAACTTTATGTTAGAAAAGCGCCGAGTAAGACATAAAAGTTGGAAGATTTAATTGAAATATATTCACATAATTTTTCTTACTTATACATATAAATAAATGTAAAAAATAAGCGATGTATTTCAACGATTTTTTTTTTCATTATTATTAATAAAGCTTTGATCAGACTGGGCGTGTACTACGTTGTGTACTGACACTGCACTAACCTGTCTTGTAATGTACAACTGTGATACAATGCAAGGAATTTATATACAAAATGGAATGCGCACGTGTGCTTAAAGAATCTTTCCTAAAAGAGGGATTGCATCTCTTTCTACCATGTATTCAAGGCAACTTAGTACAAGGCAGTAAAGAAGAGACAAAATACCAGTAGTCAAGGAAATCCTCGGAACGATTTTTTTACTTTACATGTTGGAAACAAATGTTAACCTTATGTCAGTTATTTCAAGGTGCATACAATTTTATTAAGTGAGCGTTCCAGTAATGATATAAATTCCTTGGATACAATATAATACTGACATTAGCGGTTGAAGTGCGTAGCGTAATGACGCGACACTGTAGCGCGACGATGAATACGTGTCCAGTGTGATGAAAGCTTATACATCATATTTTGTATACTAATCGTTGAGTAATATTAACTACTGTAATTAATTTTAGTTCTGTAAATTTTGTGGAAAGTTAGATACAGAAAATTTACATTCACTTCATACAAGTCCAAGTTCTCATATAATAAAATTTATTATTAATATTATTCATACATTAAATCATACCTATTTTAATATAATTGAATATAGTTTTATTAGCAAATAAAACTTTATGACGCTAATATATTGTTATTTGTGCTATATTATTCATAAAATAATAGTAAATAAGCTCCTAGAATAGAAAGGATTCGGTATTAGTATTAACGGTGAGTACATCCTCACCTTCGATTTTCCAACGATATCGTGCTCATGACAGAATCCTCAGAAGACCTCAGCTAATGCTCGGTGACCTCGATGGAGTTTCCCAATAGGTGAGCCTTAAAATGAACATGGACAAGACGAAAATCATGTCGAATATCCATGTCGTGCCCGCCCCTATATCAGTCGGGAATTCTGTTCTCGAAATTTTTGACGAGTACATCTACCTAGGACAAAAGGTCCAACTTGGTAGGTTCAACTTTGAGAAAGAGGTCAATCGTAGTAGGAATAGTAGTTAGGATAGGTAGCGTTCGGGAAGTTAAAAAACGTCTTTTCAATCGTCATACTTCAGTGCCTGAAGTCGAAAGTCTTCGACCGATGTGTCACCAATGATAACATACAGATTTGGACGTGGTATCCACCTATGGACTCTTTAAACAAGTTCCAAATCGCACAGTGAGCAATGGAGAGGGCTATGATTAATATTTCTCTGCTGGATCAATTACTGATTCATTTGTATTAAATAGTGCTAAAACAGCACAGATGATTCGCTAATGTCACGTAGAATGCAAAAAAAGACGAAAGAGATTAATCGATGCGGTTATTTAGTTATATAACCAAATTAACTGTATCCGTGCACATAATTAACAAATAAAACCCTAAAAACAAACACTAATTTTCCGTTTCCATGTATATCTAATAAAAATACGTATTCATAAAGCTTGATGAGAGCTCGTGAGCCTCTGAGTGTATTTATTATAAGGGAAACATAACTCCGTGTAATTAGCATCGTGAAATATAGTATAATTGTTCTATAAATATTTTAATACTTTTTGTTGATAAATAATTGCTCAATTAAAAATGTTTTTCATTAAACCTCAAAAAAGGCTCAAACACAAACATTTTATTTTAGAAAATATATATATACATACATATTAAAATTTAAGGAAAAGTCAGTCTCTTCCACATAATCTTTAGGTGGTGGTATAATTCTTTAGGTGACAGGACACAAGATTTAACCACGGCACACACCACAGGCCACGGAGCAACGTACGCGGTACCCGTGGTCCACCTTGTAAGGGCGGGTGAGGGCGCACGGTGGGTTATTTTAGTGGGTGAGTGCCCCACACTACGACCTGAGAGACAACGGGGTCTGCGGTCAGGTATATTTTTTCACGACAAAACAAAAAAAAGGATATAGTGATCACCATCCTGGTTGTTGTAGAGTTGTTCGCACCACTAAGGTCTTAATCGCCTTTTACGATTCTTCTTCTTCTTCTTCAAGTGCCTCTCCGACTAGCGAAGGTTGACAGTCAGCTCCGAATACTTCATCTTGTTCTTCACAAGGCGAAAGAGCTCAGCAGCACTCGCGATTCCCGTCCATTCTCGGATGTTGCATAGCCAAGACTTTTTTCTGCGACCGACGGCTCTCCTTCCGGCAACCTTTCCCATCATAATTAGTTGCTAAAGTTCATATCTTTTATGCCTAAGCACGTGACCGAGATATGCGATAAGTATTATTTTTACGATAATATAAGATAATTATCTTATATTATCTTATTAGGCCTTGCTTTAATTGTAGTTAATAACATCTATTAATATGTTATAATTACCTAAATATTACATAAATGATAACCGACTGTTAAGATGTTTAAGTACTGAGCTGTTGAATATTTAATAGTATAACTCAATTTTTGAGATTTGCCAAGACCATGGCATACATCTATATGACCTATACAAATATCTTTCGTGAGCGGAGATAGAATCGCGACCGCTAGCGAAACGGCTATTTGCTATTTGCCAATGCACTTACGCGTCTTCATATTTAACTTATATATTTGAACTATAATCACTATAAAATTATATTATAAATAACATTCAGGAACACGTTGTGTATGAAATTACACTTGACCGTTATAGCCATATAAATGATTATAATAAACTCGCCAATAAAGTTTAAGGATAAGCGTATGTTTAAATGTTGACGATGCTTACTTATTTAGCGCTTACACAGCGATTGACAAGGATCTGAATACGGCACATAATAAATTGGTAAAATTTCCTTTTTTGATAATCAAATGTCATAGATGGCGTTAGGTTGGATGCTAGCTAGAAATCTCCGAAAGTTAGAGTTGCCATTAAACCTCCTTTTCATCCGCCCTTGACGAACATGATAAGGCCGAGTACTAATTTTTAATATAAATAAGGGGAGAAAACGAGCCGACAGCACTGCTATACTACGCATAAAACTCTCAAATTATAGCACTCAGGAAAAACCTCAGGAGGAAGGTTATTTCACAACTTACACGTACGCGAAAAAAATAATGTAAAGCCCGCGCATTAGATGCAACCCAGTCTTCCACCACTATGGCTCCTTTTTTACGCCTGAATCTTTCAACCGCCCTTGAAGACCTTGATAAGGCCGAGTACATGGTGGACAACCTGGAAACTCAATGTTTTCTCAGCTCTCTTATTCGATGTAGAGAATGGATTCGATTAAGTCTGGCACAATTAATTTACAAACATCGAAGACTGCCATGGCTCGTGCTTATCATACGGGACTACTTATGGAATCGTACCTTCCTGTATCGAGTTAAAAGTCCTTTCCTCTCCTCAATTTTGCTTCAGTCTCTCAGGACAGCACTTTTTCTTTAGTTGTATTCTTTATACATGCATGACATCCCTAAGTCCACAAACGTTAAATTAACATATTACGAGTAGCCCTATTTATAGAAGACAACTCTCTTTTCACCATTTCGATCTCAATAGAGATCTTATTACTTGACGTACACTGCTGATCTATTAGGCGCATGGTTTCGGAAATTTAGGTTTTATTATTAATATTTTCTTTTTTCTTATACTTTGGAGTGTTTTAAGGTTGGCAACTTAATGTCTGTGTTTTAGGTAACATCTGACGGATATACATATACATAATTTATTTATATATACACCCAGACTCGGGACAGAAATCGTATCCAAAAAAAGCGGAATGCAAGGTCTCTGCCAACTGCGCCAATGGGCTAACCAAGGAATTGAAGTCAACCCGAATAAAAATATCTCAATTTACTTCTCTCTCTCTCTCTCTCTCTCTCTCTCTCTCTCCATTTCTTCTTTCCAAGAAGTGTCTTAAATAAATATCCCAAGTGAATATAAAGCCTCTTGAATTTCTCGACCTGCACATCCGCACGATCGCCGTCTGTGGTCGTACCTTGTTAATGTTTATGTACCACATCTTACCATACGCATAGCCTTATATTACGCTTACATTATACATTATACGCTTATTATAATTCAGTGATTTTCGGCTTAAAGGCATTACTCGGATGTAACCTTTAATTTAAAAATTTGGCAATAATTTAATTTAATTTAATCCTGATTTTGAAATGTTCATATTTAAGGAAAATTAGCATTTATAATACGGACGATCAAGATATTTTTAAGCATCTTGTAATTTTTAATATTTGGTGATGTACGAGTTATCGTATAATCTGTCTCAAATTTTGACATGGGGTCTAAAAAAAATTACTTATTTTGTAGTTAATAGCTTTTAGTTTGACAATTTAAAATCTGTGAAAATTTGAAAATGATAGGTGTAATGTAACATTACAAGTTGACGTTATTTTCTATGATCCCTAATTGTATTTTATAATCTCGCCGTAAAACAGCTTAACATGCGTTCATATCACAATTATAGATGAGGCTTAAACTTTATAGTAAAATTCAGTTTCCCGCCAAGTGTCATAATATGTGTACAGATAATAAAGTACCTTTTTACTAACCGGACTTTACCGGAACCAATTTTTAATGAAAAGATTGTTATTTTATTCTCTTTCAATTTTATTTTGAGATCAGGCTTAATAAAGAATAATAATTTATCTGTTTCTCATAAAATTGTATCCTTTTAAGGAAGTTACGGCGTTGAAGCCATCTTTGTTTATGTGCAGTCAACACGAAAAGGGGTCAGTCTTATGGTCAAACTAATATCCGTTTTATGTTTTGAATATAATGGCGAGCTTACTGAAGTGAGACCTATGTGCTTAAAAAATATTTCGGAAAAACCTTTTGAGTAATCAACATGATTTTCTTAAAAATCTTATTTAAAAACAATTATTAATACACTCATTTGCAAAAAAAAACGGGCGGTTTCGATTTTCTTCCTGGCTGAAAAAAATAAAATACCAAAAAGGTTTTAATCATTTGAACATGTTACTGGCCAGTTATAAAAGTGACATAATGTTTATAAGAGTACATTCCAAATTCAAATTTTTGACTGAGCCTGGTTTTCAAAGAAAATAACTTTTAACTACATTTTGTGGCGCGAATTCCCTATAGTTAATATCGACTCTAATTAACTTTTTGTCAATTTTTATTAAATTATCTGGTGTCCTTGACATTTAAAAGTATTGTTATTGCTGTTTAGCAATCTCGAAAATGGTAGATAAAGTGATAAAAGCGAGCAAAATTATTGCGCTGCTTGAAGAAGGTTGCAGTCAATGCTTCGTGGCTCAGAGGTTAAATGTGAGTCGGTCGACAGTTCAAAGGACCTGGCAGCGCTATCAAGAGACAGGTTCCATCAAGAGAAGGCATGGTTCTGGCAGAAAGACATGTACCGAACCACGGGATGATCGTTTTCTAGTTAGTCAAGCGTTGAGAAATCGCAAATCTTCTTATGTGGACCTCAAGAACACCCTCGAAGAAGTAAGAAATGTGCAAATTAGTCTATGGACGGTCAGGAGGAGGCTTCTCGCTGTTAATATACACAGTCATCGCACGGCACGCGGCCCTAAATTACTCCGTGGACATCGAGTTGCCAGACTTAGCTTCGCTCGAAATTGTGTGTCATGGACTCATGAAGACTGGGATAGGGTATTGTTCTCCGATGAAGCCAGGATATCTCTGCATGGTGAAGACCGACGTCGGCGAGTGCTACGTAGACGAGGAGAACGCTTTGCAGAGGCATGTTTTGAAGAAATCGCACCTTATGGAGGGGGCTCTGTTATGTTTTGGGCAGGAATAAATTCTATGGATCGTACGGAGTGAGTCTTCATCGAAAACGGTACACTGACTGGACACCGATACATAACGGAAGTTCTAATTCCTTATGCACAACCCGCTTTAACCGCTCTTGGCGAAAACTCAATTTTTATGGACGACAACGCTCGCGCCCACCGGTCTGGCGGTGTGGATGCGTATATGCTAGAAGTCGGAATTCGTCGTTTGGACTGGCCAGCTAGAAGTCCGGACCTCAATCCCATAGAGCATGTCTGGGACGTTCTGAAGCGACGAGTGAGATCAGTGCAGCCGGCTCCGCAGACCATCAGAGAGCTAAAGAATGTGATTACCGCGGAGTGGGAACTTATTCCCCAAGAAACCATAAAAGATATACTCACTAGCATGCCCAGACGAATGCAAGCTGTGATTTCAGCAAGAGGGGGTCACACTCAATACTAAACTTTTATCTGCTTTTAATGTGTTCAAGAAAAACCAAGAAATTAACGCGTTTCATTTTTATTTAGCGAGCAGGTACAATCATAGTGTTTTGAGCTTAAACATTATTTCTTAATAATTTAATTAAAATGTTATGATAAAACTGATGAAAACTATTCCTTCCTAATTAATTTATAAAATTCTGAGGATAACAATACCTAAAATTGTCAAACAAATTAATAGTAACTATAAAATAGTTCTTTGCTTAAGTGCCCGTTTTTTTTGCAAAAGAGTATATTTAAAAACAATAAGTTCTATTTTATAACAAAAATATTTATCTGTAAAAGTACCTAGGATATTTTTATTATTATTATTTTTTAATAATTTATTATTAAATTTTATTATTATTATTTTGTAAGAGAGAAAATGCAATAAACAGAAAAATTTACAATTAATAAGAGATGATAAAATTAACAAAAATTATAAATAAATAAAAACTGATCTGCAGTTATAGATGTAACTATTTCTGCGTAAAAATAAATTAATACTACGAAATGCTCGGCCTAAACTACACTTATCCAGCACGTATATTTATTATAGTCAATTAAGTCAATAGAAATATAATATAATAAGCTCCCTAAAGAGTTGGTTAAAAAATAATGTGATTATATATTTATAAATAAAGTGAAGAAGCTATTAATTAATAAATGTTACTATTATATATTTAGTAAAGTAAATAATTATATTTACCTAACAAAGCGCTTCCTCTCTACCATCCATCCATTAATTATCTTTTATATTTTATAAATACAATGTAAATTATGGTTGTGAAATAAATAAATAAACGTTTTGCGCACGTTTCTTTCGATCTTGTGGTAATTTTGAGAAGTTCAACCAGTTCAACTTAATGTCTGTGTTTTGGGTAAACCGACTGACATATTTTTTTTTAATAAATGTAATAATCACATAAATAATATACTTAGAAATAAATATACATATTATATATTAAACTCATTACACCCAGACTCAGTGCCGGAACATGAAACCCACAACCCTGGAACAGTAGATTCGGCCATTTTTGCTCTGGTTTTAAGTGTAATTCCATAAAAGTCATGTTAACAATTAGGTACTAATATAAATCTGTCAGATATTTCTATTTATAACCTGTGAAACGAAAAATAATCCTCTGTTTTTTACCTTCTGCTGTCTTAGAAGAGACTTAATCTCTTTTAGCCTATCAGTAACATATGTGAGAGATAAACTATATCAGCAACCGATGAAAATGGTCTTTGGACACAAAAATGGTCGATTACGAAACAAAATTATTTATAAACATCAACTATGAATTGACACACACATACGGTTGATTAAGTCCTTTCGCGAATGACCACAGACTCAATAGAATCCAGATGTAATCACGGCTAATAGTGGCGCAAATCGAAGTGATTGATTGCGTACGAGTCTTCAACTTACATCGATTGTGCAAACTTAACGTCTTCATCTATTATGATTGCAAAACTTAATGTTATAAATATGAAAATGTTAAAGTTCCATTATCGACAGATTTTGCGGTTAATAAATACATCTACGAAATCAGTTCCTTTTGAGTAAATTGAATTAAATTCGATTGTTAGTTTTTTAACAGATACTAAGAAAGATTTGTTAAAAAAGATATTAAATCATCAGGATCGCAATTGAGCTGTTACTATCGAGTCAAAAAGGTAGATCAATGGTCAATCAATACCTTTATAATAATTGTTATTTTTGAAAATAATTCAGTGGTATAATAATGTTGCTATTATGGTGTTATAATGATTTTCCGATAACAATGAAATTAAAAATTAATAGAAGCACGCATATAAATTTTTGGGAGTTATTGAACATTGAAAAACAATTGAAATTGTTCTCTTATATTTACGCGAATTTTACTCATTTGATTAAAAGTCTATACCGGATTTTATCGCGTTTATTTAAAACTTTATAGTTTTACAATATTTTAAATTGTTTCCCGACGTTTCGGACCCTTTACAGCGTCCATGATCTCGGGGGACTGAGGTGGTGGGTGTCCGAATAAATTTATTCAATCAAACAATTGAAATTGTTATACGAGTAATATCTTTTAAAAAAAATACCGCTTTAATAAAATGCAACATTAATAACTATGCTCTCTTCCTCTTTTACCTATGAAATCAATAATCTGTGAATTTGTGTGTGTTTGTGTGTGTGTGTGTGTATTGATTATTCTTCGCTTAAAAATTTGATATTGCTGGTTCTTTGACCGGAATTCTTCTTTCAAACCGTTATTACAATTCCATATGTTAAAAAAATATTAAATCACCTAACAAGTTTGTCAATCAGGTTCACAAACGATGTATTATTATTAGCGTAATTATGTTTATATAGCGGTGTTCATCTTGAATTAAATGATCCTGAATCGAGTCGAGATATTTATGCGCACGCAACATCGATATCAACTAATGGCGGACTCAGTTTCATATTGTAAATCTACCACGGTAATTATTTCTATAGTGAATTATATCCTCGAAGAGATATTTAAAGTACGTTCAATAATAAAGTTAAGGACGGGTAATAGATTGCACTTAATTAGAGGTAAATCGTTCGAGCCCCCGAGCGGTGAATATCAGCGTTACATTGTTTCTTTGATAAATTATGACTGTTTTAAATGAAATATTTATAACTAAAACAATATTAATATATCACTGAGTGTGTTATGGCAAATTAATGGCGAGACGTTAGAAAATCGTTAATTAGACGAATTTCTGTTTTCATCTTATGTACTCGTATCAACATAACCTTAAATAGTACATCTCTTGATGGAGAATAAGGATATGGATATACTATTGCGGGATCGATTCCCACTCGAATCGGATTACGGTCTTTGGTCTAGTTCTTGTGGGTCTCCCCATCGTGTCTCGGAGACCACGTGAAATCTTTTATTCCGGTTGTTGTCGTTACTTTTGGAAGATAAATTATCCTCCAACACGCAGTAGAGCAGCATGTCTGATTAAGCCTATTCTTATATAGAGGGGAGATTTTTGCCCATCAGTTGAACATTTAGAGACTGTTTAAGTTTTGGTAGGTGCAGGAGAGACGAGTGCAGAGGATATTAAGACATGATTCAAGTTTCGAAATACCTATAAAACATTACGATCTATTAATATAAATAGGTCAATACTTAATTAAGTACACGACTTTTATTAGAGGCATTTCGATTATTTATTTTAATTATCATTAATTAGAAAGTGTCACTAAACCAGTAGCTACTGAATAAATCACTGCAGCGAGTACTGGAGTGAATTAAGAGCCCATTAAATTTGATACAGGCATTTACAATCTCGATTAACGCGAGGTTGGAGTGCAATTTGAAAGTGGGCAGTAACACGTCCCTTTCCTTTCCTAACATTGTATATCTAAAACTATTTAATCTGTAAACTTTAATTTTGATTCTAAGAATTTAAGTTTAATCTTCTCAAAAACTTTCAAACGCTGTTACGATTGCACGTGTACCTCAAATTCCTTTCGATTTATACTCTTTCTACATATTAAGGGGTAAATACTTTTAATAGTAATTTATGACTCAGAATTGAACATATCCCACTTCTGGGCACAGACCTCTTCTCCGTATATTCATACAATTATATTGTTTAAATAAATTATATATTACAATTTTATATTTATTAAATAAAAATTGGTTCCTAATAGAGTTTTAACTGACAACCGTTCAGCAGCCCTAGCATGCTCGCACAACAAAATTTTGTCTACCTACCCCTTTTCTCGTATTATCTCTCTCTGCCTACAGTAGCTAACATGCGTGCACGTGATACTCTTCTTGTTAAGTCAATAGAAGAGATACTATAGATACTATAGATAGGTTTATTTTCTATTATTTGTTATTTATATACTATTACGGTATAAATGTCATTTAATCGACTGATTTCACATAATATGGCCAATTATAATATTGAATGCGACACGTTGCTTTGAATCAAATCAGTCTAATTTATTTAAACTAATTTGATTTAAAGCAGACATTCCTTACTGAGTTGAACTTTTTATTTTATTTATAACGACTATTAATATTCAAGCGGTGATGTATGTGGCAATCAAACTGCCTCTATCATTTTATTTTTATATATACACCGCTCGTCATAATCTTGTACAACACTCGAAACTGATTTCTGACAATGTTAGATCTTAGAGATAAATACGGATTTAAAAATGTAAATCACGTTCCAAGTATTTCGCATTGATGAAGATATTAGAAAATAAAAATATAAAGTTTTAAATTCAAGAACACCTGTTCAGGTATTATTTTTTAATAAGAAATTCGGACAGTATAATCCGGATTTTAATAATGTATAACTACATCAATATTGTTATCATTTACACAAAGTTCCGTTATCATTGTTGTTAAGTTAAATTAATAACGCTTTGTTAGAACTTGTATCATTATTGCGCTTTCTCTAACCGACTTTCGAATTGCTCAACATTCGAACGAACATCAACACAGTCAAACTAATTACATAGAGTGTTAAATTACTTGTAACAATCGTAAGATAAAATTGTGAATTACATCATCTCTGTCCCCATAGTGCGGGATCGATCGATTCGTCGGGCCTCGCGTCAACGCTCGCCGGACAAGGTACCTACAACAACAACAGAAATATTACCATCTTTAAATAAATCGCCTACCTTATCTTCTATATCATAAAGCTCAAATTAATTGTATTAATGTTTTGAGATCCGTAAGTAAACTGCCAAATTGAGTATGGTGTGGCAAATCGGACGTGTAATTAAAGGAATTAGAAATTGTAAACTGATTGCGTTGCTGACAAATTGGTTAATGTTGTTATTAGCGACTTGAAATGATTTGAGATTGATAGAATCTATAATTATGTCGGAGTTTCTTTGGAAGTAAAAAATGAATGGAAAAATCGTTACAACATTATTTATAAGTTATGTTTAATTTATGTTATACCCGATCGTAGAATGCGGATTTATAAAAACAATTTCTTACACGCCAAAGATATATACCGAGTAATTGCTGCTGTTAATTACTTTGGCTAATGTATTGAGTATTTCAAGTGACATGTGTAAAAAATAAACGCGTATTGATAGACTTTAAATCCATATTAGAAATTAAATGCAAAACGACTTTTTGTCTGTCTAAGCAGACAGATCAACAAACCTGATTAAAAAAAAAAAAAAAAAAAAAAACATTTATTCAATAAAATTGACTTCATAGATTTCCACGTTCAATATTGGAAGTGTCTATTCATACGATTATCGTACGAATATAATTTTTTATTCAGTTGATTATCGGTAGATAATTTTTTTATACGTGCAATCTTTATATTAATTAAAAAGTATTAATTAATTAATTTTTTATTTATTTTTTTATTATTAGGTTATTTTTTTCCGTTTTTTTTTTTTTAAATTAAGAATTATTAATTAATTAATTTATTTTTGACTTTATTTTATAATTATTTTTTATTCATACGATTATCGTATAAATTTTTTTTTTTTTTAAAGTCGTACGAATAATTCTTTTCCTATTCATACGATTGTCGTATGAATAGCAAAAGCCTTTAATATTAGAGTACTGCTTCAAAAACGGAAACCTGTTTCGATAAAATTACTAGTAAAAACTAGTTATTTACTAAGTTAGAATTCTACTGAAATAGTCGAGATAGAATTACCAGTAACAAAATAAGAAAGGGACAATTCTGCGGTGACTAGCGATGGTATCGTTAGAAAGGGCTAAGATGCTGTTAAGAGTTCTGTGTTATCCTTCGCAAAGACAGCAACAAAAACTGTGACACAAATGTCAGACATTAATTCTTACTGTTCAGATTTTAATTGAAGTACATTGCGACACTGATTGTGGTTACAAAATAAATGTTAAAATCGAGAATAGTGGTCTTAAAACATCCGGTGTACTGAGCGTATAGTGTACTGTTGCTAAGTGGGTCTTTAAGTTAGGACACGCGCCTAACCATTCTCATGGGTGTGGCTGCACATCTAACTAGATAATAAATCTGAACAAGCGATTGAATGATGTGCGTAATCGACGATTTATTGATAATAAATTGATTTTGTAACTCGCCAGTATAATGTCGGACATGTTGTCTAAAGTTTAGTTGTTTGGAATAATGGATGGAATGATAAATGGAGGATTAAAATGGTCTTACATACGATCAGTTGAATAGAAAATTTACAGCGTTTTGTTTATGATATTTGCAATGTATTGTGTTGTTTTAATGTGATTGAACTGAACTGTATGAGAGAGCCTTGCAATGTTCCACTGCTTGGCCAAGGTCTCCGAGCTTCGAGTCGTCTCTAAGCTTAATTAGCGACTCTACTCCGTCGTGGGTTGGGAGATGAGTTGCCTTAAAAGAATAATGATCATTATCTGGTCTTAATATCGTTATCTGGAATTAACCCTGCTAACATCGACTTGATGGAACTTAAGACGTAAAAAAACGATGTAACTTAATAAAAGAAGGATTTTTAAATTTATTTTAAGAGGAAAGAATTTTATATATTCTGTCAAATCATAATTTTTTCTAAAAAAAATTACGTTTCTCTCGACGATCACTCTACACGAGCGACATTTTAATGCCTTCACAGCGTTTTGATAAATCAACGCACGATTGTCACCGGGATTTACTAGGTCGATGGTAATCTTTGACAATACCCAGCGCGGGAGTGGTTCCGTCATCCGTTGTGTCAAAATTCACGCCGCGTTCCGTGACTTTTGATGTTATCAGCGATAAGGTACCATTACGAAATTTTTACACCATTTAGTTTAATATTATGGTTTAAATTTCAAATATAATTGTTTAGTTAAATATTTAACCGTGTTGTAAGTGTAAATTGCTGAGTTTAGAATGTCCTTTCGCTTTGCATGCTAGGTATTCTATGTTGTATTAAATTTATTGTTGACATTAGAGATTTTATCAAATATTTCTTTGAGAATTCCATTTCTGAAATACAAAAGGTCTAATTGTAAAGCAACAAGCCTAATGTATTTGGCTTACAATCAATTGACGACCGTTCTGGTGTAGTGGTGTGAGTAATCGCCTCAACGCCACACACATACAGATATTATTTGTATTTGTACAAATATTTGTTTCTGGTCTGGGTGTACCGTGACCGGAAACAAATATTTGCACAAATACAAATATGCAGATATTTGTATTTGTGCAAATAGCATTCGAGCGGGAATCGAACCCCGTGACCGCCGGCGTTGAGGCGATAACTCGCATCACTACACCAGAATGGTCGTCAATATTTTATTTATTGCTTTAATATCGATAGCTGCTATCTTTATTACAAATGTAGGTATGAAATCCAAAATTAAAAAAAGTGTGTCTGTCTGTCCGTATAAACATAGTACCACTAACACCTATAATAAGAGCAGTAACTATTTATGTCAACGCGGCTAAAACCACACGGATCGGCCAGTCATATCAGTTCATAAAATGAGAAAATATGTCATTTCGTAATTTTAATTGACTGAATAACAAAACACATTTCAAGATATTTATAAATTCGTTACTTAAATTTGAAAAAAAATATGTATGCAAATTATATGAAAAAATGTAGTATAAAATATTGTATACCCTTCTTTAACCGAACTTAAAAAACTATTTTCTTTCATGTAATATTTCCGCCAATTATTTAATGTTCTTAATAAACATCGTACGTCTCAACAAACATAATTCATGGGAATAACTACACTTCTATTAATGTAAAAATAACAGGGGCTTATCATGGTCAAGTTTAACTGTCGAAATATATATATTTTTAATTTTCCATTACCCTATAAATACTCGAAAATCTGATTATTTTTGCTAAACACAATCGAAAACATCAAATTTATTCCTGTAACTCAGTTCACTACTGCCATCCTTTCATTGAAGATTCTATAAGACAAAGTATTCAGTCAGCTTAATGCTCGGCTAATATATAGACAAACAGACTGACACAAATGAAAAAAAAAAAACAATATTGCATACAGTAACGATTATAATGTACTGCAATATGATTTTTTTTTTCTCAATTTTTTTTTTTTTATTGTACAGAACTGAACCGATTACAGTATAACTATAAGCATAGATTAAATATAAAATCTCTATATGGACATAAAATTAACAGATTATGCATTGAGCAATAGATTGTGACGTTGGATTACTTGTCACATGTGGAATGCAGAAGTAATGTTAACGGTGCACCTCGTTTGTTTTACAAAACTAGATCAACCATGCCCTAGTACGCTGCCTTTCGTAATATTATAAGAGGTCAATATAAGGACAACATAAACGGTCTATTATTTGTGAATTAATTATAAAATATATATTTAATACAAATATAAATATATATTATGTGTTACAATTTATTGTACACCAAAAATAAACAAAATGAATCGACCAAAAAAATTGTACAAAAGGCGATCTTATTTTAGCAATAAGAGGTCGCTGTTTTAGCAAACAGCGACCTCTTCCAGGCAACGTTTAGACAAAGTACCAATGTTAATTACTAAAAGTAAGTGCTTAAGATTAATTTAAGACCATTTTAACTTTCCATTAAATTATTTATTGTTTTATGTAAGGTGTTATCTATTTAGTAAACTCAGGCTTACATCGTTTATCAATAATTGCAATGATTCAAACTCTTGTAATAGATGCCTATTGTTCAAATAATTCTGAATGGGGTTGAAGTGGCGTGTGAAAATAAGTTTTCCGTTTTTCGATGAAGCTTTAGCAGTTAAGTGCAGAGCTTACTTGAGAGTGGTTGGGTCATACCATTGCATCAAATCCATCGTTTGCTAAAATAGCGCCCTGCTTACGCTTATTTTGTTAAATGGTGACTATTTTGGATAATAAAATGTGAAATCAGATCCACGTATTATAATACGACCGAGTACCCACTAAGTGCATACAAATATAAACGTTGACAACGACCACCATAACGAGACACCTCGGCCTCCGTTATAAGCATAATACTTATCTAATATGTACTTCACTGGAATAAAGTTCTCAATAGAAATGCCTAGAGTTCGTATTTTAAATGACAGGGAACATTTAATTTACATGTATATTTAAAACTAGCTGCTGCCCGCAACGTCGTCTGCGTGAACGCTATTAGATTACACGTTGTTACAGAATGCGTTGAAGAAATAAAGGTTCACTGCTCGTTCCCCGTAGGTGATAGCGTGATGATATGTAGCCTATACGTTGACCCAACTTCTTAATAATATTCGTGCCAAATTTGAAGTAAATCCATGCAGTACTTTTTGAGTTTATCCCGGACGTACATACAGACAGACAAACAGACAAAAATTCTAAAAACTATATTTTTGGCTTCGGTATCGATTGTAGATCACACCCCAAGTATTCTTTTAAAAAAATATTCAATGTACAATTTTGAATTTCCTACCATTTTATTATATGTATAGATAAATAGGCAGTAAATACGATAAGGACTGCCTACAGAAGTGAAAATTTAAAACAATGGAATAATTAATAAATTCAAATCAAAACAGTTAAAACAATGCACAGTATACACAAAATAAACTTATCAAGTGGTCAACATAACTTCACTTACTGCTATTGCAGCATGTCGTTGACGAGAAGTCGCAAGATTTTACTCACCCAAAATGTCAAACACATAAATGATACAGTCGAGTATATACCATGTGTTAGTGTATATATGGGTATACATGTACACAGGCTGCTATACTGCATGTCGCTAGTCTGTCGGAAGCGCAATACGTCACGAGCATGTTGAGGTCATCGGTGACGCGAACCCATATTTTTTCCCCTACCAAAAATCGCACAACGCGGCAAAGAAGTTTTTATTTCAAAAATAACGAAAAATAGTGCTAATATCAGTGATTAGCTGTTATTACTACGTATAGTAGGTATATATTACTTAAATGGCTAATATTAAACAAAACGCGTAATGATACAGAAACCACAGACGTTAAAGCGATTAAGTATATTTGAATGAAATGACAATGAAAAACAAGACCTTTATGTAATGTTTAAAGCTGCGGTTTCTGTAACTGTCTAACTAATTGATCATAATATTTAAAAAAAAATAATGACAGATGCAATACGTTGAAGCCCTTGATGCAAAACATTGATTTTTTCATTGTAAATAATACATAATAGTAGCAATTTGTATTTTAAAAGTTACAAAGTTGACACAGGAAAAAGAAAAACCTTTGAGAATTATAAGGTGTTTGAGTGTGTGCTCATAGTCGAATTTTTTATACAAACCCTGCTTTAAAAGCAAACCATTAAAGCTTAGACCAATTTACCGTTTAATTTCTAACATAATTTACTCCTGTATAATTAAAAAAAATTAAGGCATTTTTAATAAAGAGTTAAATTTAAAAATTGACACCTAAATGGATACTGACATTCGAAAATGTCTGCGGTTGTTTTTATTAGCCTTGAAGTGTTTTGATAAAAAATTACGTGAAAATATATTAGAAGCAAGTTGTTACGCGCAAAAAAAATGCGTGCTAAATTTTGATAGGTACATGTAGAATTAGTTAAAAATTTTGACTATAATAGTCATTTTCGTTGATAATAACTCTCTAATAAGAGAGTTATTATCAACGGAACATGTAATTAGAAAATATTTTTTTCAACTCGACTATTATAATAGTTACTTATTAATTATTACTACGATTAATATGACTATTTTATAAGTAAAAGTCAATGGCGGATAACCTGACCTAGATTTAACTACACGCATGGGTGGCCAATGACCGACACAAACTTCTTGCTTAATCTTAGCACTTTTTTAAGGTCATTTGATGCTATCAGCATTAGTGTTTAGCTTTGCTGGAGAAAAAAAATCAAACTAATAAATAAATAAATAAATATTAACCAACAATCACACCACGTTAACCTAGACCCGTGGTAAGTTCGTAAGAACTTGTGTTACAGGTACTAGGAACGGAAATAAATTTAGGATATAAATACATATATACATAAATACACATCCATGACCCGGTGCAGACATCTATATTCGTCATACAAATTATCTGAACCTGGCGGGATTCGAACCCGCGACCGCTGCGTAAAGTGTCCAGTTGCCTGACCACTCGACCAGCCGGCCGTCAACTAAAGAACCTTACTTTATATCATTAATAAATTAATTGCTATTTTTGAGAATGATTTTTTAGAAACAAAATTCTATTATATATCACGTTCAACAACATACAAAAAAAAAATAACGCTTGGACAACTGACTGACTGAACTGAATCAGCCAGTAAGCGTCCTACTACTGAGCAAAGGTCACTTCTCCATATAAAAGAAGGGTAGGAGCTTAATCCACCACGCTGCTCCACTTCGGGTTGAGGATAATTTCCTCGCCATGAGTAGCGATTTTTTTGCCGTGTCTGTGATAACAACCGGGACCGACAGCTTAACGTGCTCTCCGAAGCAGGATGGAGAGATCCACAAGGACATACCGGACCAGAAACAAATATTTGTACAAATAGAAATATCTGCCCGAACGGGAATCGAACTAGGGAATAGAACGTTGCAACTCTAACGAACTAGTTATTAACAGTGACCACAAAACCTATCTTAAAACTTACAAAATAAAGATACGTAAGAATAAAAAAAAATAAATAAATAAATAAATAAATAAGAATAAGATTCAAACATATAATAAAGAACAATAAAAAATAATTCTATAGAAAATCCGAGTTTCATTCAAGAGAGGTACAAAACATTGCAAATGTTTCTATTTACTAAGATCAAGGTATGACTCAATATATATTTCGTTCAAGTTATCACGGCTAGCCCCGGAACCAGCCTCCCTGGCTAGACCTGTAGGCGTTCGCGCCCACGCGTTTCTCAATGGCAGACTCGACTGCCCTCTACGCAGAAACCAACTCACTGCTCCTAAGTGCTTTCTAACATCATTCATGCTTCTATTAATAACAAGATTATCGCCCGTGGCATTGCCCAGTTAATACCAGTTTTATGAGAGCTAGCCTCTAAGTCATAGGACTATGAGAGGCATATTTATGAGGAGGCCATCAGAATCAAGTTTCCTCCCACGTTTTATCTTCAATCCAAGCTTCAAAGCTACTTCAGAGGATTGATACAGGATATAACGTACCTAACCTACATTAAACTTAGGTCATTGATATGTTTCGAGACGTTAAGAAACTTACAAATAACCATATTTGTACCGTTTCAAAACCAACAAGAAATATCGTAAATCTTCTCGATGGGTGTGTATCATCATTTCCTGTCAATTGTGACAAGAAATAAATTGTCGGCAATGAAAATTCAATAGAAAATATATAATTTTTATTAATGAAAACGAGGCCGATTGAAAAAGTCCATAAATAATTCATGGTGTTTCGGATCAATAATTTAATACAGCTAGTTGAATGCCGAGTTAAAATTCTATGGCAATGGTGAACGCGGTCGGCTGTGAGGTATCGGATACCGCTCGTGCTGGATTCTACGATTATAGCTGGATACTGTTATTCTGTTGTTTTAGAGGCAGGGCTGTGGAGATTTCATCATAATCTTTTCAAGGCGTGTCTACGATATTAAAGGTCAAATATTTTCAAATTAGATTGTATGATTGTACCAATAAAGGACAATCTCTCGTCCTTAAAGTACTTTATTACAAATCAAAAATATATTCAAGAAAACTGTAATATACATATAATTATTAGTGGAACTTTTTAAAAATAATTGAGCATTACGGACAGGATATTAGCGTAATGTGTCGGATTTTAAAATTTTTAGAAATTTTCATTTATCCATAGAAATACCTGAATACTTACTGTATAGGCCAAAGGAAACATCTTCTATCAGAACAGTGACAAAGTTTTAAAAAAAATTAACTAGTTTTATAAGAAATACAGTAAAAATGACCATATCTTATAAATGATAATAATTGCAACGTAAGTTATACTATTCGTATGACAGCCCTAGCGATTCAAAAAGCTCGAGTATAATTTAATAATAAAGGTAACAATGTCCACCGCACAGGCGCCAGAGATACCATCAGAGTTATGTTACTGCTTCGTTTTGCTTCTTTATTCTTATACCAGACGATCCACGCGGTTTCTCTCGTCGTAATATCGATGCCT
This sequence comes from Euphydryas editha, assembly GCA_036937285.1. Lineage (NCBI taxonomy): Eukaryota > Metazoa > Arthropoda > Insecta > Lepidoptera > Nymphalidae > Euphydryas > Euphydryas editha. Next base: position 1,578,137 of record JAUPFZ010000006.1, read on the forward strand.
TTTAGATTGGTTGACGTATTAGAGCGGTTACCAGTAACCATCGTTTGTAATTCAAATAATTAATTGGCAAACTTACTCGATAATCTATAAGTAATTTTGTCCATGCTCACTGATTTGCTACGTAATTGAAACTAGTACTACTACTTGTTTACTACAAGTACCCAAGACTTAAAGTTTAGAAGAGCAGTGGGTGATATCATATTCATTTCAATGAGAATCGTACTCATTGGGGTAGCTAGGAATTTTTCTGTGGTAGAAGGTAGCCTGTTAGAAGTAAGCAAAAAAGTAATAGATTTATCTATGTAATAATAACTAGTAAGTATCGAAAAATGCCATTAAAAGCTGGCATGTCGTGTATGGTATGGAATGGCGTACGGATCAGATCGCGGCACGAGCTCTTTCTCAGTTTTTTACAATCGCGTCTCGTTGATACATGCATACAGCTAACACTTTGATGTAATTCTCCGATAACACGATTGACATGAAGATTCTGTTACCGTGACATTTTATGTGTTTAACTAAATATTATGTTATAAATTGGTAAAAACATATGTCTGATTTGCGCCATAAATATAAACGCGTTAGTTTTAATTCTAATCTCTTTTAATAAACGCTCAACGCTTCACAGCTCTCAGTTGTAAAATTTAAACCAAATAGTCCAAAAACCGATTGGTTCGATTCCACCTCGGAGCAGATATTTGTATTAGTATAAATATTTGTTTCCGGTCTGGGTGTCTGTGCGTCCCCCCTCCGTGCCTCGGAGAGCACGTAAAACCGGCGATCCTGATAACGATCGTTGTCATGGTAGGGAAATTATCTACCAACCCGCAGTGGATCAGCGTGGTGTATAAAGGTCTAACCCTTCTCCTATATGGAGAAGAGGCCTTTTCCCAGCAGTGGGACGTTTACAGGCTGATTCAGTTTACTTCAGTCCAAACATTATAAAAGAAAAATAATTAACCGTTTTGAAGAAAAATATGTGAGTTAAGTGTATGGCTCTTTTTTTTGTATTCCAATGGTAGTGGGAAAAGTCTATTTTGTATAACGCTAAATCTCATACGCGAGAAAACGAAGTAAAGGTCGTAAGATTTTTCATGCATAGCATTCATCATTCATTCATTTAATAACAAATCGCAAAATTTCGAGATCTACTAGATGTTTGAAGTTGAAATTCGGCACGGAGGTAGATTAAGTAGGAGACGACAGTATGAGGGTTTAAGGAATCTCCCTCAGTGAAATGAGTAGAATGTGGAATTAAAGTTTGTATTGAAACTTTGTTATATTTGGACTTAGAAGTATGAAAATTGGTATTCGCATTTTTTAATAACATGCTTTTGGTAATTAAATGGGAATGAATGTTTGTATAGGAAAATTATAATTTTTAAAGTATATATAGTAGAATATATATATACATATATACTTTTAAAATATAGATAGGCTTTATGGAAATTTAAAGATATTATTTGATGATAACCAAATTATCATCACCATGGTGCCAAATTAATGCGGGTAAAACCGCGAGGCACGGCTAATCTGTTTCTTATAAGAATATATCACGATTCTTATAAATGTAAAAGTTTTATGTTTATTTATATGCGATAGGTTTATAATTTATGTTTTTTGAATGGACGCGCAATAATTTTCTAAGAATATCAAGATACTTATAAAATTCTTCTAATAGATTTGAAACACCTTTTTTTTCCTTTTAGAAATGTTTATTTGGTCTTTAATATGAATCATATAATGACCACATGACTAATAGACTATAAAATTTACATAATCTTCAACGATATTTTGGAGGTTTTTATCAGAACTAGTTTTATTCTTTATTTTTTTGCAATAATATTCAACAATACTTTTAATAACCTGTCTTAAAAAAAGATTATCGCATATTAAAAAATAATATTTTTTCTTTGCTTTTATATGCGTACACACAACGTCTCTTATACTATATAATACATACTACTTGTATACTAGGCCTTCTAAGCATATATACATATATATACATATAAAACCCGGATTGACTTCTAAAATAAAATATTATTGTATGTATTTGAACACATAGAAAAGATTTCTTACTATAGATAGGTAATTATATTGTTTCGTTTTTAAGTCGGTTTTTTTTTCTAACCTTTTTAATTTAACTATTTTGCTTTTATTGTAAATGTAGTACCAAATTTTTATGGAATTCTCTAATCCTCGAGATTGTAAATTATAAGTACAAGAAGCAAAAATCTTGTATACTTTTGATTTATTAACAACCATTAGGGAGTATCGTATATCTCAGGAGTTCATTTTCAGATTAATATATTAAGGACTAAAAAATAAGTAAAAAGACGACTGTCTGATCGATATTATTAGTAGATACCAAAATTAAGCAATATTACTTATTGAATAAACAAAGGATGTAATCCTAATTCTAAAAACCCGACGCGTTAAACGTGTTCCGTCACTTAGGCAAGCATTTCCGCCCTCAAGTCACGACGTCCTATACCTAAGCTCACCTATAAACCTAGCTCGCGTTGCGTAAGCCCTACACCTCAGTGCTCGGTACCCAGGTAATGGTTCTATGTAAATTGTACAAATAAACTCGTCGATACGCTGGAATATATTGATATTTATAAAATCTTTAATGTCTTTGCTCGGAAATAATATCGACTGTAGACAAGATATTGATTTATATTTAAATACGAGTCATTTTACTTTACATTGCTTTTATTACTTTATATTCGAGTTTATGTAGAACTACCGTTTAACAGTTCGAGAGCTTTTTAACTTTAGTATCTTAAGTCTTAAAGGTTTTTTGCCGTGATTTTGATCTTAACGATTTTAAAAAATTCTTCTTGCCCTAAAAATGTTGTTTATTGAATAATTTTTTAAATATTTTTTTTTTCTTAATCGGGTAAACTGAATATAAATTATATTATATTAAATTATATTAAATCATATTACTGAATTTAAATATATATTTAAAAAATGGGTTTAAATTAACAATTGTTCTTATCAGCCTTTTGAATAGGAGAGGCCTTTGCCCACCAGTGGGGCGTGTAAATACTGTTGAAGAATATTACAAAATTAGAAATATACATTTTTAAGATACATATGAACGTTACCAGTTCGTTAAGAGCGAACAACGGAATATTACCGACGCGACGTAAACCGAAATACCCCACGAGTGAAATCGCAGGAAATAGCTAGATAAATACCTAAATAAATGGTAATGCGATCGGGTAAGAAAGTACATTTAATCTGGCTGTAAAATAAACAATGTTTTCACTGCAAAACAATATTCACGACGGAATGAAATTTGAAATGTTTATATTAGAGACTGAGATTTTTGCAACGGTATGCATTAATGTTGTACTAACAACAAATTATGTTATCGAATTTCTAACGTCATCTATATTTATTATTTTCATATAGATTGGCTGTACCTGCGGATTCGTTCGTGATTGCCTTCTCTTTCATTGGATGTATAAGCACGTACGAGGACGCCAGCTTAAGTTGAGACACACAGTTGAATTTTTTCTACATACCAAAGTTATTTTACAATTAGGTTTCAAGTTATTTTGGACTGACTTACACTAAAAATAGCAATGTCTGTAGTTTTTGAAGTAACAATTCAAAAATCTTCAATTATTTACGGGACGATCTTTAAAATATATATTTTGTAACAAGAAAAAAAAATTACTGAAATCAGATCACACATTAATGACGACCGTTCCGGTGTAGTGGTGCGAGTAGTCGCCTTAACGCCGCAAGCCGGCGACGCCGGTTCGATTCCCGCTCGGGACAGATATTTGTATATGTACAAATATTTGTTTTCGATCTGCGTATATGTCCTTGTTTGTCTCCCCATCGTGCCTCAGAGAGCACGTAAAGCTGGCCGGCCCCTTTTGTTATCATAGACACCTGATAACGATCGTTACTCATGTTAGGGAAATCATCCGCCAACCCGCAGTGGAGCAGCGTGGTAGATTAAGCTCCAACTCTTCTTATATGGAGAAGATGCCTTCGCTCAGGAGTGGGTGGTTTATAGACTGATACAGTATGGTACAGTACACGATAATGAATTACAACTAAGTATTAGACTTTCATTTCCTATCCCAGTGGAACCGTTTTAATATTCAATCGTTCCGTTTCATTTGCTAATCGTTTAGTAATTTTGATGTGATGCACGGTCAAGATCGAAATATACTGACGGACAGATAAAGATGAATTACATTTTTGGCTTTAGTGTCGCGTGCTTCATCGGTGTATCATCGATTTTAGAGTACCCTACAATATCTTCAATCTACAGAATAGGTCCTGTTAACTTTTTTTTTCTAAATATAATCTTCAAAAATAGGCCTGCTACACTCTTATTGTAAGTAAAAACAACACGAATAAACATTAACACATAAATGTTATTATTTATTTATGTTTCTTGAACTGAACGTTGAGTCAATCTGCGATTATCTCATAAATAATCCAATTAATTTCCTACTATTTATAATATAAACACAAAACGCCCCGTGCATTCATTCATGACCGACACATGAGGACATACGGATGAATTTTTAATGATATTATATGGACAGTTTTTTTTTAAAGATTAACTACTGAGTTTTTTGTTGATCCTTCTCAGTAAGATCTACATTCCGAATTGGCTATAGCTGTACATTAACAATAATTAATTTTAAAAAATATATACTTTCTAAAATAACGATTCAAAGGTGCCTTTCCTACTTTTGATGCCTACTTAATAATACAAAAATTGGTGTAATTTTTTTTTTGCAGATGATTTATGTTAAAAATGACGCAATTTTTTTTTTTACTTTGTGATAATCCAAATGATTTAAAACTCGAAATGTACGGAAATCTTTGACCGTAGGGCTTAACTTAAAACGGTGTACTTAATCTTGTAGACTAATGAAAGGAATGGCGATCGCGAATAAAGTCACAGGGTACGGCTAGTATTCAATATAGATGCAAATTGTCAAGGAAGAATATTTCATTTATCGGTATCTAGATAAACATCTCATTTAGTCTCTCGAGCCATGTGCCTTTTATTAAGGCTTGATAGTATCTAATCTGATCTTAGTTAATTACCAATTTAGTATATTATTAATAAAGCCATTTTGTATTCTGAACGCTGCGATTTAAATAAGATTACATTATAATGGATATACATTTATGATTTATTGAAAATTTAACTTTGTTTTTTATGTTTTTTTTTCCCTTCATACTTTCGCTTGGTTATAAAATTGATTTATTACAACTGAGTTTTTTGTTGAACTTTAAATTAAAAAATTGTATTACAGACAATAATTTAAGTGTGCGCTGAATAAACAATTTATTTGTGTAATGATTCATATCAAATCAAAAATTTCTTTATTAAAAAAAAATACATATTTAAAAATTACTTTTGAATCGACATTTTGTAAAAATATATAGTAATAACGTAATAATATATAGTAATAAGTAACTAGTTAATCTCATGCTATTACCGGATTCAAAATGTAGATTCTGGTGACCAAAAACTGGCAAGAAACTCAAAAGTCACTCTTTTAAAAATTATCGACTCATAATTTCTGTGAGTCTGTGTGTGTTTTGTCAGAACTGAAAAGTTATTTATATTTTGACCCGGCCCGGGTATCTCACCGGTGTAATTTACTATGAAAAAGTAATGAGCATTTAACAATAAGTATGAAATTTTCATGACTATTATCTCCAATGGTTGATTTACATATTTATTTACTCTTTATTTTATATACAATAAGATAATATTCAATTGTGGCTTAGTTCGTCGTCTGTACGTCATTTTGAATTGTTATCAAAATATTGACTATAGTTTTTCAAACAAGAACATCTGTCAAATTCCGACAATTGTTTTTTCTAATTTATCACTGCGTCTGCTGCATCTGCGTCGAAATCACCATAATTATATCACAACAAACAACGCTGCTTATTAGTAGTGTATTTAATAATGGCACATGTAAATTAACGCGCTAAAATATTGGTTGCGTAAAATCTTAATGATCGCGATATTTATGCGTTGTAGATGTAGTAGGGGCGTAAAAGGCACTGCCCATTCTATTTGAGTCATAAATGGTGCACTCGTAAAACATTATATTATGACGTAAATTCTGACAACGGGTTGACGTAGTGGTCACAGAGGCTGGCCGTTTAACTAGCTGTCGCGATTGTGATTCCCGCTCTTGACAATATATATTGGCCATATCATCTATATTTCTGCATTTATCATAGTATGTGCATATGTATATATGATATTATTTTCACACATTGGAGGCAGGATTTCGTCCTACTGAAACCAGGGGTGTGACGCCTTTAATTGTTTGTTATGGTGTGTCTTATAACGTACAATAACGAAGCAATAAACACGCTCATAAACCTTCAATCGACATTAGATATGTGTAAAATCACAAATATTCGATATACAATATATTGTCATGTAAAACGAATAGAACGTCACAGCTTTGCACAAAGGCAGACATAATAACCCAGTCTTGTTCCCGAGTGGCGATTGTTAGCACGGAACCGGCTCAGCCACTTAGCGCCTTCTGTCTGCCGCGTCTAATCTCCGATAATTCAGTAACGACCGCACCGCTACGTATCGATTGCATTTCCCACGAATGACTACAGATGTTAACTTAATGTTTGCAATTGTTGATGATATTGACAAGATACCTGTTGATTATTTAAGTATATTTTTAATTTATATTCAAATAAACTCGGTTGTAAAAATTTATGTGTACTCCATGTATCCAGAATTCCAGACCCTTCTTATTCACTGAGCAATTTTGGTAACTGCCTACTACCTTGAAATCACTGAGGGTTCATATTTCCGACTAGATCAATAACCGATAACCGATGCCAAATATTTTCCTATTTTTTAGAAAATCTAATTATAATAAGATGAGTCGTTAGCGCAGTGGTTACATCAACTGACTGACGCGCTAGCAGTCTCGTGTTCGATTCCAGAACATGAAAAATGTCTGTATCTGTATAGTCCATACAAAGGTGTTTATTAAGAATATATATATATATATATATATATATATATATATATATACGTATATATATATATATATATATACCTATATATATCCTTCTCCAATGGAGAAGTCAAAAAACTGGTGCTTTAGAACAATAGGGATCCAAGGACATTTCAGTATATAGTTTAAATATATATGTGTACCTTCGTCAAACCACAGTGGCAATTATTCATTCGTTTTATATTCTTTTCCTCGGATAAATAATTTAGCTCAGCAGTGAAACAAGAGGAACGATAAAAACTTAATTAGACCATATTCGTTTGCTTAATTTTTCTTAATCATATCTTTGCTCAAAGTTAGCAGAGACTACTTGACACCATTCATCTTTCACTTCTTAATCTATCGTTACACGTTATAACATGTTCAAAAAATATTAATTGTAAATAAATTAACCGTTTCTAAATAAATCGATATGCAAATATTCTTGACACATTTAGAATTACCAACACCATAGTCTTATATATAAGACCTTTAAGGGTCTTGTGATCATTAACATAATAACTCGTTGAGCTGTGATTAAGACTGGAGCTGTGACTACTAAGGGATTTTTCCCTTAATTTATGGAGACATTACATTTCTATAGGTATTGGGTTGTTTTGTGAGAAACTCTTATATGTTTGAAGACGATAAAAAAAAAAAAAACTTAACTGAACTGAAATAGCCTGTAAACGTCTCACTGCTGTGCAGTTCTTCTCTACATATAAAAAGATGGTTGGAGCTTAATGCGCCACGCTGCTCCACTGCGGATATAAAAAAAAAAGTATAAATATCAAAATTAACTTTCACAAAGTATAGGTACTCTATAATCGTTTATTCATTAAATAAAAATAGTTCGATAAAAATTACAATGAGGCAATTTTCTTTTCAAAAGGCTGGTAACACTGGGTGTACACGGAAAGCGAGACGATAATTACTAAGCTGTGCCGCTGCGTTTGCGCAGTTAAGATATAACACCACGAAATGTATAAACAAGGAAGTCAAATTGTGGATTAGTCTACATTTCTCTATGGAAATATTTTTGTATAACGGTATTTAGTCAGCACAAATATTATGAACTGTAAAGAACTCGTGGTTTTGCTTGCTTTTAGTTTTAATACTTAGCTAACATTTTAGGTTCCTGCTCATATATGGGGTCATAACTAGATGTTTTATAGCTCATAACCTTGCTGTATACCTATAAAAACCCATTTCTTTACTAACTGATTGACTGACTGACTGATTCATCATCATGGAGCTAAATCATACATACAATTTGGGTCTAGCTCTTTAAAAATATAAGCACCAAATTTTTTTTTGTGCTGTACTTTTTGGGGGCTTGCCAGTATTGGTCACGCTTGGAATGCGAGTGCAATGTGTTGCGGCAAGACATGGTGACGTTGCCACTCATCACCATCTTTTTTGGTGAAGTTTTTCGCACCATTACGGCCTTAGTCGCTTTTTACGAGAGCTCGGCATGAAGGAGTCGGACCTATCCTTCTCTGCCGGTCACTGCATGGCTTTTTAATAATAATTAAAATTAAAAAAGAAACGTTTTTATTTGCTGTTTTTTTTATATTTAGTACCTACAATTTAACAACATTGTGTAACTTCTATCGATGAGTTAAGGTGTATTTGTGTACAGACAAATTAACTATTCAAATGGAAAATCATACTGAGAACATTTAATGAATGAACAGAAACAATTTCAATCTCGACCGTACTGGTCTCCGTCGTGTCTTATCCATTCTACGTGACATTGGCGTAATCGTTCGTTCTATTTTGCTACTATTGGAAGCAATTATCCAAAGGAATGAATTAATGAATATTAACAAAAGACCCAAATTTGTTCTGCTATCCGAGCTGCTAAGTACTCGTATATGAGAACAAAAAATTAGTCAAAGTTAAGACGCTATTAAACTTAGTTTATTTTATTTAAAATAAAATATAAGACTCGCTTAAGTTTGCTAACCATGCCGACCCCAGGGTCAGTGGAACCTGATATAGAAATGGTTCAATTAAGACCAATAGTGAAGCATCTAAACTATTCTATATTCAAAACGATTATAGCCTGGTTTAATTGGCACATACCGCCATCTATTGATACGATTAACCAAACTTTGTTTAAATTGTATTGAAAAGTAAATAAGATTATTGTTTGATCTGACAAAGTTTATACTAAATCGTGCGACCCCAGGTCAGCGGGCGGATTTAGGACAAGTCCAATTAACACGTCGTATAAAGTGCAACGCTGCTGCGCCTGCGCAGGCTACATGAATATGGTGCATAGAATCGATATGAGTTCAGAAGATTGTTTAAGCACTGCAGTCAATGAAATGTGTATTTAAGAATGTATATTATGTGTTTGTAGACATAATAAAGTCATAAAAAGTGACATTTAAAAAAATGTTTGGCAGAAAATTACAGGAAGTAAGCAGAAAATTCATCTGAAGTTACATGATTACTGTCACCCTTAGAACTCTAGAGGAACCACAAATGCGTTGTTAGCTAAAGATATAAAGGACAGAAGGAGCTATAAAATGATGGAAAAGAATAGGTATTGGCATTTTGCTAAATCTTTCGCCATATACGTAGCTTTAGAAGGTACTTTAAATCAATCTTCTGCGAGAGTATTGAACTTTCCCAGTCGTACCAACCGAATCTGACCTGTTGTCTAAACTTACGACTACCGAAATAAAATATAAACTTCAAATAGATTATAATTTTTAACGGAGACAATAGTTCAAAATGGTATCCTACAAAAAATACCCAAAAGAAAAGAGACAGAGTAACTCTTTTAACAACAACAAGCTTCTTAGTCGACGATCTTTATACGGACAGAAGTAAAATATATTCATGAAATTTATATGAGTTTCTGCAACACACATCTAAAACAATTACAACACACAAAGACGTTGACACGACATACTCTGTCAGAATTAAGAATACGCGTTCAGGTTAAGAATGCTTTACTGATACAAATGCATTACTGAAACACAAAGAAATTGCTTTATTAAAATAATATAGGTATAGAACAAGTTGTAGTAGGTTCTTTTCATAAGTTTAGTTATAATACGTATAGGTTTCAAACGATTTTTAAGCTTTAAAATAATATTTTAATCATACTATGGAGTATAAAACGCACTTATATATCATAGAGTAATTACTTTCAAAGTCGATGACCTCATTAAAATCAACTTACTTTTAAATACTTATAACAATACTGTAACGGATGCAATTCTGCACATTGAAGACATTTTGGTAATTTTATTTGAATGATACTGTATAAATGACCGTTCTGGTGTTGTGGTGCGAGTAGTCGCCTCGACGCTGGCGGTCGCGGATTCAACTCCCGATCGGGGCCGATATTTATATTTGAATAAATATTTGTTTACATTTGAAGAAATATTTGTTTCCAGTCTGGGTGTATGTCTTTGTCGGTCTCCACACCGTGCCTCGGAGAGCACGTAAAGCCTTCGGTCCCGGTTGTTGTCACAAACACCTGATAGCAATCATTACTAATGATAGGAAAAATTATCTGCCAATCCGCAGTAGATTAGCGTGGCGGATTATGCTCCGACCCTTCTTCTGTATGGAGAAGAGGCCTTTGTGGACCGTTTACAGGCTAATTCAGTTCAGCTCAGTTCAGTATAACCGATAGTGAAGCTAAAACAGTAATTTGTTTCATATTTGTCCGTTTGTCTGTCTGTCTGTATTTTGGCGGCGCATATTGCCAACACTAATAAATAAATTTGAATGAAACTTATCATGATTTAAGTGAATACTTAATCATGATAAGTTAATGAAACTTTTCATACTACAAGCTAGGACACTATTATTATGTATTATTTATTGTACACCACACAGAACATAATATAGTATTTAAAAAAAAATGTCTGTAAAGTCGATTTACGGACGATAATTTCACGTGATAACGTCATAATAAAACATTGATAAAAAATTGCATACTTTTATGAATTGAATTTAATTATTATCACTAAATTATCATAATTTTGTATAATACAAAAAAGGAGTTAATTGAAAATTACAATTTTTTCGATAAATTAACATTTATTTGCCCTTGTTAATTGAAATATATTTTCTATTCTACTCGGACGTATCTGCCGATGGAGTGGAAGGGAAATAGATGCGTCACAAGCCGAACGCTTAGGCCGTTCGTGCCTCTCTATCGCTTGCTTCGTGCTCTCACTCGCGGAACGTGACAATGTGTCATGCATTTTCGTGCGTGCAGCCTGCGTTCATCGATTTACAAGACGTTATCACGTCAAAAGTTATGAGATAAATCAAAAACATGCACAAAAAGGCGCCTTTATCGCTCAGTAGCTATTTCTTCCAAGCAACCTAAGGGTTATAATTTGAGAAGAAGAAATCGGTAGGGGGTGTATAATAAACATACAATAAAAATATACAGTAAACCCTACTACTAATACGTAAATATAATATGTACTTTTTAATCTGAAATTCAGTATGGTGCTTTTAAGAAATAAAATAATAAAACAAATAAGCAAAATATAATAATAAAACCTCTTTAGTTATATAATATTAGTGATTAATGTTTTATTAACAATAAATATCAAGTTCTATTGTAATTCTTTATTTGTAAATAAATCCAAAATAAAGATAAAAACATTTTAAAATAACAAAAAATTATAATAATAATACACACGACATTATAATGTTTATATTAATGTGTGTAAGAATAATTTAATTCTATTTTCGAATAGCGGTAAAAAATAATACATATTGCGTTCAGAAAATTAAGAAGACAAAAATACAATCAGCATTTTTTATAGTACAGACGATATAAAAAACAATAAAATATGCATTAAAATATATCATTATATTACAACCATAACAAGTCAAATTTTACTTAACACGCAACAAGAGTTAAGTGGCTTTGTTTAGCTATTAAATTCAAAGCTAGGCAACTCAAATATGGGTGGTGGCTTCGACATTTTACAACTTACATTAAAAGTGAATATTTGATAAATTCCCGTGATAAAATAATTATTTCGTAAAACACAGGGCCAAAAGCTTAAACGCATAACGGAAATATTTGAAAGGTATCCATAAAATGGACCGAACTTTACGTCCGTTTTAGTGCTCGTCGAGCGACTTGAATGAGATAAAACTGCTTACGATATCATAACACCGACACATGTACACGGACATTAAAGTTAACAAATTGAAAAAGTTTTACAAATACGAGAAAATTTATATTTTATGAGATAAACGAATACTGACTGTAAATTTTAAACGGTGAAGTTATAAAAAAAAACTGATATTTGGATAAACGAGATAACTTTTAACTCGGATATACGTTTCATATTTTATCGAGCGACATAAATATGTCGTATAATTAATAAATTATATGAAAACAAATCATTTTAAACAGTATATAATATTTTTGATTAATTTATTATAGTTAATGTGCAGCTATCACCGATTTCGAATGTAGATTCCGCTGAGAAGAATTGGCAAGAAACTCAACAGTTGCACACCCTCGAGGTGTGCCCGAGATGGGCGGCCCTGCGTCGAGGCCGACGAGCGGATGAGAGAGGAGGCCGCCGACGTGGCATCCATCCGCGGGCGACGAATGGGGGTGCGTAGGAGGCGCTAGTTAATGCGCCTCTAGTAACGCCCTTGTGCCCGTGTCGGGCCGGGATGGGAACCCGGTCCTGCTAGACACGGCGTCGTCGGGACTGTTCAGAGGTTAGCCGGACAGTCCCCATGGAGAAGAAGTCTGGCCTTTTCGCCGAGGCCAGCCTGTCGCTGGAGGGATCCTGTTGCCTGCAGATCCGGGACCCTCCAATTAAAGCGGCTTAAGGCTCCCGTAGGGGTTTAGTACGGTATTGCACTCCCAAAGTGTCGAGTCCGACATAGGTCTAGGACTGCCGATCCGGGCATCCTGAATATCATCCGCAAATGGATTCCCCTGCTTTACAAAAAAGAAAAACAAGTATGCTTAATTAAAAAAATCAAAAAACCCGACTGCGTAAAATACTCTTATTATAAACTAAAAAGAATAAAACAATTTACTAGCTTTAATTTGATACCCATATTGCTACAATATGAAAAAAAAATTCAACTCCCCCCCTCATTCCGTCATTTGTGGGCGCCATTTTGATAATTTATATAGCCTATGTCACTACTACAATTTAGACAAATCCAACGACACCTCATATGTCAAAAACCGTCCAGCCGTTTGGGCTGTAGGGCGTGCCAAAGAAATGGACATACATACATACATACATACATACATACATACATACATACATACATACATACATACATACATACATACATACATACATACATACATACATACACTCGAAAAACATAACCCTCCTTCTGTCGCAGTCGGGTAAAAAAACTCAACAGTTACTCTGTAAAAAAATCATAAATACATAACTTAAACGTGTTAAAATCCGTCATATAACCTGCATGAAAGACAATGTCACTAAGCCCACATCTTTATCTATCTATCTAATATATATAAATCTCGTGTCACAATGTTTGTCCTCAATGGACTCCTAAACCACTTAACCGATTATAATAAAATTCGCACACCATGTGCAGTTCGATCCAACTTGAGAGATAGGATAGTTTAAATCTCAAATTATAGTCGCAATTTTAATTTATTGCTAATTATTTGTCTGTTATTATTTGACAGTCACAATTATCTGTTAACTCCAAATGATTCTAACAGATGTCGATACCTTTCGACTGGGTTGAGTAAGTAATCAATAGATGGCGCTGCTATGGTAAATCTACGAACGTGTCATATAAGCTACATTTTAACAGCATAATTACCACGTGTTGTTGAGGCTAAAGTATAAATTAAATTTATTTTTATAATTTTTAAAATTTTAGTTAAATACCCGTGCGAAGCCGGGGCGGGCCGCTAGTTCTTTATATAATCTTGTGCAATATGATTTTGCCAATAAAGATTTTTTTAAAATACATTGTAAAATTGTTTGTGTATCAATTTTAAAGTAATCAACAACATTTATTGAGTCTTAAATTTTGCGTTAATATATATTAATTTTGATTAGTTAAATAAATCGACTCATCCGTAGAACAGAGTCCGATGTGATCATGAGGCAAAAATAAGTTAAATAGCTAGACGAGATAAGCAATTTGAACTCTACAAACGTGCGTTTTTAGAATTTTCGTATTTTATTTAGTTTCGAAAATATGGAATCGAATAACGTTCAATCTGACATTTTGCTCCGCATAAAAACGCACGAAGTGATCAAGCGACGGCGCGCGGGTAGCTGAAGCGGCGCAGGCGCCACGTCCGTTCGTCACTCCGGCCGCTGTTTGTTGGAGAACGGGAGTTTTTGTGGCATGCGCTTAGCTTTATTTCGCTTTGATATAAAAGTGTAATTTATCAGTGTTTGGCATGAAAAAACATATTTTTAGAGATGTCACGATCTCGGAAAATGTTGGATATGCTCAAAGATGATGCAGAAGAGCTTGATCTTAGTTCAACATTTACAAAATATGATGTTGTTTATACGAAGAAGATCATAAATACTGGTAAGTTGACGATTTTTTATTGCATTATTTCATTATATAACATTTAGATCTTAAATTAATAAATATTACTTTTATATTTTTTTTTTATCGCAATTACTAGTTGTGGGCGATCGATTTTTATATAAGACATTTTTTGACGGAGATGTAGTGAAATAGCATTTTGAGTACTTAAATACGTTTGTCGTAATACATATTCACTAGATAGCTATTATTTATGTAATAATAAACACCAAAAAGTAGAAGTCCTATGTAATATTAGGCCAGTGTTATAGGAATAAAATTGAAATTTGAAGCGTTATATGTGACTATCAGACGTTTTTCTACGGAATCTGTGCTACGATTTATCGGTTCGATATGAAGATGGGACGTTGTTACAGGGAAAATTGAATCAGTTAGGACGTTGTTTGTTTTTAAATATTGTTATTTATAAATATTTTTAATTTAAAATTTGTTTAATTAATTGCTATGTATACTGTCTTGATATATACATATAATATTAATAGTAATTTTATGAATACCTACAATAAATAGTTTTTTTTAATTTTTATTTTAGTTGTGTATGATAACGAAACCGCCATGACACATCAAAGGTCACCATTGCCTCCTGGTGCGAAAGAAATTGGTCAGGAACTAGCTGATGTATGGGAAGAAATTCTACATGAAAATGATGGAACCAAAAAAATTACCTGCGACAGCTCAATACCGAATAGTACATCTGATCCGTCTACCGAGAGAGTCTACAGCAATCAGCCTAGTATATTTTCTTTGAAAGCACCTTCTAGTTTCGAAAATTCACCAATAATAGAGCTTGAAGACTTAGAAGTTTCTGACGATAGATCTACTCTGATAAATTTGGAACTATCAGTGCCAACTCCCATTCCGTCTCCTACTAATGTCCATAAGTTCTCCGATAACATATTCTGCGCTATTCATGTAGACTCTGTGATTTCTTCACCCTCATTTAGCACTACGAATACACCCGTTCTTTCGCACTCAAGCAATTATATCCCACCTACTAAAACTTAGGTAAAATACGTAACAAAAAGGGTAAAGCCGTAGATGAAAAAACAATGGGGCTATCATGTAAATGCCGTTACAAATGATCTAATTTCTAATAAAATATCTCACCAACAGGCTGGACTGCTTTACAAAATTTGGCAATTGGGTGATCAAGCTTTGCAGTTGAATTTCATCATCAAATGTTCTAATAAAATAAAGAAAAAAAAATGCCTAAACAAAGACACTCCTAATAATAGGAAACATACTTTTAAGTATTATCTCCCGCTGATTACAGGTTCTCACTGAGAAAAAATCGAAGTATGTCAAATTATGTTCATTCATACTCTTGCAGTTTCAACTCGTATCTTAAAAACTGTTTGGAAGAAGTACGATGGAAGTGCTATATTAGAAGAGGATAGACGCCACGAAAAGTATGCTTTTTTACATTGTTATAAATGATGCAATGAAAAAAGGTGTCTGTGACCATGTTCGGGTATTTGTACCCATTGAATGTAAAATAAAAACAGCTAAAAACTTTACCTAGAAGGGGACTTGAGTATTACGAAAATTTTAAAATTATATGTTCAATTGTTCGACTGAGAGAAATACACATCTAAGGCTATAAAAGAACGCCAGTATCGTGTCATTGTCAACAAACGTCAATCTATCTTTCCATATTCCCATTTCCAGTCCATATATATGGACTTAATGGATATGTGCATGTTATTTATTCTCTTAGAGTATCATCTATACTTTAACTCTTTGCCACATCACATTACTGTTGATGTTTCTGAAGAATCGGATGATGACCTATCGGAATAAGATATATTTTATAATTTTTTTTTCTTTTTTTATACTTATTTTTAGACCTATATAGACCTTTTATACTAATTTCTTTTTACTAAAATAATGTTAATTATAATAATGTATTTTTTGTCTACGTAATATTTCCTTGCTATTAAGTAAGTGTATCTACCTACACACGTCTAGGTCACGATGTAAGAGTGATTTATAAATTAATGAAGCTGATTATTAAGTGATTTATTTTGAATTCAGTCACTAGTGAAATATTTTAAAATACGTTTTATCCATT
Organism: Euphydryas editha; assembly: GCA_036937285.1. NCBI lineage: Eukaryota > Metazoa > Arthropoda > Insecta > Lepidoptera > Nymphalidae > Euphydryas > Euphydryas editha. The sequence goes on from JAUPFZ010000006.1 coordinate 1,594,826, forward strand.
GTTATGATAAATATTTAAGTACGTACCTTTATAAGTTTAAGAGTGCTATTTAAGTTCGTGCTGTATTTCCTGTAGGCTATCTTTTTACTAGTACAATCAAATAATAATGTGATACGATATGCCATTTAATTACTATTTTAAGCTTTAATTGTTACGCCACCAGTTTATAGTATACATACAGTTTAATTGTAAAGTATAGAACCTCACCTAGGTGCTTCTAATTGTGAAATGATAAAAACTGAATGTTATTTGAAAAAAATATGTTATTATTGATTTTATAATTAAAGAATTTATTTTATCAGGAGCATAGATCTGTAAGTTCTAAACTAACCTAACTCTGATGTGATTGCTATTTAAAGTGATGACATCTCATGGTTTTGCTACCTATTTTGAGATTTTTTTTCAATTAAAAAACAATTAAAATAATATTTTCGTCTTTTATTTAGTTAAATCGGAGAGTAGTTATAATTAGGCTAAAATTATGTTTTATATTTCAAGGTAATTATTCACAATGGACTCTTAAAGTTATCGGTAATTCCAACAAAAAGCGAACCATTTTAATATGGAACGTCACTTATTTTAGACGTTTCCGTAAAACAATGTATAATATACACTACGGACCCAAGTTATTCCGCAATAAAACGTCATATGGTAACATGGAACTCACTATCTCGTGTAATAAAAGTTTAAAAAATATACGCTACAAAGCATTTTACTAGACAGGGGCGATGTAACAACATACCAAAAAATCAAAATGTCAAGTCTCACCGTTTAAGAGTTACAAAAGTCAACAACTTCTTTAGCCTCTACTGAAAACAATCAAATCTACAGATCGGACTTTATTCTACGGATGAGTCGAAATAAAAAAACTTATTATAAATTAAGTTAAAAGTTTAAAAGTTTAAAAAAGTTTAAAATATTTAAATACAAATAACGTCTTCTCGGAGTTTTGGAAAGAATAATAAATATTATCCTCTTAAATGGCATTTCCAAACATGAAAAGAACCACCCATTTTGTTTTAATATTTATGGCACCAAAGTCTTTCTGAGAATTCGTTAAATTCCATTCAGCTAAATGTGGTCTGAAATTTTAACTTTTAAAAAAATATTAAAATAAAACCGGATCAACAGAACTTAATATTGTTATCATAAATTATGTGTATAATTTTAAGATTCGAACTTAATATCGGTTTGAATTTAATTTACAATTAAGGAAGGCGAGAATAAAACAATAAAGATAAACAAATCTAGGTCTGGATAATTTCCTCCAAAGCTGTCGGTACAATAACTTCAATAATAAAAGTAAAATCTTATTCCAGTGACCCCAATCTTCAAGGCAGTTCCCATAAACAGTAACTACGTAGTTTCGTTCGGTAATAAATAGTGTTAATGATGATTCTAACACACCAGTTAGATTCTTTCTATCGAATCTTCAAAGGGGAGTTACAACATTACACGTACTACAATACACAAGATGTGTTAACTGATTCCTCGTGGCTTGTTACAATTAACTGATATTATGAATCTGTGAAAGTATTCATGAAAATTGGAAATGACTAAATATGATTTGTATTTTGATACTTGTCTATTGTGACTCTTTTAATTTTTTTTTAATTCACTGAGTAACATTCAGTTGTGCCAATAGAGCACGGAGAAGATATGAAAGAGGTTAGTCGATTCGATCGATCCCAACACGGAGTATAGATACCAGCCCGGCTAGCATGCGCGCGACAAAATGTTGTCTTCCCCTTTTCTCGTATTATCTCTCTATGTCTACAGTAGCTAACATGCGTGCAAGTGATACTCTTCTCGTTACGTCGATAGAGTTAACATTAAGTTTTAGATTTCTGGGGTATTTATCTCTATGGGAGCTAACATAACATAGTAATTCTGCCGAATTTTGACGTGATTTTGACGTTTGAAGAAGAATATTATCGACGAGATAAAGTAATTAGGATTAATTTTTTTCGGAAGAGTATTTTGTCTCTCGTAGTGCGCATGTTAGGGTAATAGAGAAAATACTTGATGTAGACATATTATCTCTCTCTCTCTCCCTCTCGTCAAGAGATATCTCGGTACGTATGCTAGCCCGGCAGGAGTGCGAACGTAATGTTGAAAAAAAGGCATCATTTTAGGGGACAGATATTTTACCGGTAGGTCGCGCTACGTTCCAACAAGTACTCGTTTAAATACTTACGCGGAAGTCAATAAAGCGACTTTTCCTAAATTCTCACTTGCCTTTCGGACACTAAGGCAACAATTATTTAAAAACAAAATTAATATTTTATATTTAATTTAATTTATTTTACATTCATGAATATATTATATATTCATGAGATGTATTTACGTCTATTACGCAGCTAGTGGCAAAAAAGAGAACTATGATATGGGTTAGTGGTATTATTGTGCAAATAGATAACGTAAAAAATCCTATACCGTTCGTATCTATACTCCATAGATCGCAACAAAAATTTTTTTTGAAAATGAGCGTACTGTCAGATTTTTATTAAACTTCATATTTTCTAGTAGAATGATCGTGTAGATTGTAATCGGAATAATGATTGTGATCTGAAAAATATTCATCAATATTTGTAAAAATTTAAGTCTATAAACGAAATTTAAGTGCCAGACTCATTGATCTATAAAAAACTCTATTGATCAATGGTCAGACTACTAAATAGACAATACATACTAAAAGTCAATAAAACTCAGTTGGTAGGTAACCGCTTAATAAATAATAAATAGTTACTGCAACTCACCTGCCTTGATAGTTTGGCAGATTTTTCCTAATAACTCTTTCCATCTCAACTCTCGGTTTGAGAGTTTTACTACATCGCGTTTGATTCCATGTAGTAAGTTGTACTTTAACCTAACTTACATTAAAATTGCAGATTTTATATACATATTGATGTTTCTCACTCTAAGAGCAATCATTAATTTAATTAGCACTGTCTAATTGGATTCTCATTTAACTACAATAGTGTCCTTCTATTTATAATAAATACTTCACATTCAACGAACCTCAGTGATCATGATGAGTGTCATGTGTCATGTGTCTGGGGTCCGAAAATATATAACAACAAGAACACAAACATAAACGCATAGACCAGGGCTCAAAACGAACAGCCAGTCATTATGAACTCTCCACCGACCCGTTGTCGTAACAGCTATTACTATATTTGTACGTTAAAAGCTACTAGCAGCTATATTTTTTTAATAAGTAATATCGTAAATAAATTAATTTCTGACACTTTAATTATTCTAAGTGGCAGATTTACCACAGGATTTGTTTTATATTCAAAGCGACCACCGGTTGCAAATGAATATTGATGAAATTGCAAATGTGTGATAATTGTCCGGTTGTTGCATAATCTGCATCACAAACAAACTTTAAAATGGATACATTTGACGTATATTTGTGTAAAACGTCTGATTTTAACGCTGAATAAATGTTTGACGTGGTTTTAGCCGCGTTAAAACAGCAAACGATTTATTCTTCTCTGTCATATTATTATGGACGGGGACTGGTTCTCTAGTCATATTAATATGGACGGGGACTGTAGGTTTGTGTAGATTGGGGAGCTGTTTGTTTAACATACAAATTCAATCGGTTGGTTGACTGGTTCTAAAATAGGCAACTTAGTGCCTATGTTTTAGGTAACAGCTGTCTGATATACACACTCATATGTACGAGTATATACTGCCATCTGCACCAACGGGCCAGTCAAGTGCAATCTTTAACGCTGGAAAGAGAACATCATACTATCATATTTCAGCCTCGGTTTGAAAAAAACATAAATCTGAGTCTGTAATATTATGTAACCTTCATCAATGAAAATTTGTTTTAGTTTTTTAGTGCGAAAATAGTTTTTTTCAAATCAGATCGTCAATTCCTTACATTAGTAAACAAAATCTTTAGCTAAAGAAAAGTATGTAAAGCATTCGATTTTATCGCTGATAAGCAAGTTGGTTTAATAAGGATACTGAGTCAGATTATCTCGCGAAAGTGGCCCATTCTTAGTCGTTATATTGTCAACTAATAGTTACCCGTTCGACAAGAACTGTCTTTTTATTGAAATTCTATGAAAATTTATATTGAATTCACAAATAGTGTTGACGATACGATATCGTGAATGAGTTCAATGAACTGAACAGAATCAGCTTATAAACATCCCCCTACTGAGCAAAGGCTTCTTCTCCATATATTGAAGAAGGGTAGGAGCATAATCCATTAAGCTGCAATACTGCGCGTTGGCGGATAATTTCTCTACCATGAGTAACGATCGTTACCAGGTGTCTGTGATGACAACAGGGACTGACGACTTTACGTGCGCTCCGAGACACAAAGACATACACCGAGACCTGAAACAAATATATGTACAAATATAAATATCCGATTGGAGCAAGAATTATACACGTGTCCGCAAGCGTTGAAGCGACTATTCACACCCACTCACCACAAAATATGTATTATACAGAATAAGCTTATTCTTTTTTGGTATAAATAAAAAAAAACAAAAATATTTGGTCTTTAAAATTAATCTCTGTTTTTGAAATATTGAAAAATAACACCTTTAATTTAAATCTCGTAGCATATGTGGAGTATCTTTTAAAAGACGTTTAAAAGTTACACATTTTTATCGATACACTACGTTTAAAGAAAAATACTGTAAATTTGATGTAAAAGTTTCAGAAACCTTAAAATTCTCTGTTCATTACGCAAAGCAACTAAACGACAAGTGTCGTGAAGACTTATCTACGACTGAATGTCGTATGGTGTAAAAATTCTCACCGCAATGTTCCAGTTTCAATGTTTAGACCCGTAACTGTTTACGCGACCAACATATTGAAACTCCGGTTAATGTCTCGTAAATTAATTCGCTGTAAACATACGTTTTAATGCGACAACTTCTAAGCTCAACGCCTTTTCTATTACGTCATGGAAGTTTATTTATAATATAACTAGATTCTAGTAACTAGACTACTGTTCTGGTACACTACTAGTGTGGGAAGGTGCGTTAACGTCGACGATCGTGAGTTTGTTTCCCGCTTGGAGTAGACATTTGCATTTACATAATTTTTTCTGGCCTACCGAGGTGACGTAAAAGGCGACTAAGGCCATAGTGGTGCGAACAACTGTACACCAACCAGCATAGTGATGGGCAGCAACGTCACCATATCCTGCCATAACATACTACGCTCACCAACCCGCCTGCCAAACGTGGCCAGTACCGTGAACCCCCCAAAGATGATGGAAGAGGCCTACATTAAGAGGTGGACATAAGGCTTAAATAAATTTACATAAACAGGCTGAATAAGTCAATCAAATATAATAATATATTTTTTCTAATATTAAAAAATATGTTTTTGGCCTCTAAACATCGTACTTTGTGCTTTGCATTGTCTGAATGACAGTAAGCACTACTTACCAATTCTATATTTATCATTTAAATACGAAACGGTTGCAATTATAATTTATAAATGCAAAAACAAGTACATTAAATTAGTTAAATTATTGCAAATTAATGTGACAAGTTAATTTCATTGAATTAACGGGGTTTTGACACAACCGCTTACCTTACTAGTAAAGAGTTATTTAATAATGTTAGCGACGTTTAAAATAATTTTAATATTTAATAACTTACTTTTTAGTTTATTATAATAATAAATTTTTTGAATATAAATTTGGAATATCTCAAAAATAAAATTAGACATTAGAGAGAATAGAGAGAGAATTCTTCTGATATGCACTGTGTTTCTCAGAATTTTTATACTATATATATAGAGGTTGTCTTATCGCTAACTTGATTTGAACACACTGTTAGTATAACTTATAATCTATAGACTATCATGTATAAATGAAATAATATACGTACTTAAATCATATAAGAGGCAGTTGATGTGTGAGCGATCCTGCAGCTTTTTCAAATCTGTGTTAAGGACACCCATTGCAGGCTATTTAGTGGGTTCCAGAGTAACCCGAATTCGTTCCCTGGAGCCGCGTAGGTTTTAAATACTTTGCATTAAAAAAATGTGTATTTACATACGTACGTCAAAGCACGATACAACGTCGTGTTGGTTTATTCCAATGGAACAAATCTGTCAAAAATAAGCTTTATGCTAAGCGTAAAGTAGGTATGCATTATAATTTTACTATAAGAACGCATCTAATTTTGCAAAGGATTTTAATAGCTACATCGAATGATTCTGTAACATCCTACAAATGTCTCACCGGTGGATAGATGCTTTCTAAAATGAAAAAAGTTTGAGAGTACATCATGCTGTTCCACAGCGGATTGGCGGACACCCATGTGACGAAACTGCACCCAAAACATATAGTTAAGGTGTTTTTTTTAACTACTCAGCACAAAATATCCGCCATCGCGCAGTGAAACAACGTGGTAAATTAAGCTTCAACCCTTCTTCTATATGGAGAGATGTTTGTTCTTTAATGGGAAGTTTACTAGCTCTTTCAGTTCAATCCAGTTCAGAGCACGAAATTAATTGCAAGGAATTTGGTCACTTCCAACTATCATCGGTAACGGCTATCTAGCACTACATAATTATTACGCTTAATAATAATATAGTTATATTATAGTTATTAAAATTTATTATTTATAGTTACGTAAATAATAGTATCCTAAGTATAAGTGACGTAGATTGCATTGTCTTGTCCGGTAAATAGGTCGTTCTGTCCGTCAATCTTTATAGAGATACAAGACTAATTGTGGTACACGTTGTGGGTTATCAAATTTAGCTTTTGACACATCTGCTAAACTGTACTACTAAACATTTGTTATATAACATCACGAGTAAAGAGTGTTATGAATTTAACTTTGTAAATTTCATCAGTAGGAGATTCGAAAGAAATGTCAGACAATGGAAGAACGATTTAAGTATTTGCCGTACCACAACAGTTCCATGTCTCATTCATTGATTCATTGGATTAATGGTTTTCAATTGTGCCATAATAGCGCGAATAGTTCCGTAAATTTCACAGAGAATGAAGAAGATAGGAGATTTGTCGGTACAGTCGAGATTGGTCCATGTTTTTGACAAGGTACGGACAAAAATCAATAGTATATTTTGTATGAACTAATTCGTTTAAGAGCATCCCGTGTTCGTACGTGTGTGAGGCCGATATTTTGATGGAAAATTTTAACTGACCACGGCCCGGCCGGGATTTGTCACGGTGGGACATGTATTATCCTTAATGGTATCGTAAAAAAATTATATAATTCACGCCTATGTGAGATAAATGTCACAATTAAAACTACATTTATATTTTGATATTGTGTTTGTAACATTTAGATTATAATTATTAAGTACCATTGTATTTCTGTACGTATTCAGGTCAGCTGCCGTCGCACTGTCTAGCAACGCTACATCTCGTGTCAGGCCATTTATATAAAATGATAATGAATTGTGATTTAATTTATCTTAAAGCTTTTAATTTAATTATTATTTTGTAAAAATTTTCACACAACATCTTTTATAATTTTTAAAAGAATTTACATGTTCTTTAATAGAATATATTAAATAAAATTAATCTGGCGACTGTCAGTACTAAATAACTTTAACACTATTTTTATGTTTTTATTATTATGTTACGACTTACATAATAATTAAGAAATACCCATATTTAAGCATTTCGATCACTTTAATCGCTTTTCTTTATAATTATTATTCTTTGCATCTTTTCTTTGTTTTTAGACAGAATATTTTAAATTTAATATCCCTTGCCTATTTTTATTCTGTCTTATAGAATGTTATGAAATCATTAGCGAAATTGCACCTTACACGAACGACCACGCATTAAGTACAATGATTTATCTAAAAGTTGTACTTAGTTAAGAAAATATGATGTATGTTAGGTTCTAGGAATTGAGCTATCTTTGTAAAATAATAGGAGCTCAACACACTGAACGCAATGCCGTGCGGCACTGATATATGCACAGGCTATGCACTTTGAGATTTAGTTAGCTTATATCGATTGATAGATTCGTAAGACCGGGACATAAGCAAGTAAGCTGCGACTCCACGTCACGGTGAGGAATCTCACAAAGATTATATTATTTGTGCAAATATAAATTAATTTAATCGACTTCAAGCGTAATTAAACCGGGACCATAGCGGAAAACGCGATAATAGTACTTTCGTCACCATTTAATCAAGCTATTTCACGGGAAAAAAGTCGAAATAGCAATTCTTTTTATCTACTTACTTGGAAATTTGTGCGTTCAAATTTTTTGTTACGATAAGAACCGTGATCCGTGTGAATTACTCTTAACGGTGTAAGGCCTTAGGGTAACCAGGTTACAGGACCTAGCAATTACGCGTCAAATCGAACGTCAGTCCGTTAATTACGACGTGTCGACACTACGTCTATTATAATAATAACAACTTATTCAGTACACTTATAATGTATGTGTAATACACATAATATCAACTGAATTTTCATTGTTTTATTGGGTAGTATTGAAGTTTTTTAATTATTTCAAATTAAATGAGACCAAATACTTAAATCACCTTATTTTTAAGTCAGTTGAAACGTATATTGGAAAGTAATGTAATATGAAACGCACATTCTAACTAGGTTTTTTTTTTTTATATCCATTGTTTCACAAAATACGACCATTTCATTGTTTTAATGTTTAAGTGCATATTAAGTTACTATTCGTAGCACATCGAATAAAACCGTTTATTGTTTAATTGTTTAAAACAAAAACAAAAAAAAACACAGCCGAACAAACTCGGAATCGGACTCTTAAATTAAACCTTTTTAGGTCTAGACACTCGCGTCTTTCAAACATACTTAGTTTTTTTTTAAATATAAAAAACGGGTACATACCACGATATAGTTTTTTGACAGTGTTGTCGATAATTCGGACGAGTTACATGATCAATAATCTCATTGTTTAACAATACAAAATGTATAAAAAATCGAGTATAATACTGGTACAGAGGAAATTCAATAGTTACTTTTTTAAATCGACTCTCTAAGTACATTTTTGTCTTTCAATAAGATATTAGATGTATGTAGGTATATTGCTTGAAAATTAATGATTTCTTTTTTAATTAAAACATTATTTCTAAACTTTTTAGCATAAAAAGTAATCATGAATTGTGTCATATCATTATTAGACATTCATAATGATGACATCATGTGCATATTTTGTCTATTTATAATTTTACGTACTTTCTAAACATGAATAAGTGATTTTTTCATTAATTAAGTTAGTAATTCAAAAACAATTCAATATAATTATGTTCATTAATACACATACACATTTTCAGTGATCAAATCGGTAGACTCTAATATTCACATTTTCATACATTGAATTGTCACTAATTTAAGACTAAGATTCACTTAAAATTAGTGAAAAATTAATAATTCATGCTTAGAGAGTACATACGATAATCTTAAAAATAACCATCTGGTATAGTGGTGCAAAAGTTCCATTAATGCAGTTTGCCGTTTCGATTCCCGCTCGGAGCAGGTGTTTTTATTTATACTTTTTTTTTTTGGCCTGGGTGTTTTTTTTCTTACAATGGGAAGTTTCAGCTATTTCAGTCTAGTTCATATTTTCCAAAAAGTATATTGATAGTTTCCAAAAAGTTCATATTTTCCAAAAATTGTATTTTTTCAAAAAGTATAGTTTTATTCCAAAAAGTATATTGCAAGGAATTTATCATCAATTTAAATTCATAACTCAAATCATTTTGAAATAACGCTCACATTATATTAATCAAAATTCTCGCTTAAAAGCACCAGTTGCTACTTTGAAATATCTTACAGTCTGTCAACATTGATTCGATTCAAATCAATAAGTGCTAAATTCATATCTTGTTTCGAGCGCAGCTCGCTCTGTACATTAGCAACGAGATAAAATATTTACGCTTAAGTTACAATATTTCTCAATAAAATCAAACTACGAACTTATCAAACTAAGGGCCAGTTTCACCACTTGCTATTAAGTTCCGGATAACCTAACTGGCACTTATTTTGACAGATAACCCATACAATTACCTGTCAAAAAAGTGCCAGTTAGGTTATCCGGAACTTAATAGCAAGTGGTGAAACTGGCCCTTAGGATACTTTATTGTAACAAAGAGTTATTATTTAATTTATTAGTAACTCGCTGCACGCCAGACTTCGCTTGCGATTACCGTCCCATTAAGTCTATTATTAGATAAAGTATATACTCCATCTTAAGATGAGCCGTAGGTTTGAAATTTTGTGTATATTCCAGATTTCAAGTTATTTTGGTACTAAAACTAAAACTTATGTTGTCTGTAATTGCTGAACTAACAAACCTTGAAATATTTATAGAAAATTATTTAAAATATTACCTTTGTTACAAAAAAAAAAGGATATTGTGTAAAAATAATTATACTATCGTGCCATCAATCCGGCCCGCGACAACGTCTTAAAACTAGTGTCATCAATCTGTCCTGCGACAGCCAATGTCTTATTGTTGTTAGTATTGGTGTGATAAGTTAAAGAAGAAAACATAATATACAAAAGTAATTAAAATGGAAAAAAAGTGTATGGTTTCTTAGTTCGCGGACTTTGCGACTAGTCTAGCTAGAAATATAGTTAAGGGCAGAAAAATCAAAACCGTTTTGGCCCTTGGAACATACTAAAAAATCATTATGGTCCTAAGGCTTCAAAGTTTGGAGACCCCTGCTATAGATGAATATTTTTGTTCAAATGTTAAGAAAGCTGAATCAATAAATACAGCTACAAGACTTGTTATATTTATAAATTATTTTATTCATATATTTGTTGGTAAGTGAGTCCAGTCACTCAGCTCTAAACATAGTCTAGATAACGACGGTAGTAACCGGTAGTAGTCAATTGATAACTTTAATTAATATCTGCATTCCTCGTCGATTAATCTATATTGTTCAAATTGCCGTTCAATCTTACTTATTTGCATAGATTTGTTATTAGTTCATTGAAGCGGTGTTGAGACAAGGGTTTATTTATGTATTCATATATAAAACAATCTACTTTTTAAACATGATTCAGTAAAATTACACAAATTTTAAGTGACTATAAATTTTTTATCAATGTGAGAATCGTACCACGTAGAATTAGTGACTATTCGATGTATGAATATGTGAATATCAGCGTCCACTGATTTGATCATTGAATATGTGTATGTGTATTAGTGAGTATTCACTAAGTTGTTATTGAAATTCACTGATATGTAGTGAATAAAACATCACTAACGTAATTAGTGAAAATTCCACTGATTCATATTTAGAGAAGAAGATTTTTTCGTTATAATAATATGTACCTATTATCTAAAAAAGTACGTACTTTAATTTTGATATTAATTCTAATACATAAGACTTAATTTCTTTTTTAAATAATCGATCGCGTTAACAATGAATACACTTACTTCGAAAATGTTTTAAGATAGTCGAAGGATTAAAATTTTCATAATTAATTTTATGAGAAGTTGTCCGGTCCTAATCTTCCAAACACGATATGTATTTCTAAAGGTATAAATAATGTATGTTGTTACAGGATGCAATTGTTCGTCTGTCGGCGCGGAGAGCAGTGTCTGCGACATTCGGACTGGACAGTGTCGCTGTCGCGCGCATGTCACCGGTCGCGCCTGTGACACTTGTGAGGTAACACAATTCACACACATTCATGTTTATATACTATGTATTTTAAAAAAAGCATTTTATAAAGCTTGTTACAAATAAAATGGTTATTTGATTACGTTAAATTTAGAGTCTGGCATCTCAATTAAAAAAAAATACAGTCATTTGATAGTAGAACGCCTGTTTTTGAAGTGAAACTTGTTTGCGCGCGTTGAGGGTAAAATTTCAAGGTTGCGTCACGATATGAGCGTCATGCAATGGATAGATGTACGTTGCCCGAGAGAAAAAGAGAAAGATATAAAAATCATATTAAAATAAATTAATTTATAACTTTCGTCTCTCTTACAAATGAGAAAAAAGTGAGACAAAAATATTTCGCCGGGCCGCTATTTTAAAGATATTTGTTTAAAACTTTTTTTTATCGCCTCTTTAGTCTCTGACATCTATTAACTATTAATTAATAAATTTTAAATTGAATTTAGCAAAGAAGTTTTACTTCTGACATGTACTCCGTGCGCACACACACACACACACACGCTCTTTTATTATACAAGATTTTTAGTAAGTTTTACACGCAAATTCGTTCGAGGTTGCCATTTTATGAAGCCTATAACATCAAATAAACCAGGCCCGCCGCCAGCTATTTGGTCGCCTGCGTGCAATACTGATTATGCCGCCCTACGACTACTTAGGCAAAGTTTTGTGAAAAATAGGCTATTTAATGTTTTCTCATTATGGTGGAAAAAAATAAAAAAATCTTAACAAATATAAAACATTTATTTTGATTAGGTACTTTTTTTGTATACTGACGTGTAAAATCATATACTTAAATATTTATCCACAAAAAATAATTCTTTTTGCCTTTATATTTGTAAAATCTTCTATCAACTTTCTTCTATCTAAACTGTCTAAAATTTCATATTCATTTGACAACTATAGCTAAATATTTGCTGTACCATTGTTGATCTTATATAGTCACACACTTATATAGACTGCTTTTCTGTAAAATGCAACTTTAATGCAATGATTTCATTAAACAAATCAATACCGTCAATGTATGATTCACTACTTGAATCATCTTCAAGCTCTATAGTGTTTCATTAACTTATCATTGGAGTAATTAAATATCTTTATCTCAATCTATCTTTTAAAGAAGTTGTTGCCTGATCTAGGATTCTAAGATAAAACTCTACTCTATATTTGATTTGGAAGTCTACTAAAACTTCATCACTGTGTTTATATTGAAATTGTGTTGGATTTTTTCTTAGACGAATTGTATTAATTGGTGGAAAATTTTTACGTTGAGTTACGTTTTAAAGTTACCAGTCGTGCGATATTCTGTGAGCTTATCAATCAACTTATTTTAAAACAATATGTAGATTTGATTGTTCATTGTGGGACTCCGCATCATTTTGCTCAGAGCATTAATTTCGTTTAAAATATCAAACCAAAATACCGAGCAAATAAATCTATAATTTTGAATGTTCTAAGCAAGTGAATGAGCTTTGTGAGATGTAGTACAATCTCATTAAAACGAATTACTAGATATTTCCAGCAAAACATCAAATACTTTTTCGAGGTGATACCGTAATGTTTTAACTGCATCGATTCTGCTAGACCATCGCGTGACATTTAAAGTTTTTAATTTGAAATCTGGTAAATGTTTTCAAATTAACCACCATATGTTTGTAGATAATGAAAAAAAAAAACGTAAACTTCTTGATTATTAAAGAAATTCACAGTTTCATGCGTAATATTTGCTGCATCATTCACAACCAAATTAAGACTATTAGCCGAGCATGGAAAGACTTCGCTAGTCCTGCCTTTGATAGAATACGACTATGAATACTTGTACCGAATTTGGGGCGCCACGAAGCGGAGGCGGGTGGTTAAATTTGCCGAGAGACGAAGTTTGGTATTTCATCTTAGTTTTAACGGATGCTAATAAATGGCGATGTTAACACTAAGATTGCGCGCTGGTCATATTTTTTTTATGTGATGACATTTCTTATCCTATAGTTTGGGGTGGGTATTATGACTATTACTTTAAATATTACTTGGTGAGTCGCTCGATTTGCCGCCCCTCTGGACGTGCCGCCCGCGTGCGGTGCACGCCTTGCACGCCCGCTTGCGGCGGGCCTGTATGGCACATATTATGTCCGTCCAGCTTATGATGTCCGTAATTTCTGAAATAACAAACTAAAAAACTTGCAACATTTATGGATAAATTTCTAAAATATCTTCTTCGAAAAAAAAAAATTGGTTGTCTGTAAAGTCTTAGATTTACGGACGATAATTTTAAGTGGTAAGGTAATTAGAAAACATTGATGAAAAATTGCATACTTTTATAAATTGAATTGAATTATTATCAGTGAAATTATCATTATTTTGTATAATACAAAGAAGGAGTTAATTGAAAATTAATTTTTTTTCGATAAATTACCATTTATTTGCACTCGTTTATTCGAATATTTTTTCTCTTCTACTCGGACGCATCTGTCGATGGACTGGAAGAGAAATAGATGCGTCACAAGCCGAATGCTTAGGCCGATCGTGTCTCTCTATCGCTTGTTTCGCGCTTTCGCTTGCGGAACGTGACAATAAGTCATGCTCCGTGCAGCCGGCGTTCATCGTTTAGGCGTTTCTCTTTTTTTCTTTCTTTTATATATATATATATATATATATATATATATATATATATATATATATATATATATATAGCACTATCTGCTATAAAACTCCTTTTTAAATCGCTTGGCGTTTTAAATGTTAGTCAAAATAACAGACGACAAAAAGGTAAAAAAAAAATACAAAAATTTGGCCTCAGTTCCGCGTAAACATTTATATACATTTATTAAAAAGTTATTTTACAGTAATGTCAAAATGAATAACAAAATATTTTTGATATTAAAATGTAAATATACAGACAAAAAAAAACACTTATCATATTAGATAGTCATGTACACCAAACCTTACTCAACGTTGACGCGTAACTATGTACTCTCAACCCGTTCCACGATCCATGTTAAGGAAAATGTCACGGCGGCATTTCTGCGGAGGTCCGTGCGAACTGATTTACATACAACTTGGGAACTCGGTAGGCTCGTTAGGATATGGTATGTGACTCGTACAAGGCGGTCGAAGATAATATGGGTTCCTTTTAAAGTGTTCCTGTTCAAGCCTTAACACATGATATTGTATAAAAGCACAGTCTATCGATATAGTCGTAAATAAAACGATAGAGGACATCCGTTGTGAGCGCATCACGATAAAACTACCGGACCGATTTCAATTAAGTTTTTTGAGTATAATCTTTAGACACTTGGCCATTATTTAAAAAAAAAAGCGATATTTTATTGTAATATCCGTCGCTCTGAAGGTCGATGGGGGAGTGCTACGTTAAGCAGTGGACATCCAATGGCTGATATGATGATGATGATGAATTAATATAAAATTATTAACTTAATTAAAAGTCTAAAAACGGATTTTATCGCATTTATTTCAAATTTTAGTTTAACAATATTTTATTTTAAATAAATAATTTAAAACGTTTCGGACCCTTTACAAGTAAATAAGTAACCTTTTGACCTTGTGTCGACCAGTTCTATAATATAAAATATCTAAATTAATATTTTTTTCAATACAATTACTTTCCGAAATAAAAAAGGTGTTACCCAGAAGTTCGACTTATACAAGTTGTTATTGTAGGTACTATATTCCGTTATTTTAAATATATTTTTGAAGAAGACACTCTATAAACTGTTGCAATAATCGGAGCCGGAAACAGAGAGAGCGTCATACAGACGCCTGTCCACAGACTCAAAGATGCCGTTTGAGTTCAGATATTAAAATTAATATCTAAATGTAGACAATATTTGACGACAGACATATATGTGTGTACATATATATATATATATCAACAACCCATATTATCCTTATACATATGTATCAGTTATAGTTAAGAAAATTATTCTAAAGAATAATCTTGTATATACATTTAGTTTTTTAATATATCAAAGCATGTTTCATAAATAAAATAATAGATTATTTTATAAGATAACATATAAGTTTTTATTCTCAGGAAGGTTACTGGGGTCTTGAGCAAGGAGGATGTCGACGCTGCGAGTGCGGAGCGGGCGCTGCTGCCTGCGACCCTGTATCTGGGTTATGCGCGTGCTCCGTTGGCGTTGGTGGACCGAGATGTGACAGGTGTCTGTCTGGGTACTACGGGTTTGGGCCTTCGGGTTGTTTACGTGAGTATTCTTCGTATAGTTTTTGCGTTAACATATGTCTATAAGTTAATTTCGTTTGAATAAAATAAAATAAAAACGTCTCAAGCTCACCAACCTTCATTAGGATACGATTATGTGTCGGAGATCCGGAAATACACACAACACAAATGTTCAGACCAGGCGAAACATCAGTATGGCCTATATAAAATTTTGTCATGCTCGTGATTCGAACGGGCGACTTACGCGACATTTATTCACTGTGACCGCTACGCGAATCTTTCGTCAAATAGATATCCGATTTACGCAAGGGTATTTGAGTAGTCAAAAACCACATGTTGATAATTCGATTCAACCGAAAAAGAACGGGTGGAGTGTAGCAATTAAAATAATATAAATAATCTTTATTGTACACCAATAAAAGATAGAACAAAAGTAGTACAATTAGAGAAGATGTACAAAGGCGGTCTTATCGCTAAAAGAGCGATCTCTTCCAGACAACCTTTGGGTATAGGACAAGGCAGAGAAAAGCGGTAACCCCATGTTTATAGTGGCCTTCGTAAGTTAGTTAAGTATCAACCAAATATATTTTATACAAAGACGATTAGAACTAGCTACGTCATATTTATCGATCAATACTAATATTATTACCGTTATGGTGTAGTGGTGTAAGTATTCTTCTATAATACCGGCGATCGCGGATTCGATTTCCGATCGGGCCAGATTTTTGTATTTGAGCAAAAATTTGTTCTCGTCTGGGTGTATGTTCTTGTGGATCTCTCTACCGCGCCTCGAAGAGGACGTAAAATCGTCGGTTCTCCTATATGGAAAAGAGACTGCTTTGTCTACCAGTGGGACGTTGACAGGCTGATTCAGCTCAGTTCAGTATACTAATATTATTGTCACGTTTTAATTTTATTAGAGGTATACTATCCATCTGTAAACCAAG
Source organism: Euphydryas editha (assembly GCA_036937285.1). NCBI lineage: Eukaryota > Metazoa > Arthropoda > Insecta > Lepidoptera > Nymphalidae > Euphydryas > Euphydryas editha. The sequence continues at coordinate 1,611,626 of JAUPFZ010000006.1, forward strand.
CTGTTATTCTCAAAATATTTACGACGCCTTGGCGCGGTGGTCACAATAACTGGGTAATGCTTTAGCAGTTGCGGGTTCGATTCCCGTTTTATACAGAACATACAAATATTTATCGCGGTTTGGGCGTTTGTGCTTGTGTATTGTGTGAGTTTCCGGACCCCCGACACAGGATTAACATCCGACTGGAGATCGTTGAGTGTATGGCGTTCATTTATTAACTTTATTAACCATTTATATAACCATTATTATTTGACGCAGCCTGTCCCGAATGCACGGAAGGTCGTGTGTGCTCTCCTATAACGGGTCGCTGCGTGTGCCCGGCGCGCACCCGCGGGCCCGGCTGCCAGCACTGCGCGCGCGGGTACTGGGGCCGGGCGGCGGGCTGCCGGCCCTGCGCGTGCGGACCCGGCGCTGCGTCTGGTTGGTAGCTCTATATCTTGGTTACCGGGTAAATCATAATATACTTCGCTCATTTGGAGCGACAATGACACAAATGCAAATTAGTTAACTTTACACCAGATCAGAAGAAAGGTTATTTCATAGTTCAAAAGAAGATTCTGAAGCATTATTACGGCTAATTATTATTTTAAAATTGTTTTATTATAGCTGGATATTGTGGCATTTTCACTGCCAACGCAGATGTTTATGCATAGTATTTTAGCATTAATAAGTCATTTTCGCGTCACTGTCGCTCCAAATGAGCGACTTGTCATAGCATCATTATTTCCTCTATTAATTTGTATGACGAATATAGATATCTGCACCGGGTCATGGATGTGTATTTATGTATATATGTATATATGTATTTATATAAATTTCTTTTTACTTCCGTTCCCAGTACCTGTAACACAAGTTCTTACGAACTTAGCACGGGGTTAGGTTAACGCGGTGTGATTGTTTGTTAATATTTATTTATTATTGCGTTATTGTGTATATTGGGCATTATACGAGAAGTTTTGGTTCAAATAAAGAAAAGTGAAACTTGTAATCAGGATTGTATTTCAAATTTAAATTAATAATCACTCAGTACTTTATTACACAATGTTATAGCACTTCACTATCACTATGTACCTACAGTCAATACGGAACGCAAGACAGTTCCTAGTAGTGTACCGTGCGACCGACCAAGCAGTAACTCCGCTGAGTCTGGCCTTCTGCCACGACGTAGACTCTGTCAAGCACCAGTAGATGGCGCTCCTCCGTAGCTGCCGCGACTCCGACATACTATAATATATTCAAGTGGACTTACACAATAAGGAAATATATTCAAAGTAATGAAAAGATTACAGATACGAAATGTACTTTATTTCAAACTATCAAACTTGGTCCAACATCGAAATAATTTTGGAACCTACAATTACTTTTAAAGCCAAACGATTTAAAGATGAGAACAAATTTTCTTGCATAATGAGGATAAGATTATTATTAATAAAAGTATGATCAAAAAAGTTTAATTATTAAAACTAAGGTATAATTGCGACAGCCCACCACATAACTCGATAAAACCTTTCCTTTTCCGTTACTAAAAAAAGAAGTTGTAAAAAAAGTTGCAGCTGTCCGATAACCGAGGGTATCATTCCATAATGTATAAAATCAGTTCTGCTCTCCCAGACGGGTGTGACGCGATAACCGGCCAGTGCCGGTGCCGCGCCGGCTGGGCGGGGCGAGACTGCGGGCGTTGCGCGACCGGGTACTTCGGTCCCCGGTGCAGGCCGTGTGGCTGCTTGCCCGCTGGCACACGGGCCTGCGAGAATGGAGTGTGTGATTGTGACCAAAGAGGACAGTGTCTTTGCAAGGTGAAGTGTATATTCATTATTATAAATTCTGTCTTAACATAAAGCTTGGACGATTATGGTAATTAGGCTTAAGTTCACACTTTTCTAGTTAGTGTAATCGCAAGATTTTTTTTAACTTCAGTGTCTGTAACTGAATACAACTATAATTTATTAGAACAGGGTAATACTTAAAAACTATAACAAAAACTGTAAAAGAATAAAGAGGTAATACCACAAAAAAACAGGTATTTAAAAAATTTCCTTTCTTTCTCAGTACTTCCGTCGCCAGTCAGTGAAACAAATATGATGATATATCAAAAAGTTTAGCCATTATCACACTAAATAATCAAACTTAATAGTATCGATATTAGGGGCATCCATTAGTTACATGAGCCGTTTAAGGGGGGAGGAGGGGTTTGAACGAAGTATCATTCAAACTCACGTAGGGGAGAGAGTGGTAAATATCCACGTATATCACGTAATTTTTTTTTTCGTCATTATAAATCTTTAATAATAGTCTTAAATAAAAACATTATAAAAATTGTTATTATTTGTTATTTTATTAATTCTAATTTATCCAAGTACAGATTAATGCATTTACATTACAAATAATATGCATTTTAAAAATCTCACGTAAGATTAATATTAATTATATAAAGATATTAGGTCGAAAAATCGTCAAAATTGTCTTACGTAATTTAATGAATTACACTTCTTCCAATAAAGCAAATAAATAATATTAAATGAAACTTTCAGGAAAATGTTGTAGGCGAGAAGTGTGACAAGTGTCTCGATGGGACTTTCGGTCTCGCCGCCAGCAACCCGGCGGGCTGCACGGCGTGCTTCTGCTTCGGGCGCAGCGCCAAGTGCACGCAGGCGGAGGTCGCGCGCGCCGCGCTGCACGCCGCCGCACCGCTGCATCTGAAGCTGCTGCGAGGGGACTTGGCTACGGTACTTGTTATACATTCTTTTTTCTTTTTCATCCAAACAGCATAATTACACAGACCCACAAAAAAAGTGCTCTGTACCTTTGATCAGACCTACCTTTTTTTACGCTGGGAAATACGTTTACGTATCCCGCCGCCCGAAGATGACGGGTATGTGGGACTCGCTGACTGGGAAGCCAGAATACCCACTAAAATCCAGCGGTGTCCTTATCCTCGTACTAAGGCGCCACGGGATCGCTGGCGCATGCCACCGTGACGCCCCAACGGTTGCGTCGCCTATGCGGGCCGCCTTCTTACATAGAGCGCTCGCGGGTACCGTGAGCGATCTATTTCCGCTGCGCCGGACCGGCGAACGGGAGAAACTGCGGCAGATCATCAAGAATGATGAAGACATAGCCGCAGTCCCTTCCGTTGGTTGATCAGACCTACCTAGGGTTATGTATTTTAATGCGCTGAATCCGAATTTGTGTCCAGAAAAAATCTGCCATTATATTGACATTCCACTTTTCTTATAATATATTGATCTAGTTCGAGTTTTTTTTTATTTATTTTTTTTTTATTTGTATAAATTCATTTTTATTTTTCATTTTGCAATTTACTCTCAATTTAGAGGGCTGATAAGCCAAACTTACTAAGTATTAGCATAATTAGAAATACATAAGAAACATGCTTGATTAATACGAATAAAAATTTTTCGTTAGCATAATTGCATTTCTTTGCGATTTTTGGTCATTTTAGCGGTTTTTTACAATTTACTCAAAGTTTTGGAGGTATATTGACCAAACTGACTTCAAATTCCGATTCATCGCATCGAAATACACAACCTTAGGTAGGTCTGGTCAAAGGTACAGAGTAATTCTTTTTTTTTTTTTTTGTGGGCCTGTGATACATCTTGGTGTCTCAAGTCATAAACGTTTTGCAGTGGTGATTGTTCATTCACTTAAAATCTTACCAAATTATTACTAATAAAAGTTTTTTCAAATTTCATTTCTAGATGGACCAAGACTCCCTCCTTGCAATCCGCACCAGCATCCAGGAAGCTACGATATCCATCCCTCGACCACCAGTTCCTGTGTACGCGGAGCTTGGCGAACTGTTCCTCGGTGACCACGTTCTGTCTTACGGGGGAGCGCTGCGGTTTCGAGTGGAAGAGGAGGGGGGAGAGCCACTTCCACCTCATGTGATGTCCAGGTTCCCGCTCGTCAGTATATACGGGAATAATATCGTGTTGGATTATTATGAGGTAGGTGTTTTGCCTTTAAAATAATTCAATAAAATAATTAAAATAATTCTTGGTCGCAAGTTCTACTGCTGAGCAAGGGGTCTCAGGTTCGATTCGTGTGTCGGTCAACGCATTATTGCTTTTTTTTTCGAAAATTCTCATTAAATAGCGCGGAGTTTGGAATGGTGCCCAGTGTATAGCAATAGACTTGCCCCCTATTAGGTGGGACTCATAACTTGCAAAAAGTGGTTGTTACATTTAATATGTGCATCTCTGCCTACCCCTTCGGGGAATAAGAAGCGTGAGGTTATGTTTTCTTTAAAAGTGCAACCATAGTAAAAAATATCTCGGGAAGAGGAATTATAAAGGACACAACGAAAGCTCTCAAAACATTTTTTTTGTAACGTTTCTTATTATTGCTCAGCCCCTTTTGGTAGTATCGTGATGTTGTATAGCCTATAGCCTTGCTCGGTAAATGGACTATCCAACACAAAAAGAATTTTTCAATTCAAACCAGTAGCTCCTCAGATTAGCGATTTCAAACAAATAAACAAACAAATTCTTCAGCTTTATAATATTAAGTATAGATTACATACATTAGTATTAGATAAGTCTAAACTACATTTGCCAACAAGCTATTTCAGTACAGTACAGCAAAGAATATGTAAAATATTTTCCTGTTTCTTCTCCATAATCCTAAAAGCTCTATATATTTTATATTAACTAGCGCGTTCCCGCTGTGAACGGCTCGCACGCAGTGCACATGCACGAGTCGCTGTGGGAGGTGCGCGGGGGGCGCGCGGGGCGCGCGGGGCACGCGGGGCACGGCGCGCGGGGGGGCGCGGCCGCCTCGCGCGGGGCGCTCATGCTGGCGCTCTCCGACGTGCGGCGCCTGCTGCTGCGTCTTTCCACGAGAGCGCCGCTTGCGTCTGAACCGCTGCATGTACTGTGAGTTGTTATTTAGACCATTGATACCTTTTTGTAGTTTTTAACGTGATAACGTCTTATAAATCGTTGGACGCCGGCTTCACGCATGAAAAAGCATGACTCATTGTCACGTTCCACCTGAGCCGAGTGTGCAAGCGAGAGAGCAGAACAAGCGATACAGAGGCACTATCGGCCTAAGCGTTCGGCTTGTGATGCATCTATCTCTTATCCAATTTGAATTAATGAGTGCAAATAATTGTTAATTTATGGAAAAAATTGTAATTTTCAATTAACTCCTTCTTTGTATTATACAAAATAATGATAATTCAGTGATAATAATTCAATTCAATTCATAAAAATATGCAATTTTTCATTAATGCTTTCTTATGACGTTATCACGTAAAATTATCGTCCGTAAACCGACTTAACAGACAACCAATTTTTTTTTGTACAAAAGAGTCATAGAATTATTTCAAAATAAATGCATATTAGATTTGTTATAAATCCATCTCATATGGTTATTGCATTAGTAAAGTTATTCTTTAAAACACACGTTGATATGACCAAGCATTGAGTGTTAGACTTTTCCATTTATTTTAATGCTTATATGGATGGATATATTTATAATATAAAGTAGTCAATAATAACATGTGAATTGTTCTTCTTTTAATATAGGCTACTGAACGTGTCACTTGAGACTGCGGTAGCAGGGTTGTCGCGTGGTGCACCAGCGCCAGGAGTAGAACGTTGCCTTTGCCCACGAGGGTATGACGCAGCTTCTTGCCATCGACCCGCTCCCGGATTCTGGATGCCTCCTACCACACCTCGCCTGCTACGTGTATCTGGCACTATTCTCATCGACGTTGAAGGATCACGACCGTGTGACTGCCACGGGCGAGCTAATCACTGTCATCCAAGTACTGGACATTGTTTGGTAATTAAAAATTTGTTTTTGCTCATAAATTCTTATTGTTCTTCTCTCTATTGAAAGAATAATGATTTGTCTTATAGAACTGTACAAGCAACACGTCAGGCCCTCATTGTGAACGTTGTGCGGAGGGATACTATGGTACACCAGAGCTGGGCTGCGAGCCGTGTCCATGTCCCACGCGTGAGCTATCAAGAGCTACTGGATGCGCGGTGGTGCACGGAAGGCTGCAATGCTTTTGTCAACCTGGTGCGGACTTCTAACTTTTTATTAAAAATTTACTCGTGTGCTGATAGCGGTCGTTGAATCTGTGTTTTGTACGATACTTATCACTTTGATATACTTTTGAGATTATCACTTCTCATTAATTATCATAAAGTACAGCGTTATAACCAATAGTCTACAGGTTAATCAGTAAAAAGAGTTTTCTTTGTTCATAATGTTAAAATGAAATAAATAAAAGCTTAACTTATATTTTTAACTAGCATTAATGTGTAATAATGTGTTTGTTGTTGTGGGTCTCCTACCTTGGAGAATACGTAAAGCCGTCGGTGCGGATTTTTATCGTAGACATCTGATATAGGGACCGTTACTCATAGTAGGGAAATTATCCATCAACCCGCAGTGGAACAGCGTGTTGGATTAAGTTCAAACCTTTCTTCTATATGGAGAAGAGGCCTTCGCTCAGCAGTGGCTTACTTACAGCCTGATTCAGTTTATTTCAGTTCACTTAACTTATATACGAGTACTATAGTCTATTCGCGTTAAGAAAATAGTGAGTCATCAGTGGAAGTGCACGGTAAAGGCAATGCGCCTTTACTGGGGTAAAAATTAAACTTAAAAACATTAATATTAAAGCAAAATTTTTATGACAGTATTTTCAAATATTAAAATTAAGTAGTTAATAGTTATTATACAAAAAATGATTAGAATTGTCCGTATTTTCAGAAACACCGCATGCACTAGCCTTTTTCACTACTATACTCTCCATAGTCACGTTTTGGTCACCACACTGTTTAAAGTACTTAAAAACATTGTATGAAATATTGATCCAATATTATTTTTAAGAATAGGTGAGGTATCCATTTTTAAAATTGGCAAAGAACACGTCCATACTGTCTGAAGGGCTCACTTCAACTGTTCAAAGTGAACACGACTTTATAATTTACTATGATCTTATTGGTCAAGAGGCGTGGCTAAGCTGAGTGACAACGATGAGTCACTACTTTCTTAACGCGAATAGACTATATACTGTATCAGCCTGTAAACAAAGCACCAAGAAGGGTAAAACGAGTAATATAAATATATTGTACGGTGCAATGACCGTACATTGCGCCCGTGCCGGGTGCCGCGTCAACGTTTCCCTAGCCGTCTGCAAAATAATTAATTTTATTGTAATAAATCATTTAAAAAGTCAGTTCACGTCGGTCTCTCTACCAGATGAGTCGCGTACCATAGACCATAACCATACCATTTTACACTTACAATTAGATTATTTAATTATTAAACCATATAGTTACTATCTAAGTGTTTCGTTCCTGTACAGCCTAATCACTGTACACATATTCATAATGTATTTGAACCTGTTCAATGTTCGAACCTAACGGCCAGGCTACACGGGCGCCACGTGCGAGCAGTGCGCGGCGGGCTGGCGGCGGCGCGGCGCCGAGTGCGAGCGCTGCGCGTGCGACGCGCGCGGCGCGCTCTCGCCGCGCTGCGACGCGCGCGCGCGCTGCCACTGCCGCCCGCACGCCGCCGGCGAGCGCTGCCAGCTGTGCGCGCGACCCGGGTACTATCTCGACGAGGATGGATGCAAACGTGAGCCCATTTTACTGATCTTATATAAATCCCCAATAGGGAAAGGCAAAGGACTATAGTCCATACAGCTTAGTCTAAATTTGTAAATTTCGTTCCGGTATAACAGAAAGCCGGAACTAAGTCTGAAGTAACTTAATTTTTTCCATCTTACTGATTTTAGCTGTGATATTTTACTTAAATAGCGAGCAAACGGTCAAGTGAATCACCTCATGTTGAATAATCTCGCCGAACGTTAACATTTAAAGGAGATGAAGAGAGTTCGTTGAATTTTATTTAAGTAGTGATATATCTGATGAATGGACTATATGAAACGAAACTGTTGTAAAGTCACGTAACTGCCAACCAAGTGAACCGTACTAGAGCTGTATCTAATCAGTTAAAGCTACGCTTTACTATTATAAAACCCTGTTTTGTTGTTTGTTTACTCAATTAAATTTACTTGTCCAGTTCAGTCGAGTTCAGTTCACACTTGCTATTATATTTTACAATTATTTCCAGCTTGCGACAACTGCACACAGACACTGCTTCAGACGATGAAAGATCTGACATCCAATCTACACATACAGGCTGACCTCACAGAGCTAAGCAGGATACCTCAACCATTTCCAGCATTACGAGAATTTTCTAATAACGCTTCTTCTCTGCACACTGAACTCCAACGTACTAAAAAAAGTCTAGATGATGCCAAATATGTAAACCTTTCTATTGCTCATTTGGAGGTATCAGAACATGAACTGTTTACATTAGCGAATAAATTAAAATTAGAAGCATCTAAAAGAGAAATGGAAGCTCAATCGTTAAGTTTAGAAAGTATGAGCGGATTAGAAGAAGTTCTTAAACAGAGACGGTTGATAGGTCAACAGGTAGCGTCATTAGATGAGTTCGCTAGAGGAGAAAAACATTTAAGTGCTCATAGAGCTTTAAAGGAAGCAAGACATCTATTGAAAACCATAAAGGAACTTAGTCTAATAGATTACATCGCAGGAGCTACTGATGTGTCAGACTCGGTAAGTTTTATTTAGTAATTTAAGAAAGAAAAAGATTTGAAGACAATTTAAAAAATCGATTACGTACCTTATTGTTTAGTATATGATCTAGAGTTCAATATTAGAAAAATATTTATAATATGGATATTTAAAACAAATTGTAACCTTATAAGGACACATACGTCCTGTTCTAACAGAATGTGTGTGCTGAAATTTTGGTTCTAATTCTATCACAGCCAAGTAATGTAACGATCTTCTTACCTTAAGCACGATCACACATATATTTTTTTATAATTTCAGGCAAATCTACTGTCGACATCCGTACAAGAATACAACTACCGAATTGACGATACCTTGAAACGGATAAAAAAGTTGCAGTCTGCTCTTGAGGAATGGGAGAGGAAGGCGGAGGATCTGCCTCGATTGGGGGACGTTGTCTGGGGGGCGGGGGATGTCGTGGCAGAGGTTAAGAAGCGAGTTACACCAAAACTGGCCACTGTAAGGGATACTGGACTACGCTGTCGCTTGGTGTTAGAGGTATGGAACTATTCGAGGATTTGTGCATTAAGTCAATTTTAGCTTTTTTTTTTAATATTTATTAACAAAGTTTTTCCTTTTTTATTATTTAAACCTCGAATATTTTGAAATTAATGATGATAATGGTATAATGGAGTCTGATATGTCCTTATCATCGACATGCAAGTTTCAGGTTTTTCTCCCCACAGTTATTCGAAAAACACGTAACATTATAGCATTATTTTAATCAGAGGAGTTGTTGCCTTTCTCCTTATGGGTTGTTGAAGTTAGATGGCAATCGCTATGTGCGGAGACAGACTAGAGAAATATTAATTAGAACAGGATTAAGTTACATTTTTTTGAAATAGTATTATATAATCCTTATAATTATATCTTTGTCTAAACAGGACATATCAAAGTTATCAATCCAGAACCTAACTGACGAGACGCGTGCAGACATCCTCCATACACAAAACCTAGCTGTGGCTTTTCCTACTTTACTCTCTGAACTGCAAAACCTCACATCCAAAACTGAGGAGAAAGAAGGCATCTTGTATAACCTGACTCCCAAGTACAAGGAGAAGTATCTTGATACGGTGCAGAAGCACGCTGCAATGCTGGGGGACAAGGCCAAGGAATATAAAAAGTAGGTGAAATATCAATTGATGTAATGTACTTTTGTATAAATAAAACCACTAATAACCACTCATACATATGATAGAGACAAACATAACAGAAAAAAAGGTGTCTGTGTGTATTAATGTACACACGAATGAAGTGAAATTTTTTATTATATATTTAACATAAATTAGTCAAGTGAAAAAAAAAGTGTGTGTGTGTACTTATGTACACACGTAAGAAGTTATAATTATAATAAACCGATGGGTCGAGTTAATGGATTGTGCGCGCCATATGTAATCAGAACCTGATATATATAGATTATAGAGTTCTATAATCTATAACAAAGTACTCGTCAAGACAAATTTTAGCATCTATAAGATTTCTCCTGTCTGTCCTTGTGTGTCTCCCCACCGTGCCTCGGAGAGCATGTAAAGCCGTCGGTTGCGGTTGTTATCATAGACACCTGATAACGATCGTTACTCATGGTAGGGAAATTATCCGCCAACCCGCAGTGGAGCAGCGTTGTGGATTAAGCTCTAACCCTTCTTCTGTATGGAGAAGAGGCCTTCGTACAGTAATATCTTTATGTTATTATACATATATTTAATAAATAAAGCAATATAAATGTTAACCTCGTGTGATAGTCTATTCGCGGGCACGCGTGCGGTCGCGTCGGCGGGCGTGCGCGCCGCTCGCGCGTGGACCGAGGTCGCGGACCGCGTGCGAGAGGCCGCCGCCGCCGCGCTCGCCGCCGGCACGGCCGCCGCCACCGCCGCCAAGCTGGCGCGAGGGCCGCAGCCGCTGCTGGCTGCCGCCGAGAAGGAGAACGCGGCGTCCGACACGCTAAAGAGGAGAGGGGAGGAATTAATTGCGAAAACTGATGGTTAGTACCAGAAACGATTGTATCGTGTTTATTTCTTAGAGCGTAAGCACACGGCGTATTTTAAACACGCAGACGACGCGCGTTTTAGATTCGCGCGTTTTCGGTGTCGTAGATTCTGAGTGTTGCATTTAAATTGATGATACAACAGAAGAAGAGGAGTCTCTGATCACAACGCGGAAGTTAAAAGTAACTACAGCATGTCTGTATGGCTTTAACTACGAGTATACGCGCAACAGAGGTGCATTTCACGCTCGCCCCGTATGTATAAGTCACAAGATTGGGTTCGAATCTCGTTTGAAGCGCGTATACGCGAGTAATCTGCGCATTGTCTGCGCGTTTAAAGTACGCCGTGTACTTACGCCCTTAATATAGTTAAATAGTGATAACCTTTTATGTGTATGTCCATATATCTGATGGTGGCCCATATAAAAGTGTATTTGTATCTACTACACCTTCGATATCCATCATTTAGTCTGCTCATATATTTCCCGATTTGTCACAACTAATTACGTGAAAAGTATAATAATAATAATAATAATAATTCTTTATTGTACACCAAGAATAAGCAATAGTACAAAAGAAAAAGGAAATAAGTACAAAAGGCGGCCTTATCGCTAATGAGCGATCTCTTCCAGGCAACCTTAGGGTAGAGGAAATGGTATATAGATGGTATAGGTGTACAACTGTACAGTACATTAATAACAAAACTATAATATAATTTTATAAATGCAAAATAGGAACAATTCATACTATACAATATACATGCAGTATAAATACTATAAATATACATACATAGATGCAAATATTGATGAGGAATAATGCGATTAATAGTGGCAAAAGATGACAATTAAATGATTCGATAAGGGCAAGAATTACATTTGAAGAAAATGTTGTTTTACAGATTTTTTAAAAGAAAAGGGTGATTGAGAGAGTCTGATGGATAAAGGTAAAGAGTTCCAAAGTCGAGCAGCTTGAACGGTGAAAGATTTTGTATAGAAAGTAGTGGAATGAGAAGGAATTTCGAGGAGAAGATTATCATTAGAGCGCAGTTCACGTTCGTGGGAATCATTCAGATATTTAAACCGCTCTCTTAAGTAAGAAGGAGCCATAGGATTGAATAACATGGAGTACAATAAATTAAGAATGTGAGTATTCCTGCGAAGGCGAATTGGGAGCCACTTGAGTTTATTGCGAAAATCGGAAATGTGATCATATTTTCGTAAGTCAAATATGAAACGGATACATAAATTTTGAATGCGCTCAAGTTTATTCAATTGCTCCTCAGTAACGTCAATATAACATGAATCAGCATAATCAAGAATGGGAAGGAGAAGACTATGAGCTAACGCAATTTTGGTGGAAGTAGGTAGGAAATTTCGCAGTCTACGGAGCGATCCAACAGCAGAAAAAACTTTACGACTTAATTCACTCATCTGTGGAACCCAAGAGAGATTTTGATCAATTATAATGCCTTATGCTACAAATAAATTATTTATATAAGAGGAAAATAATTATATTTTCTATGTAATAGAGCTTCGTCGTCACTTGGAGGCTGCACAACGAGGAACGGACGCAGTGAGCGTGGGCCTAAGAGCTTTGGGTTGGCGCGAGCGTACGCTGGCAGCCGGCGCGGAGAGCGGAGCGGCGAGCGGCGCAGGGGCGAGCGCGGTGGGTGCGTTGAAGCTCGCGAGCACGCAGGCCGAGCGCGTGTTCGCGAGCAGTCGCGCGCTCTACGACGAAGCGGCTGAGACGAGACGTCGAGTTCGGTACCAACTGCGGAGAAACCTCGCCGCGCTTCAGCGTCTCGGTGACACTGCTCTTGGAGCTGCCGAGGAACATGGTACATTTATTAACTTGAAATTATTTAAAAAAAAAAGCTTTAATAAAAAATCAGGAAAGGAATCCATAGGCCACAATACATCAACCTGTAACTTTTATTGCCTATGAGAAGTAACCTGAAATATGAACCAATCTGATAAATATCAAAACGCATTTTTTAGCAAACCTTTTAACAAACAACTAATTGGAAGTTTAATTAGTGATGAAAAAAACTTATCTTAATAATATCTGACATTCCAGTATCCCAGATCCGTGGGAACACGCTCCGCGGTCGCGAAGTGTCGGAGGCGCTGGAGGCGGCGGCGAGCGCGCGCGCTCGCGAGCACGGCGCCGCGGCTCGCGCGCTCGACCCCGCGCTGCGGGCGCTGCGCGAACAAGTCGAGAGAGCGAGGCATGCTGCCACCACTGTGAGTACACAGTTATTTTCCCTAATATAAACCCTCAACTCCGACGACGTTCAAAGCCGAGGTGCGTTCTCGCTATGAGAGACCCTTGAGATGAACGTCCATTCTGAACCCTATTCTAAGCTCTATTCTGAGTCCTTTCCAAAAAAAAAATACACTAGTACAATAAAGAAGAATATATGATTGTGTCAATGTGTCAAATTTAACTTTTAAGACTGATTTGTAAAGTTGTTCTTGTATTTGATATACTTTTTATTAAAACATCACGGTAAGATGCATGCGAGTGGTGAATATGGGAATTTAACAAAGTGGAATTAAAAAAAATAGTTTAAATTAACATAGCTTTACTTATATTAAAAAATTAGGGGACTTTTTATAATTTAAAACAGGAAAGGCACCCGTTCTTGTTGGTCTAGCACTCCTGATCTTTCAACTATACTTATTTAAAAAATACTCGTAGTAGTAATAACCACACTGTGACTGAACTTGTCTCTTCTTCTAAGTAGAGAAGGGATCTTTAGCCAGCTGTTCTAAAAATCTATATATATATATATATATATATATATATATATATATATATATATATATATATATATATATATATATATACGTAATGTAATACAAATCCTAGATTGTTATACCTCGTTAGATAGCTGATGAAACGTAGATATTTCAAAACACATCTGCCGAACAACTGTCATAATATTTTTCTTAGATATCCCTTAGAGAAAAATAAACTTTTTAATATTTTTTTATAATTTCTTAACTTTCACTTGTCTACTACGGCCTATTCAATTAACTTTTGCAATATTTTAATGATTGACGTCGTAAAGCATCTTATAAGAGATGTAAAAATGCAATAATAATAATAATAATAATAAGACACACAAAATAATTAAAATTAAATTTAGTAGCCTAAAAATCGGCTATTTTCAATAAAAAAATTAATAGTCGAATATCTCGAAAAGGGTTAAGTTTAGGGTAGGGTGTTTCATAGTGAAATAAGTCAGAAATGATGGGTACTCCACGCCCTTAACGGATCTAGCACGACTTTTCCTGTAACCCTGTATATATTGACTATAATTACCGTGCGGTAACCAGCAAGGAGGAAAAGTCCCAACCTCTTTTTTGCCGAGGTTTTGTAAAAGGGTCTATACTGGCACATTATACTGCGCTCGCCAACCCGCTTAGCCAAGCGTGGCGAGTATTGGCAAACCCTCCCAGAGATGATAGGGGGAGGCCTATTTTTAGCAGTGGACATACAACGGCTGATGTAATAATATATATATGATGAAAAACGTGATAGTGAAACAATAATATAAACAGATAACAGTGTCGCTGCGCTCGGCGAGCGGCTGCGCGCGCGCCTTCGCGACGTGGAGCGCGCCCGCCGCCACGCGCGCCGCCCTCACGCTCAGCTTCGACGCCGCCGTGCGCGACGGCACGCTGCTCTACCTGCCCGACCAGGTAAAAGATCTCGGATCATTTTTTGTACAATAGACGGTAACAATCCTTACACGTGCGTGATAATAATAAAATAAATTTAAAGCAAATTCTAAGTCAATCATTTTAAATGAACATACCTCTGGCTCAAAATGTACTTGAATAATGACTGGAACATGTGTGGCGATGACTGTAGCGTAACTGTTACACGAATAGAAATTGCATATTTAGTGGTACAAGTAGTAGCCTTAACGTCGGCGATCGCGGATTCGATTACCGCTCGGGGCAAATATTTGTACAAATAATTGTTTCTGGTCTGGCCGTATATCCTTGTGGATCTCCCCACCGAGTATCGGAGAGCATGTACAGCCGTCGGTCCCGATTGTTATCATAGACAACTAATAGCGATCGTTACTCAAGACAGGGCAATTATCCACCAACACCCAGTGGAGCAGCGTGGTGGATTAAGCTCCAACCCTTCTTCTATATGGAGAAGAGATTAATATCACATCCACCGAAAAATTGGCTAATAATATGGGATATTAAACGCCATAGTAATGAAAATATGAAAAAAATACACGTAATATAGTATTTCATATAAATAAAATTGGAATCAAATATGAAAATTCCCTGACAGGATTCAGAACGCTACATGCGTCTCTCAGTGGAGAAAGGCAAGTTGACCCTGCGATGGAACGTGGGTGGTGGTGAGGGTGTGGTGACTCACCCCGAGCCGCTGTTGCCCACCATGGACGATGCAGATCACACTACATACCGTTTGTCCATCGAGAGGTGACTATACCACATACGACCTGAAAAAACATGTTATTTCGAGATCTTTCAAAAAGTATAAGTTAGTTAACTTTTTCCTTCTTAATTTGAGAAAGGATATTTGGCCCAAGTTTTGATCATTTACAATACAGAACATTAGGATAAAATCTAAAACAAAGACTTGACTTTGTATAGTATATATACAAGTGCAAAAGTTTAAAAATTTAAATTTAATATTCTACTCCTGTGAGTTAAAAAAATGTGTGGTTTAAGTTGGGATTTGAAATAATCCAAAAATGAGACAATTTTTAATTAACATGTCAGTTTGTAATTTTCAGAATATGGGGCACGGTACGACTACGCGTGGAAAGGTCAGGTATCGCCGCGGTTACATCTACTAACAGCACCAGCACTGCACCAGGTGCTGGTCTGCTCCGACCTGCATTGTGGTGGCTCGGTGAAGCGAACGCACCACTACCAGCTTGCGTGCATTCTCTTCACGCTGATCATGCTGCGATAGGACTCTGGGCGTTCACTAAGCAGCCCTCTACTGCTCAATGTACTGGATGCACACAAAGGTAAAGATACCCCCGAGGCTTCGAATGCCTTATTTATATAAAGATTGAGAGATATTGAAGTTTTTACGTTCTATTTTACAAAGCAAGATAAAAAAAAAATGATTGAATGATGTACAAAGTAGGTATTATTACAAGACAATAATCTTTCAGATTATAATTATAAATAAAAAAATTGTGCTATATGTCAATACGCTTATCTTCTTTGAGCGATTTAGCAGATTTCTGGTGTCTAAGCAAAGTCAGAAAAACATTCATTACGAGAAGAAATCTAAAGTTTCTCAGAAATGTTTCAATAGAATTTAGACAACACATGTGAGGTGAGATTGTTTGGGCAAGTAACACAGCAGGTGTTCTGGTGCAGATGGTTCAGCGAGGGGCGCGCCAGCGAGGGGCTGGTGTGGCTGGGCGGCGCGGGCTACGTGGCGCTGCGCCGCTCGCGCCGCCCCGCCGACCGCCGCCGGTTCAGCCTCGCGCTCTCCTTCCGCACCACGGACACCGACGCGCTGCTCTTCCTCGCGCACGATCGGGCTAATGTAAGCGATATGCCACAAATACACTCCACTTATCTGTCAACTCTTCCTTCGGTGCATAAATGTTGTCGAATGATCTTTCTTCTTTTTGAGGATTTCCTGGTGCACTATATTAGGAAAATCAAAATTTTAGATTACTAAAGTTAAATGTTAAATAATCGTTTACCCCCTTATTCAAAAAAAAATAGTGCAGACACTTTTTGTGTTTCCTATATAAAGCATCAATTATAACTCAATTTCTTGAGACTGGCCCGTTGGCGCAGTTGGCAGTGACCCTGCTTCCTGCTCCAGGGTTGTGGGTTCTAGTCTGGGTGTAATATATATTTATTTGTATATCTATCATTTATATGTATATTTATACAAAAAAATGTATATCAGTCGGCTGTTACCTAAAACACAGGAATTAAGTTATAACCTTAGGGACAAACGACCGTGTGTGTGTGTGTGTGTGTGTGTAAAAAAAAAGTCAATATATATCAATAAGTAATGTATAACCCGCAGAACCGCTCAGTATCGGTGTGGGTGCGATCCTGCCGCGTGGTGTTCCTAGTGGTGTACGGAGCAGCGAGACTGCAGATCGCGGCGGGGGGGCTGCATTGTGATGGTCGACCTGCACATGTGCAAGCCACACGCGTCTTCAATGGCTTGGAGAGAGGTACTGTGCCCGTGATATTATCTGATTATTGTTTTTTTGTATTCTAAATAAATTTTGATGGCATATGATATGAAAGTGGCCCTGGTCCCCAGGCAGCCTGCGCGTAAACGGCGAAGAAACCCTCGGGTCCCCATCCCCACCTGTTCAGTCTGCAGCGGAACTGCCCGAGCTGTCCAGTTCCACATACTGGGTGGGCGGTTTGCCCCCTGAGGGTGAAGGCCTGGGTTACGAGTCTCTGCCACTGCTAGGTTGCATAGGTGGGCTCATGGTAGATAGGGAGGGATACGATTTGCTGGATACATCCACGCGACATGGGGTTGAACCAGGGTGTGCTGAAAGGGTAAGTTAATTTCGTTCATATTGTAATAACAGATAAACAAGAAATACTACTGTTACAGCTTCTGAATTCCACAGACTTCTTTTCTTCTAAGGATTCGAATAAATACAAGAATAGATTATAAGAGATAAATAATATATTTACGAACTCTTTTCTCGAAAAACATACATAATATATACAAAAATAGTCTATAGAATTAATTATAAAATTTCAATCACAGAATTCATGTCGTGGAAATGGAATGGTTGTCACTAGGCTTTATAGTACTATTTACTTTAGTAATCATTTGTTATTTGTAGAAAAAAAAATTGTTACATAATATAGATAATGTACTTTGAGTCTTTTTTATTAGATACTTTATATTTTAAAATCAGTAACAAAATAAACTTATGATTTGATGTTAATGCTTACAGCCTCTTCGTTCAGCGGTTCTGGAGGGTGAGGGCTACATCGAGCTACCCTCTCCCGCCATCCGGCGCAAGACTTCAATTGGATTATCGTTTCGAGCGCGGGCGCCCTCCGGCCTCTTATTGTACCGCGCGCCCTCCGGGGCTTTGAATGATAACGAGGTGGAAGAAGAGGATGATGACCACAATTATCTCATTTTGTCTCTTATTAAAGGTAGTGTTTAGTTTATATCATTTTATATTATCTAAACAATTAGACAAGAACAACTGTTTTGTAAAAGCCAGTAAACGTCCCAGTTCTGGGCAAATATCTTATCTCCCGTGGAGGAGAAATGTTGAAGTTTATCCGTCAAGTTGCCTACTTCACTCCGAAGTGATAATGATGAATTTTAATAACAAACAAATTTAGCACTTTAAAAGTCAGCACTGCTCGCCATTTGATTACGTAACACTATCTGTTACATGTGGATGAAATTAAACTATGTACTGGTATAAGTTTACTCGAGTCATATAGCAGAAAAATAGGATCTTGAAAGACTGTTAGGAATACAGTTGCATATTACAAAATGTAAAGTATTTAGTACATCATGGCTTTTAGTGGAATCGTTCGTACGATAACCAGTTTTTATTCGCCAGTAAAAATGCCAGTGTATCCAAATAAAGTTTATCTACCACAACAATCCACCATCATATTAATCATTGGATGTCCACTGCAGAACGTAGGCCTTCCTCGTCATCTTTGGGGGTTTGCCAACACTCGCCACGCTTGGCAGGCATGTTAGAGAGCTCAGTGTGTTGTGGAAGGATATAACGACGCTGCTGCCCATCACCATCCTGGTTGGTTTACAATTGTTCGAACCACTATGGCCGCCTTTTACGACACCTCGGCAAGAAAGAGGTCGTTTACTTTCTCTACCGGGTACCGCGCGTAGCAAAAAGTTTATCTATTTTACATAATATAAAATGTAAATCACTAAGTTTCTATAATATTATTTTTTCAGGTGAATTGGAGTTAAAAGCAAACGTCGGAAAAGGGGAGCTGGTATTGAGAATAAATGGGACGAAGTTTGACGACGGCGTCTTACACACGGTACAATTGGTCCGGGTACACAAACAGGTATTTTAACAGTTAACATAACACATAAAAAATATCAAGCTTGCTGAGTAAGTAAAAACCCATGAAATTTTACACATAATTATAAATCTCCGGTCAATATGTTACACATTTGGATCGTACCTGGGGGCAAAAATATGAGCATGTAGAATTATAGTACTCTAAACTTTTTTTTTAATAAAATAAATGAAAATTAAATCTGTTTGTTCATAAGACCATCTTGGTGGAATCCAGAGCTTCGGAATATTGTAGAAATTATCAAAAGTAATTTTTAGAGAATGAAAGTCTGGCAAAGTTAGTAGGTAAATTTTTTGAGGTCAGTTAATGTACATTTGGTTGGTAATTCGTGTGTAGATGGAAGTGTGGGTGGACGAGAAGCAAGTGGGGCGCGGTGTGCTCGCGGGAGCAGCGTTCGCGGCGCGTCCTCGCGGGCTGTTCGTGGGCGGCGCCCCCGGCGACACGCAGCCCGCCCCGCCGCTCCCCGTGGGCGGGTTCACTGGGACTGTGGCGGATCTCATAGTGGACACCACGTGAGTTTTATTCAAAAATTTTGTTATGAATTTAGCAATTTCTTTGAATTATACCGAATATAATAATGTATTGAAATAAAATTCTTTGGAGTAACATTTCGTGGTCTCCCTTGCATCAAATGTTATGCAGGAATAGGTTTTTAAAGTGTGAAATTCAAAGCTTAAATAAATTCAACAATACTATATTATTAAAGAAATTATATTTACATTTATCAGCGAATAACATTCCATACTACATTTTAATCCTCCCACCGTGCGTCTCCCCGACATTCAAATGTGTGTTCCACAGCTGGGTGGGGCTGGAGGGCAGCGTGCGGCGGCAGGGCGCGCGGCTAGGGCGGGCGGACGGCGAGCTGCACGCCGCGCCGCCCGCCCAGCCCCGCGCACTGCACGCGCAACCCGACCGCGATCGCGACTGCGCTAAGGTACGGTTTCATTTGCGTTATTGTTTTTCATTTACAAGCTGAACGTTTAGGCCGATCGTGCCTCTCTATCGCTTGTTCCGCGCTCTCACTCGTGACACGTGACACTTATTTGTGCGTGCAGCCTGCATTCATCGATTTACAAGACGTTATCACGTCAAAAGACTTTAAAAACACTTTTCAATCATCATAATGCGTTATGTTAATTTGAAGCTACTACCGATTCGGAGCATAGATTCTGCTGAGAAGAATTGGCAACAATGGTTACTCTTTTAAAAGTTCTCAATACATTTAATAAAATAAACATACAAAATAAAAGTCTTCGAAACTTCATCTCAGATGTCATCATACACCGTGGAAGCGGGAGCTGTGAAGTTCGGAGACACGCCAGGGAGCTACGCGACTCTACGGCTTGGGAAGGACAAGGACAGAGTGGCGAAGTCCGAGTTCTCCTTTTCACTTCAGCTGCGCACTTTCGCCAGTGAAGGCTTGATTATGTTGTTACCGGTTTGTATAAATTTGGAATTAGAATACTATACAAAACATATTTTTTTTTAATTTTAAATTGCCCAGATTCCCTAGTATTGGCAATTTCAAAACCATAAGAGAGATTAAAGACCGTTAAAAAGAACCGTAAGAGAGAGAATCAGGAGATATAGTTGACTGTCTTAAAATTTTTTTTTTTTTTCAAACTAATATGTATGTAGCAGGTCATTTTTTTATCAAGCATGAGATGACGATGAAAATTAATTCTTAACTTCTAAATCTCTCTCTCCATAAGAAAGCTCTTGTATTTACTAAACAGCGACTGTCTATTGGTATATTACTGTCTATTATACTATTTATCCGTTCAAGCTAATTGTCTATAGCTAGAGCTAGCCTCTCCCAAAACTTATTTTCCATTAAAATTTACATAATAATTTAAAAGAAGTCTCCATATTTTTCAGGGTTCAAAGCTAAAACCAAAGCATTACATGGCACTGTCGCTGCGTGAGGGTCGCGCGCGACTCGTGTTGCGCGGGAGACGTCGTCGCGACCTCGCGCTCGCCGCTCGGCTTGACGATGGACTTTGGCACACGGTCAGTTGTGATGACTAACTTTAAGTTTTACATTATAAGCATTCATTTTGAAAAAGTAAAAAAAAAAACGATTTATTAATACTAACCACTACTTTTTCAATACATAAATAAATTAATACTGAGTAAAATATAAAAAAATGTGTAATAAATAAGAATAAATAGAATAAAAATATTTAGACCTATGGGATTCATGTTACCCTGTAATGATACCTATATATTGTATCATCATCATCATGATCCTCATCATATCAGCCTTTGGATGTCCACTGCTAAACGTAGGCCTCCCCCATCGACCTGCAAAGCAAATCGGTTCGAAGCAGCCTCCATCCAACGGCTTCCGGCGAGTCTCATCAAGTCGTTTGTCCATCTCGCGGATTATGTATATACTTAAAATTATTAAACGTTAACAGTGCGTTCCTTTAAAGAATGAAAAATATTTGAGCCGAATGTTTCGCTGCAATATATTGAATAGTTTCCGTCGTGTCGGCAGCTGTCGGTGCGCATCTCGCGCGGGCGCGTGTCGCTGTCGAGCGGCGGCGCGGCGGCGGGCGCGCGCGCTCCGCCGCACTCGCGCGCCGCGCGCCTGTTCGTGGGCGGCCCGCCGCCCGCCGCGCTGGCGCCGCACGTGCCGCAAGCGGTCAGTACACCAAGCAATCGACGTTTTAGAATTTATTTTTAATTTTAGTTTGTTAAATGTAACTATATGATTACTCAACATTGCCTTTCTGGTGAATAAACAAATTAAATGTAAATAGGTACACGTACTCTAGACGAACATTGCAGTTAAACAATAAACGCCACTCAACAGGCATTGCATTTAAAAAAAACAACAAGCTCTTTTTATAAGAAAACGTACCGTTAAATGTTCACGTAAAATATTATACATAGTATTTAGCTACGTTCCATAAACCGCCAACCCCCGCAGGCGGTGCGCGCGGGCGGGCTGGTGGGCTGCGTGCGGCGCGTGACGCTCAACGGGCGCGCCGAGGACCTCGTGCGCGACGCGCGCGCGCACTCCGCCGTGGGCCAGTGCTTCCCGCGCGTCGAGCGCGGCGCCTACTTCGCGGGTGACTGATCTAGATACCTTAATAACAGTCAAATATGATTTTTTTTATCTAAAACCTCCAATTTAATTGGTGGAGTCTGTGTTTTCTATAATACTCTTCCATCTTTTATTTCTCTACTTTCATGCTTCATACCAATTCCTACTTTCATTCGTCTCTTTCGCCGATCTAGGTGGTTTCCCACTACAAATGGTATACGGTCAAATATGCTTATAAATATATTTATATATTTCTAACCGATTTACACTTATAGTGGTATCTATATTTAGGGGAATAAGTTTAAGCATATGCTAGTGTGTGTGTGTGTGTTTTTTTTTTAAGTTTAAATCAAAAAGATTTAGTGTCGCATTCCTTTGGAGATCAGGTCCAGTAATTGCTGCATATGCTCACCATGTTATGCGCAATCACATTTTTATGATGTTGACAATGCTGTCAATTATAGATTAGGTCGAATTTCGACCACTGGGTGAACACTAGTACATTATAAATAAACAAGATACTTTACAAATACAATTAATATTGAGTTTAGTTAATTAACATTGAGTTTTAATATAAGTGAGTTTTTAAATTTAACACGTAAAAAAAAATTAATCAAATTTTTTGACTTTATTTCAGGCGATGCGTACGCAGAATGGCCTGACGGTTGGACTGGCGGAGAAAGCGAAGGTGAAGGCGAGTCAGTGGAAATCAAACTACAGTTCCGAGCGTCAGCTGCTTCCGGTATACTTGCAGCTGCTGCCGGTGCCCTGCTCGAGCTAAAAGATGGACTAGTAAGAAAACTAACTTCTTATCGTATCGAGACTAGTTTTTGTGAGATAATTGTGATATGTAACGGATTGCAGTTAGCGTTAAGTGTTATACTTAGTTGAGCATCATTTGTTTACGTGTTAAATAATTTTTGTATCACCGTCAAGTTTTCTTTTATCAGCTACGAGAATATTGAGACTGAGACGACCAAGCAAATGTGATAAAATATCCGAATCCTCGGTTTAACCAAGATTTAAGAGTAGAATAATTTTCCTACGGTGCCTACGCGTGCTTTTTGAGCTACGATGAAGAGCCAACAACGACAGATGCAAAGCCAGACACGAATGCAATAAATGCAGCCAGTTGTTTAATGCTACTGTTACTGTCACTACTTATATATCATCATCAGTCACAGCCTATAGGTCATACCTTAAACCATAATACAGCACGCCGCGACTGATATAACATTTAACGTCAAAGCGAGGTATGTCAAAGGATCGGCCAGTAGATGTATAAAAATCTGAGGTCATCGGTGCGACTTCCAGGTGGTGATCACGCAGGGTGGGTCGCGAGTGGAGTCCGGGGCGAGCGTGTGCGACGGGCAGTGGCACGCGGTGCGCGCGCGCCTGGCGCGCTCGGGCGCGTGGCTGGCGCTGGACGCGGCGCCCGGCGAGCGCGCGCCGCCCGCGCTGCTGCCCGCCGCGCCCGAGCACGCGCCGCGCGCCGCGCTCTACGTGGGCGGCCTGCCCGGTGAGCTGGCACTGCCTTCTAGTTCTCAATTAACACCCGCGGGACTATTACGTCACTTGAGCGATCGCGAAAAATCCCTATGGTGTCGAATTCCAATACTAGCTGAGCCTTAATTAGTATGGAAATTTGATACCAAAAGGATTACTCGCAATCGCGCAAGTTACGTAATAGCCGCAAAGATAGGGCATATCTTTGCGGCTATTACTTGCGCGAGCACCTAAATATAAATACATATATTTCTCAGTTCTTACCCCCACTTTCCATTCAATGCCTGATCCTAAACCGATGCCATGAGTTTTCAATAGGAAAAGTTTCCTGGTTCGCAGATGACAAGTTACCTAATTAGCCAATTTACCTCTGATAATCATGTGATTACCAAATATACTTTAGAGCAAAAACTGAACCTTGTACTCTGAGAAATCAACGTCCTACATTATACTATTGTGGGGAAATTATTACCTGGTAAGCAGTGTTTAACATCCACTCACTATTCCCCTCTGAAATGTTTGTTATAGTTGAGCATATTACCCAGGGATAATTCTTTGTTTTCAATTTCAATTATAATTATATGTCCTCATAGATCTTGAATATGTTATGTTGAATGTAAAAAAAAACCATGTAAATACCTTCTCCCGTCCCTTTAAAGTGTAAATAAATTTTCTTCTTATATTGCTATACTTGAACAATGAATGACAATATTAATCAAGTTTTAATATTACAATAATGAAATTCAACACTTCCAGAGGGAGCGGCGGAGCTAACGGAAGGGCGGGAGAACTTCAAGGGCTGTATCCGCGACGTGGTGGTGGGTGGCGCGCCGCGCGACTGGAAACATGCGCGTGCGCTGCATAATGTGCTGCTCGACTCGTGTCCCGTTGCGTGAACAATGATTTGAAGGTGTGAACTTGTTTTTTTTTTACGTTCCATTTTATTTCGTCCAAATAAGTCTCACCCACTGTACCCAGTAGGTTGAAATCCTCTCTCCTGTGTCGGAATATCACTACACGATCTTAAAGTATCAGATTATGACAAACATCTGTCTAGACTATATTAACGTTCCGCTCACGATCGAAATCACGACCATTAGCACAACAACAGTTTTCTGTGATCACATCGCCAACAATTTAAAGTTGGTTTTCGTCTTAAATTATTTGTCATTGTTTTAAACGAATCGAAGTAACTGAAATAGAAGTCTTAAACTAAGAAAACAACACCAAAATGTAGGTAAGGCAATGGATCTAATTTCTTAACGGTATTCTGATGTGACTTGGACCGCAATGGGACGTGAGGTTCTTATCGAGTAAGCTGGTGTATAACAGTAATAAAAATAATAATGAGAAGAGGCTGCTTTGAGTAAATTGTCAGTCACATATACCTACTTTGGACCAGTAACTAATTTATAAATAGTAATAAAAATTAAAGAGTTTTTTGTAATTTATAAATTCTGAAACTACTGAAGTGATTTTATTATTACAATCCGGAAGTAAAGTATATATCCAGAAGTATCCAGAAGTAAGATATGATATAAAACATCACGACTCGAAGTTTCGGAACGTTTCTACAAATGTCAAGTTCGATTTTCTTTTTTACAGAATATAATTATCTTTTCACAGACTACTTATAACGCTGAGTGAGAAGGCGATGAAGAGTGACATATCGACAACTCTACATTTGAAAACAAAGTACAAGTTTTTAAATAATTAGATGAAATTGTATTTTAAACTTCACTGTCGAATTCGTTTCTGAATGTGTTCAAGTGTGTGAAAATAACATACTTTCTATCAGTCAAGTGACTTGACTCAAGTCACGCGTGATGTTTTTTTTTTTGACACTAGGTGCTCTACTCGACAGACTTATTCGTTAACCGCTTACGGCCGTTCTCTCTCTTACTCTCTCTCTCATCTCTGATTTATGATTTTTCTTACATAAGATTGAATTTTGACTCAAACTCCAAACGAAGAATAGAGATAAGATAATTAGAAATAAATAGATTATTGAAACGGTCTGTAATTAACTTTATCTAAAGTGCTCCCGAAGCGGAATAAAATTCGTAAAATTTGTTGAAATTTGTAAATTAATTCGATTCGTTGTGACTGTCAACTCGATTCAAATCGATTAACTCAACCAAATCGACCTTCTCTAGAGCGATTAGGAAATATTACAATCTATAAACACTTAGATATTTTACGTCAACGTTATGCACACATGTCAACAAAGTATATCAATACTGTGTACTGTTTTAATATGTACTAAGTATTTAAAGTTCAATCATACCGTTTCTTTACTCATGTGACCAAAGTGCCTAAAATACCAATTCTTGATTAGGTAACGAACGAGTTACACAGTGACAGTAGTGCCATCGATGTAACCGAAAAAAGAGTATTTTATGAACAATAAATTATTTCGGAAGTTTTCCAACGAATAATATTAAGTGAACGAGGCTATATCTAGAGGCTGATAAAGCAATCAACTTAATGTAAATACTTTAAGATTATTAAAATTTCATGTTTGTGTCAAAGTATATTTTATCTGTGCATATTCGTTTCATATTATTATCATTTTTTATCTGTATTTTAAATAAATCTCTTTAAAGACCCATGGTCTAAAATGTAGTGAAATCTTAACGTTTCTATTAACTATAAATCAAATAAAATATAAATTATGTCACTAATTAATACAGGATTCCCATATTTGAGTTTTCATGAAAATACAACTATTTTTAATTTTTTTTTTTATTATTTTCTTTTTCGAATTATAGTCCATATAGGTTTATTTAGTTTCATTTGTACGGATAAAAAATAAAAATATTGAACACTTTTTTTCATTGTATAGTTTTATAACATATAATGTATAGTAATTAGTGTTGCCATGACTAAATAAATGTATATAAAATAGAATAATGTACTTACTAACGACAAGCAGTATTCGTATCATAATAATTGTAAATATTTTAGTACGTTTTTTTTTTTACTTTTTGTAATCATTATAATATACATATATAATAATGTAATACACGAAAAATTAAAAAAAAAAACTTGTTGGTATTGGGATATCATTTAACCGTTGCTGTACTTTTCACTTTATTTGATCCTTAAAAATATAAAATAGAAATATTTTATTTTCATAATTTTGTTTTTCCAACCAGTGGTTATTATTTATGAATTGTTAAAATTTACTGTGAAAAATATTTAACACGTTTTATTTATACAAGTGTCAAGCTTCAATGAACGCATTAACATAATATGAATGACCTCTGTGTCTTTGTTTTAATTTTTGTATGTAAAATTGCGTACTTATATCAAGTTGTTTTTGTTTTGTTACCCGACTGCGACAGGAGGGTTATGTTTTTCGAGTGTATGTATGTACGTATGTATTTATGTATGTCCATTTCTTTGGCACGCCCTACAGCCCAAACGGCTGGACGGTTTTTGACATATGAGGTGTCGTTGGATTTGTCTAAATTGTAGTAGTGACATAGGCTATATAAATTTTCAAAATGGCGCCCGCAAATGGCGCCCGCAAATGACGGAATGAGGGGGGGGGGGAGTTGAATTTTTTTTTCTTACTGTAGCAATATGGGTATCAAATGAAAACTAGTAAATTGTTTTATTCTTTTTAGTTTATAATAAGAGTATTTTACGCAGTCGGGTTTTTTGATTTTTTTAATTAAGCATACTTGTTATAAATTACATTGGAGAAATACTTAAGGCACTTGAACACTCAGTTTTAAAATTCTCAATTTTAAACATCAAAATAAGCCGTTACACCTAAGTCATTGTCACGAATTTTGTTTCCCGCGTTCATTTTTTGTCTATATATAGAAAACTCATTATTTTGACAACGTAAAGCAACACTCAAATTCAGCATTTGTTTTATAATTAATAGAAAGAATTCTGTTATTAGAATTTTTAATAATGTATAGAGGCTGTTACCATAACAGTACTTGTCTGTACCTTGTCTGCTAAAACGAATGAATTAGCATCTTCGAAGAGTGATTGCAATCAAGCGTAGTAAACATAATAAAAAAAGTACTAATGTGAATGGTTCTTTCAAATTGTTTTTTTTTTTTTTTTTTTTATTGTCACAAAATAACACATCACAGTAAATGCATTTAATTTTAATTGTATCTTTAGTCATTTAAAGCGTAATAATTAAGATATTATAATTATGTATCGAATGTTTTTGTACATATTTAAAAATAGGGTTCAGCTTTAATAGAAATAATTGATATTACACATTATTAGCACAAAAATATCTCGTAATAGATTTAAAAGGGGTAAATGTCAACGCCAAGCAAGTATGAAATGACACGAGACAGTGAAATAATTAACTTGTAACAGACTAAAAATGTTTCATCGACTGAAACATGATGTATCTTCTACCAAGAAGGGATCCAACTTAATCTAAGGTCACAATGTCAACTTTGACAGTAGACAATAAAAACATCTTGCAAATATTTTTGTTTGCGTTATGACAGTTGTCAATGCTGTACAGAATCTGAGCTCAATATAGGTAATTGTAAGGAAGATCCAACCCTTCTTCTACATGGAGAAGAGGCCTTCGCTCAGCAGTGTGTGGTTTACAGTCTGATACAGTTACATAGGTATTTGAAGTTTTTATACTGGCCGCCCATTAACAGACATTTCTGTTAATTTTCTTTTTACAGATTGTTAGAAACGTCAGCTGAGAATTTCAAGTAGGACGTCATGTAGAATTTATAACTGAAATTTCTGATTACATTAGTTTCTACTAGTTCTATCTACCTTTGTTCATTGTATAGTCCGACTAATCACAATGTTTTCCAAATGCATCTTGCCATTACATTATAATTGATGAAGTGACTACAGTACGCGCGCGAGTTCATGTCCATCCTGAGGAATGCGGTAGTTCTGTGACCTATCATAATGTCGATATCGATAATCTCATTTGGTCAACCATAATATCTATTCCATATTTATTGCAACTTTAAGTAATTAAATATTTATTTATTTATTTATTTATTTTTATTTAATACTTTATTACACACGTTATTAAATAATAGCATTGAAGAAAAAAAATTTACAGTAAATGTGCAATGGCGGCCTTATCATGCTTATGTATTATAAAAGTTTTTTTCTATTTGAAATTGTTGAAGGCGAAGTACTCATGGTTTCGTAAAAAAAAAATAATACAATAGCGGTCAATAGTTTTTAGTATCGACAAGCACGCGTCACCGTCAACGGACAACACTCGATTTCGGACGAATTCGGCGAGGCGGGGCGCGCTGCTCCCGCCCTTCACCTCAGGCCCCGATGGACATGAACTCGCGCGCGTACTGTAGATATTTCACATAACTAATTTGAAAAACCGTTCAAAATCATTCAATTTAGTTCATAAGCTTTATCGTGTTCAGTAAATTATTTGTAAATATTTATAATTGTATATAATAGCGTACGGTATTTATTGTATGAGATTCGGAAATAAAAGCCGGTTTTGGCAATAAAAAACATTTATTTTATTATATGTGAATATCACTGTTACAACGCTGATCGCTTCGATATTAATTTAACGTCAAATCAAAAAAAAAGTAACACCCCAAATTCGACTACCAAATCTAAAATAACGTAATTATTTTTTGTCGAGACTTGACATTGTTTCTTTTAATTAACAATATATTAAAGTAACTTTCTATTATATTTCAAGATTCTTTTTTAATATAAGTTTAATGTTTAGTTTGAGATGTCCCTGATAAGCGGAACGAATCACAGCGAAAAATACGTCTAATATACTGTCAGTATTGTATGAATCATGTCAATTTTGACACAAACTTGACAAATTATTCATTGTCAAGTGTCAAGAGCGTGCATAAAGCGTATAATTTGCAGAAATAAAGTACATTTTTAACTGTTTATAATTTTAAGAGCAATAAAGTATATGATATTTAATATCGAAGCGATTAACCCTACTGCTCCACTCATGTTCCCCGAACATTTCACTGCAATCAAGATGTTGCTGGACAATTATTTAAAACCCATAAACCGATAGATAAACTATATCTTCGCAAGAAACTTAACTATGCAATACATACAGTTAAAAATATGATATTACTGATGGATAACACAAAATACAGTTTAACTAATGATTAAATGAAACCATCGCATACATAAATTGTCCAGATTAATATTGAATCTATGTTTTAAAAGTTTTTATTATTCATATATAGAATGTTTTTATACAAACTACGTTTCTTTTAAAAAAGTAAAGAATTCTTCATATTTCTTTTTTAAAAAAAAAGTGTTGCTAGTAAATAAAATACGTGAGGTGAGAACATTTGAATTCTTTTTTCAGAAGAAAAAAACTTTTTTATGTTTTACTCACGAAGAATGGATATATAAGGAGAGCGAACGATATACTAGTTTTCACGTTACTTATGTACACAAAAATAAACTTAGATTATAGTTCTCTTTTTTGCCACTAGGTGCGCGAGTATTCTTGAGGTACCGATACTATAATTTTTATTACATGTAAATACGGACTGGCTAACCTGTCTCGTCAATGTAAAAATAAATTAAATACAAAATATTAATTTATTTTCTCAGAATTATTTTTGTAAAAAATGGGAAAGTGTTGTGCCGTTTATGGTTGCTTTAGTGGCCGAAAGGCAACTAAGATTTTAGGAAAAGTGTCTTTATTCAAAGCGCCAAAAGTAAGTAACCTTAAAATAATATTAGAAAAGAAATGCGTGAGTGTCATGTAATTACGTATATGAGTTTTATAAATTCATGAAATCAGAATTTTAATCTTTTGATTTACGAGTTTTAAAAACGCTTATATGGTCGTATATTTTGAAAGTTACCGCGCATATAGTTGCATTTCGCGGTACGACTATAAGCGTTGTGCTATTGGTTTGTACATGACCAATCAAGGCCAGTTACCGCCATCGTATGTCACTGACGGGCATATATGTAAATAAGAAATTAATTGAAGTGTTTTACATTATGATATTATCGAGTGTGTTGTGATATTGTTGATTGTATTATATTATTATTATAATCAAAATGAACCACCTACGATCATCAAGAATTTTAAAATTAGCACTTAATGAAAATGAAACAATTTCTAATGAATCCAGTCAAATTGGTAGGTAAGTTTTGGTTAATAATGGATTCTTTTTTTTATTAAATAGTTAGAAATCATATCGCTAGTCAAACTTATTACATTAGATTTATTATTATATTTATGTGATTTTTTTCGAAATTTATAATTTTAATCTAGTTCCACGCATAACGTCTTAATATTATACTTATAACGTTATGCGTTATTTTGTTATCAAATAGTTAAGGGTCGGTCGTAACTACAACTTACGACAATATGCGTCGTTCGGACGTTATTAAATAACCAAAACGGTGTTCTTATAGTCGTATGTAGATCATACAACGTTATGGTTCGAACTCAATATTAAATAAGACTGACATTTTTTATTTGCTAAAATCGTAAATAAATTTAATATTTTGTACCATTAATAAGTTGTAGTAGTAAATGAAATGTAATTGTGTGTTTTTTAGAATCACCTGTTCAACTGGAAACTGAGCATAACTGGAATTTGTACAAGTCAATGCTCGAGGTCGATGATGTCAAAAAAAGTTCCCAAGAAGTATGACTAGCATTAAATAACATATAATACTAGCTCAAATCAAGACATGAAGACTATAAGAAGACTATAAGAATGGTGAAACAATTGAGTAATGTGGCTTTGGAATCTGAAAATCTCAAATTGATAAAACACCTGTTCCTTCACCCTTAAGCGAACCATTTGGAGTCGAAGAGGTCACTCGTGCTTCTCCATGTGATCACAGCCTGGTGCCAGATTCGAATATCTATTTATCAAACACTAATAGCAGAGCTGACACACCTCAGCATAGTGACGCCTCTAGTTTTATTTCTTCACCTTGTTTGTCTGTTGAGGGTACACCATCTTCTATTTGGAAATGGCTCAAGCTACGAGATGAGTGGAAAGATATAAAACGAAAATGTCTTAAGAATTTAGGTAAAGCCTACATAACCAAAAAAGACGGCTTCTATAGAGATGGTAATGTGATTAAACTTCCGTGTACTTCAACATGTCGCCTTAAATGTCATCAGAAGTTCAATTCTCAGCAACGTGAGAATATTTTTTATGCGTTTTGGAAGCTTGGTGACCATACATACTTACATACACTACAGTGGGATTACATAGCTAAGTATATTGAAGTGTGTAATACTCATACCAGTACAAAGGTTGAATCTAGACGTAAGAAAACTTTGAAATATTCCTTAACACTAACAAACAGAGCCTAATCATAATATCATAATCATAATATTGTTTTGGTGTGTAAAATGATGTTCGCTATCCCGCTATCATCACTATGCCCGTGTATTTTCTTAAAATCTATTCGTAAATAAGCCATTGTTTCTCATAAAAAGTAAAGGATAAAAATGGTTATTGTGGGTTATCCCTAAGATATAGACATACCATCGCAGAATTTTTTATAGACCTTTTTAAGGTCCACAATACTTTAGTACATTATTTTCATCTATATCGTAGGGTTCAGCCAGCGTTTACAATGTAAGCGTAAAAAAGTGTTTATTTACATCACATTAGAAACCTCTAAAATTATCAGTGTTTATCTACTATATTATGCATGTTATATACATATGAAACTTCCTCTTAAATCACTCTATCTATTAAAAAAACCCGCATCAAAATCCATTGCGTAGTTTTAAAGATCAAACCATAGACAGGGACAGACAGTGGGAAGCGACTTTGTTTTATACTATGTAGTGATATATTTCAAAGCTGTTGAATATATATTTTAATATAACGAAGATTATATGACTTTACTATTTACCAAAAAAACCTATTCATCAAGAAGGATTAATAATCAAGAAACCCTTAATAATTTAGATTGCTGTAATTTAGATTATTTGCTTATAAGAACTGCAAAATATGAGGACTTACAAAGTCTCTGCCATGGACGCATAATACCAAAAGAATATCATATTATGAAAAATTGCCAAACGCACGTAATACGATGAACGAAGAAAATACGGATATCGATTTGTCTGTTAATTTGTAGATTAATTAATTCTCACGACATAATTATAATGTTTCTTTCAAGTTTATTTGTTATAGGTACTCACACAGAACTTTCTTGTTGTCATAAAAATAAGTTAGTTTTATTACCATCGTTTTTTAATCATAATTACAAACCATTAAGTGCAAATAAAGCTGAAAGCATCATCTTGACTGATTAAATAAGTTAATAGATCAAAAGCAATAAAAATATTTTAAGGCTGATTATATTTCTAAAAAAAATATTATTTTTTTGTTATGGAAAATTGTTAAAAGTTGTTATCCAAAAATTTATTATATACTCTTTGATACTAACTGTGTAATGACTGATTTATTGTTTATTATTACTTATGACACCTTACGTTGTTATATTATTTAAAGTTTAAATAATGTTTTTCTACCTCAAATTATGATGTAGGAGTAAAATTGTTTGTCTTTAAGTTTAAGCTGGTAATTGCAAACTAAATTATAATAAAGTTGATTTGAAAAAAATATTTTTATTGCTACTAGTTTATATAGCTTTATTTTTTATAAGTATGTCTAATTTTTTCATCCATCGTTTATGGTGATCAAAGCTGGATTGTTTGTCTACCAAGAATTACGTCGTAACAATTTGTATGTAAATTTCTTACCACGCATACAGTAGTAACCCGGCGTAACTTGAAGGTAAAGAAACTTACTCCAAGCATATTGCCGTAACTCGTCGTGACATAATAATATAAAACTTGCATCCCTTCGCATAAAGTCATAAGTATGTAATTTCCGTATTATATCCTTAATTTACAATTCATTTCCTATCAATGATGTTTGTTTAAAGATGACTTAAGGCACCACTAATTATAAGCTTGATTTAAATTTCCTTCTCGTTTTCGAGTAGTGAGAAAAGTAAACTTTAAATACCCATACTGTAAACTTGCCATATTCTGTATACGACCTTATACGCCGGAGGTGTCGAATGATTATATTATTAATTGACAAATAAAAATAAATGAATTACTAGCGTCTAGAGCAATTAAATGTAACGCAGAAATAAGTAATGAATTTAAAAATGGTAGGAAATTTCGTAATTAATATATTTTTTCAAATTGTGAAAATAAACATTTTATTGTACATCATTCAATTCATTCATTAGGTCGTTACAAATATATATTATACATATAAATTTTATTACTTTGATAATAGATGATAACAAATAAACAATATTAATAATAAAATAAACGTCTCACACTCAACGACCCCTAGTAGGATTTGAATCCTGTGTCGGGGGTCCGGAAACATACACAATACACAAGCACAAACGTCCAGACCACGACAAACATCTGTATGGCCTATACAAATATTTGTCATGTGCGGGGATCGAGCCCGCGACCGCTAGCGCATCAGTCAGTTTCTGTGACCACTGCGCCAACGTTTCATCGATATAATAATATTATTAATACAAAACAATCTATTAATTTAAAAATTGTAAATTTTACACCTTTTTAAATTTTATTTCTGTGAAAAATTAAAAATGTTTATTTTTTATTTAAAAGTACAGCATAATTAAGTTTGAATTATGTAATTTCCTTTAGGTGTCTTACACCTATCTACAGCTGAAAAAATATGTATAATCGAGAGAAAACTAAAAGCTAAGAATGTAAATGAACAGTTTTATTTTAGTTGCATATGTAATAAATATAATTTTATGTGTTAAATATAATTTTTTTGGAAGATTAAATAAAACAAAACGAATTTACAAATATTAAAATATATATTTTTTTTGCATTAATAGTAATTATATCTAGAACTCTCTGAATCATCTAATTCCTTGGACAGAAGTATTGATATTTCTTTTCTATAAAATATAGAGTATGATAATTGATGCTATGCTAATTATGTGAATTATCTGCGAGGCTTCTTATTTTATTTTCTAGCTGAAAAATATATATCAAAATAATAATAATTTTTATTATTCTAATTAAAGTTATAGTCATTTTGATATAATTTGACTATTTCACCGACTTTTATTATCATACTTTATCAAATATTTAATTAAAATAACTTTATTCTAGAATGTGAAATAAAAAAGTTTTAAGCAAATATAATCTCAATATATATATATATATATTTATATATATATATATATATATATATATATATATATATATATATATATATATATATATATATATATATATATTGAGATTATATTATTTATATAAAGGTATAAGATAATAATACGAAATATAAATAATATTGTTGACATTACATTTTTAATATTTAATGAATAATTTAAAAAATATAATTATGTACCTGCCTATGTATTTTAATCTCCAAAAGTATTTTGTGTTGGTGATGAATCAAAGTTTTTAATAAAAAAGCTGTGGTGTCGTGGGACACCAGATAGGAACGAAGTTCCTTATTACTTAAATATTAATTTCATGTTCTAGTCGAGGTAAAAGGAAAATAATTATAATATATTATATATTTATATACATACGGGTATAAATTTTATCTTATGATTTTTTTCATCAATAAAAATCAAAAACTACATACTTTACAAATTATCTTAACACTTTTATTTTATTTACAATGATTCACAAAAATATCTATACATATAATAAAATGGTAGGAAAGTCAAAATTGTACATTGAATATTTTTTTTAAAGAATACTTGGAGTGTGATCTACAATCGATACCGAAGCCAAAAATATAGTTTTTAGAATTTTTGTCTGTTTTTATGTTTGTCTGTATGTATGTCCGGGATAAACTCAAAAAGTACTGCATGGATTTACTTCAAATTTTGTACGAATATTATTAAGAAGTCGGGTCAACATATAGGCTACATATTATCACGCTATCACCTACGGGGAACGAGCAGTGAACCTTTATTTCTTCAACGCATTCTGTAACAACGTGTAATCTAATAACGTTCACGCAGACGACGTCGCGGGCAGCAGCTAGTATTGAATACAGCTCCAGCTAACTTTGGAATGGCGTTTTCTCAGAAATGGTAAATCTTAAAGAAATAGGACAATTTTAGTAGATAATTATCTGATCTACAATTTATGAGGTATAATTATGCGTGAATGACTAATACATTATTTCGAAACTAACAAGGGGACTGCACGATCTCAAAATTTTATTTGGGGATGAGACTTTGCATGTTTGTATTATACCTAAAGGTTATCTATCCTACAAAGCAAAAGTACCAGATGACCCGTGGTTTGCGAGAAAACGGCCTTGAAGTTTCACACGCAGCTTGTATACCGGTAATTTTGATCACGTACCAGAGCGTCGCGGTGGCCGAATGGATAGTGAGCTTGGTTACCGAGTAGGCGGACAGGGATCGATCCCACTTGTGGCTTTTTTGCATTTAATTATTAGAAATGCTAAATAAAATATACTTATTATCAATTAAATCATGTTTTTTTATTAGACACTTTTTTTACACAATACTTTGCAACTTTTGTCCCTTTGTAAAGTACTTTCTACACTAATTTAGATAACTCAATTTTTTAATAAATTATTTATAGCTATTTTCTGAGTCTGTGGCAAATGCAATGAAACTATTGAAAGATGATCCTGACTGTTCTGAACTAGTTGACTGCGATAGTACCATTACCTTTATTGAAAGAGTGAACAATTTAATCAAAGCTATGCTGTCTAGAACTCCGGCAGATTCTTTAAGACCTAATGATGATAATGTTTCGAAGAAGGTTTGTTCCTATCAATTGTAAAATTATTATATTCACTATTTATTTCTTAAAATACTTACCTTCATATATTTTTATTTATAACTGACTATAAGTTATTTTTTAATAGGTTATTATTGAGTTTGATACTTTTATAAGGAATTGGGAAACGACCGCTAAAGATAAAATTGAACAAATTAAACAAAAAATAAAATAAAAATAAAGGTGACTCCGTCGATGCAGAAAAGCATAAAACCTACTATTTGGCTATTACAGCTATTACTTTGACCGGGTTAAATATTTCTTTAGGTTCTACTTTAGAATTGATGGATTTTTTACATGACCACTACAATTATCAGTATTTGATGACATCAAGATTAACACAAGATATGCTAGAAGTGAGTTTTTAAGCTTTTTTCGTAAATGTTTCACTAAGCAGCTTAAGAGTTACTGTTAGGAAACTACGTCTTCATCATTTTTATTGTATGTTTTATTTTAATCAGTCAATAACGCAATCATATGATTTTAGAAATTTTTTGGAATTGCTAGAAGTGCATGTGGGTCAAATGATCACCCTGACCCTATTTTATTCTCACAAGTTTTCCGGTTGCTCTGCTCCTATTCATTGGCAACACCTCCAAAAGGATCCAATGTGACTGCGGGAGAATTACTGGGATCTTTAATGCAGACTAGAGAATCGTTAAAAGCGAATAATATTTATAAAGAAAATTGGAATAAAAAAATCGATTGCATTATTGAAAATGCATCTGTGAATATAAGAAATATTTTAAAGGCAAATACAAATTCTAGTCATACTCGTTCTGATAATAATAATAGTAATATATATAATTAAAATTTATCATCTTTCTTTATTGTTTCTAAAGTTTGAGAGTAATTAGATTATATTTTTTCTTTTTAATATCGTCATTTTTTGTATATTTGCATTAATAACCGATTTGAATTATCAATTTATTTATATTACACATTTTTTTATTAAATGTTGTAGTATCATTATACTTTTGATTTCTAGAAAAGTTAAAGAATAATTTAATTCATATTTTTGTTTTTTGTTATTTCTCATTATTATTATTAATTTTTTTTGTACACGCACTTCTTAATCAATATGTACCTATGTAATTGGAGGGTGATGATCACTACAACACGGTTTATACTTATGTGGGATCATCGTTCTCATATGTTTTTGTAATAATACTATAAATTTAGTGTTAAATAATAAATAAATAATAAATAATAAAAGATAATATATAACGTTATATATAAAAATATATACATGTATATTACTCTAATTTAAATAAAAAAGTGTTTGTGTACTTATGTACGAACTTAAGTAATTATACTTATAATAAAATGACGCACCGAGATAATGGGTAGTGCGCGCCTAGACCCTGGTAACGATCTAAAAAAAACTACTCGTCAAGACGATTCAAACGAGCCCTAACTCGACGAGGTTGTGTCGTTTCATTGCGAAGTTCTTATGGCCACCTTCCAGCTGTATCATCAGATTAGACCACGGTAACTATGTAAAAACAGAGTACTCGTCAAGACGAATCAAACGAGCCGAAACTCCATGGCGTCATCACTGTGTGTGCGCGTATCGTAAAGATTTATTCTCATAATTTTTCAATGTATAACTTCAAAAATAATTTAAAATTCTCAATAACAAATATATTCCAGTTTTTCTTAAAACTATAATAATTGGGTTTTTAAATATTAAACATGTTTTATTTGTTTTACTAATAAATAATATGTTTGACAATAACTTATTTATTATTATTTTTTCAACAAGTATATTTATCGTGATATCTACCTACTCAAACAAATAGGCAATTTTTAAAAATATTTTACTAGTAAATTTTCATAGAGACAATATTTTATAGTTTTACATAGAAATATTAAAATTTAATTATTAATTTAATTTATAGTTCATAAATTCAATTTCAAAATTCAGAGCTGTCAATAGCAACCAGCCTTCCCGCGTAAATCTAAGCGAGTACTTCTTGGTACCTAGCGCGCTCTAGCGGCAAAATAATTATCTACATAAATTGATGCCATTCTTTTAACATTACGTTCGCTCTCCTTATATATCTATTCTTCGTGGTTTTACTATTTTTAAGAAACGTATTTTGTCTATGAACAAACTATACACAGATTAAAAAAATCACAAAACTGTAATAATAATTTCGTTATACCGTGATATAACATTTCGAAATTGTATCTTTGGATTTGAGACATTAAAAGGACAATACAAGCTTAAAATGAAACGAAGTTTTTATATATAGTAAATAGTAGATCACATCACATTTTTATATAGTATTTATTTTTATCATTATACATTTTTAGTCTTATTTTTACTCTGTGAATCAGATTATTTTTTTTTTTTACATATTTTGGGAATATAATGCGTTCATTTTAAATATATTTTTAATAAACAAAAAATCAATTTTAAACTAAAAAATAATAAAATTTTAAGTATAGTATCGAAAATGTAAAATTGCTTTCAAGGAAGCTTACTCGACTATAATATGTAGGTATGTATTTTAAATGAATATTATTAGATTATGAATATCGATAGGATGAAATTGACATTAAAATCTAGAGCAGATTCGCAATAATTTGAAATAATCCTCCAAATTAACATTTTCGATTCTATACGTTAATTTGAAACAAAAATATTAAAAACATACAAATTAACTACATTTATAAAATTTTCATCATCGAATTAAGATTATTATGAACTCGTATGACTCGACTCAAGTTTGGATGACATTTTTTTTAAAAATAGTAACACTAATACATCGTGTGTTGCCATAATGAATGTTGAGCAATTCTACATGTTAGAAGAAACTAAGGTTCAATAAGAGTCATTTTTTATTTTTAATATAAAATCCATAAATGTGTATGATAAATGCGATGAAATGAAAGATGATATTATTTTTTTTACTTCTACGCTATTTTACTACGAACGTCGGTTCTCCGAGCTCTATCTGAAAATATAAAAGACTAAAATTATGTAACTATAACAATTAGTAGATAAGATATTGTTTAACCACATATGTTTTTGGGAAATAAAGTATTATGTATTTTTAAGTATTATATTTTAATATTTTTATTTATACAAACTAGCTTTGATGGCGAATAAAGTTCCAAAGACCTACACTGTCTTTTAAACTAGTAATAGTTCAAAAGATTAAATTAAAATTAAAATCACATTTAAGGGTTTTATTCTGTTGTTTTGGGATGGGAAGTGTTACGTGTTGTGACATAACGTGACCAATACTTCAAGTGATCTAAACTAACGCGACATCATAGGACATCTATCGTCATCTCGTCACGTTACGTCACGTTACATCGCATTTTTGTATAAACAATTTAATTTCTAAATAAAATCGATTTCCAACTTAGAATAATTTGTGACCTGTTTTCTCTCTTCGGCAAGAAGGATGTCCAAGCTTTACCGACCACCTTCGTCCTTCCCCATAACTACGCCAAAGAATATAATACAGATGTGATAACACACATAAGAAAGAAGCCACGATGAAGTGGAAGATACTGACCGGTCTACATGGAGAGGTACCCGCGCGCGGCGGAGCGGCGGCGGCCCACGAGGTAGGCCACCAGCACCACGACCACGAGCCCGCCCAGCGCGCAGCCCACCGCGATCGGCACCGCGTCCGGCACGTCGTTGCCGCCGCACTCGCGCGCTGCTCGCACATACACACACACGCACACAATTAACAAACACACGGGTAATTGACATGTTACCGCACGCGCGCACGCACGCGCGCACGCACGCGATTAACACACTCATAGGTAATTGTGACATGTTATCCTAACACTAAATCTACCAGAACGGTCAAATGACCGCTTTTGAGAAATTAATTAAAATGAAACGCGACATTAATTAAGAGTAACGAAACGTAACGAAGCAGTTTACCCTCCCATAAGAAGTTATCACTTCAATAATCATATAATACGGTTATAATAGAAAATTTTACGTTCACAGATTAAGTAATAAAATATTTACCTTATCATATTATACATTCATTTAAACTAACAAATGCTACACTAAGAAATTTTTGATATACTAATAATTGCTTTCCGGTGATAACTTATTTTCACTCTGTCTATATTATTTATATTTACTTTATTATAAAAGTCATATAATATGTTTTGATTATCATCTGTCGTTTATATAATATTAATAATTATTATCTTTGTTTTTTATGGTTTGATGATTCAGACTGTGTAGCATATACAAATTAATTAAGTATTAGTTAAAAGGATTAGTCTTAAATTAAAAAAAAAATTAAAAAAATTTAAATGGTCGCTTATTTAATATATTTAAAAAAAACATAATTATTATGCAATATTTAAGGCCAGTTTAACCGGTTGCTGATAAAGTTTATCTCGCGCACAAATTACGGATAAGCGTTATCGGTAGAAAATAAAACAAGACCTTAGGACCTTTTTCACTTCAACTAATATACTCGTAATACAACTAATGTATTAAGTTGGATACCGCTATACATCAGATAACTTTAAAGATTAACCCTTAATTGGGCATGACCAAAGTAAGACCTTCAAGTTTGTATAGAGGTCAGGATTTTTTTAAATAAAGGTGTTAAATGTTAAATGTGGAAAATATTCACCTTCAGAACGGGTTTCTCATACAATTTAACAAAACGTGGGAAATTATTTTCACTCTTCCATGGGGAGTGCTGTTTATAAATGAAAGTTTTCAAAGCATGGGGCAGTATTCAGTTCAAAATTTAGTAGATAATTGATTACAATAATGAAAACTATTTCCCACATTGCTAAAAGTAGGATCACCATACGGTCTGAAGTATTATATTTCCCACATATTTCAAAGTCGAAATTCATAGAGAAATATTGAATCAATCACTGTAAATCACAAAAACAGTATCTGTATCCATAAATTAGCTCAAAAACTACTTCAAAATTAATTCAAATAAACACCATATTTTTCCGCGACATAATTATTTATTTTCTAAAATTCACCCACAAAACAATCACAGTTTGTCCGAAAATAAGAAAAAAAATATTTCCGTTCCTATTTACGTATCCGTTCCTATATACGTTTATCCTAAGCATAGACAATATTATTGCCTTTTTAAAACTTGACATATTGTGGGTACCATTTACCCTATACTGTTTTAGAGCATCAAAAATGTATGTGGGGCGTATTCTCCTTCAGTCCAATTAAGGGTTAAGACCTTGCATTGTCTGTCATTCAGTGTTTAGTAAATTAAAACACGATAAACACGAGAAACGACTACCGTGGTCGCCTAAACGCGGCGGTCGCGGGTTCGATTCCCGCTCGGGACAGATATTTGTATTTGTACAAATATTTGTTTCCGGTCTGGTTGTATGTCCTTGTGGGTCTCCTCACCGTGCCTCGGAAAGCAGGTACAGCCGTCGGTCCCGGTTGTTATCATAGACACCTGATAACGATCGTTACTCATGGTAGGGAAATTATCCGCCAACCCGCAGTGGAGCAGCTTGGTGGATTAAGCTTCAACCCTTTTATATGGAGAAGAGGCCTTCGCTCAGTAGTGGGTGGTTTACACGCTGATACGGTACAGAACAAACACGTGAAAAACATATTTAATAATTATGTAAAGTCTTTGTTTTGCAATAAACACACAAAAAAAATCTCTTTGTAATATTCGTGTGATTCATTCGTTTCAATTTTAATTATACTGAAATGAAATCATATAACGGATAACGAGCGTGGACTGTTAGCAGTACGATAACAGTTACAATAATAATAATAGTGATATTTATATACTAATATTAAAAATTTAAAGAGTGTGTCTGTTTGTTGAATGAAAAATATTAAATTTATTTTTGCAGAAATTTT
Organism: Euphydryas editha; assembly: GCA_036937285.1. Taxonomy (NCBI): domain Eukaryota; kingdom Metazoa; phylum Arthropoda; class Insecta; order Lepidoptera; family Nymphalidae; genus Euphydryas; species Euphydryas editha. The sequence continues at coordinate 1,653,586 of JAUPFZ010000006.1, forward strand.
ATAGAAAGAATTGATATAGTTTATTTTTAAAGATAAAAAGTGGTACATACCACAATATAATTTTTTGACAATTTATGATTTTTTTTTTTTTTTTGAAAAAATAAACTATTTGAAAACCACGAGTTTTTAAGCCTAATAAGGTTAAGTAACGACTTTATAGGCTATCAAAAAACACCATGATAAAGAAAAAAAAAACAGCGTAATAAAGACTATAAGTGTAAATCAAAATGGAAAAAAACGCCCGGAACGTATAATACTAAATATGCCTCGCGTTTTCACCAGCATTAAACATATATAAATAAATAAATAAAAATAAAAATAAATATTAACCAACAATCACACCACGTTAACCTAGCCCCGTGCTAAGTTCGTAAGAACTTGTGTTACGGGTACTAGGAACGGAAATAAATTGAAGAAATTTATATAAATACATATATACATAAATACACATCCATGACCCGGTGCAGACATCTATATTCGTCATACAAATTATCTGCACCTGGCGGGATTCGAACCCGCGACCGCTGCGTAAAGTGTCCAGTTGCCTGACCACTCGACCAGTCGGCCGTCAATAATCAAATAAATATGTTTAACACACACACGGTCGTCTGTTCCTAAGATAGGCAACTTAATTCCAGTGTTTTAGGTAACAGCCGACTGATATACATTATTTTGTAATATATTTATATTACCTACACTCGGACTTGGGGCCGGAGTCGAACCCGTATATATAAATGAATCCCTACTTTCCTCGGACACGCTACAACTTGAGAACAACTACCGATTTGTTTTTTTTTTTTTGTTTTTTTACGTTTCTAATACTTTAACAATATTATTAGGTAATTGTTTATTGAGCAAAAAATTTTACAACACATAAGAAGGTTAAGATGATAAACATTTAATTATATTAGTAACACCGAAAAAAATAAGAAAAAAAAATTCGTGTGTACGGAGTACACATGTCAAAAGTGAAACATCTTTGACAAACTCAACATAATTTTTTTAATATTAATAGTTAAACATTCTATTACTTATTTACGCGTTGTTCACGGGTTGCTAGGATACGCGACATCATACTATCTCATTCTCTCCTACACATTTTTGTACTTGTGTCTCTTAACTGACCTTTTTCCGTCGCATACCGTTTCAAATCACAACGATTCTAAAGAAGTTTCACTTCAAAAACGATATACAAAATAATCACGACTACAGTTAAAATACCACTCGTAACTTCCTCACCTACAGTCCTAGCTTTACAGTTTTAAATGCAAAACGTACATTTTTATCTCACGGTTTTATGTATATATTTATTAATAATATTACTACATGATAGAGTTAATTTATATACAAAGCAAACTCGTATATTTGAATACATAATTAATAACCTTGATAATGTTATATTTATAAGATTAATCTAGATAAAAAACTATTTATATTGTCTGTAATAATAAAATTAGTACGTTTTATTGTAAGAACATAATTTGAAATTGAAATGTATATATCGCATATGACGTCATTAAGGTTGATTTAAATATAGTTAAAAAATCTTATTATTTAATGTATTGCAATTAATTTTGTAACTGTACTGTATCAGCCTGTAAACAACCCGCTGCTGAGCGAAGGCCTATTCTCCGTATAGAAGGGTAGGAGCTTAATCCACCACGCTGCTCCACTGCGGGTTGGCGGATAATTTTCCGACCATGAGTAACGATTGTTATCAGGTCCGGGATCGCCGGCTTTACGTGAACTCGGTCTCCTGAGATTGAGTATTGGATCCATCATCATTTGCTGGTAGCATTTTACGGTTAATATTAACGACTAGGAGTTTACCCGCGATTTCGTTATTAGAATTTATTATTTTATATTTATTTTTAGTTATTTCCTCAGGCCCTCTGTTACTATGGGGCCCTGTATTGATAAACTTATGGAAATAACTATTTAGATGACTTATTGATACTGAAAATTTTGAATTATTTTGGTACAACATTATGCGATACCTTAACTGAATTTAATCGGTCGGGACCTACGTCATCACCACGGGGTAGAGATGACTTGAGAACAATAGCTACTATCTAAACATGAATCAGTGGATATTCATTAATTACGTTAGTCAAGCTGTATTCACTACATATCAGTGAATTTCCAGTGAATACACTAACAACTGCACACATACAAATATTCAATGATCAAATCAGTGAACTCGGATATTCGCATATTCATACTTTGAATAGTCACTAATTCTGTGTGATACGATTCTCACATTGATAAAAAGTGACTAACTTAAAATTAGTGAAATTCCGCTGATTCATATTTAGAGAGTAAGGAGATAATAACAAACGAATTGTTCTAATGTACCTCAACTAAATTAAATATAGTACAACTTAAGTTGATCCTAATCCGCCCTTTGTACCTTACGATACTTTTTTATATTTTTTAGTTTTTTTGCTAATTGTTATTACTGACTAGATTCTGCCCGCGGCTCCGCCCACGTGGTTGTCAGTTATCGCGACCAAAAAAAAAGTATCCTATATTTACTTTTAATACCTCCAAGAATATGTGTACAAAGTTTCGTGACGAACGGTTAAGTAGTTTTCGCGTGAAAGCGTAACAAACAAACTTACTTTCGCATTTATAATATTACTATGATTAATGTTTAGAGCAGGGATGTCAAAGATACGGCCCGCGGGCCGTATCAATTTGTAGCTAGATACTAGCTATTTATTATCTTACTAGTTTGCTAGATAAAAGATCTAGCTAGCAAATAGATCTACCGTTAGACCTAAGCTAGTTGCGTTACAATGTGTCCGATTCTGTTAAATACAATCTCTAAAATTTAGAGGTACATTTGAGTTTAACACCCCTGGTTTAGAGTGTGCAGCGATCACTCACCGGCACTGAACGACTTGTTGGTGGAGTTCCTGAAGGCCTCCTCCTGCAGTTGCGAGAGGGTGAGCGTGGCGACGACGCTCGTCGAGTCCGCGGTCATGTTCAGCTGAGTGGCGGGCGCGCAGCGGTACGAGGTCGCGAGCGGCGTCTGCCAGCCGGAGCCGTGCCATAGCTCGACTGGCTCCGTGGATGCTGAGGGAATTGATTAAATATTTTTTTCAAATATCATATAGGAACATGGACATGAACTCGTTGATGGATTTTTTGATTAGGTTTCATTAATGGGTGTTTAAAAATTACACATAAATTACGTGAGACAATTTTGGCGATTTGCTCCCTTAATGAGACTTCGTGAGATTTACACATATTTCATTAAATTATATAACTTGTTAATTTTATAAGATTTCTTTATTTAACCCATTTCAAATGTTATAGACCTAATAACTTAATAACTCGTTAATGGAAAATTCTATTTCTAAAACATGAAATAGGATTTAAAACAAATTCTATGCAGTCCACAATTTGAAGTTGCTATTTAATGTTTTATTCACAGTTCTTTGTACACAGCACGAAGTTAAACGCGACAATATAATTACGTACCTATATAATTTCTTATAACATGATCTTGATATATTTATGGGTTTGTGAGACCACATACCATATAATTAAAGGCTTAGAAAACAAAAACCGACTTCAAGATTATAAACACATTAAAAAAAAAATTTATTTCATTTTATTTTTTTATTGATTTTCCTTAAAAAGCACTTAATTGATTTCTAAGAGACCGTTTCCCGAAGTATGACCTATTGATTAAAAAAAGAATCATCAAAATCGATTCAGAATTGACGGGATAATCGCGTAACAAACACCGAGAAACAGTCGAACCGAGAACCTCCTCCTTTTTTGAAATCGCTTAAAAATTGTCACAAAAACCAATATACACAGATTAAAATCGAGAAGAGAACTTATAACTGTCATTTAAAAAAAAAATTGTATAAAAGGCAAATTAATACGCAAGACACTTACACGCATTGGGGAAAACTTCAGCGGCCAAAGAAATGTTCAAGTTCTGGAGTGAATACGTCTTTGTTGTCGCGTTGTTGTGGAAGATGAAGACCATGTTGTTGTATGTCGTGTCCGTGGCGTTGCTGACCGGCCAGCTGATGTTCACCCACTGGTCCGTGGCGTTGCAGCTGCCGTCGACTACCATTGCCGTCGTTGGGACGTTGAGGACGACGTACGCGAGGGACGTGGCTGGAAAGATAGAAAAATAATTGAATTTTTTTTCCTTAACTTTTTTTACCTATATGTAAAAACAAAATAAATCAACAACCTTCAAAAATAAACAACAAATAAAAAAACAAAAACAAACAATAAATAACAACGTTCACAGAATTAAAGAAAAAAGAAAAAAAAACTGTTAACAATAGTGAAATTATTTCTCAGTTCTCGACCTTTCAATGATTCTCTGTTGAACGAATTATGACTTACATATTTTTTTCTTCTAAATGAGTCATTTCCAAGTTTATTTGTTGTAAACTAATTTAAACTGAGTAGTTTTTTATAAGAGTCAATAGTCAATATCAAAGTCATAGTCAATATCTTCCTGAGAAATCTCAGCGGTAAAGAAATGGGTCACTTTGTATGGGTGCTCTCCTTAACTATATGAAATACATAAAAAAATTGCCACTCTCCTATAATATGAAGACAGTCGAAATGAAAATCTTTTTGTTTGAATATGTATGTATTAAAATGACGATAAATCTAATTTATAGTCACGATCTATAGATAAATTTAAATCATCGTCCTTTTAAAGTTAAAACAAGATTCTCAAGGCTCTGAGGCTATTTTAAGATTCATTAGTTCCACTAAACAGCATTTGCGCATTGAGACACTCACTTCGATTGATTATTATATTATTTTATACAATATTCAGAAGATAATCGCATTTATATTAAAGATAAAACTAAAATCATCAAGATAATTGTTTGGAAAATATTACATAACTACTCTCTAAACACGAATCAGTCGAATTTTCATGAATTACATTAGTGAATACAGCATTTACTAAATATCAGTGAATTTCAATAACAAGTTAGTGAATAATCACTAATACGCATACACATATTGAATGATCGAATCAGTGGACTCAGATAATCACATATTCATACATTGAATAGTCACTAATTCTGCGTGGTATGATTGATATTTGATAGAAAATGGTAAAAGTAGTCGCAGCAGAACACCGATTGTTGCAAATCCCAATTAAAAACGACTCCCACCAATATATTCGTACTTAAATTCGTCCTAGTCTGACATTACTTAACCCTTTCGCTACCGGGGCCTCTATATCTTCGTTATTTTTATCGTTGTTATGAAGACTTTACGTTTTGGTGACAAAACAAAAGAAACCTTTTTTTATTTTGGTGCAATTTTTCAGACAATATCAGCTCTTTAAAAGATAATTAATTAATCAGTTTTCATTTACTAAAAACAAACCAAGAATCTCTTTCATTTTTGGAATTCGATTAATTAAATTAAAAACTTACTTTAATATTAGAGATTTTTGATATTCCAATTGTAATACTTTCCCTTAAACCATGACATGAAATAGGATCATAAAATCACTAAGAAATCAATAACGGCAGATAAAGCCACAATGGAAAATTCCTCAATTTTTGTTCTCAGTTCAATTCATTACTCCGATTAATTTAGCGCACGACAATTATGTTCTTAGTATTACGCCTTCAATTCATACATATTGTTTTATATCGGTATCTATAGTCGGATCGCGGAGCAGAAAGAATTTCGTACATTGACCTTTTACTACCTGTCTCTGTCACTCCCGCGTCCGTCCGTATATATATTGCGTCTTACTCGTACGTAAATTGTAAAATTTTATATTTATTCTGAACTGAACTGAATCAGCCTATAGATGTCCCACAGCTGGGCAGACTTCTATATTGGAGAAGGGTTAGAGCTTAATCCAGCACGCTTCTCCACTGCGGGTTGGCGGATAATTTCCCAAGTTACATTATTTTTCTGGCCCCATTACACCTGCTGTTCGGTCACGCTATACATGAGTTTCAACGAATATAAATTCCGCAAGTCGCTAATGCACTGGAACCTTGTCGCATTAACGTGTGTGACGTCATCCAAAACAAAAAAATATGGTTTGATGACCATAATATAATTAAATTTAATAGCTAATTCAATTAATAAATTTCTATGTTTATGTGTATGTTTTTTTCTGACGAATTTTGCTACTTTTCGACCCCATCCCCGCCTATTATAAGAAAAAATAAGAATAGGCCGACCCCCTCCCCCGTGTTTAATATTTATTACGTAAAAATTTAAAGGAAAAATTATGACACGTTTGGTTTGTTTTAATGTTTATTTTTCAAAGTAACACTTTTTAGAAATGTTTATTTGTACCTAATTAAAAAGGCACTAATAATTTTTGGTTGGTGCCCGCGCTTGCCCGCGCTCTTTCATAGTAAAATTTTAACTTTGCGCATTTTTGTGATCTTACGTAAGAACTATCGAAACTCCCTCCCACCTCCCTGTAAGAAAAAATAAGACATAGTTCAAACCCCCCCCCCCCCCCCCCGCCCTAAATAGTCTTACATAATAAATGAATTGCCCCTTATCTAAATTAGTTAAACTGATATAATATCAATAGTATTGAAGTCAAATAGAAATCAATTTACTAATATTAATACTCGTATATAGTAAATGAGCTTAAAATGGATAACTTACTAATCTTACTATTTAAAAAAAAATATATTCACAAATAGCAATTTCACATGTCACCACAACATCAGCCGTTGGATGTTCACTGATTGACTTAAGCCTTTTTTTTGTGTCGCAGGGGAATCCATTTACGGATGATATCCAGAACGCCTGGGTAGGCAGTCCTAGACCTATGTCGGACTCGGCACTTTGGGAGTGCAATACCGCACTAAACCCCTGCGGGTGCCTTCAGGCGCTTTTATTGGAGGGTCCCGGATCTGCAGGCAACAGGATCCCTCCAGCGACAGGCTGGCCTCGGCGAAAAGGCCAGACTTCTCCTCCATGGGGACTGTCCGGCTTACCTCTGAACAGTCCCGACGACGCCGTGTCTAGCAGGACCGGGTTCCCATCCCGGCCCGACATGGGCACAGGGGCGTTACTGGAGGCGCATTAAGTAGCGCCTCCTACGCACCCCCATTCGTCGCCCGCGGATGGAGGCCACGTCGGCGGCCTCCTCTCTCGCCCGCTCGTCGGCCTCCTTCTGGGACATTACTGTCTCGCAGGAGACCATCGCCTTCCAGGACTCATCGTCGCCGAGCATCGCGATGATGATGCTCGGGAGTGACAAGTCCCCTCCGAGGACCGACGTCAGACCCTGACGCAGCGCCGCCCATCTCGGGACACCTCGAGGGTGTGCTGGGCAGAGTCCACCGCCGCGCCACAATCATGACATTCAGTGCTTGACTTAAGCCTCCCTTATCATCTCTGAGGGGATTTGCCAATACTAGCCAAACTTGGAAGACGGATTGGCGAGCGTAATGTGTTGTAGAAAGATATGGTGACGCTGCTGCCCGTCACTATTATGGTGGATGTAGTTATTCGTATCACTATGACCTTAGTCGCTTTTTAAGACACCTCAACAAGTAGGTCAGGACTATTCTTCTCTGCCAGTCACCGCATGGCAAAAACTTTATTTTTTTAATTTAACAAACGACTTATAAAAACCGTAAAAAATTATCTTATTTTTACATAATATCTATCAACTCAAATCAATGTTCATTGACCCCGAACATAATACCTCTGTGTTCAAAGCTTACACCACGCCTCCTTTCATACTACAGTATATCATATTTATACAAATACAGAATACATAAAACATTTACACGTTATATTGAATATTTGTTGTTCTGAGCGTTTGCTTATATACTTTTATTCATATAAAGTTAGGATTAACTTGTTTGTTCTTTAAAACCTCCAGTTAAAATAGCTTTTTCAAAAACGCTGGTACATCTTTTCATATGTTTGTGAATCAAAGCAACAATGAAGCTTCTTATTACAAACTTTGAAACTATTTTTATATATTATCATTTATTCTTTACCTTTGGGACTTGAATTTTCTAAAATCATTTCTCACTGTATACAAAAAAAAAAATCTTAAGTACGAATGGAATAATATACGCTCGGCGATGAATCTGTCACTCATTTCGAACATATATTTTATAAAATTATATACCTACAAGTGAACATAAAAAAGATGCCCGTTTTAAATTATATTTTAAAAAACATTACCCTCCGGCAGTCGGGTAATAAAAGCTTTACAACTTATAAGTTGTCATATTCATTAATTACACCGGCTAATTTTGAGATCTAAGGCAAGCATAATTTTTTTTTTTAACAAATAAATAAATAAATAAATAAATAAATATGCTTAACACACACACACGGTCGTCTGTTCCTAAGGTAGGCAACTTAATGCCTGTGTTTTAGGTAACAGCCGACTGATATACTTTTTTTTTAAATAAATATACATATAAATAATACATATATAAATAAACATAAACTCTTTTGCAAAAAAAACGGGCACTTAAGCAAAGAACTATTTTATAGTTACTATTAATTTGTTTGACAATTTTAGGTATTGTTATCCTCAGAATTTTATAAATTAATTAGGAAGGAATAGTTTTCATCAGTTTTATCATAACATTTTAATTAAATTATTAAGAAATAATGTTTAAGCTCAAAACACTATGATTGTACCTGCTCGCTAAATAAAAATGAAACGCGTTAATTTCTTTGTTTTTCTTGAATACATTAAAAGCAGATAAAAGTTTAGTATTGAGTGTGACCCCCTCTTGCTGAAATCACAGCTTGCATTCGTCTGGGCATGCTAGTGAGTATATCTTTTATGGTTTCTTGGGGAATACGTTCCCACTCCGCGGTAATTACATTCTTTAGCTCTCTGATGGTCTGCGGAGTCGGCTGCACTGATCTCACTCGTCGCTTCAGAACGTCCCAGACATGCTCTATGGGATTGAGGTCCGGACTTCTAGCTGGCCAGTCCAAACGACGAATTCCGACTTCTAGCATATACGCATCCACACCGCCAGACCGGTAGGCGCGAGCGTTGTCGTCCATAAAAATTGAGTTTTCGCCAAGAGCGTTTAAAGCGGTTTGTGCATAAGGAATTAGAACTTCCGTTATGTATCGGTGTCCAGTCAGTGTACCGTTTTCGATGAAGACTAACTCCGTACGATCCATAGAATTTATTCCTGCCCAAAACATAACAGAGCCCCCTCCATAAGGTGTGATTTCTTCAAAACATGCCTCTGCAAAGCGTTCTCCTCGTCTACGTAGCACTCGCCGACGTCGGTCTTCACCATGCAGAGATATCCTGGCTTCATCGGAGAACAATACCCTATCCCAGTCTTCATGAGTCCGTAACACACAATTTCGAGCGAAGCTAAGCCTGGCAACTCGATGTCCACGGAGTAATTTAGGGCCGCGTGCCGGGCGATGACTGTGTATATTAGCAGCGAGAAGCCTCCTCCTGACCGTCCATAGACTAATTTGCACATTTCTTACTTCTTCGAGGGTGTTCTTGAGGTCCACATAAGAAGATTTGCGATTTCTCAACGCTTGACTAACTAGAAAACGATCATCCCGTGGTTCGGTACATGTCTTTCTGCCAGAACCAGGCCTTCTCTTGACGGAACCGGTCTCTTGATAGCGCTGCCAGGTCCTTTGAACTGTCGACCGACTCACATTTAGCCTCTGAGCCACGAAGCATTGACTGCAACCTTCTTCAAGCAGCGCAATAATTTTGCTCGCTTTTATCACTTTATCTACCATTTTCGAGATTGCTAAACAGCAATAACAATACTTTTAAATGTCAAGGACACCAGATAATTTAATAAAAATTGACAAAAAGTTAATTAGAGTCGATATTAACTATAGGGAATTCGCGCCACAAAATGTAGTTAAAAGTTATTTTCTTTGAAAACCAGGCTCAGTCAAAAATTTGAATTTGGAATGTACTCTTATAAACATTATGGCACTTTTATAACTGGCCAGTAACATGTTCAAATGATTAAAACCTTTTTGGTATTTTATTTTTTTCAGCCAGGAAGAAAATCGAAACCGCCCGTTTTTTTTGCAAATGAGTGTATATTACACCCAGACTCGAGGCGGGAATCGAACCCACAACCCTTGGAGCAGAAAACAGGGTCACTGCAAACTGCGCCAACGGGTCAGTCAATTTTCATGTATTTTGATCTGTTAAATACTAATTTCGATCGTACTTGAAGATTTTCATGTAATATAATCTGCTTGGTCTGATTCTGCAATAAATTTGGCCCATAGTTCCCTCAAACATTCATAAAATTGTAAAAAATCGATAAAATAGCAGAAAATTGCTGCTATTTTATGTTTTTTTTTTTTGCAATTTACTAGAAATTGAAGGCTGGACAACCTAAACTGAACTTGAAATTCGTATTCAGCGGGTCGAAAAACATGCCCGTAGATAGGTGGCGCCCGGAGTACAGACAATTTTTTTTTGTGTGCCAGTGTTATTTATGTTATTGTTGAGTACCGTACAATACCGTACTAAACCCCTGCCGCTTTAATTGGAGGGTCCCGGATCTGCAGGCAACAGGATCCCTCCAGCGACAGCGGCCTCGGCGAAAAGGCCAGACTTCTCCCCCATGGGGACATTAAGTTGCCTACCTTAGGAACAGACGACCGCGTGTATGTTAAACATTAATAAAAATATCTAATAGTAGATCCAGTTAGACATCTAGTAAGATAAAATAAATTTTAATGCAAAGCAACTTCAAGGTTACACATCGCAAAGTTTGTGTAACACAAGATAGTGTTATACACAGCTGCAGTGTTGTCGATATCATTTGAAGTTACGAATCAATACAAATATCTGCAAGCGAGGCGTGTTGTATGAGTCATGAGTTCTGCTTGCAGCTCGTATTACCATAATTTATTATATTTACAATACTTTTTTTATTGAAATTGTTTTATACAGTTTTGTATGTTAGCACTTGTAATAACATTTAGGTGCACCTTAACGCTGGCTGTCGCGGGATTGATTTTCCGCGTGATTTTGTTTTTGGTCTGTATGTATGTCCTTGTGAGTCTCCAAACCGTGCCTCGGGTACCAGTTGTTATTATAGACACACGATAGCGATCGTTATGAGTAACGATCGCTATCATGTGTCACGGTAAAAGAAATTATCCCACGGCAGTTGCTGCACTTCCTACTGGGCGCATCCCCGGGTGGTGGATAGGGGAATGCCACTCGTACTCTCCCACTGTTTGCGAGTGGCCACAAGCCACTGGACCCCTGGACCAGCTGATCAGTGAGCTCCAATCGGTCCATGGGGCTCGCTATCTGGGGTAGCTGGGCGTCCAGTGGTGGGCGGGGCGCGAAAGCGCGGTGGGGTGTTTGGGCACGAGGGTGCGGCCGGTGAGGGCGTGGCGCCGAAAAGGCGCGAAGAAATGAGGGGAAAATTTTTCACTCTATTTGGTAGCATGAGTGGGCGGGTTCGCTCGTCCGCTGTGCTGGGGGGCACGTGGTGCGCGGGCCGCCATAGTCGAGCCTGGCTCCCTGCAGTTCTTGCGGGGCTGCCTATGGTGCAATCCGATGGCGGGGGTTGGGTCGCTCAATGCTGGAACTCTTCTAATTTGTGGAGGAAAGGCGGCGGCGAGTGGCCCGGCTTCGGTAGTTGGGCCTCTACTGGTACTTCTCTGTCTCGCGCAGAGGTGAGTGGTCGAGTGGCTACTTTTAGGGGCCGCTAGGCCAAGCGTCGGGACGTCATGGTTGTATGTGAAAGCGATCCCATGGCGCCCCACTACGGAGCCGACAGTATCGATGGATTTTAGTGTGGTATTCAGCCTGCCGGGTTGACGTGCGATCCTGGCGTCCGGCCGAGAGTTCCACATACCCGCCGTTTCGCGGCGGGATGCGTAAATGAATTTCCCATCATTAAAAAAAATGGTAAGAAAAATTATCCACCAACACACCGTGTAGTATTGTGGATTAAGCTCCAACCCTTCTCCTATATGGCGAATAGACTTTTTTGCTCAGCAGTGGAACGTTTACCTATTATTATTTATACGGTCTTCAAAACTATTGCGATTCTAATCTCGACCGTACCAATAAATTTCTCGTATCTTCTCCATTCTACGTGACATTACTAAATATAATGAAGAGCGCTTCAATTCTCTTGTAAACCAAGAATGTCGGTGCTCAAATTCAGATCATACAAAGCCTTCATGTAAAATAAGTAAAGAAACGGATTTTAGCTACGTAGTTAATAAACCTGTACCCAAAGACAGTACCTATATTGGTGTATAGCGATGAATTGGCACTATTGAATGACATTAGTTAAAACGAATGATTGAATTAAATTTGAATATAACAATAGTCTATGAAACTACTTGGGTAATGAAAGTGAACATAATATTGGTGTCTCTTTTATAATTATTTATTATTCATTATGGCTTTATATCTCTCTAATCTCTTATTTTCGTTTTGCCTACTAACATCGTTTTTATTTTATTTTTTTGTTTGTGTACTAACCCTAACATGGACCTTAGTTATTAAGAGTTATTTAATATTTATCCATATAAATGTCGCAAGTTAATAAGAATTTTCTAGAAAGATGTTTGAGGACCGATTATTCTCTTGGCAGTGAACCAAATAAGAGTGGGCCATTCCAAACAATCAGATTTTTGATACAAGTATGTATATCCTGGCCAATAATCACATCTATCTTATAGCAGAACTTTATGTTATGTTTAAGCATATACATGGTGTATGCGTATTAGAATCTTAGCGATTCAGGAACAATTAAAACTAGTTAATGATACTGCAGAAAAAGCTGTAAAATTGACGTAACAATATATTAATATATTAGCTAGAAACGAAGATGATAAACAATGTGTAATTCAGATTGTTTGCGTATATAAAAAAAAATCAAAATGTAACTAGAGAATGTCTAATAAATTATAAAGTATGAACTTCATTTGACTTACAGATTTTTGCAATAAAATGAATTACTTTGCGGTAAAAGTAAAAAAATCTGAGAATTTACACAGAGTTCCACTCTCACGTCGAATAACATTTAAAGGAATGAAATAATCGAAAAACTATAAGAAACATTTTTGTAGAGCGTTCAATTTCCTACAAGAATGTTTTTCATTTCTGTAAGCCATCTTGTTCGAGGGGAAAAAAAGTCATCGTAAAAAGTGGCAAAAGTGGCAAAATCCCATGTAATTTAAATGACTGACCCGTTGGCGCAGTTTGCAGTAACCCTGTTTTCTGCTCCAATGGTTGTGGGTTCGATTCCCGCCCCGAGTCTGGGTGTAATATATATTTATTTATATATGTATTATTTATATGTATATTTATTTAAAAAAAAAAAGTATATCAGTCGGCTGTTATCTAAAACACAGGCATTAAGTTGCCTACCTTAGGAACAGACGACCTTGTGTGTGTGTGTGTGTTAAAAACATATTATAAAACATATATATTTAAATGGGAAATGTATCGTCTTTAGGGCAAGGTTTATTATGAATATTAGGAGCTTATTTTGGTCTAACATTTTTTTTTTAAGATTAAAAGTTAAAAAGGGTATAGGAGGCGTCGCAAGAAAAATATCATCTTGGTAAATAACGGAAACCTTAATGTGTATATGGATCACCTATATTATGTATATGTATGGCGTGCGGTGACCGGCAGAGAATAGTCCCGATTTCTTTGTAGCCGAGGTGTCCATTCGGAGTTCAGTGACATACATATTATACAATAAAAGTGTATCTATCTACATGATCACTGCTTTTATTAATCGTACATTACCTTCCTCTATAAACAGGTTTCGAACGAAAAAGAGGTCTTCTCGAATCAGACCGGACCTGATATTAGCAAGTATAAAAAACTTATGTTTTAAATATAACAATCGACCTGCGCGGTGACACCTAAGTTGATGTTTATGGAAGGGATAAATCAAACCCCCTCCCCCCAAGTCATATTATTTACTTCATATACATTTTTATTCATTTTTATTTATATAAACCTCAATTTAGATCAGGTTTGACTCATACCTTTAATGTATTGTACCGCTAGACTGAATACATTTTGTCCTGGTGACATACAAAAGTTAGGCGATAAAATGAAAAATAATAACGTATCTATGAAAAGAATAAACATGACGTCAATCTATTTGTTTATTCGACAAAAACAATTTCTGAAGTATATTCCTTAAAAAAAATCTCGTTTATTGATTGAGAAGGAGAGTCAATAAACATTTTTTCGAGCATATTTAAAACAAACTAAATCACTCTTTTTTTTGTCGCAGGGGAATCCATTTACGGATGATATACAGGTGCCCGGGTCGGCAGTCCTAGACCTATGTCGGACTCGGCACTTTGGGAGTCCAATACCGTACTAAACCGACCGATACCGAGGGTCCCGGATCTGCAGGCAATAGGATCCCTCCAGCGACAGGCTGGCCTCGGCGAAAAGGCCAGACTTCTCCTCCATGGGGACTGTCACCCTGCGGCTGACGGCTCACCTCTGAACAGTCCCGACGACGCCGTGTCTAGCAGGACCGGGTTCCCATCCCGGCCCGACACGGGCACAGGGGCGTTACTGGAGGCGCATTAAGTAGCGCCTCCTACGCACCCCCATTCGTCGCCCGCGGATGGAGGCCACGTCGGCGGCCTCCAAACTAAATCAGCTTGTCCTACTGCTGGGCCTCTTTTTTTTTATTTAGAAGGCTCAATCCACTACGCTGCTCCACTGCGGGTTCGCATATAATTTTTCTACCAACACTCGCCAGGCTTGTCAGGCGGGGTGGCGAGCGCAGTCTGTTGTGGTAGGATATGGTGACGCTGCTGCCCATCACCACCTTGGTTAGGAAGTAGTTGTTCACACCTTACCACTATGGCCTTAGTCGCCTTTTACAGTAAACAGCCAGTTTACAGCCTCGGCAAATAAGAGGTTTGGACTATTCTGCTCTGCCGTCACGCAAGGCAAATAAAGAAACTTTAAACTTTTTTCAGTGATTGTTATCGAAGACCGACTGAGCTCACAATCCTTATCGTCTGGATGTAAAAAAAACATAATTAACCAACACGCTTAAAATTGTTTAAAAATAACTCTTTTTTTATTATTTACTGCATTCCATTATAAACGACAATAAATAAAGACTGAACATTGAACGGCTCTCAGTAGGATACAATGCTATGTTCCAATGTGGATAAAAGCCTACGTTGACCAGGCTACGGCAAAGATAGGAGGCGGCGCGGCTGGCCGAGGTCGGACTCGACCTCGTGATCAGCCGCATAAAGAGTTTAGGGCTTCGTGTCAGAATTGACAAAACCGAAGCCCTAAACTCTTTATGCGGCTGATCACGAGGTCCTTCTCTTCCGCGGGACCGGACGCAAAGGACCCCCACCGGGGGCTACCCTACAGATCGGAGAGGAGCGGGTCAGGATGAGCCCTCAAATCAAATATTTGGGGCTCATCCTCGACGGAGGGTGGACCTTAGTCGCACGATTTCGTTAAATGTTTTCGGCCATTTTATGAAATATTCAGTTAGGTTAGATATGAAGTAAACGATTCTAAAATCTGGCTACGATATTTAAAGGGGTATCGTGGTTTCTGATATTCTAGAAAATCTGTAAGATAATTAAGTTAAATGGTAGTGGTAAATTGTTTTGGGACCAATATTTTCAAGATAACCTATTAATAAAATGATAAAAACGCGTATGGTTTGCAGATACTAAATAGTCTCACCTACTTCATTTAATTGTCTCGACTAAATGTTCTGTTTTTGACTTTGATAGTTTAACAGTTTAAAATTTTTATATTATATTTATTGTGTGCTCGTTATCTGACGACAGGTTAGCGCATTGGTCTTACAGCTGGCTGTTACGATAACGGTCGCGAGTTCGATTTCCGCTTTACATGGTCTGTATTTTTCCGGATTTTACGACATTGAGGTAGGCCGAAATTCTTGCGTTCGAAAACCTTAAACTATCGAATCGCTTTTCAAATCCGATAAAGCGGTCATGTAATCCGGGGTCAATATTTGATTAGATAGACGTCTTAACCGCACGGAAGCCTCACGTTGCAGCGGCTCGTTTTACGTCACACGACTTGAGTTATTTCTAAACCTTCAACGAGAACCTTCGACACAACTGTATACAAGTTTTTTAACTGAAATATTGTACAGTCATTGTGTTTTGCACACTATTTGCTATATTTTGTTTATTATAATTGGTACTGAGATAAAAGTTCTGTGATGTGATTGTCTGAATTTCATTATACTTAAAGCGACAAAATTATAAAGAGTCCGTAAAAAAAAATTACAAAATGTTAATAATAATACTATCCTCTAAAGAAAAAAATTCTCCTAATATTTTTAATGGTATCCGACTAAATATAATACTGAAAAAATAGTAATTTTAAAGAAAAAGTTTAACATGCTCTAAATTTCTTTAAAATAATCAAGTATTATATAAAATCATACCAGAAATTACGAAACAAAAGAAGAACGTTAGCGTCTAGACAAAAGAGATGCATCACACAAAAATTTCGACACTAATAAACGGATAGTTTACTGAATTCAAGCATAAACTAAACAACAAAAAAATCAGACTCCAAGTTAGCAAGTCTTGAAATAAACTATCGACATTCGAAAAATAAGATTTAGTGACAGACAGTGACAGAACTTTACGGACATTTAAGATGTGTAGAAAGAAGTCTATCTATCGTTACGTAATTTTATTACAATAGGACAAATGTAACCAAACTACAATCAAGAATCTAGAATGATCATCCAACAATAAACACAAACAAGAATCAAGTTATACTTTTGAAGTTGAATCGATGCTACCGAAGCAGCATGTGTTCAGAATTAACCTACAAAACGACAAACTGACCTCAGTCATGCTTCCACACTCGCTCTCACAAAACCTGATCACGATTTCCAGTTACGAGATCATAATGAGATCATGTGAGTCATTTAGAGATGTTTTGCGTGAATGTTTACACTGGTAATACTAGTCGTTGTCGATGGTTCCACCTGCACTGCTAATGAAGAGCGAATACAACTCTTTCCTTATGTTGAAAATACTCAGAATTAGTTTGTAATTTCCTCCACGACGATTTAGGATACTGCCTCGTTGGAAAAACACAATATTATTGGTATAGTACCACTTATATTGTGACTAGCTTTTGGCCACTATTTCTTTCCCGTGAAATTTATCCCACGAGGACACTACATTTTTCGGGATCATTCCCGAGGGGGGGGGGGGTACTCCGGGATCCTTGCGCTATTCAGATAAGTCTGTCTCTGTTCTAAAGTTCATCCAGATCCATTAGCCGTTCTGGCGTCTATGAATACAAACTTTCGCATTTTAATAGTAGTGAGAAGTAAAATTATCTACTTATTGGTTCACTTTTTATAATATTCCCTACATAATGTACCTGTACTGCAATATGTTAGCTGGTTTGTGTATTAAACCTATAAAACAAAAACATTCCGCTTGCCTTGATTATTTGAGGAAATTCAATCGTGTTGTTCAACTTGTCATTTTAAATAATGGTTTAGATGCACAAAAAATTTATATTTAATTGAACATTTTCGTTTTTTTATTCAAATAAGAACGCTCCAAGTTCATGTTAAAATTATTATACTTTTTAAATTCTATATTTAACTGTGTATTTCCGTCACAATTCAAATATATATAAATAAACATTATCCCGTTTTACCTATCATACCAAATATAACATAAAGATATCAAAAATTTTTTATATTTAATTTGTCGCTTATCTTTATTGGTACTGATCTGACGTGTGATAAGTGTGACTACTAATACGCACTAACGCACATTACAACATTTACAACTGATCGTAATTCATTTAATTATATAACATTAATAATGTAAATAACGTCGGTTATGAATGTTGTTGATTTAGAAAATATTTCAGTAATTTAGTAATACAATGTATTTGGGTGAGTGATGAAATTTTCGAATTTGCAATGTCCTGTACATTGCAGGGTAATATTTTTATTTCGTTCTAATGCAGCTTATTATATATATGCAGCTTGAAAAAGATTAAAATAAGTGTATAAATAGGTGCGAAGAACTACAAATATAGATAAAATAACAAACAAAAATTACAGCATTAATAGTATATAAATATTACGAAATCAGAGATCCATTAAAAACAACTGGATTACTACCCAAAAACGAAGAAAAATCTAAATTTTCTGATGGACTTAGGAAAGCATAAACATAACAAATTGAGCTTGGATTATAAGAAGTGTTATGTGAGAACGTTCATGTGGATGTGACAGTGGATTTATAAAACGATTTATTTTTACTGCCGCTAAATAAAACACTTCAATAAGATAATCGGTTAGTGCCCAAGAGTTAAATCGTTTCTTCCTTTCAGGATCACTTTATAATAATCGCTGAACTTGTCAATGTTATAGATAATTTCGTTTTCGATTATTCCTATTTAAAAAATGAAATAACGTGTATTTTTATTGAAAAATTGTCACCCAATCGTTTCAGTGGTATCTGTTGAAATGAATAATTTTACTATAAAAATTGTTAAATTCTAGATTTATATTTTTCTTGAACTTATGCACGACTTTTTGTGTAATATATAGCTACTTAAGGTAGTTCCAGCATGAAACCATTTTTCGACAGATTCGGCAAAAAAAATTTTTACGGGTTCAGAATAGCTTTATTTATGAATTTCTAAAATTTCATAATTTTTGACGGTTTAGATCGCGAGATATTTAAAGACAAAGTTCGCGATTTTGAGAGTAATGTCCTATTTATGTATGTACAATTTCAGATTTTTTATTATATTAAAAAATTCTCTCGACAAAATTGGAAAAAAAAACTAGAAGAGCGTTGAAAAATGTTTTTAGAATAAGCTAAAAAAATAAAAGTAGCACTTCACGGTTTTGTTATCGAGATATTAAAATTTATTTTGATTAAAATTTATAGTGATCTCGCAACACTGTGCACAACGCTCTCATCTTTTTAATTTAATAAAACTATTATTAGAAAGCGCGATACTATTTGTATATACTAAGACCATATAAACAAAAATATATAAAACACTCAGAGCAACTTTGTCAGATTACTATAACTAACGATATAAGGCAGAAGGTATTAAGGTAGGACTACACTTCACCACGCTGGAACTACCTTAAGAAACCTGTAAATCTAAAAACGAAAATCTAGAATTTAACCATTTTAATTAGTCTCTAAAACGGTCATTTGACCGCTCTGGTAGGTTTAGTGTTAAGGTCAATGCGGGTAGAATTGGATAAAATATTACACGACTCGTAGGAACAAAACTGTAAAAACAAATATATAATGTATAAAACTAAATAGAATAAAATTAAAAAAATACTTAATAGGTATAAAAGAGTTTGTATGAAAATGTTCAATGACTGTTTTTATCTTATCAAAAACGCGTTACTCATGAATAAATAGTCTGTATGTTAAAACATTGTAAATAAAGACATCTACCTACGCGTTTACAACGACTACAGCCTATAATACAAACAGTACGAAGCCGGTGTAACTAAAATAACATATAGAATGTTCCTGCCGACTACCCTTCTGCTGTAGTGGTGCAAGTAGTCGCTTTTACGCTGGCGGTCGCACGCGCGCAAACATTTTTCTGGTATGTATGTTCTTATGAGTCTTCCCACCTTGCTTCGGACAGCACGTAAAGCTATCTGTCCCGGTTATTATCACAAACACCTGATTACGATTGTTACTCATGGCAAGAAAATTATCCGCCAAACCCGGAATGGAGCAGCGTGGTGAAGTAAGCTCCAAACCCTTCTCCTATATAAAGAGGCCTATGCGCAGTAGTGGGACGTTTACAGGCTAATTGAGTTCTGTTCAACTATCATTCATAGCTGATTACCGTAAAACCTGCCAATTCTATTATTGTATTTCGTGTTACATTCGTGTAACAAAACCAGTTCTTAAAATACGTTATTTTTGTTTTTGATACTTTTTCTATTCTACAATTCAATCGCTAACACTGACATTCAAGATATTTTGTGTAAATGTCGATTAAATCTATTTCATATTATACACCTTAGAATATTTTTGCGCACGTTATTAATAAAAATATAAAAAATGCTTAATAATTAAGTAATAAATTATACGAATAAAAATAAGAAAATCTGAGTTTCTCGAGAAGTCTAATCTCGAGTGAATCTAATCTGAAATCTTAAGATCATCTTTTCTTTGTCTATCTTTCATCTCATTCAACTTTTTAAACAAAAACTTCAAATGGAGAATCTTTTTCCTCAAATCTTAAGGAAACTAGAGAGAATTTTCTGATATACATAACAGCTTTTTTATACCATCAATACCACGAAACATCAAATATTCAATAGGGAAAATAGATACATAAAAAAAAGTATAAACGCAAATACAAGTCGGTCAAAGTTTTGCCAAATGCAAATATAACGTTTAGTTTCCAGAACGCTTGCACGTGCAGTCTTCTTGAATAGCTCGCATTATTCGATAAAAACTACAGAGAATCAATTGTGCGAAATACTGGCGACCCATTGTATAATAATCTAACAGAGGAATAGCGATATGGTTATCAAAGTTAAGAGGAAAAACATCGAACAAGCCAATCAACAAACAATCAATCAACGTTGCCACCGTTATACTTTATCAATATAAAAATCGATTTTAGCCAAATTAATTGTAGCTTTATTTGTATTTCTATACTTATATCACTAAACAGAGAATATTTCTTTATTTATTCCCCTCGTTTTCGTCCACATTTTGATTTTCATCCCCTCTTCCGAGAGAACCCTTATTGAATTTCGGGATAAAGTAGTCAATGTACTAGCTCGTGGTATGGAACTCAAATCATGGCATATTCCATTTACATTCATTCAGTACTTTCGGTGTGATGCTCGAGCAAGATAGACACAAAGACAAAATGAAAAAAAAAATCAATTTTGAGTTTAGTTTCGATTAAAGAATGTCCTCCAAAAACAAGTATGCTTAATTAAAAAAAAATCAAAAAACCCGACTGCGTAAAATACTCTTATTATAAACTAAAAAGAATAAAACAATTTACCAGCTTTCATTTGCTACAGTAAGAAAAAAAATTCAACTCCCCCCCTCATTTCGCCATTTGCGGGCGCCATTTTGAAAATTTATATAGCCTACGTCACTACTACAATTTAGACAAATCCAACAACACCTTATATGTCAAAAACCGTCCATCCGTTTGGGCTGTAGGGCGTGCCAAAGAAATGGACATACATACATACCTACATACATACATACATACATACACTCGAAAAACATAACCCTCCTTCTGTCGTAGTCGGGTAAAAATTGTAAACATCTTTAATGTTTAATTAGACCTGTTACGTATAAATTATTTCATTATTAACCTTGAGTTTAATTACGTTTCATCATCATCATCATATCAGCTATTGGATATCCACTGCTGAACGTAGGCCTCTCCCATCCATCCGGCTTCCGAATACTCTACTCAAGTCGTCTGCCACCTCAAATCATCTGTGCTGTGCGGTGACTGGCAGAGAAGAATTGTCCCGACATCTTTTTTGCCGAGATGTCGTAAAAGGCGACTAAGGCCATAATGTTGCGAGTCACTGTTCACCGAACAGGGTGGTGATGGGCAGCAGCGTCACCATATCCAGACAAAACACATTGCGCTCACCAACACGCCTGTCAAGCGTGGCGACTATTTGCAAATACCCCATATTTACGTTTATCAAGAGTATAAAACTAAGCTAAAAAACCAATTTATGCGTCAATTATAAACGTATGAATCGTTAAAAAAAGGAGCACTATCCTCGTGGAACATAGGATTTAAATCATAAAGCATCGAACAGATGACCGTTCTGGTGTGACGACCGTTCTAGTGTAGAGTGTGTGCGAGTAGTCGCTTCAACGCCGCGCGCCGGCGGTTGTGGGTTCGATTCCCGCTCAGGACAAATAATTTTTATATTTGTGCACATATTTGTTTCCGTTCTGGGTGTATGTCCTTGTGGGTCTCCCCACCGTGCCTTGGAGAGCATGTAAAGCCATCAATCCTGGTTGTTGTCATAGACACCTGATAACGATCGTTACTCATGGTAGGGAAATTATCCGCCAACCAGCAGTGGTGCAGCGTGGTGGATTAAACTCCAACCCTTCTATATGGACAAGAGGCCTTCGCTCAGCAGTCGGTGGTTTACAGGCTGTAAAGTACAGTACAAAAGACGAATGTGTTCACGAGGGTTAAACCAAAGCGATGCCAAGAGTATTCATTCAAAAAGAATCTAATATTTTTTAGAAAGAAAAAACCGTATAAACTCTGTACCTTTAGTAACTAAGCTTTAATAAGCTGATAAACCTTCAGATAATTATTTGGCATATAACGGTGTCCAACAATTAAGTTTCGTATATATTTATTCTGTTTTACCATTAAACTTATTACTATTACTTATTTATTTCAACATCGAACCCCACATTATCTGTTCTATCCCAATTTTTCTATTCGCAATCTGTGACACCAAAAGTTTACCATCTCATTAAAAGTTGTAAGTTATAGGCTATCAGGAGTTGAAACAGGTCCTTAGTAAATAATCTTCAACTGTAGTACATTCTTTAGTACTATAATTCTCAACTGTATTACATTATCCATTGTTTAAACTTTAAACGTACACTAAGTTGCATTATGAAGATAAAGCACGTTCATTAATTAATTTTTCAAACGGTAATAAGGATGTATCTGCTATATTATATACTTAATACTATGTAAATACATTGTAGTCCACAATCAGAACAAAACAAAACATGGACCTGTTTGACCAGTTGCAAATAAGTTTATCTCGCACTAATTTACTGATATGCTACCAGATATTTTATCGGGAGATTAATCTGTAATCTGTTTCATCTTAACTAATATACTATAACTTTTGATTTCATAGGTTGCGAATAAAAATATTATATAATAAACTTTATAATATGTTACGGCTAATACCCGAAGTGCGGCTACACCTAATTCTAGCCGGCTATAACTAAGTGTAGCCGGTAGCCGTTCGTTAAACCTAGGAAAGATTTTTTTATTGTTATGTTGTTAGAGGTTTGTTTTTATTGATAGGTTGTTAGGTCTTTTTTTTTTAATTACAACCATAGAGGTATTATACCTCCCTGTCCTCTGTTACAACGCGTTGTCCCTAGTTAAAAAACTAGTCCTCGCTAAATGCCTTTATTATAACTAGAATTAACGCTCAAAATAAGACCTAACAACCTATCAATAAAATAAAACCTAACAACAAGGGGCGAGTTAACCCCGACCAGTCCCTTGGCGACTAAAGCTATACCTACTACCTAGTTTTAACCAAATGAAATCGGCTACACCTAATATTAGCCGGCTAGAACTAGGTGTAGCCGCACTTCGGGTATTAGCCGTAACATATATAAACTTATATGTTTGATACTGTTATACGTCAGCATTATTAGGACGCATAGAAAGAAATACTGATACTAGCATTAGTAAGCAAAACTTAACACATTAAGTAATACCAATATTATTTAATACGCTTTTATACACAATTGTACAATTCGGTAAATGTTTATAAACAATAGAAGATAGATACGTCGGATATACAGTTATATAGTGTTTCTCCAATTAATTTATACCTAACTTCAAAAAAAGGGGGCGTTATCTATTCCTTTGCATGTTTTGTGTTTGTCGAGAAATATCTTTGCCAATTGGTTTTCAAAACTGATTTGAATAATACTACTGATATACCGATTTATCTGATTTGGTGAATAAAGTTGAATATATTCATTAAATATTGTTAACTTTTGTTCAATTGTGAAACTATTTTTTTTTTTTATATTTTATTTCATTCATACAAAATACTCTTAATATATGAAGTCAGATATTTCAGAATGTTTATAGTACAACTAGCAAACCCGGCGAACTCCGTTTCGCCACCAGATGGCTACGTTTTTTGTAAAACCATATTGGTTTGTAGTACATGCATCAGAGACGGCGCTGTATGTGAAAAATGATTTTCCCTGTTTTCCTGCTTTTCTGTTGAAATTTTTCCTAATTTTGTTTGCTATAAAGCTCACGGAGCCCGAGACCTTTCCAACGAATGCAAAACCGTGGAAATCGGTTCGTGCGTTCTGGAATTATAGCGTCAGGAAGGAAAACCAGACTTATTTTTATATATAAGATAAATGTGTAATAAAATAAAATTTTACATCTTTTCTAAATATGTAAGCCTAAAAATTTAAATCAAATAAAACTCTTTACCCTAAACCCTACTCATAACCCTTTGGAAGTTCAATTATAAAATCTTTAATCTATGACAAGTGCTGCTTTGTATAAAATTAGTAATTAGTTAACCCTAGAGTGCTCGCGCTATGAGCATTTTGCCGCTTGCGGCACAATATTTGTATTATTTTGTACACGATGCGTTTGTCAATATCAAGCATCCTAGTAGCTGCCTCCCTGTTCCTGACCTCCTTGCTTTAGACTTTAGAGTAAATTCAGTGCACAGGTAACTGTAGGAAACAAAGGTTGTCGTAGGTGTGTCGCGTTTGACGGCAAATTGCTCACTGCGCGACTACTCACGTAAGTAAAATTTGTGGTTCTTGTTTTTTACTATAGTTTAAATCTTATTAGTTTTCATTGCGTATAGTATTGTTTTGATGTAAATATCGTATTAAAATTGTTTTTTAGTTTGTTTTGATTAATTATTGGGCGTTGTGTTGCCTTTGTTTGGCTCAGTTTATTTTATATCTTTTTAGATAATCATCGCGTGAAATAAATAAACAAGACAAACAAATACTTGAGTGGTTGTAAGAGGAGAGAGATGATGAAGATAATACACATAGTTAATCGCAAATAGCCACTTAAAGTGACCGGGAAAGTGGACATAGTGTTCATAATACTGATATGGAGCAATCAGTGGCAGAATCGGACAAGGATGTGCCACCAACTTCGCGAGTAGCGCCTGTACTATCCCCTGCGTCTGTCGAGGAGTCATTACGACGTGGTCTTGGACGTTATCGCGGACGATGGTCAATCAGATTATTTTTATCCTTTCTGAAGATTGCTGGCATAAATAGTCATATAATATACAAAGAAAATACTGATCAGTTACTATTACGACGAAAATGAAGAAATTGCCCTGGCTATGACTAGACAACATATTAGAAGATCCAACGTAAACATATTGCACAAACAACTGAGAAACCAAATCGCCCGATTCGTGTCATCGGATCATCCAAAATATACCATTAGGCAGGGAAGATATATGCGCAGTATGTCCGTCCAAGAAAAAAAGAAGGACGAAAAAAGAGTGCAATTTATGTACAAAGTTACTGTGCAACGGACATTGCATGTACTTGTGTCATGATTGTTTTTCTGAAATACAGGCTGTAGATGGTAAAAACGTGTAAATTAGCCATTAAGTTTAATGTTTACTTTTTTTACATAAATAATTGTAAAGAGGTTGCAAAAAACCGAGAATTTTTACCTAACATTTCCCAAAGCATTATTTGCCAAATTTTAAGTATAAAACTGTAATAAATGTTTCTCATGTTGATAATATATGTTTTACTCTATCCTTTAAACATAAATACAAAATCATATAACTCCTATTTTCTAAAAAAAATCGTATTAAATATGGGCGGCAAAATGCTCCCCACGCGATCACTCGCGTTTCACGGGAAGGCGCGATTACTCTAGGGTTAAAATACAATTTCTATTTTTCATTCTATGACAGGATAAATAATTTAATCCTCTCATATTATATATTTATCCAATTTATTTTTTATCCAATGAACATTATCAAAAAGTTTATTAAAACAAGGTCATATATTAAAACTGATTTAAAAAGTATGATAATTTGTTTAATTAGTAATATGGTTTAGTTTGTAAAGTGACTTAATATAATGAAATATTTTTGTTTTTGTAATATACATACCAGTGCAGTATTCAATGTCTTTAAATAGGTAAGATTCTCTATTACAACCAACTTGTGTCTTTTTCATTTGTAACATTATCAAAATATGTCAAATGACAACTCAAAGGCATTATATAGTTGACTTTTGTTAAGGACTATACAACCGGCGCGGCTTTACATGCGGTGACACTTTGTTGATGTTTCACCCTTAACTTTAATGTTTTGTGTGTGTTTTAATAATGCTTTAAAAGCACTTGAATTAACATGATACAACAATGTGTAATGTTAATGTGAAGCTAGCACTGATTCGTAATGTACGTTCTGCTGAGAAGAACAGACAAACTCAACAGCTACTCTCTTTAAAAAAATACATTTATCAAGAGATTTAATACATTTTTTTTTTTAATGTTTATGTAGTTCCTAATTCATGCATTCACACATAATTTCTTCGTTTAGTAACATTAGTATAGAAGTAAGGTTAAAAGTTTGCCATTCAAACTAGATCTTCTGAATAACATTATTAGCAAAAAAAAAAATACCTTGTCATTATAACCTACAATTATGTTCCTTTTTTTCTGTTTGGCCTAACCATTGACTGGCAGAGAGTGCCACCAGGTAATAAGTTCACCTTATGTTCTAACTTTTTTTAGCTACGTCGATCAATAAATTGTTTAAATATAATAAAATACAATAATATAACAGACCGACTAAATTATCACATTTAATATATTTAAAAACAATAATTGTACCTACATGTGCTGCTGTGACTAATGCAAAGTATTATTATCTATTTGCATGTTTGTAAAAAAGAGCAAACCATATAGAGCACTGAACCAATATTATTGTTCTTCATCTGTGTGTTGTGTATGACTTTTGTATCTGTTCTCAAGAATACATATAAGCAGAGATAACATTCACATCAATAAAATTGTACAGAAAACAAA
Organism: Euphydryas editha; assembly: GCA_036937285.1. Taxonomy (NCBI): domain Eukaryota; kingdom Metazoa; phylum Arthropoda; class Insecta; order Lepidoptera; family Nymphalidae; genus Euphydryas; species Euphydryas editha. Next base: position 1,680,452 of record JAUPFZ010000006.1, read on the forward strand.
TAAAATTGTACAGATCGGCTAGTATGTTACAGCAAAAATAATAAGTCCTATGGAGTTCTTTTGTGTACACGTAATATTATAAAATTAATAGTTTGTTTATAGAAATATTCTCTTTACTCTCTACCTGCCCAGTTTTAAATATTCATTTTTCCGTTAAATGACCTGCTTATTATGGAAGATTATAGGCAATAATACATGTTATGACTCATTTCGACGACCGGCTGGTCGAGTGGTCAGGCAACTGGCACTTTACGCAGCGGTCGCGGGTTCGAATCCCGCCAGGTGCAGATAATTTGTATGACGAATATAGATGTCTGCACCGGGTCATGGATATGTATTTATGTATATATGTATTTATATAAATTTATTTCCGTTACTAGTACCTGTAACACAAGTTCTTATGAACTTAGCACGGGGCTAGGTTAACGTGGTGTGATTGTTGGTTAATATTTATTATTTATTTATTTATATAATCATGTCATCGTGGGTAAATTCATACAGATTATTTAATCAAGTAATAAAATTATATACAATACAGTATCTATAAATGAGCACTTCACACTCATAATTTAATTGATTTTGATTTGAGATGATGAGTGATTTTTTTTTATAATTATTTTTTTCATAATAAGAAAAATCCTGTGTTAGGTCTGGAAATACACAACGCAAACACCCGGACATGTATCTGGGATATGAATCCGTGACTGCTATCTCGACAACCAGTTGCTGTGACCGCTGTGCCAATGCATCATCAGATTAATTTTTACAAATGTTATGAAATATTTGTAAACCTATCAATTTCCTCACTTCAACACACGGAAACATTGTTCTTGTTTTAATAAATAGGTGATAAATAAATTTTATTTCTATAAACACAAATTGAACATTATTAAAGAATACTTTCTAATCAACATAAGTTTTTTCAATATTTAATTGTTTTCATTTTACGAAATGTACAAAAAGTGTTTCTCAATGTCCATTACAAAAGCAACAGTCGGACAGCAAAACAGATGTCGTAACCATTTTTTTCTTTATATTGTCTGTAATTTTTATTTGTTTTATAAAATTTTTATTTCTTAAAAGGTGAAACTAGATACTCTACATGGACTTCAATCGAGCTTTATAAGCTGTAAGCTGTACAACCCTTCTCCAATATGGAGAAGGGGCCTTTGCCTAATAGTGGAAAATTTACTAGCTGGTTTAGTTCAACTTTTATACTAACTTCACAATATTAAAGTTTCTAACGAAGATTATAAAGTAAATTTCATGCAGACAGAGGCAAGAATATGTATGCAACCGATCAAAATATACATAGACTATGGAAGGTAAAATTATGTATCGAACATAAACAATATTAGTTCATGAAAATTATGTATTAATTAAGACAGAGATAACTATGAAGCTGGAACAAACGTTTCTAAAGTGATAAAATATATTAAATTCAAATGTAACGATATAAGTAATATTAGCCTTCAACTATTGTAAAATTAGGAAAAACTAAAACTAAGACTTCTATGTCAATGTCTTATATTATCACTTGCTGTTTTATTTTTATTTTGAGTACTTGTAATATAAAACTTGCCAAATAAAATAATAGTTTCATTTTGTAATCATCGTTCTTTCATAACGGATTTACGAAAAGATATGTAATTTTAAAATTGTGAAATTTTTAATCAATATCTTGATAACAGTTATGTTATTGTTGGTAAAGTAAAAATTTTATTTTGATAAGTATAAGAGTGGAGAAACATGTCATACGAGGCATTGACTGTATCTACTGAACTTTTTTCATTTTTCATTCCATTTTATGGTCTATTGAATTGGAAAAATTCTTGTTATTGCTTTCATAGTCATTGTTTTTTTATGAAAATGATTTTACACTATAGCATGCTATGTACACTTAGTAGACTCAATAGTACATACATACTTTACACTTTTGTACTTTATGTGTATATTAAACAATTGTGGTCAGTTTTGTGAACAAATAAAAAAATAATGAAATATAAAGAAAAAAAGAAAAGACATTACAAGTCAAGGTTAGAAAAAAATTGAGCCCCATCAAGGTGATAACTGTTATTGCAATATAGTAATATATATATTATATATATATATATATATATATATATATATATATATATAATATTGTAGAAAAATATTCAATTGAACCAATTTAAATATGAATATCTACTTACATGCATTCTTCACTTTTGTGTAAGTCACGTTCAGTTGAGCGGCAAACTGGACCAGGATGCAGGTATTGTTGCTGTTGTCGGTGTAAGACCACATGCCTTGTTTCGGGGGCGGGAGATGGTCTGGTGTTGGGTTTGGAGCCGGTGGTGCTGGGGTAGGTTTTGGGGTAGGGGGTGGTGTAGGTTTTGGGGTAGGGGGTGGTGTGGGCTTTGGAGTAGTCGTAGTAGTAGTCGTAGTTGTGGTCGTGGTTGTAGTTGGGGGCGTAGTTGTTGGGGCCGGTGTTGTCTCCGGCGGCGGAGTTGTAGCATCTGTAGACTTCACATCAGGGGTTGTAGCTTCCGGTTCTGGACTCGGTGACTCCGAAGAGACGGCGTTCGGTAAAAGAATCGTCACAGGCTTTTGCGTAGTGCCATGCCCTATTGATATAACAAAAAAACATCGTCACAAACGCGAAGGTAGACGAAAAATCCTTTGTCTCGCAAAACGTTAAAACGAAAACAACGACGTATGGAAACGCGATTAGCAACAAAGAAATTGACAATACTTTTTTTTTTTAAATGATTCTCTTACCTAGTACCGTTAGACTGCATAAAACAGCGGCAAACAAACAAAACCTTAACCGAGTCATATTAAAATAAATAGAAAGCTATATCAAACGATTTATTCCCGAACAATCTCACAAGTACGTTGCAATAAATGATTTTGTAAGAATTGAGTACTCTAGAGAAATGTCAGTTCATTTTTCCCTAGGCAACTGGGTAGTGTTGCCAGCATATGAAATTAGAAAATTACTAATTGATATATGTACTTTTATTATTAAAAAAAATTTAAGCTAGACAAATGTTATTGTTAAATAGAGTTTTAGATGATGAGTCTCGTGGTGACTACGAATCACGTCACTGGTCCGAAATGTCGAGATTTTTTTTTTATATAATAGAGGGCAGTCGGACGACCTGACCGACGGACAGTCGGCTCGATTCACCTAGTGGTAAGTAAAAGCGACATCCATAGACATCCGGTACATCAGAGGATTATATAGGAAATATAGGAGGATATTATATAGGAGGTATTTAGGTAGGGGAGGGGAGGGATGTTCCACTGGATCTGTGGAGGTAGGGGAGGTATGGGCCATATATATATATATATATATATATATATATATATATACCATCATATATACAATATATATATATACCATCATATATACGATGATATAATATATATTAATAGATAAAGTCAAAAAATTTATCGTATCTATATCGTGTTATGTAGCTATTCTTTTTATCCTTAAAATATAAACTAGAGTTTTAGATGTTTCTTATTTCAGTTCCTTAAATACAATTATATAAAAACTATGTTACTATATTAATATAAAATTTAATTGTTGTATTAATTGTTGTTGTAACCGCTCCACTGGCCCTGTCAACTACTCGTTGACAAAATCAAAGCGGTTGGCTGCTCTCGCACAAAGTGAATTATAATCATCCTTGTCATATATATATACACACATACAGGTGACTGGTAAATTACTATCAAGATTTAAGGAGAATACTTGGTACATGATTCTTATTCGAATTATGTACTATAGGACGACCGTGACCTGACCATACTGTATTGAAATAAAGTTGATTGATGTACTGGCGACTATACCTATATATTATTTACAGTCATACAAAAATGTTCTATAGTAATTGGGCTTGAAACCTTCACTGTGCTTTTTTCACAAACTTTCACATTAATACCATAACAAGTTGATATACAACAAAAAAATCGGTTATCAAAAAAGTATCAAGATAAACGAAGTACTCTATAAAATATATAATACTCAGCCTAAAGATAAAAGAATTTGACCTCTGAACTTTAGCGACATTCCATTTCCAAGTTTCGGGGTTTCGCTGACGTTTTCTTGCAGAATTATTATTTACAGGGACAGGAAAACAATCGATCGTAACGATATAATAACTCGATCACTTTAAAACTTGTTAAAATCTAAGAAAAATCATAAACCGTTTTCGCCATACTAAATAACGCCCTGTGATTGGCTAGTTGGCATATTGCTGTCATTGGTTTTGATAGTCTTGGATTTTGCTATTTTTGCACCGAACATTAAAAAGAAAACTAGTTTTTGTATAGGATTTTACTGTTTTATGAGCGCTATTATTTAAAGAAAAAACGTTTGGAATTTTACGTAGATGATGGCACTATTGTTAGGTCTGTTGGACAAAAAAGTGGATATTGCTTTATTTACTTCTTTATGACTCATATGTCATCTTCTTGTATTTATTATTTTATGAAGAGAACATTTTATGAAATATATACATAAATTTCATCAGAATCAAAACCAATTTTTGATTCCTCATCTAGCTATGAATGAATATACATGCATTGGGATTTTTTTTAATTAAAAATTCAAAATAGTAAGTTAAATCTTGAATGGCAATAACTTATAAAAACGAATATATCTGTAGATCAGGAATGTCAAAGATACGGTCGTACGGGTCGTATCAATACGGCCCGCGAACGCAATGTGTGTTTGAATAATTACCATATTTTATAACTTTGATATGATTAATATGAATGTTATAATAATTCGATAATTTTTTTTATTTGAATCTGGCGCGCCTACACATTCTAAATTTAATTATAACCTTCTGAAAAATTGAATTTGACACCCCTGCTGTAGATAGTGTTTCACTCTCTTTTCTGTATAAGTAAAATGACAGGGACGTAAATACTTAGTCATTTAAGAGAACCAGTTGTTTGTTACCAACAGTTTTAGCGGAACATTTAAAATTGGTAAACTAATTTTTTTTAATCTTATTTTTTAAAGGAATAATGAAATGTTATCGAACTCAACATTTAAATAAAACTTTGTTTAAGTATTTGGTTACAAGTAAAATAACCATGTTTGATCAGAAGTTCTGAGACTTTTTTTCCTCCTAGACCACTTTCAAAATGTTGCTGGTTCTGATAGACTACCTGCAGCTGCATTTGTACTATATTCCCAATTTGTAGATGAAAAAAAAGGTCCTTGCGATCGATACGGGGGTATCGATGTATAGACCTCTGCGTATTCCTAAGAAAAAAAGATCATCGCATCCCCGTATCGATATATCGATATATAGACCTCTGCGTATTCCTAGAGAAAAAAAAGGTCGTCGCCTCTACCTATCGAATATAATTATATTGATTGTAACATAGGCCCACTCCTATAAAAATAAAAAATAAAATCGCATAGCTATATCGTATGCATCGAAAAGTCAAGCCAACATTTTAGTTCTTCAGTATCGAAAGCAGATAAATTTTCGTGGATCCAATGTGCACTCTTATTATTATTATTAATTTTTTTTGTGACGCCAACGTAGACCCCCGTCGAGTCTATCGTGGACCCGTGGGGGCCAACTGGACCACTTTGAGAAGTAAGGGTTTAGATGATACAGTACCGCATAGTTAAAGTCCGAGGAGGATGTATCGCTTTTTTTCTGTTAGCTTAATAATTAAAAATTTGGTGTAAAGTTTAAGTTTACTTCGTTATCTTACGATAATAGTTAATTTATATACTCAGTCAGTGATTGTGCAAGTTTAATCAAAGTATAGTGTTAAATTTTTATGCTTATTCTAATAACATTACTGCGTATTCGTTGGTCGCATTCAAAAATTTCAAAGTGACTTCGTTAAATACTTCACTGTGTCAATGACCTTTGTATCTTATAAGTTGTTCGGTTGAGCATATGACTGTTTATTTCGCCGTCAGCTGTTAACGTTTCGTTGGTGTAGTGGTATAGTCATACGTCAATCGCGTCGATCGTGGTGTTGTACGTTCAAACCCTAGCATAACGTGTACATTATTGTCTTCAAGTTTTCTTTATATATTTATTATACTTTAAATTATTGACCTACAATGGAGTTTGCTTGTTGTGCGAAATCTACTTGTGAGGCCTACGATCCGCTTAAATGCTCATTATGTAAACGCAACTTCCACATTGGATGTGCGCTGCCATCAAAATCACCGAATTGGGATCCTGACGATAATGTGAGACTGTCTTGGCAGTGCCCTTCTTGTGTTGGCAATTCTCCACGAAACAATGACGATGACACACCTTGCCGCAACGTGACTAAGCGCTCTAAACAAAAGTTAGGAAAGAGTGTCACGAATATTACAAGCAAAATTGCAGTGACGGAATCAAACTTAAGTCTCGCTCAGGTCACGATAGATCAAATACGGGCCATAATAAAATCAGAACTTGAAATAGTTTTTTCGTCATTCCAAAAAAATTTTGATGAGTTAAGGGAGGAAATATCTACACTGCGCGGTTCAATGCAATTTCTTAGTGATAAATATGATAATGTCACTAAAAGAGTAGAATCTGTTGAAGCAAAAATTAAATCTTTACAAGCCGTTAAGTCGGATTGCTCAGACTTGCAGAGTGTCGTCACTTCGCTTCAGGTAGACCTAAATAAAAAGGAACAATGGGCACGTCGTTCAAACATCGAGATAGTTGGAATTCCGGAAGCAAAGAATGAAAATTTAATAAGTATTATTACTAACATTTCCAAGGTAGTAAATATTAACACTTGTCCCAAAACAGACATTGATTTTGTCACAAGAGTTAGTCCTAAGAACAACGATTCGAAAAAACCTAGACCTATTGTCATTCGCTTTCTGTGTCGATATAAAAAAGATGACTTTTTGGCAAGGTTGAGAGAAAAAAAGAACATAATTTGCAGTGACATAGGCTTTGTGGGTAATAGCAACCGTATATACTTTAATGACCACCTAACTAGTTCAAATAAAATGCTTCTTCGCAAAACAAAAGAGATAGCTCGAGATAAAAACTATAAATATGTATGGATTAGGAACTGTTCGATAATGGCACGTAAAAATGACACGAGTTCTGTACTACATATTCAGACTGAGAAGGATTTAAACAAAATGTAATGAGTGTTGATAATGTATGCATTTATTTTATTTTATTTTATTATTTTACATGTTATTCTATAGCTGTTATTAATGATTACCATGTTTTATGCTATTCGATAACTATTATTAATGAATGTTTTAATTTTTTGTTTATTTATTTTGAGAGAGAGAGGAAAACTTTATTTAATTTAATTTTGTCTGTCGATTGTTCTTACGAGTACATGGGCATAGCTTGGTATAAAAAATATTTTTTAGTATTTTTATTTGATTTATTTATTTATTCAATTAATTATTTGGAAGTACTATATTACTTAATTACCAATGGGATGAGTTTTATTAATAAATTTTATAATATATTATTATTTTTAATGGGTAAATTGCTGGACAATGTTTTAAAATTTCGTAACTATAACAAATATCTGTTTTATAGTTTTTTGTTGTTATAATGGATTCTAAAATTCTTGTATATTATCAAAATGTACGTGGACTTCGCTCAAAAACCACTTCCTTTTTTTCCAATGTACTTAATGTCGAATACGATATTATTTGCCTGACTGAAACATGGTTGTTGCCTGGTGTGTACGATTCCGAGCTCTTTGACTCCAGATATTCAGTGTACCGTTGTGATCGTGATTATGATTCTCGAAATGAAAAAATGGGTGGTGGTGTACTGATTGCTGTGCGTAGGGGCCTGACTGTAAAGGATGTTGATGTCCGACCGTCAACTAAAGTTTGTTCATCGGACGTAATTTCTATTTGTATTAGTATTAAATCTAATAATAAACTTACAGACTTTCGAGTATACTGCTGTTACTTCCCGCAATGCTCGTTACAACGTGACGACCAAATTAAGTTTTACGAACAGGTGTCTGAATCAATTATTTTACACCCTAAAGATCTTTATCTTTTAGTCGGTGATTTTAATGTCCCAGCCGCTAATTGGTCTCAAGTTGATAATACTGGCCCTGCTAAACTACGTCACTCAGTACAAAGTTCACATGTTCAGATAAGTTCGCTGTCGACTTTTTTACACTTAAACAATCTTAACCAATTCAACGCGGTCCCTAATTCAAATAATCGTTATTTGGATTTGGTAATAAGTAATGCTAACAATGTTTTAGTAAAACAGTGTGAGTTTCCATTAGTTAAAGAAGATTCACATCATCCGGCTCTGGATATTGATTTTACTTATTTAAGATCTAACTACCTTACTAGTGTTCCGAGGGTTGTCAAACTTTTTAACAAAGCTGACTACAGTATTATTAATAAAAAGTTGTCTGAAATTGATTGGCTGGAATGTCTGAATTGTTTGGATTTGGAAAGTGCTGTTGATGTATTTTATAATATCATTAATGAAGCTATTGATACGTTTGTTCCTATAAAGGTTGTGTTTGAGCGTAGAAAATATCCTATTTGGTATTCTTCTTCTCTTGTCAAGATTATAAAGGAAAAGCTAAAATTTCATAAAAAATGGAAAATCTATGGTAACTATAGGGACTACTGTACGTTTAGGATGCTGCGTAAAAGACAAAAAGTCGTTGAAAATGAATGCTATAAAAAATACATAAATCGTGCTGAAAATACCATTGCTAAAAATTCTAAATATTTTTGGACATTTGTAAAATCTAAGCGCCAAAATACTGAATTGCCCGATATGTTTTACCTGGACAATTTTTCTACAAGTGATGGACAAGAGATAACTAATCTCTTTAATAAATATTTTTATTCATCCTTTGAGAAAGATTCCAATATTTCTACCTCTAATAATAAAAGCTACGATATTCATACTTGCAATAATAGCATAAACCTGTTTTCTGTTGATATTTCTGTGTCAATGGTGGACAAATATTTAAAATCTTTAAATTTAAACAAAGGTAGCGGTCCGGATGGGATACCAGCTATATTTTTAAAGAGCTGTTCTGACAGCTTAAGGTTTCCTATATACAGTCTTTTTTCTCGATCTTTGCGAACGTCGATAATGCCTTATCAATGGAAAAGATCTTATGTCGTACCAATCCTTAAAAGCGGTGATAAACACAACATAAAAAATTACCGTCCTATTTCAAAGTTGAGCTGCATTCCGAAGATGTTTGAAAAGATTGTATATGATATTATACTACCTATTATAAGACCTATAATTATTACCCAGCAGCATGGATTTATTAATAGAAAATCAACGGAGACAAATCTTTTGGAATACATTGATTTTATTTCATGTGCAATGGACAAGGGTTTTCAGGTTGACGCTGTGTACACAGATTTTTCTAAAGCGTTCGATAAAATATCACATTTTATTCTCCTTGAAAAACTGAAGTACATCGGTGTGCACGGTGACCTTCTGCGTTGGATTGAGTCATACCTAACTAACCGTAGTCAGGCAGTTACTATAAAGGGATACACCTCATCTTTTATTCCAGTGCCATCCGGGGTACCTCAGGGATCCCATCTTGGGCCTTTATTGTTCAACATATATATTAATGACATTACTTCAGTTTTTGAGCGCTCCAATTTCTTATTATATGCCGATGACAATAAAATTTTTAAGATAATTAAAGACTACAATGACTGTATAGACCTTCAGAATGACCTAGATCGACTTTGTAATTATTGTTCAGAAAACTCTTTATTTCTGAATTTAAAAAAGTGTAATGTAATAACTTTCACCAGAAAGCGTTTTTCTATAAAGTATTCTTATAAATTGAATGGCGAAGTGATATCGAGGGTTGATTTGGTAAGAGATCTTGGTATTATTATTGACTCAAAATTACTCTTCGATGAGCACATCGATTATATAGCTAGTAAAGCATATCGTATGTTGGGATTTGTGCTCAGGATATCCAAAGAGTTTAAGCATGCTTCAACCCATACTCTTTTATATAACACATTGGTAAGATCTATTCTAGAGTATGCCTCTTCTGTTTGGAGTCCTCAGTACAAATGTCATATTCATAAAATTGACCGTATACACGACAGGTACTTAAAGAATTTAATAGCAGTTTCTTCGGATAACACGAATGTTTTGATTAAACCTATGTCGGCCGTTGACCGGCGTGTTCAACGAGATCAAGTTCTACTATATAAAATTGTGAACCAAGAAATTGACTCTTCATATTTACTTTCAAAATTAAATTTTAAATGTCCACGCTTGAATTCTAGACATAAAGTCACCTTTGACGTCCCAGCTACAAGAACAAAATTTTCTAAAAATACTTTTATTAACAGATGTTGTGCCCAATACAACGATTTGTTTATAAATATTGACATTTTTCATCTCTCTCTCAATAAATTTAAATTGCATGTCACGAATGCCTTAATTTAATTAATGTATCTGTGATTGATATGTTCATGTTAATTTTGATTTTGATTTTGATCTTGATTTTAATTTTGATTTTGATTTTGATTATGATTTTGATTTTGATTTTGATTTTTGTTTTAATTTTAATTTTGATTTTGATTTTAATTTTGATTTTGATTTTGATTTTGATTTTGATTTTGATTTTGATTTTAATTTTGATTTTGATTTTGATTTTAATTTTAATTTTAATTTTAATTTTAATTTTAATTTTAATTTTAATTTTAATTTTGATTTTGATTTTGATTTTAATTTTGATTTTGATTTTGATTTTGATTTTAATTTTAATTTTGATTTCGATTTTTATTTTGAAATTGATTTTAATTTTGTTTTTTATGTTTATTTTGATTTCGATTTTAATTTTGAATTTATTTTGATTTTAATTTTAATTTTACTATTAATATTAGGCATCTCTTCTCAGCTTTTTTATGTTATATTGTAATATCGGAAACTGTTTGTGGTTAAGTAACAATATTTTGTTTGTTATTTTATATATTCTTGTAATACCGTTTGTTTCCAAAATAAAGGAAAATAAAATAAATAAATGATGAAATAGGGCAACGGGATAGGAACAGGGCCGGAATAGTGGAGGGCAAGCCGAGTGATGACCGAGTTGGAGCGGTCCGGAGTAGGGATGACCTTTTTTTTTTAGGAATACTTATAGCCCGACGGAGGAAACAGCAGTTAGTCAGAGTTTCGACGACGAAAGACGATCTTGACTAAAGTGTCGACTGGGCAGTATTACTCTACACTCTGCGAGCGTGAAGGAATGTTTATTGTATGAGAGTCTTTGTTACCGAGCTATTCTAAGAATTTGATAAGGATAATCTGAAGCCTAGGGAAGTACACAGGCTAGTTTTTGTCAATACAACCACGCGGGCGAAGCCGCGGACGGAAGCTAGTTGACTATAATTCAGCGTGAATTATATTTTTGTTTTATTTCAAATATTTGGGAATTCCCGACAATTTCAAAGTCCCGGGACACGAGACAGCCTACAATCAAAGTCCCGGGAATTCCCGGGACTTCGAGACTTTTAAGAAAAAAATAAAATCCCTTTTTTTTTAGAGGGTAAGCCTTTTTTGAAGAATTTTAATTCAATTAATTTCTGGTGAAGCGTATTAAAAAAGCTAATTTTTTGTAAAAATCAAAATTTTTAAACAGAAAATCTTAATAAAATCGCCAAATGATTATTAGTTGTTGTTGATTGAATATTTTTGAGCAACACGTCAATTGTTGCTTCGGCTGTAATGAAGCGTTTTGTCAGCTTCTAAAGCTTCTACAACTATCTTGACTGGATACAACAAATCAACAATTGACTGCAAAAGAAGAAGATTGTCTTCATTCCACTTGTCTGACATGTTTAAATCAATCAACGCTTTTTTCATGCAATTTTTGAGATTCAGAAACCTTTCCGTCATCAAAATGATGGAATTCCATCTTTTCTTAACATCCAGTGGTAAACTGATTTCTTTCCAAAATTATGATTTCAAATAATTCTGTAATTGGCTGTTTTTCAGTGGACATTTTCGAAATAATTTCACTAAAAACCTTGTTTCATCAAGCACTCTTTTAATTTCATCTATTGGTTGGTAGTTTGTTTCGTTGTCCGTTTCGTCATCAGTAGAGTTCTCCATGAATTCATCCTCACTATCTTCGCAGCTAGAGACTGTGTATGTGGTAGGAGCCTCTTTCTTTTTATAAAATGTATCTACCATTCCTAGATGAATTGCGTGGTTCATACATAAAATCATCTTGCTAGGGTTTTCATTACGTTTGGGCAACGCATTTATTGTGTTGTGTAGTCAGTAGTTACATAGTAAACCAAGTAATTACCTATTCATTAAACTAACAGATGGCGCTAGGCTCCTTCAATAATTTGAAAATAAAAATGATTACATAACAATTTCGACAATCTTGTCTCGTCTCAAGTCTCGACCCGAAAGTCCCGGGACTCGAGACAACTAAAATTACGAAAATTCCCGGGACTTCGAGACACGAGACGTCCCGGGACCCAAACCCTCAGCAATGCGCTATTTTATATCTTTTGTCAATTATTATCTACATTTAGATCTTAATCTCTCAATCTTAACGACTATTGCAATAGTTTATCGAGTGTCTTCTTCAAAAAAATATTCTAAATAACGAGGATACTACAAGCAAACGTAATAAAATCAAATGAATAATAAAACAAAAACATATTTTAAATTATTTTATTTCACATTTTAAGCATCCAAATATTGTCGAATTAATATATCGAAATAACACAAACTTTCAATTTTGTGCAACAGGTACCTTTTGAATAACTATTTGAAAACTTTCACACCGACTAGAAAATGAGATTTTAGCTATTTTGACATGTATTATAAATTACTTAAACACTAAAGCAGTAATGGGCAAATTATGACTTACGGGGAAGATGCGTCCTCTAGAAAATCAATTGCATTTGACATTTTTTTTGGGATTGACATTTGTAATTGACGGTTTACTAGTAGTTACAATTACAACCACAATTGAGAAAAATATAGATTGAATTGTAATTAATTATTATTATTAATTAGGCGTAATGGCTTTAGATAGTGTCGAGATAGCACAGATAGAGAAGACACGAAGGAGATGGATCGGTGAATTTGAGCTAATAACTTAATAGACTTGTAATTAATTGTCAATCAGATAACAAGATTGACAATTACAATTGATTGTCTCGGTCCTCGTTTGATAACATTTGACAAGTCACATAATGACGTTTTGATATTTACACACGAAACAAATGCTTAAGAGGCTACAATTTTGTCAAACGTTAGCTTTCCTTGATGTCTCTGTATGAATGACGCAAATAAAAAATAAAAATAAAAATATTAATGTCCGACCGAAAGTTCGTTTTCGGTTTCGGTTTCGGCCAGTTTCGGCCAAGAAATCTAGTTTCGGCCTTAGTTTCGGTTTCGGCCAAAAAATGGCCGAAACTTTCGGCCGCGCCGAAACTCGAGTATTGAACTTCATTTTGTTGCGTTTTATTTTGAAATGACAAATTTACGTGTTTATAGGTAATTGTCGTTGGATTAAAGAATGAAAAGGAATGTTAAAGAATGGGTTCCGACTATAAATCCTTCTATTTTGCAAAGAGTTTATGATTTGATTATGTGTGTATCGATTATAAATCTATTTCAATAGTGTAGTTGTTCAGTATTACTTTTGACAACATTATAAACTACTGGGGTTGTTTTTTTTCTTTTTACTTTATTTTTAATTTTTTAATTTCATGTATCTTTTAGTTTTTTTTTTTACGCAGTCGATTTTTTTTTTAATTTTATATATATTATACACTTTTTAGTTGGGATTCATTGGCTTCGTTATTAGAATTATAAGATGGTAAATTTCGCAATCACAGTCCGAGACCCACGCCTCTTCTCCCTTGTTTTATGTGCCTTGGATTTGAACCCGATCTCTGCTTTCGCAGTCTGCAGCCATACCATTAGCACTTAGGCTATCACTGCTACTATCCCCGCCTAATAAGGACAGAATAACGAAATAATAAAGTATATAAGTACCTATTTTATGTATGAAAATTAGCGAAACTGGTTGTTTAAAACTTAATTTAAATCGTTATATATTTTAAACCATTATTTGAAATGAAAAATTATGAGAGAATCCTAAAAATCATTTTTGAATACCTATTCAACGAAACCCCACTTGACGTAATTCATCATTTTTTGACAATATGGCATCTGGTTGTGGCTGTGGTGAATATTTATTATTATCATATATTTAGTGACATTCGCGAAGTTAAGACGAATTGATTGACATAAGAGTCATTAAAATCGGTCAACGCGTTTGATCTCTACAACGCCACATAGGAACAAACATACATACATAGATACATAGGCTGATAAACACATTACCCTTCTTTGCGTCGAGCAGTCAGGTAATGATAAACACATTACTCTTCTTTGCGTCGCGCAGTAAGGTAAAAACGAACTAGATTTTAGTTGTTGATTACAATTAAAATTTTAAATATGTTTAAGATAGTTCCAGCATGAAACCACTTTTCGACAGATTCGGCAAAAAAAAATTTTACGGGTTCAAAATTGCTTTATTTATAAATTCCTAAAATTTCATAATTTTTGACGGTTTAGATCGCGAGATATTTAAAGACAAAGTTCGCGATTTTGAGAGTAATATCGCATTTATGTATGTAAAATTGCAGAATAATAAATAACAGAATTAGAAAAAAAAAAAAAAAAACTAGGAGAGTGTTGAAAAATGTTTTTAGAATAAACTAAAAAAATTAAAGTAGCACTTCACGGTTTTGTTATCGAGATATTAAAATTATAAATATTAATTTTAATTTTAAATTTATAGTGATCTGGCAACACTGTGCACAACGCTCTCATCTTTTTAATTTAATAAAACTATTATTAGAAAGCGCAATACTATTTGTATACATATACCTACTAAGACCATATAAACAAAAATATATAAAACACTCAGAGCAACGTTGCCAGATTACTATAACTAACGATATAAGTCAGAAGGTATTAAGGTAAACTTCACCACGCTGGTTTCGGTTTCGGTTTCGGTTTCGGTTTCGGTTTCGGTTTCGGTTTCGGTTTCGGTTTCGGTTTCGGTTTCGGTTTCGGTTTCGGTTTCGGTTTCGGTTTCGGTTTCGGTTTCGGTTTCGGTTTCGGTTTCGGTTTCGGTTTCGGTTTCGGTTTCGGCCGAAACTGAGAGCAAGGCCGAAAGTTCAGTTTCGGTTTCGGTTTCGGCTGAAAAACCTGTTTCGGTCGGACACTAAAAAATATCTTAAAAATAGATTTTTTACTATAGTAAAAAAAAATCTATTTTACAGTAATTTTAATTTTTTCCAAACCCAATGAAAAAAAATATAATAGGTAAATATCTGCATATAAATGGAAAAATAACTGAAATGGAAAAATACCAATGTAGTATTATTTTATTACGTTTTTCTCTGTTATTAAAATAAATTATATTTGTTAGCAATTTTCTTTGCAAAATAATAGGAATTCTTTTATTTTGTGACCTCACACCCATTCTCGATAAATTTTTGCCCATCACTGACTTACACTAAAAAGTAAAAATATAACGGATAATGGTAAATTTGGTTGAATTACCGGATATCCGTTACATCTCTAAAATTCATTACCATCTTATTTAATAGGATATTCCAATACCATAACAAACATTTTTAATAACTAAATTAACCGTATTTTAATGTAACATATATCATATTCTTTTCAGAACAATCATTGTACACATATAAACGATTTAGTTTTGTAGATACATATTATCATTTTTTATAAAATATGAAATTTATTTTAATAAGTTAAATAGATGTTTATTTTATTTTTATTAAAGTTCTTTATTAGGTACTTTTTTCTACATATTTATCAATTTGTCACTTGAGTTTAACCTAGAGTTTTAATACTGGTTGAAATATGTAGAAATTTACATTTTTACATACATCTCAATTGAAATAAAATCTATTACAACAGTACAATTATGTAATTTAATTACAATTTTTTAAATCGGATTTCTATTCTACTAATATTATAAATGCGAAAGTTTGTGAGTATATATGTATTTTTTTTATGTTAAGTGAATAGGCAAACTGGCAGACGTTCCACCTGATGGTAAGTGGTTGACGTCACCCATGAACATAAACTAGTTTACCTGGAACTAGCCCAGGTAACTCATTTATGTGTTGCCTATCCAAAGACATAAGGTGTTAAAGTCTCGGTAATTACAGTACCAGTAATTACACTGCCTGTCTTGCCCTTCTCTCCGAAACACAGCAAAGCTGTTTCACGGGAGAAACAAGCAAGATGGTGGTACCCATGCAGCCGGGAGCGCGGCACAGCGCATCCCTCCCACCGGTATGGATGTTTGTTACTCTTTCACGCAAATAATACTGAACCGATTACGATGAAATTTGGTATGTAGGTAGCTGAAGACACAGAATAACACATAGGCTACTTTTTTATCCCGGAGTTCCCGCGGGATTGATTTCTAATTGAAAACAGATACATTATCGCTTCTGAAAACTGAATGCACGATCTAGCGGCACGGCGGCGCCGAAGGCGGTAGCGGAAGCGGGGGGCGGGGCGGGCGGTCCGACGAGCAGCGCCTGAGGTGGGGGGAGAAGTCGCTCTCGCTCATAGGGTTTCAACGCGGACGAAGTCGCGGGCGGCCTCTAGTATTCAATAAACACCTTATTTTCGTGATATACTTATATGTTAATGCACACATGTTAACACAACTACACACATACTCAATGCTTACTTATAAATACGTTTACCTTAAAAACCAATAATACTACGTATATACTGCTACTCTTAAATATATTTTATAAACAAATGTTATAATAACATAGCGTATAAGTTAAAGGAAACGATATCAGTCAATTAACATATTTATAATTTTATTTGGAAACATTACCTAATCATTGGAAATTGGTATTGGTTTGATCATTGGGAATGTTATTCTTATTTGGAAATGTTATTATATGTTATTTATAACACTTATTATGTACTCTTTGTTTTCATAAGAGTAAATAAATAGTCATAGTAAGCCCGGTTAGGGTTTTTTATTCCAATCATCGTTAGCGCACACATACATCACTACATATATACATATCTGTCTGTTCGCGATAAACTCAAAAACCACTGCACGCATTTTCATGCGGTTTTTGCCAATACATAGAGTGATACATGAGAAAGGTTTAGGTACACATATATACCCCGGACGCAGCCGGGGCAGGCCACTAGTTGACAATTAAACAGTACCATATATACGGTACAGAAATATATAGCCATCAATTTACGAGGAAAACATGACTATGAATATAAATATAAATATAAAACTATTCGATGTAAAGTTCGAAGCGGGCGCGTCCAACTCGACTGTTGCGGTCATACACAATATCACGTGACCAAATTCGACACTCCACGTTGATCACTACGCCACCTGGAGGAATATAAACTCAGTTGAATCAGCCTGTAAACATCGCACTGTTGGACAAAGGCTTTTCTCCATATAGAAGAAGGGGTGGAGCTTAATCCACCACGCTACTTCCTGCGGGTTGGTGAATAATTTCAATATAAGTAACGATCTCCTTTTACTCATAAGTAACGATCGCTATCGAACGATATATCGTCTATGATAATAACTAGGGTCGACAGCTTTACGTGATCTCCGAGGCACGGTGGGGATACCCACAAGGACATACACCCAGACTAGAAACAAATATTTACCAAAACACAAATATCTGCCCCGTGCGGAAATCGAACCCGCGACCACCGGCTTTAATATGGATCCCCGTTCAACTACACCAGAACGGTTGTCGAGTGTCGAAAGAGGAATATATTCTTTTTTAATGTCTTGTATGCCCCAATGTTTCTTTATTAATCTTCTATTGGAACAAAGTGGCATATTTTATAATAACCCGAGAGGCTTACATACACACTCTACACTTTGTACATACTCGTATTCTAATTCACGCAATACCCTCAAGTCCCTTTTCGACCCTTTCGACTCTATGTCCCAGTAGCAGTCACCACAGGATACTGAGCTGGTGGAGGATGTTTGCCCAAACTAGTGATAGGCTCACCTATCTATCAGCCTATCTGCCCAAACCTCTGTGAAATTCAGGGTTCGTTAGAAAGAGCCCAATACATATATTACCATTACCTATCCTTTTTAAATTCGAAGTCATCATGGTTAATATTATAAAATATACTAATTAATATTTCAATCAGTTTACATGAGACATGTAGGCTTACAAAGGATATGTTGATTTTTTTTTAAATTAATAAAAGAAAAAATAGCTTCATTTATTACAAAATCTTGTAATTAAGAATTGGTTTCTAATGATAGGCTTAAAGGTAATTGTTTCTCTACTTTTTACGTTACTACTACTACGTCTGGTATTGTTTTGAGTACCATATCATTGAACTTACGGTGAGGATTCTCAAAGACCACAGCGATAAGAGGTCCAGAAATCTGATCAGGGAGTGATCGATCAGAGCGTGAGATCCGGTTGGCAGTGCGCAGGCGACTGGTGGGGAAACCTGGAGGCAGGTTCGCGGGGATGTATTGGATCGGCCCGATGTTTTCCTCGTCAGCTGAGAATTCTCCATTACAGGAAACCCAGATGAAATCACCGTATTGGTGGGCTGGGAACAAGTGCTGTTGAAGAAAGAAAAGATAAATGAAAAAAGAAGAGAATTTTTACCCATACACTTCCTAATATTGTAACGATAATAATTAACTAAATGTTCCACTTTTTCTTTTAGAATTTATCTTTAGCAAAAACTCCTAAGATAAAGAAGGCCAGTAGCTTATTCCAATACACTGCTTGTGTGGGTTGACGGATATACATCTCTCATAATCTAATAATTGAGATATCAGTCTCAATTTAATTTTGAAAACAAGTGAAGTAGTCAGACTAAATGTAAAGTACTCGAGGTTAAGTATAATAAAATTGCAAGGTGTAATAAAAAGGCTAGGGTAAGCGTGAATGTCGTCGTATAGCAAATAAAACTCAATATATTTAATTGTAATTTCAAAGGAAAATAGTTAGGATACCGTGATAATGACAAAATATATGAATACTACCTTTTCCTTACATATTCTGTGTAGTCTGGATTGTCTGGAAGAAATCGCTATTTAGCTATAATACCACCTTTATAGATTTAAAATACTTTGTATATTTAAGTTTTGTGTATGTAATCGAAAGTGGTATACAATAAAGTATATTCTATTCTATTCTACTTATCATATTAATGCATATAAAGTTATCCGATTACCATTGCTTTTCTAATATTGTTAGGCATATCCGGTGGTATAGACAGAGGCATAGATATGTTGTATGGCTCGGGTACCCAGTAGTGGACCTGAAAATTAAACTTACTTAGAAACATTACAAAATTAACCAATAACTAAAAAAATACTAACGCATTTGTTAAATTGTAAAGTATAGATAAAATTATTATTGTTACACAATTGGGTGTATTACTTCAAAACTAATTATGTCATTTAAGAATTGTACTTAGTAATTTTTATAATTAAATTATTGATCAAGGTCTTAATCTAGCAACACGTCTGTCAAAAAATTATAAAAACCTATAAAGGGGAAAAAGGAGCATTAGATCTTGAGGTTTATTTGGGTAAAGTTGTGGAATGTTGGAGGTGAGATTATTTCAGTATCAAACATATGTTTCAGTGTCAATTTTGTTACTGAACTCTATCTTGTATCTAATATTCTAGAAACTATTATTCGTGCTTCTTTAATAATACTGATATTTGTATAATTCGGATAACAGATCCTTCTAAAAACTTTAATTTACGTAATTATTGTAGCTTCCTAATGGTGAAAGAATAATTAATAATTTCAGTAATTTCGGAGTTTATCGATTGCGAACAAATCAATGTACCCTCTTTATTTATTATGGAAGTATAGATAATTAAAGTACTTACGTGATTCAATCTAAGAAATACACAAGGTCTTCCATCCCTGTAGCCATAGAAGTTATCAACATTGCAAGGTGCCCACATGCTCAGAGCGCGCTCGCAGCTCGGAACAGGTAGACGCTGCTCCTGATGACGCACCGAACAGGGCGCACGCGGTGGTTCCTCCGGGACATTCGTTTCGTATGCTAATTGTTTAAATAAAAATCAATTTTTTTTCTATTCAAATAGACTCCAAAACCACTTTTAATTTGAAGCTACCGAGGATTCGGAATGTAAATTCTGCTAAGAAGAATCGACAAGAAACTCAAAACTTACTCCTTAACTAATTGTAAAAGTTACAATGCCACTGATGTGCAGACAAAATTCACAAAAAAAAAGAATAAAAAAACTCTTTTGAATACCGTGAATATATCGCTCCAATATTTTAAATTCAGTCATATATCCTGCATGAAAGCGAAAATTACTAAGTTCACAAAATATAGTACCAGTTACCACCACTAAAAAATCTCAATATGATAAAAAATATGTGACTGTAATAGCAATAGCTTAAAATATTGAGCATTTGAATTCCATTAAGTAATTAATATTACTAAATTTATGCCAAATTTAAACTATAAAATATAGACGTCATCTTTTTCTATCGTAAATCTTAGATCTCAGAAACAAGGAGATTTCCAATAAAATGCAACGTAGTTTACGTAGTTATTTAAATACAGACCTAATGCCGTAGCGTTGTTAGTTAGGATTACATACAAATACTGCTTTTCGAACAATCTTTGTGTAACCTGTTATATTGTATATGCCTAGATACATTTATGTTTATTAGTATAAGTCTCTTACCCTTCAGGAAATCATTAAGCTTCATGTACCATGGATGCCAGGTTCCCGAATCGCTAACGCGGAAGTGGATCAGAGGCTGTTCGTAGTTATACTCATCTGATCTTGGCCACACTTCGAGTTCTAAATAAAGATAATATTAATTATGTAATAAATAATCACTTAAAACGTGCGATAGAAATGTTTAATACATATCAATAATAGGTACTCATTTTTGTCCTAAAATTAAGTAATACCAACGTTTTTTAAGGAATGATTATTTATAACAGATAGACAACCTTCATCTCATTGTTGGTAACATTAATAAAAATGAAACACAAGTACCTGATTTATGATAATAACTTGAAATATTGAAACAGTTATGATCAACTTGAACTGCGGAATTGCAAATGTGTTACTAATTGCACGAATAGCGACGAGAATAATGATGGGAGTAGATGGATATTAAGGATAGGGAAGGGTAAAGATGTCAGCTCATGACACTCTCAAATGAAAGCTATTTTATAATAGTATAAAGCAACTCACCAACATAACGATATGGTAGTACAAGTCCGAGAATTAAACCAATGATGCCTCCTGAAAATAAAAATAGTTCAGTTTAGAAAATAACAAACCCCGCGGTCTTGACTGCACGGTGAAAACACAGTGGAGATACTGTGTAATCACGATTGATTTCACTGTGTGTTTCCACAGTATTTCAGTATTTTCACAGAATTATCTTAGTGACTACACTCAAGGGGATGGAGAGCGGACGACGGGCTTTCACGCTGTCGGCGAAGGCGTGTGAAATTAAACAATTAATTCGTCTTACATTGTTTTCTGTTAATGAAACCACAGCGTGATTCAAGCGACCCACAACATAATATATGGAGCTCGAATGTAAACTATGATTGGTGGTGAGTGCCGTGGGTTCTGCGAGAAACTATTGTGGAAACACGATGTTTGAATGGAACAAACCAAACCTACGTGGCTTACAAAGTGTTTCCATGAACACAATGTTTCCTTAGTGTTTTCACCGTGAAATCAAGACCGCTAAGGAAAGTATAATGATCACTACATATAACGTTGGAACGATACTTATTTAGCTTATTTGGTTAGCTTACAATTACATGAAAAAGGTTTCCTGTGTAAATTACAAAAAAAAAAACCACAAAATTAAATTTTTGTTAAAGAATTAACTGTCTAGATAAACCTGCAAAGCAAGTTTATTTTTTTAAATATATTTTTATGTATCCGCTACCCCCACCACATTCGCCACTGGATGTCAACTGCTGAACGTTAGTCTTCCGTATTATCTCTGCGTGTGCCACTCGTCACGTTTGGCAGGCGGGTTGGCGAGTGCAGTGTGTTGTGGTAGAATATGGTGACGCTGCTGCCCAACACCATCCTAGTTGGTGTACAGTTGTTCGCACATCTATGTTCGCACATATATCGCCTAACTGTTCATTTCTGCCGGTCACCGCACGGCTTTGTTTATGTATAAAGCTTATATTTCCTGAATAGAGTTTTTCAATTATATCACACTTACTATAGTTAAATAATTTGATACTAGTTCTTGTTCTTTAATTTATTTTAATTTATCGACATCATAATTAGTAATATTTTCAATAATAATTAATAATAAAAATTACTTTTTAAAGTAAATAATTTCTTTAATAAAAAGGTACAAAAGTTATATCCGACAATAAGTATTAACGCTTTTTGATTCGTTTTCAATCAAAGTTCAATGACCGGATAAAATGCGGAACTAGAATATCTATTAAGCCTTTCAAGTGTAAGTAATAAGCTTAAAGGATTGTTATTATGTAATGTAACATATACCTTATATGTTATAAAAATAAATTAATTCTATCAAATAAAAATTTTTTTTACATATAAAAAAGTTGCTCATCTGTATTTTATATGTTAACAAAAATTAAATGTTTTACTGATTTCTGTATTTTGCATGTTACAAATGATTTTATTTACAGGATATTTATCTATCAGGATATATATACATTTATACATATAACATATATATTTATACATAATCACATATATATTTATACATATAAGAATTTCTTTTTTATATATATTTTAAATACGTTTATCAATTTATCACTTTATTATTAAAACTAGCGGCCCGCCCCGGCTTCGCACGGGTCTTTAACTAAAATTTTAAAAATTATACATTTATATTTTTTATCACCTACACCTGCGTCGATACTGGAAAATATTTTATAATAGATGGATTGAGTGACAGATTTATTATATCTATATACATACATACATACATACATATATATGTATATAGATAGTACGAATGAAACATTTGAACTGTTTTTTTTATTAATTATTTTCTCATTGATGAATACCATATTTTAATAAGTATTATTCCCGACGAAGACAAATCCAAAAACACAAAAATCATAAAAATCGTTCCACTCGTTCTCGAGTTATAAACGGTGTAACTAACACGACTTTATATATATATATATATAGATTACAACTTAAATAGCTATAAC
The DNA here is from genome assembly GCA_036937285.1 of Euphydryas editha. Lineage (NCBI taxonomy): Eukaryota > Metazoa > Arthropoda > Insecta > Lepidoptera > Nymphalidae > Euphydryas > Euphydryas editha. The sequence continues at coordinate 1,703,740 of JAUPFZ010000006.1, forward strand.
CATCCAACTTTGTACAATCAACAAACAAATAACGACCAAATATTTTAAATTTTAACAACGAACAAACAATCAAGACCGTAGTACCCTAAAGTATTTAATTATATACAAAAAAGAAAAACAGGTTTTTAAATACGGGCGAGTGTCGTTCTTTTGGCCGAAGTTTTGGTCAGCGCGATTCAGAAAATTATCTGCGCCATCTATCGTATAATTGTAGAATATCGTTTTTATATTTAGTGACATTTAACATAATTAATATTTCACATAATAGTATATTAATTGAAAATGATGTTTATCTAAAATATTAAAACGATTTCTATTCCTATCCGACATATTTAGTAAACTTTTAAGTTTAACAAAATAGTAACTCAAATATAAGTTTTGTGAGTTTTAAAGATTCCTTAGACCAGATGGCGTTGGAAGCGTAGGTACCTATTTCTATTTTCTTAAATATTTATTTTTAAATTTAATTACAATCAAACAAAAACTAAATTATACTGTGAGTTATTTCTAATTTTTATGTATTAAAGTTATTAACATTGGTTTTGTACTTTTTACGTGATACGTGATCAGAGAAAAACACGATAAGAGATGGCGCTGATACAAAAAAATACGCGCTATTGAAATTTATTCTTGATGATATATAGTGTATTAATAAAACGGAGGTTTTAACAGATTTATTATTTGTATAGATTTAAACAATTTTTTTAGAAGATGTATTTTAAGTTGTATTTACAGCTGTTTGAAAATCAAATTTTCTTTTATGAAAATTTCTCAAAAGAAAATCCTTACTAACAATATAGGGGTGTTCACCAGAAAAAATTATCGATAATTTTATTATCGATAATTATCGTATTGAGTTATCGATAGTTATCGATAATTATCGAATGAACAGTTATCGATAATTATCGGAAAAAAAATTATCGGTAGTGGCGAAAGTTATCGATAATTATCGAATAAAAATTATCGATAGTTCACGATAGTTATCGATAATTATCGGCACAATTTTTGGACGACGAAAAACAAAAAAAAAAAAAAAAAAAAAAAAAAAAAAAAAAAAAAAAAAAAAAAAAATGTCATCCGGCGTCCCGTACTGATATAATCCTCCGTTCTCTATCAGAATACCTAAAAAAAAAAAAAAAAACGTCCGCCGTCCCGTATTCATATAATCCTCCGTTCCCTATCAGAATATCTAAAAAAAAAAAAAAAAACGTCGTCCGCCGTCCCGTATTCATATAATCCTCCGTTCCCTGTCAGAATATCTAAAAAAAAAAAAAAATAAGGTCATCCGCCGTCCGGTATCAAAATAATCTATCGATAGTTACCGGATCGCACAAAAATATCGATAATTATCAGATCGGAAAAATTATCGATAATTATCGGATCGCAACAAATTATCGATAATTATCGAATGAAAACTTATCGATAATTATCAATAATTATAGAATGAACAATTATCGATAATTATCGAATCAAAATTATCGAATAACACTTATCGATAATTATCGATAATTATCGAATGAAAAATTATCGAGTAGTTACAAATTATCGATAATTATCGCACACCCCTATAACAATATAATACACCTTACCTTCTTTACTTTAAATATCGTTCTTAGATTCGTATTTTGACTGCGATTCGAAAATACATAATACATAATAGTTGTTACACTGTGTGAGGTTGTTATTCTGTCAAAATAATATAGAATTCCCATTAATAAAATTGCATGTCAATCTGCGACGTTATTTTATTTTTATTTTTTATTTTATCTCTATTAGGAAAAGAAACAGTAATATAAGGCTTTAATTTTAACACAAACAACTTTTAACCAAACAAGTTTCCACAATTTGCATTGATAAAATATAAAACATCAGCAAAAATTACAAATAATAAAAAAAGAGAATCGAAAGTTAATGAAAAAACAAATGTCCATAACTACAATACGTAGTACAAAGTACTTACAAAATTTTGATTTCTAACATCTGATTAAAGTACAAATTACATTTTTCTTAGTTTTTCCACAGATTCACAAAAGATATCAATACAATTAAACTTATAAATATATAATATAAATTTGTTGTAATTATTGCAAGCTCGCAAATTAAAAGAGTTTTGAGCATACTTAGTTTTAGTAGCAGGTATGTTAAAAAGGTATTGCTTTCTATGTCCTCCTCTGGGACATTTAAAATATAAATTACTAAGCAAAAATAGAGAATCGATACAACCATGGACAAATTTAATCAAATAAATCTGATCCTTAATTTGTCGACGTTTCTCAAGACTAGAAAAAGTTATTCAATCAGTTCAAAAATTTCGATATTGTAGTAGATAGATATTTTATAAATTTGTATACATTTTTTTTCAATTGTCGCTATATGAGATGTATATTGCGCATTCCAATTGCGTTATTGATATTATGACTGTTGTTATTTGATTGCAGTAAGCTTGTACCGGATTGCAATAATTCTTAAATGGTAATTTAACCATGAAACTTCTACCCTTGAAGGATAGAAGGGAAGGAAAAGGATTTAAGTATGTGCGGCTTATAATAATGATGCATTTGATAGGGCATCGTTTGTAGCGGGTCGTTTTACCACCAGAAAAAAAAAAATTAAATAAAAAATTTGTCAATATAATTTTTACCTATAGTCATATTATGTATTTATTCTACTATTTGTACCTCTAAAGACAATTTTGTACATTTTACAGCGTCTCTACCGTATGTATCGCGCAAAAGAAATGTTATTTTACACTTTTACCATTTCCTACGATGTATCACCACAATTAATATATAAGGTAACATTTATAAATATATATAAACACTGTATGTAAAAATCTGCCCTAATGAAAATGCGCAATAGCTTCACAAAGAGATCTTGGTAATAGCCCTTGTAATCCAAGAGATGATATATTACGGTCATCCGTTTACCGAAACGCTACTCCAAATCTTACCTACTTATTATTTATCTACATCACCTTTAAATTATGTACATAGTAATAAAAATTATGTTAACTAGTATTTATTATATTCAGTGTTTTAAATTGTATTTTTTAAATACTTTTTTAAGAAAATAATTTTTAATTTTTTTATCTGTTACTACTCGTATAGTAAAAATAACAAGGTAACGCACAAATGAGTTTGCATTAAAAAAAAGGAAAATCTCCAACACTCACCAATCACAAGAACGGTGACAGAAACAATAACAATAATCTTTATAGTACGTTTATCCAAACCCATTGTCACGGGAACTTAATTCCAACTTGTTGTGTCCACAACCAGAGCTAGAGACTGAATGGTGCGGAATCTGGGAAGCCTGAAATGGTAACTGGGGAAAGGAATGGACGATATACACTGACGGCTTACTATTTAGAACCTATGACGAAAGTCTTTTCTGACTTATAAAACTATTATAAAAAAAGAAATACAAATGTGTGACAATTATAAAAACATCCGTTTTTCATTCGCAATGATAAAAATAATTTAGAATAAAACAAATGAAAATCTAAATTATTACGTAGACTACTCCCTAAATATGAATCAGTGAAATTTGACTAATTTTAAGTGACTATTCACTTTTTCTATGTGAGAAGCGTACTACGCAGAATCAGTGACTATTCAATATATGAATATTTGAATATCAGAGTCCACTGATTTGATAATTGAATATGCGTATGTGTATTAGTGGATATTCGCTAACTTGTTATTAAAATTCACTGATATTTAGCGAATACAGATTCATGGTTTTTTTTATTCATGTTTAGAGAATAGTCATTTTAACGCCAGCGGTCGCGGGTTTGATTCCCGCTAGGGGCAGATATTTGTATATTTATACAAATATTTATTTCTAGCCTGAGATCATATTTAGAGAGTATCTACCCACTTTTCTATAACTAATTATTTTAACTGCACTATACTTTATTTCTTGTAAAAATTGTTTTAATTTATAAATAAATTAAGTAACAGTAAATGTAAATAACTAAGAAATACGCCGGTTTTCAGCCGCGTTTTTGTTTGCTACTCAGTCCTATGGAGTAAAATGTTATAGCTTTCACCGATAAATGCAGGCTTTATAATGCAATAAATTTTGTTTTCATCGGATAGGTAGCTCAGCATTATAATACTTACCATATATTATATATGTGATACATATGTGAAAATAAAATCTGCACCTCGATTATTCAAAGTCGGTAACTGAAAGCTTCGATGTACTTCGAAGTGCCTGTAACAGTTCCTAGGGTTACGACAGACAGTAGGCGCCGCGACGCGCTGGCGCCGCCCGATCGCTTTAATGTACCATCCCTCGAGGGTGGATTACTGCCCTTTACGTTATATATTTTGATATAACATTCGATTCTTAATCAGCAATCATTATGTCACATTATTTTAGATTTTAATAAAAGAGTTTTTCTCATTTATCTATAAATATCCAACCCCATTTTTTATATTTATCGTTAGGTACTGTTCATCGACGCGTTGTCGCAATGGTCACAGCAACTGGCTGATGCGCTAGCGGTCGCGGTTTCGATCCCCGCACATGACAGATATTTGTATAGGCCATACAGATGTTTGTCGTGGTCTGGGCGTTTGTGCTTGTGTATTGTGTGTGTTTCCGGACCCCGACACAGGATTCACATCCTACTGGGGGCCGTTGAGTGTGAGACGTTTATTTATTTATTATTTATTATCTAACACCAGTCACAGCGTAATGTTTTGAAGTATATGTTATGACTAGATATTTAAGCTAAAGTATTGGGCAAAGTTGAGGTCACAAATCCGCGTCGTAGGTCACATAAAGACTGCTATGGACGCAGCCGTCCACGAGTGTGTGAGGAAAGCACTCATCAGAGGGGAGTGGCAATGTGTTGTAAAGCGTGTCACAATTCACGATGACCACGACTTTCTGCCAAGTTTCACCTAAGTAGAAGGAAGGATAAGCTATAATTAAACATAGTTTGATCTAAATCAGTACAGAAAATTTTCAATTTTGCGCGTTAATAAAAACAAGTAAATTTAAAACATTGTTGTTTTCTACAACACGTAACAATTGTTGTTATGAAAAAACGTTCAATTTATTTGACCTCGCTACGATATTATATCTATAGACTAGTGGTGACTTGCGGTATTACCTGCGTTGACATTTATGGCTATTGTTCGACTAGGCGCTGCGATTCGTAGAGTGATTCTATATTGATGTACTTTAAAAAAAGTTGTAATTCATTCATCATTAAAAATTGTTAATCGGTGCAGCATTTGTGTAAAATTAGTTTAACATTTTAACAGTTTTGACATCAGGTTATGTACAAAGATGACCTTTCTGGTGTAGTGGTGCGAAAATTTGCCTCAACGCCGCGCGCCGACGGTCGCCAGTTCGATTTCCGCTCGGGACAGATATTTGTTTCATTATAAATGTTTAAGTATATATATATATATATATATATATATATATATATATATATAAGTATCATTTACATATATATATATATATATATATATATATATATATTATTAGACATGCGGTGACCATAAGAGAAGAATAATCTCGTTCTCTTTCTTGCCGAGGCGTCGTAAAAGGCGACTAAGGTCATAGTGATGCGAACAACTGTGCACCAACCAGGATGGTGATGGGCAGCAGCGTCACCATATCCCACAACACTGCCTGCGCTTGTCAACCTACCTGCCAACCGTGGCGAATATTGGCAAACCCCCATAGAGATGATGGGGAGGCCTACGTTTAGTAGTGAACATCTAACGGCTAATCTATTGTATGTGTGGGGTATTTATATTTTTACAAAATTAACATCTCAAAATACTTCAAAAAGTTCCCAAAGTATGTACTCTCAAAACATGAATCAGTGGAATTTTCATTAATTACGTTAGTGAAGCTGTATTCACTACACAACAGTGAATTTCAATAACAAGTTAGTGAATATTCACTAATACACATACAAATATTCAATGATCAAATCAGTGGACTCTGAAATATTCATTTTAATAGTCACTAATTCTGCGTGGTACGATTCTCACATAGATAAAAAGTGAATAGTCACTTAAAATTAGTGAAATTCCACTGATTCATGCTTAGAGAGTAAAATTGTATCGATTTAAAAATAAACTGTGCTTAATTTTTCATTGATATGCCAGCTGTTATCTAAAACATGGGCATTAAGTTGCTTAACTTAGGACCAGACAACCGTCTGCTACAAAATCCATCTTGTTTAATAATAAAACGAAAATACTCTATCCAACCTACATAAAAGGGAACAAAAAAAAACAAATTAATTCTCTAAAATTCTTTCCTCATTCTTACCTGAATTTCACATAATTAAACATGTTAATTTGAAACCTTTACCGATATGTTAACTACGAGACATCGTAAAAACAAAAAGTTTGCGAACGTTGCAAGGGAGGGTGAATTTGGGCCAGAGGGTCGCGACACATTGGCACCACGCACTGTGGAGAAAGTTCGAGATAATATTTAGACATTGTATATAAATCTTTATCTACGAGTATCTTATATATTTATATGAGTAGCATAAACAAAATATTAAAAAAAACCATTGTGAAAACTATGCTTTATTGTAACTCTATACCAAGTCCACTTTGTAATTTTTTTTTCAATAAATAACTGGTTTATTCTTTAGTAAAGATTTTTTTTTTTTCATAGTTCCAAAGTTTTTTTTTATATTTCAAAAATTTTACTTATATTTCAATACATATTATTGATTCAATAACAGGAAATGTAAACATTCACAAGTTTTTCACAGTATTCCAAATAAAATGATAAAGGAGTAGGGGTAGGGGGATGAAATCTGGGGCGAACGAACCCGACAGCGCGGCGCCGGACCGGGGTCGTCAAATGTTGTCGATCTTAGTGTTTATTTTTTCTTTGCACTATCATTTGCTAGCAATTTTTGTCTGTGTTTCGGAGAGAAGGGTAAGACAGGCAGTGTAATTACTGGCACCGAGACTTTAACACCTTATGTCTCTGGATAAGCAACACATAAATGAGTTGCCTGGCCTCAGTTCCAGGTAAACTAGTTTATGTTCATGGGCGACGTCAACCACTTACCATCAGGTGGAACGTCTGCCAGTTTGCCTATCCAACTAACATTAAAAAAATTAATAAAGATTTTGCATTGAAGGAGAAAGATTGGAAGTCTTAATCTGTCATGCTACTTCATTTCGTGTTGTCCGAAATGTACAGCTGTTAAATAAATAAATAAAAGTTATAAAATCATAATACAATGCCTACTATAAAGTTAAGACAGTGCCAATTATAGCAAGATATACCAATATTAAGAAAATGAAAAGTAACAAAATCTATATGAGCTGAAGTAGGAAAGTAAAACACAGAAGTACCTACATATGACATAAAATAAGGACATATAACACGGGAAAGTTAAACATTTATCTTTTAATTAATTTATTAAAATACGACTATACAGAGCATCGTATAGTATACGACGTATACTCGTAATATTGAATATTGCTTAAACATGACTAAATGTCATTTAGCCGAATGTTTAAGTTTTGTTTATTGCCGAATGAACTTGTAGTTGGCATATGTTGTGATTGGCAGTGTTAAATGAAAGCCAGATAAGCCATTCAATTAAACAGTTATTTCAAGCAACGACATATTTATTATTTTATCTGTATAGATCACACAGTCACATCAGTCAATTAATCAATCTCCTGCACTCGTATAATATTTCTCAATAATTAAATATATCAACAATCGCATTCAGTTTGCACTCTTTTGAATTACATATGGGTCAAAAACAAAATGAGGATATACCAAAGTCAAGATAATAAAACTCCATACATTGCTATGAAATTATGTACTAATGTTTATTGGCTTAATAATCTTATTATAATAATATCACAATAGATCAGACTTAGATATTTTCTGAAAAAATCACATTTTTAGTTTTTATTCGCCAACAGAAGAGACTACGTAGTCTACAGAAAACAACAAATATAGAACTAAAGTGCTTGTGGCAATCAGAAAATTTTAAATAAAAGCAAAGGGTTACTCAAAATCGACTTCTTTTTCATTTTAAATTAAGACATAATCAAAAAAAATTACCATTTCAATAAAAAAAAAAAGTAAGTAAAATGTCCACAGAACGGATTATACCGTCTGTAGTCATATTAAAAAATGTTATCTGAGTCAGAATCATCCCAAATAAAATAAAACTCTTTGGTGGTTTTTGTTTTCTGTCAATATAACACAATTGACACTATAATATGACATAAATCTGTACCGAAGTTTCCTTGTTAATTCTCTTATGTAGACATGTATCTCTTCTGTAGACACTAGATCTACAGAAAAGATGTCTACAGGAGAGACATTTTGTAACAGAAGCAAAGGTGGCGGCCCACTACAAGAGGTTAAAACTTATGTAATAATATAATGCCACATGCCACCCTGCCGTATATGATATGCTGATATTTTTATTGTTTTGAAAAGGGTACTTATTTAGATATACTCAGCACAGAAGAGAAACACTGATCTTGACCGAAAACTTGTTTAATGAATTTTAATTATGTTTTTCTGTCGCCACACGGACTTTACGTCAAATTTAAAACGAGCAAATGAAAGAGAACGCACTGCTACCAACTGAAGAAACAAAATATTTTCGATACGTTCAGTTTAATCAATTATCTGTGTCTTTTATGTGTCTACAGGAGTAGACCTACATTTTGCGAACGACTTGTTTAAATACGATAAATCACATTTTACAAAGATTTTATTTTTATTATTTTGTGTAACATAATTTTTGATAATATATTAGATGTTTTGGAATGAAATAACAGTATAAAAAAAATAAACTGTATTTGTTATTGACGCCTAATCTCAACTACTTAGCATGCGAACAGTCTACAGAAGGAGATTTTGAAAGTTTTAGAAACAGAAAAAAAATATCTTTCTTACATTTATTTGTACATTTTTTTTAAATTAGATACCATATCAATAAGGAATAACTATTAAAAGTAGTTATTGTAAATTTATTACCATGATAACGGTTTTATGTTGAAGGAACACTTTTTTTTCGATTTTTGTTTATGACCCATATGTAAATTTAAACTCTTATCCCACTTTATTTTCTACTAAGACCGATACTTGCACTGTAAATTTTATAATTTTTTTATGATCGACCCTAAATCTAAAACTCATCATTTATTAACCTCAGAAAAAATGACTTAGAAAAAATTTGTTTACTTTTTCTCTCTCTTTGTCTTTTACCTTTCTCCTAAGAAATGATAAGGACAAACAACACAAAAATAAACATCCAGAGACTGATAACATCTATATGCCGTACACATTTGACATTAACGAGAATTAAAACTACGATCGCATAGCATCAAACTGCATCTGCAATCAAACTGCGATCGCTAGCATTACAGCCAGATGCTGTAGATGATTATAATTATATTAAAATATACATATTTTATTATAACTAGTGGTCGCCTTTGGTTGAAATTCTACCTAATCTATAATTGACTGCATTGTCAACATCATAAAAATATTATTGCGCATAACATAGTGATCATATGCAGCAGTCATTGGTCCTGATCTGTGAAAAATTCGTTGCAAGACCTGTACCTATTTAAGACCGTGTTGACAACAGACTTTGACACAAAATTTGTTTATATATATATATATGTCATTTTACATAAGTGTGTGTGCCGTTGTGTGTAATGCTTTTTTTAATGAATTTAATGTATTTTTTAGCATTATTATAAAACATATGTTTTATTAAATATTTAAAAACACATGATATTATTAATACCAATAAACTAACTATTTGAGCGTTGTCATAGATCCAAAATCAAAATCAAAATCAAAAACAACTTTATTCAAATAGAGAGCACTTTCGAATCGTCATTTTACAAAATTAATATTGTACTGATGATTATTATTATTTTTTGTATAAGTAAAGCTACCACCGATTCGGAATGTAGATTCTGCAGAGAAAAATCGGCAAGAAACTCTGCAGTTACTCTTTTGAAAATAATACATAAACTGTGTTTTAGTACAAAATTAGTAATATCTTGCATGAAATACAGCGCCACTAAGTCTACACGTCTTTATCAGCTAAATAATCCTGCACCGAATAATACGCTTTATCTATTAATTTTTTTTTAATGAAATCTTTAAATTTATGTTGAGATAATTCCAAAATTGTTTGTGGGATTTTATTATACATGCGAATACCATAACCCAGAAAGGAGGCGTTTACTTTGCGTAGTCGGAAACTTGGAGTTACAATTTTGTTATTCCTTCTGGTGTTTACATTGCGATTAATACTGTTTATTTCAAAACAATGAATATTCTGGTGAATATATATAATATTATTATAAATATATTGTGACGCAATTGTTAATATGTCTACTTTTGGAAAAACATCCCGTAGGGAGACTCGAGCTCCAAGATCATAAATGCCGCGAACAGCCCTTTTTTGTAAAATAAATACAGTCTCAATATCTGTAGCATTACCCCACAGTAACAGACCGTAACACATTATACTATGGAAATAGCTAAAATATATTAAACGCGCAGTAACAACGTCGGTCAGTTGTCGTACTTTTCTAATTGCGAAAGCTGCGGAGCTAAGTCTACCATTCAAGGATGACAAATGGGAATTCCACTGAAGTTTTGAGTCCAAATTTATCCCTAAGAATACTGTAGTATCATTGACAATAAGCCTCTCGTTATTTATTTCTAAATTATAATTTGGATGTTTAACATTATGCAACGAAAATACAACGCACTTAGTTTTTTTGGCGTTCAAGACGAGGGTGTTTGTTTTAAACCAATCCTGAATTCGAGACAAAGAGCTGTTCACGTCATCATAATTTACTTTTTTCCTATCAACTTTAAATATAAGTGATGTGTCATCTGCAAACAGCACTATATCACAAATATCTTTAACGTAAAATGGCAGATCATTTATGTATACTAAAAAAAGAAAAGGACCTAGAATCGATCCTTATGGAACGCCCATTTTTAGCACAGATCCAGAAGACTTCATTCCGTTTATTGATACATGTTGAATTCTATTAGATAGATATGAAGCAATGAGATCAAGAGCTTTACCATTAACAGCATAATACTCTAGTTTACTTAATAAAATCCCGTGGTCCACGCAATCAAATGCCTTTGATAAGTCACAAAATACACCAATAGCATTTTGTGACTTCTCCCAAGCATCATATATATGTTTGAGAAGTGCCACACCAGCATCTGTCGTAGAGCGACCTCTAGTGAAACCATATTGTTCACTGTGAAAAATTCCATTAACTTTAAATTGGAAAAGCAGTTGATTTAGTATATCATATCATGAGTAATGATCGCTATCAGCAGTCTATAATAACAACCGGAAACGACTGATTTACGTGCTCTATGAGGCACGGCTAGGGAAAGCACAAGAACATACACCCAGACCGAAAAAAATATTTATACACATACTCGTACCTGTCCCGAGTGGGAATCGAGCCGGCGACCGGGAGCGTTAAGGCGATTACTCGCACTAGAACGGTATTACACTAGAATGGTAATCGAAATAGAAATAACTTCTTTGATTAGATTCTAAATCGCTCTTCGAAATACGAAGCAGGCTGATATAACTAATTTTAATGTTTTTATAAAGGAAAAATTGCTTTGGTAATATTTCTCTAAAAATAAAAACTGCAACAGACGTATGTTTATATACCACTAGTGAAGGTGTGGGTTAGAAATGGTAATTAAAATTTAATATCATTAGAATAGCTACAAATATTATAATAAGTTTATTTCAATTATATTATTCAGATATTACGGTCGTATTCAATACTAGTTAGATGTACTTCAACTATCCCCACGATATATAGGAGACTTATTATTTGATATGTGGAAAATAGTTCTAAACAAACCACTTACTTTAGTATCTGATAAAATAAAATAAAAAACTTTTATTTTGCGAAAAAAGTCTACAGTTCGTTTCGTCTACAATTTTATTCTATACTTGAGTTAATATAACATTTTTATACCTTTCATTAAAATTCAGTAGCCACTGAACTTATTTGTGATACAAGCAAAGACAAAAAAGCGGCCAAGTGCGAGTCAGTCTCGCCCATGAAGGGTTCCGTAGCAGCAAGTAACATCATATAAAATTTCTTGTTTTTTATATTTGAGTTGATGGAGTGAAAGGTAAATTGCGGTTTACGATTTATGACAATGTATTAAAAAAACTACTTACTAGATCTCGTTCAAACCAATTTTCGGTGGAAGTTTGCATGGTAATGTACATCATATATTTTTTAGGGTTCCGTAGCTTCAACAGTATAGTTCTTATAGTTTTGGAAAAAAGTGGCTGTGACATACGGACGGACGGACAGACAGACAGACAGACATCCTACGGAACCCTAAAAAGGCTTGTCGGATTTGTTTTTGCTAAATATGTGTAAATATTTCTAATAACTAATGTTGTCGTCAGATACTGTTTTGGTTGATAATAAAAAACACATTCAAACATAGCATTGTATTCCTGATCTATTTTATTTGCAAAAAATGTTTACTTCACAATTTTATTGCTCCTCCAAGTGAGTCGTAAAGCTATGTGTACCTACATCTTCCTCATAGACAAGACGTGTTACAACCACAGAGGTATTATAGATAGAACAGGGGAACCAAGCCTACAGCTGTCCCACGGTTAGAAAGAGAGAGACGATCGCGGCACCAATTGAATTAAATTTTTTTTTTTTTTTTTATGACAAATAGACAGGCATTTGACCGCTATCTCACCTGATGTTAAGTGACGATGCGGCCGAAGGTGGAGCATGCCTGTCTAATAACAGTCTATTCACTCTGGCCTTGAAGGCACCCAGGTTGTATCGTTCGGGAAACACAGACGCGGGCAACGAGTTCCATTCCTTAGCCGTGCGCATCAAGAAAGTAGTGCCGAAGCGTTTTGTGCGCGTAGGTGGCATATCAATGACATAAGGATGGAACGATCGACCGCGCCTAGTGTCCCGATGGCGGAAGGTTGTTGGGGGAATTAGATCGTGCAGTTCCTTCGCACACTCACCTAAATATATTCTGTAGAACACCGACAGACGAGCTACCCTACGCCGATGACCAATATAATATTACTGTGCATATAAGAGTTGTTTCTATGATTTGTTTGTTGTCGAAAAATTAAAATAGAAGTCAATAATTGATGTTCAGAAAAAATAAATATAAAAAAACACATGTACCGCGATCTTCTCTCTCTTTTTAACCATTGGACGTTTCCGCTTACAGGTAGCCGTATGTCTTCCCTACTCTATCTATAATACCTCTATGTTTACAACACTAACATATATTATACATTACATTATACCAGGTAGCTGTTTCCAGGCCGCTTCTCTGGGCGTATAGTAAATAAACTTTATTTCTGAAATCTAGACTTAAAACTCGATTGAAATATTACTCTTCTACCGAATTTAAATTCTCATAATATATGTAATTGAATATATTATATTTTCTGTACATTTGTTGATTGTAGCTAATATTCTTCATAAACTCAAACGTTCTCCAGTTATAACATCCGTGCCAGTCTTCTTAAGATAAATAACTATTCATGCCTTAAAAAGTCCTGATATATCGATAGCCTGTGACTCTGACACTGACACTCGCGCAATCTGGATTAAAAGGTCAACCAAATTTTTTCTATGGATAAACAAAGATATCCTTTTTTTAAATTGGGGGTTAAATTAATTAAAATCCGAACTTTACATCTTAAATAAAGTTTTTCACCAAATTTGGAGGAATTATAGTTTGTAGATTGTAATTTTTGATTGTTTACACCTACCCCTGAAATCCATATTGGGAGTTGGTTTTCATAAAATCCGCTCATGGATTCTGTCTACATCACGTATAGAAGATTCCATTGGACCAAGGAATCACGTTGTCCAATACAAACTTTGCCCCCCCTTTTCACTCCGTTAGAGGTAGAATTTCGTAAAATCCGTTCTTAGCTGACCTCTACTCGGTGAAAGAAATATTTCTACCAAATTTAAAGTCTCTAGGTCTCATAGTTCCAGAGATATCGTGATAAGTGACTATATCTATAGAAAGTCTCCAATATATATTATATAATACAGATATAGATAAGAGTAGAGTAGGGATTTAAAGTTTAAATAAACATTAACCGTCTTACTTATAAAAATCACGTTAAGTAATATTTAGCCACCGTTTAGTTAATCCACTCATAAGCTATAAATCAAGGATTAACTTTTGTTTACTTATAAACATTGACTAGCTGTTACTTAGTTAAGAAACGAACAAAGAACGATACATAGATGGTTGGCACAGATTATAGCCAAAATAATCGATTATATAGAGAAATTGAATGAACGAAATTGTTAAAAATAATATTCAAGCGACATCTATTAACATTATAGAGAAAACTCTCGAAGCTCGATATTGTAGTGAGTCACTACTAGTGACCTCTATTGACAGGAACTTGGATCAATATTCTTCTTCTTCTTCTTTTGGTTTGATGGCTTTCACTGGTGCCAAAAGAGCACAGATGATTTCGCCAATGTCACGTAGAATGGAGAAAACACGAAGGAGATTAATCGGTGCGGTCGAGGATTCAACCTTCATCGAATTATGTAAATATAGGAAATAGTAAGTAAATTAGTCAAATACCCATCACCTAAAACAACACAAATATAAAAGTTAGGAATATTTTATATACAACTATGTTATGCTACGACAATCAAAAATTATATTTACAACAACACAAAGAATATTTACAACTTAATTTTGTTACGTTTAATGTATTTACATAAAAATTTACAGTAAGGACTAAACACAAGCATTAACAAACATTCAATATTTACAGGACGAGGGATTAAAGGATCAATATTCTAATTTCTAATCATTTTTATTTTGATGAGTAGTAGTCGGATCCTCAATTACAAAATTCAACAAAGCCTATTAAATATTAAATTAATAAATCTACTTCAGATATAACCTAATTTAAATTATGTTATTATAATTAAAATTAGGTACCTCTAAATATCTGTATTAAACAGACAGATAACGCTAATTTAGTATATATTAATTTTTATATAGAGGAAATTTCATTCTAAATCTCTTCTTACTAACAAACAAACGCAAATAAGTAGATCAGACGTCGTCATAGAACAGCTGATTTATGTGAAATCCGCCATCTTGCCGCTCAACGAGGGTTAAACTATGTCTCGGCAGGGTTTAATTTTGACAGCGATTTATGCATTACTTACCGACTTCTTAACGCTAAATAGTGTTTATGAGTAAGGTTTTTGCTGATCAGTTGTTAAGCAATGGATTAAATATTAAGAAACGTTTATGAGTAAGACCGTAAAAGATAACAATTGTTATATTTTATGAACACAAAGCTCGGTCATTGATCTGGAGAAAGTTACACGGGGGTATTATCTTTTTACAACGAAATCGAAATACTACATCTTCCGTAGTATTTCTTTATAAACAATATTTTTTGTTTTTCCTTAGGGGTGCTAGAATCACCAGGATACTCATACACATACTCTGAAACATGCCACATACAACTGGCCGTGGGAGAAGCAGCTTGCCCTCAATATAATTAGTATACTCCCGCTACTTTAAGAGTTTGACCTTAAGCTTTGTTTATGGTAAATAGAAACTCATATACGCATACATTTTATTATTATCCAGTATATTATTATCCAGTTCCCGGAAATCATCATTTCCTATGGTTAAAGCAACAGGTCTGAGAACTGTCCGGCAGTAACATCTCCCCTTAGATGGACTTTAATATTTATAGTAAGGCTCAGTTTCGTCACTGCAGGCCACAAATGCTTCTGTACTGTACTGTACTGTATTGTATCAGCCTGTAAACATCCCACTGCTGAGCGAAGGCCTTTTTTCCACATAGAAGAAGGGTTGAGCTTAATCCACCACACTGCTCCACTGCAGGTTGGCGGATAATATTTACTACCATAAGTAACGATTATTATAAAGTATCCATGATAACAAATGGGACCGACGGCTTTACGTGCTCTCCGGGGCACGGTGGGGAAACCCACAAGGACATACACCCAGATCTGAAACAAATATTGGCACAAATACAAATATCTGCCCCGAGCGGGAATTGAACCCGTGACCACCAGCATTGAGGCGACTACTCGCACCACTACACCAAAACGGTCATCAATGCTTCGTTCGTTGTATCGTTGGTATAATTACACCGTTACAAGTCAATACGATTTTGTCTCTTAGATTTGAATAAACCCGCCAATAATTATTTTTTAAATTTTGGTTGACTCGGCACAGTTGATAGGGACCCTGCTTTCTGCTCCAGGATCGTGGGTTCCATTCCCGCCTCGAGTCTGAGTGTAATATGTATTTATTTCTATATGTATATTTATAAAAAAAATGTATATCAGTCGGCTGTTACCTAAAACACAGGCATTAAGTTGCCTACCTTAGGAACAGACGATCGTGTGTGTATGTCAATCATATATTTATATTTAATAATAGTAAAACACAATATTTTAATTTTATCTCCTCCTTCTTAATTTTAGTGTAAGATAAAGTTAAATGGGTACATGATATATAATGTTTTCTGATCTTGTTCCAACATTAGTCCGTGGTGCCAATCTGTACTAATTGGGGTGATTATGCCGTATAATTAAAAAATGTTTCCAAATTCACTTTGGCGTCTTCTATATCTGTATCATTGTGAACTACAGATGCCTTGCTGGTGAGTCATTTAGTTTAAAACCCTTGACTTAAAACAACACCAATATTGAAGTAAAAAATATTATATAAAACACTATTTTACAATAAAGCGATCACACGGTATATTTACAACTCAATTTTGTTACGTTTAATATAAAGTCTCGAATGTTCCACCAGGAACACCCAAAAAAGATATCACCTACACTTGCGTCAATACTGCAATATATTTTATAATGGACGGATTGAGTTGTCAAACATGTGTCAAAATAAAATGTAATTTAAGTCAAAAGCACTAAGGAGTATTTATATCAAAATAACTTTCTACCCCCTTTGAACCCCGTTAGGGGATGAATTTCAATAAAATACGAAACATGTCTTCAATCAATTCTGTTAAAGAATATTTATGCAAAATTTGAAGTAGATTGGACGAAGGAATCACGTTGTCCCATACAAACTTTGCCTCCCTTTTTCATCCCCTTAGAGGTAGAATTTCGTAAAATTTCAAGTCTTTAGGTCTCATAGTTCCAGAGATATCGTGATGAGTGACTATATCTATAGAAAGTCTCCTATATATATATATATATATAGATTACTCTTGCAATCAACTAAAACAGATCGTTTTATGTTTACTCATATTAGGGTTATAAATAAAACACACTAAAAAGCTAAATTGGAACCAACTATTGCGTATTTATTGACACTCGGTCCAGAAAACATTACAATAATAAATATTATTTTATAATTATTTAAAATTCAATTTAACTTTAAGCGTGTAAACGAAAACTTCAACTCAGTGGCGCCCGAGGGCTATTCTAAAACGAATATAAATTAACGGCCGACTATGTGGCTATTGCTAATGGCGCTCTTGGCAGCCGGCGCCTGGCGTGGTGTAAGTGACCTTGGCAGCCTTGGCGTCCAATTGGTTAGAAAGTGAAATTGGTAACCAATTGGAGGGCAGTCGGACAACTTGGCGGCCAACCATGGCTGAGTTGACCAAGGGGTAGGTACTGTTATGACCGCTATTGTAGTTGGCAGTGGGAGGTAGTCTTAAGACTGGCCAAGAGCGTTTCACCAAGGTGATTGTTAGCGGTAGTATAAGCGTTGAATTGTGAGTTGGCCAAGCGGAACATGTCAAATGGTCGCCGCCAAGTTGTCAGCCATCAGATGGTGCTGCTTAGGACCGGTCCACCATCAGCTCGAAGTGAACCGAGCCCCGCCGCTCGTACCGGTCATAGTTGATATTCTTCGCCCACGCTCTACACTCAATGTTGATCAGGACGCCCGCTGAAATTGTAAAAAAAAAATCTGATTGTATTATCATTAAGCATATCTTTTACTCATTGGTCACTAAAAAGTCGTGCAATAAAATATATAAATTAAAAAAATAAGACTTCTCAATAATGAAAACTATTTTATATTATAAGCTATAAACTCATTTTTAGATAAAATTACATTTCGATAAATTGTAAATCTACGGTAACTTACTCCTGGGTTTTTCAAAGAGGACAGCCACGAGAGGGCTGAGGTATCCCTCTTTGTTGGTGAAGGGATAGTAGTAGGCTGGGAAACCACGGCGTGGGATGTACTGCACAGGACCAATATTTTCCACGTCCGCTGGGTTCTCACCTTCGCAGGATACCCATACTGTGTTGGCCTCTGGTTTTCCAGACTAGAAGATCAAAATACAAATGTTTAAGCATCTGATTCAAACAATATTTAGTAAAATTAGTGTTTGGCAGATGTCTCACAATACATATCAGTCACATATATAATATTTACATCTAATTCAGTGTCTCTGTTACTTCTTCCGGGCTGAATACACATTATGTATGGGTTGTAGGTTAACTTAAATTTACCATATTGATTTTTACAATGCAAAATATTAAATTATTGTTATCAGATTTTTATTCTGACTTGAGAAGATCTAAAAGGATAAAGATCAAGTACAAACTACTTACGACCAGTTTGATGTGCTGTTTGAGGTCCTCTGGCATTCTTGCTGGCAAATTGTCTGTGCTGTTGTAAGAATCGGGAATCCAGTTGAAGATCTGAAAGATAACATTACTTTGATGATTGTTTATTTGACGATAACAAAGGATCCAAAAATATTTATATGATTTTAACATTAACAGCCAAATGTTTAGCACTTGTTCTTATAAAATATTTTCATCTTCAAGACAGCTAATTTTTATTTTATTTTATTTAATAGATTACTATTGGTTATTTTTTTTTTGCATAAAATAAAGGAATTACTAAAATATATTTAGTAATGATGAGAGAGAAGGATAAATTACCTTATTCAGCTTGAGGAATACGCAAGGTCCAGCCTCCTCATAGTTGTACTGGTTTGCGGAGGTGCAAGGGTGAAATTCTTCGATAGGTACATCGCAAACCTGCTTCTCGCTCAAGTTATGAGAAGTTGGGAAGCATGGAACTCGATTTTCTGCGCCAGAAGCTTCGCCACTGCCACTGCCTTTCTTACGGTATTCTGAAAAGGTAAATTTTTATTGATAAGTTAAATGTTAGGTTACATTCGCATCGCAAAATAAGAGATGAAGTACATGGTAAATTTATTTCAGTTTTATTTTGATAATAATTATACGAAAACTTTTTTATTCTTGGAAAGTCCACAACTCAGTAAGAAATTTATAGAGTTGAAATGTAAGATGTTAGAAATATAAAGAGTTCTATCACTAAACTTACGTTCAAGATAATCATCGATAACCTGGGCCCATTTGAGTACTGATCCCTTATCATTTGCTTTGTAGTAAATCAAGGTACTTTCCACGTTAGCGGAGTCCGGCATCGGTCGGAATCCAAGTCCTGCGAAACGAAAACAATGAGAGGCAATTACAAATTTTATAATTGCATTAACTATTAAATAAACTGTAAAATTTCATATCACATTTAAGTAAATCAAATATTTTTAAAACTTGACTAGAAAAATTGCCTTGCCTTGCCTTTGAATTATACTCTAATTTAATAATTTACACCATTAGGTATACTTAGTATCTCGAGCTTAAATACAACAGTTATAAAATATTTTTTAAATCACTACCCTATAAGGGTATAGGTTATATAGGTTTTTATATATAGGTTTTTCGTAAATTATAACTATTTGTTGAAAAATCATATTTCAGGATTTGTTACAAAGTAGCACATCGACTTGATAGGATTATATAACTTGACCCAGAAATACATTAAATAATTATGTTTAGTTAATAATATTCATAGCACGTAATCGTATTACATCTTACGGCTTCCACATTACCAGGATTATTGCCGATGAGGGAGCTGTCCATTTGCCATTTAGGCATTCTCGAATCCAGGGTCTGGTAGAAGATCGCCAGCATTGCTGCGAAGAAACCCACCAGGACCGCGTAGAAGATCAAGTAGAAGAGGAGGATTTTGGCTGTAAGAAATGTTTGATTTTAATAATCAATAATCTTAGCTTATGTATTTTATACAATTTTAGAGATTATTCTTTAAGTGTAGCTGCTTAATATATTTAAAACCAAGTTAGGGAAGTTTAGGCAAATTAAATACACGTAATCAAATTATTAATTCTTGATAAGAAAATTAAGGCAGAGGGCCGTAAAGGTAAAAAATAAAACGTTCTGTGTAGGGTATCTTTAATTTTTGAATTAGGTTATATAATATTTAATGAGATGACAACACATAAAATTCTATATAATGTTTATGTTACATTTATCAAGGTAATTTTGTTTTCAAATATATGTATATTTTATTTATTTGATAAAAATAAATGTATTTCATTTATTTTCAAATATTTTTTTTATTTATTGGATAAAAATAAATTTAATGTAAATAAGTGTACCTAATGTACATTCACAAATAATGCTTATTCCGTCAAAATTTATATGATATTTTCGTCTATTTGGTAAAGGAAATGAAAACGACATCAAATCGATTCCATAATCGCATGTAATTGGTGTATTCCAAAGATATTTGTGTATTCGATTACTTCCTCTGCAAACGATGAGCGTTCATCGACCTCGTTGTTAAGATTAACATTTTTAGGTTTACCTACTGAAAACGTGCCAACGGAATCTTTTTATCACACAGACTTCACTAATCGTCAATCTATCTGCAACAAGGTTGTATTTTGGGATCGTTACAGGTAGACACTTGAAATGTCCACAGAATATATATTACTATGGTCACTATATCGACAAAAAAATAAAATAAAACCCAGTTTAAAAATAAAAAAAGCAGTGGAAATTAAGTAAAAGTAAAGTAAAAGTAATTAAATTATGAAATGTTAAACGTTGTACACTGGTACAGAACCCTTTATATACGAGTCCGCTGTCTCTTGACCGATTTCCTTTATAACGCATGTCTAAGCAAAAGTATTAAAAAATCCACTCAAATCTCGATAGAGATGCCTTAGCTACGTATATTTAAAATGATTTTGGTTTTTTAAAGGTTGAATAAAAATTTGATGAAATCTAAAAATAAAAAATATTATCAGGTTTGTTTTATTTTATTTATTCATAAGTCAACATCAACAAGTAGTACAACAACAAATACAAAATTAACAAAGTGAACATCGGTATTTTGATAATCGCTTACTTTTTACAGGTGTTCTTAAGTTACTAAGAATATCGTCAACATCGAAATAAATCAAATGAAAAATTGTCCATGTAGCACATAGTAATAAATATTCTAGATTGAATTCAAAAATTATTGTCCGAAACTAAACTATAAAAAGCCAAAAAAAAAAATATCTAAAGTTAAAAACATTTAAGAAAAAGCTTTGATTAATAACATAGCGTCGATATTTTAATGTGAATTAATTTTACAGTTTTTTTGTTATTTTAATGGTCAAAAACTGAATTAAAAATTAATATGGTCACACGAACACATCCTAAGAACATATAAATAAACAAATACATATATATTTATTGACAATTAAATAACACAAGTAAAGTAAACAAAATAGGCAGCGTGTAATCGTTTTCCGAGTACCAAGAAAACATAAACTCGTGGTAGATGTAAGGTTTGTACGGAAACTAATCCCTCTATACTCAATATCGGTAATGAGATGTAAGGCCAACAGCATAAGTCCTTCCGAAAAAAAAAAAAAAAAAAAAAAAAAAGAGATTGAACTGATAACATGTAAAACTATTAGCGTTGGTTGATGATTAAAATAATGATGATAGCGTACTTTATTACTTTACAACTTCTCTCCGTTTACAGTAAGTCATAGTATTAATTATTATAGCCTATGCTACTTCTGGATTAAGTAAATTTCCAATGGTGAAAGAGTTAGTGAAGTCCGTTCAGTAACAGTGTTTTTCAATTTCAAGAAAATTTATTTTTTTATTTATACTATTTGTGTCAATACAAAACAGATTTTTTTAATAAATAGCTTTTAATACTATAGATGGCGCTACAGTCACTTAAAATCCACATATGATGAATCAAATCAAAATTTATAATTTGGAGTTATCGAGATTTTCAAGAAACCACATTGAACCAGCAGGGATTAGGCTCCAACCTCTTTATGTATCGGGAGTGTATTTATCCAACAGTAGAACATTTGTAGGCAATATCTTAGCAGTATTTTAAGTCGTGTGCCAGAATATGGTGACGCTGCTACCTATCTCCATTCTGGTTGGTGTACACTTGTTCGCACCACTATGGTCTTAGTGGCCTTTTCCGACATATCAGCAAGAAAGAGGAAATTTAATCTTATTATATTTGACGACCGTTCTGATGTACTGTTGCTAATAGTCGCCTCAACGCCGATGTTCGCGGGTTCGGCGGTTCCCACTCGGGTCAGATATTTGTATTTCTACAAATATTTCTTTTTTGGTCAAGGTGTGTCCTTGGGGGTCTCTACACCGTGCCTCGATGAGTACGTAAATCTATCGGTCCTGATTGCAATCACAGACACTTGATGACGATCGTTACTCATGGTATCCGACTACCCGCAGTGGAGCAGCGTGGTGGATTAATCCCCAACCCTGATCTTATTTAGAGAAGAGGCCTTCACCTAGCAGTGGGACGCTTACCGGCTGATTCAGATTAGTTCAATATTATTTTTAGAAAATAATAATGATCGTAGATGCTAACATACGGTCACATCGCTTTTACAAAATCAAACATAAAAACTCTCCCGATGATATCACATCAACGCTCTAGTACTATATGTACAAAGCATTTCATCGCTAACATTATATTTTAATCACTTGTCACGCTAACGAGCCCTAAAAAGTCTGAAATTGTACCGAGGTTACAAATATAGCCGTCCTAGTTACAAAATAATTAGTGCTGGCTTAATTAGTACGCAAGCGTCAACTCACTCAGCGCGTTTATCACAACATACTTCATACAAATGGACGAAAAGTAACCATACTTACTTATAATAAAAAAAACATAACAATTTTAAAATAAATCTTAGAAATCCTTGTTGAAACAATTTAATACTGCACAGTATCTTTTTGTCTTTTTTTTAATCCATTTTTAAAACAATGCGTCGAACAAACCTCGCGCGTGAGATTTTCTTAATTTCCAATTTTTGCACACCTAGAAACTTCCGCTTTTGTACGTCCTAAGGTTGGCTGATAGAGAATGCTTTTAGCATTAAGCCCGCCTTTTGTAAAATTCAATTTTGTGTTGTGCAATAAAGTATAAATAAATAAATAAAACTAACAAGTCAATTCATTAAAAACATTTTGAAAAATCTTTTAAAGCTCTCTACAATCGACAAATTCATTTCATATTTCAAATAATTTTCGATTTTACATATATATTTATATTGATTAATTTGCTTTTCATTGAAATTTAAAATACGATAACTTTTAAAATGTCTAACATATGTATATCCCATGTCATATTATACATGCGTTTTAATATTAAAACATTCAGTAGTCACGGGGACATTCCGTCTGCAAATCGATGCATTTCACGTTAGTGCTTATGCAGGTAGGTCATAGGAGCACTATAGGTCAAGTCGGACGCATGCGTACTATCCATTTGAAGATTAAATAGCAGTGAATCACAGAGACACAAAGTGAAATACCAAGTTATATATAATGTAGAGTTAGAATTTCATTAAACTGAACTGAATTAGCCTTTAAACAACCCACTGCTGGGCAATTTCCTTTTCTCCATATGGAAGAACGGAAAACTATTAATTTTTTAAATAGAATAATAATTATTAATAAATGATGCAAGTACGGGAATTTCCTTATAAGATTTTCTGTAATAATGTACATAATAGTTTATTTTTCTCAATTACAATAACTTTACTAGGAATATGATTTATGAGTGCATGTCATTTTCCCAGGGGAGAAACAGGTCACGGAGGATGCGCTGTGGGCTAACACATACGCATGCGTCATGCAGCTCGGACATATGAGAGGTACAGTCAGAGGCACAAATACTCATATAGAACGATGTGTACGCCAGGGATAAGGTTAATATTGTACACATCCAAATACATATTTTGAGTTTTTTAATTTGTACAGTATTTAATTGATTGTCGAATATATCCTTTCAATCAATATTTACTTATATTTTTGCCTTTGACTGTACACATTAATAGTAAGGTGTAGCGAGATACTAGAGATTAGCTTGTAATAATTTCTAGAAGATGAAGATAACTAGTAGTAATTAACTTACAGTAGCTGGATAATATTGGGTACATTACTTAAGTTTGTAATGTACCTAATGTTAAATTTAGCCATTTCTGTATTGTAAGTGTTTTTGCTACCATGACGCATTTATTATAAATGTAAATTCGGTAAGAGTGTGAAATCACCTTATGACGAAATAAATATTTTCATTTCATTTAATATCATTTCATTTCACACGGGAAAGCCGATGAGTCAGCAATAATTCTTATACTAAAGGGTTTGGAAACACTCGTAAAGACGGATATTAAGCTTTCTTGGATCAGGAAATTGGATATAAAAGTTTCGTAGTTAGTTCCAAACGATAACAGATTGACGTCGCCTTTTATTTTTGGAATAAATATAAATAAGTATCTTTCTTTTTCGGATATATATTCTATATAAGCTGAAATATGTGTTGACAGTAATGTTAATTTTTCATAACATAAATAATTACTCAATACTTTTATCGTTCGATAGATTGCAATTTTGATACAAAAGAAATATGTTGCTAATACTTATTTTGTGATAAAAATACTCTACATTTACTCGTGTTTTGGTGCTTGTGTGCGAGTTCTCACCAATACGCAGTTTTGATTTGTGTGACATTTGCACGATAGCCGTCGACCAAGAACCACGCATTGACTTTGATGTGCGTGTAAAGTCAATAAAAATATAACTTGAAATTTCCAGTTTGTATTATTTTCAATTTAGAAGAACGAGATATTCGCATTTATTTTTTCTGTTTATTAGGAAAACATACTGAAAAAAAAACATAGTAACTTAGTACCTATTTCTTCTCACTATATACAACTTTGGCCGACACATAAGTGCGTGACAAGATGTTTTACACTAATGGAAAATGATGAATTATTATTTGACGTCATTCTTCGAAAATTACGGAAGTCTGTCTACGAAATGTCATGAAATATGGCCAGTGTGGATCATATTATAGAACCGAACCAATCTCGACTAATATAATAGAACAAAAGAATTTATTTATGCCAAAAAATCTCAAAAGTTACGTCCCCGCACAAAAAAAAAATATTTTGCAGTTTATGCAATGTTACTTAATTTTTTTTCACGAATATTGACATATAAGAAAACAATGAAATTTATGTTGAATTTTAATCATCATCATTTTAATCATTATAATCATTTTAAAAAGCGTCTAAAATAATTGTTCTAATATCTTAATCTCGGTAAATGTCGTACAAAATTTGTAAGCAATTTAATTTAGAAATCACTCCCTTAATGTTGATCGATTTGACAAGTGTTGAAACACAATCATCTGGAAACCGGATATCTAATATATACCCATATATAGTCATAAGAAAGCAGCTGTAGAACGATACTCTAAATTGACAAAGTACGGCGGTTCAGTTGGACATTCCTGACAATAGCGCAGTCAACTTAAATCATCAAATTCGTGATATGAGTATAGGCGTCCTTGTAAAGAGTACTAATGTTCATTTTTACTTCAAATATAAAAGACTGCGTTAAATTGGCAAAACTAATTTGGTGGACAATAATACCTATGTAAAATTCTGTGTACTTTACTATCGCACTTGCAGTCCATTTTACTTATCATACTGAAATATCAGCTATTATAATTTATTGATTTCAACAAAATATCCTACATAAGAGGTTTAGTCAATAACAGTTACCATCAAATCGAATAACAGATACGTGTCCTTGGATCGATTTGATGAAGGACGTGGCGCGCGCAGCCGAATCGGCGCCGCGCATCCAGCTGGTCTATTTTTAAGCGACCTTCACTTTACACTCTATAAAAATAGATATAAAATACAAAATCCTTTAATAATATCATCGAACGACCATAATTACTGATCATATTGATATATTTATCTACTTGACAAAACTGACTGACATCACACAACCTAGAAAGGCAGATTTGATAGCAAGAAATGTAAGTCTAAGTTACTTTATATAACCCAGGAAGTAAAAATGAACAAAGGAAATATTTTAGAAAATTTTATTATTATTTTATTATTTTAATAATTAAAATTATTAATTATTAACCCAGGAAGTAAACATTTTAGGAAATTTTGTTTTCAAATCACGTGAAACAGAGACTTTAGATTTGGTTGATAGTTTATTTTTTTATTTCATTTTTTGAGCTACATATAAAAGGTTTTAGAATGTTAATGATAGTAAATCTTATCAAACACGCGACTACACTCTTAATTATTTCAAATTCTATATCGCCTTACCGTTCAATAAATTTAAATCGTCAATCCAATTTCAATCTTCACTTCACAGAGATATTGTTCAAAATCGAATAGAGAATTAACTTAACAGTAGGTAATTGTCTCAAATCAATCTTAAGTAATAGTGACAGATCTGAAACAACTTGTTAACTAAGTATGCATTGTGTTTAATTGAAATTGCAATTAAAAATTGATAAATAGAGTAGTATTTACGAAAGGAGCAAAGATGGACATTGCTTAGTAATTGCTTTGTTCATCTGTAAAAAATAAAGCGTGTTAAATTGAACTATAAGGCTGCAGTTTTAATCTTTTAATTTTATCAAGGTATTTACAGACTCCATGCAATAAAAAAAAACTTTATTTTCTGAACTATTATTTGCAACTAGGCTATTGTAAGTTTTAGAAAACTGGATCTTGTGAAAATTCCCAGCCACACCGGCGGTTTAAACTTTAACCCATTAAATACTAGATTTGTTTTTGGTATTAGTCTCCAAGATTTCATATTCATGGTTATAAATTAGTAATGGAAATCCATAATGAAACATTTAATAAGTTTCTTAAATCTCATATTTGCACTGAGTCAGCCTTTATGAACTGAATCAACTTGTAAACGTGCCCACTGCTGGGCAAATGTCTCTTCTCCATATAGGAGAGTTGGATCCACCACGATGCTCCACTGCGGGTTGGCGGATTTCCCTACTATGAGTAACAAACGCTATCAGGTGCTTATGATAACAATCGGGACCGACCGCTTAGTTGTTCTCCGAGGCACGGTGGAGAGACCCACAAGGACCCAGACCAAACACAAATATTTGTATAAATACAAAAATCTGCCCCGAGTGGGAATCGAACGCGCGACTGCCAGCGTTAAGGCTACTCGCACCACTACACCAGAACGGTAATCTCAGATTTACTACCATATTACTTTTTTTAAACTGTTTTGAGGTAAGGCGTCTTAAATTAGATATACTCATGTTAAATGACCTTAATGATTACTATATTAAAACATGCTACTGATTAAATATTTAAGATATTCCGTACATCATCCTTGGCGCCTATGACGTGTCCCTCAATATGGCTTAACAATGGTTTACTACTATGGTATTCATGAGCAATATATATGCGAATTTGGTCCGTTGATTGTTGATTGCAAATATAAAATTTTATATTTTTAACATATATAACAAAACAATAGTATGTTATATAATTTTAAGTGACCGTCATTGTTCATATACACTTGCGTTGCCATAGGGACCACAAATACGGTACTAGCTAAAGGTGCATGAAGTCGAGGAAGAAAGAGATTTGAATGAGAAAGAACTTTGTATTTTACTTAATCTTTTTGCGCTCTCTTTCACCGCACGAAATGCTTACCCGAAGGGACATTTAAAGCCGACATAGCTCCCTCAAGTCCGACATAGAACCGATTTAGAGCCCAGTAGTCCGACTTAGCACCTATAGGGGCTAATTCTTATTCCATTTAGGTCCAATTTTAGTCGTAAAGTGGAAAAAACGGAAACTTGTGCCATTTTTGGGTGCTAAGTCGAACCAAATTTAATATGGATTAGGACCGACTTTGAGCCCAGAGATTCCACATAGGTCCTACCGTGGCGCTAAATCGGCTCTAAATTTCGACTCGGGAAGCTACTCCAAACTGATTTTCTTTTTAAGTGTAGTATTACTTACTAAATCGGCTGTCGTAACCAATACTTAAGTCTGCTATTAGTGGCCATATGACGTCACGTCTTTACAAAATTATAATCAAACGTGTTGATAAACAATCATGATGTTGCCTTAAAAGGCCTTAATATCATATGCTTTACATAGCACACAACATAATATGTTTTAAATCTTAATTACCTACCAAACTTTAGTTTACGAGACATCTTTTTTTTGTCAGCAAAGTCAAAATTCACTCAAATTTTTCAAAAAATCTAAAGTAAAACTATCGTTAGTTAATACATTACTATTAGTTAAGGATATTTTAAAATTATTATGTGTGTGTAAAGTTTGGACTTTTATTAATATATTTTAGTAATTTAATTAGGATTTTGTGTAAAGTTTCAGTAATATGAAACAAACAGATTAGAGGATAAGTCACATGTTTGTAATTGATAACATGTTATGAGCGTTAATCTCATTAAACAAAATCAAGTTTGAATTAGAAGGCCTGTTTATTGATAAGGGTATAAAATCACGCTAAATCTCAGTTGAAGTAAATACCATACGAATTATATGAATTACTATTACTTATATTAGAATATCTAAATCGAGAGTAACATTTATCAAGGGAACTTATTTCTTCTAAGTTCCTTTCTTTCTTTCTTTCATTTATCATTTCATTTTTCATTTTTCATTTATCATAGAATCAAATTAAACACAGAATCACACAGAGATATCATTCAAATTCTCTATTATGAAGAATATTCTTGTATGTATTGTTTTTGTTTAACGAGAAGAAGTTAGTTGAATAAAGAAATTATAGATATGATAAATGATTAGGTGATCCTAGAAATAGATCAAGTTATTTAGAAAAAACATTTATACATCCACGATATCAGTCGTTGGATTATCGTAGTTGGTAGGCCTCAAAATGTCATTCTATGTCACGACTATTGAGTATGAAACCCCAAGGGATATCTAGGATATATCGGCAATGTGTATATGCTTTAATTAATGGCAACCTTTAGTTGGTATTAGCTTTAGTAGTCAGTGCAAACATTAGACAACTTTACAAAAGTGCGCGCGTTTGAAACTGTAATATAAATTTTGTATCTTAACTCTCTTAAACTTCTTTACTCTCAATATAAATTTTGTACGAAAATTCCACCTATAAGGACAATAGCGGAAATGTCTTGAAGTCGATTTTCATTGCAGGAACAATTTATCCTTCTATGTGTTTCATATTTAGCATTTTTATGAGTGCCAATGATATCTTGAATTGACGTTTTCGGTGGTCATATAAAGACGGAATGGTTTTTTGTATAATCTTTGGAACTGTCACTTACAAATCTGTCATTTTTATCAAAATCTTGTCAAAATCTTTAGTTCGCCATATGTTCGCCATGTAATGAACTGATTAGCACCACCATTGCATATTTGCTAGTAAATTATACTAAGTAGTTGGATCCCGTTATTTACCCTCGCATATCAACAATAACAATCCTGTGTTAATATAAATTTTTACTTACCTTTTGCATTATTATATGGCCATTATATGGCCAATTGGCAGAACTAATTATCTATATAAAGCAAGGAATTTATATCATAACTGGAACGCTCATTTAATAAGATTGTGTATTCAAATATGCACCTTGAATTTACTTTGATAAGGTTGATATTTGTTTCCAACATGTAAAGTGAAAAAATCGTTCCAAGCATTTTGTTGACTACTGGTATTTTGTCTCTTTCTTACGAGTTGTCTTGAATCCATGGTAGAAAGAAATGCAATTCCTCTCTTAGGAAAGTTTTTTGAGTGCACGTGCGCATTCCAGTTTGTATATAAATTCCGTGGTATAAAATAATCCTTTGTTTTCCTTTTTCTTGTTAATCTTTTAATTACTTATGATAAATTGAGATGCTAATGTGTCAAGCTGCTAATAGTTATATGTCAGTTATATTGAGTAACTGATTATTGATACATGGAGTATTCATAACGATTGTTCTGGTATTGCGGTAAAAAAAGTTCTGTTAACTCATATGGTCACATATTTTTTCTCTTACTCAGAGGAAAGATTTAAACTTAATTCACCAAGCTTCTCCATTCTGAATTTATCTTATTCGTCCATTCTAATGCAGTGTGTAGTAAGTTGAGAGCAGGTAAAGCCGTCGGTCCCTGTTTTTATCACAGACACCTGATAGCGATTGTTACTCATGGTAGGGAAATTATCCACCAACGCGCAGTGGAGCAACGTGTTGGTTTAAGCTCCAAGCCTTCTTTCTATATGGAGAAGAGGCCTTTCCCAAGCAGTGGGACGTTTACAGGCTGATTCAACTAAATTAAGTTCAATACATAAATGTCCTAAAATTTCCTAAAATTTTTACGGGTTTGACTATCGTTCGAAAAGGATTTATATTTGTTCAATTATTTCTTTCTGGTTTTAGTGTCTATCCTGAAGTGACTTCTTCTACAGCTAGCCATATTTCAAAAGGGACACTGTATTTGTATAATAATTTAATTAAACTAAATAGTTTGTCTGGTCGTCTTATCTCTGGGTTATAGGTGATTTAGAAAACAGTAATAATTTATGCGGTATATGGCCTATTCTTTAAGGTACGTTATAGGCTATTAAACATCGCGTTACGATCAATAGGACCGGAATAAAAGTAGTAAATAGTTTTATTTACTAATAATTGCTTAAATTTTACTGACAAACAAACGATTACTATTAAAATTATATTTAATTTATAATAAATAAAATTATAAAAAATTACGAAAATTCGACTCGGGTCCTTGATAGCGCACTACTGCACATGTAAGAATGGTGCTCAAACTGTATGCTGTTGCGCTCATATAGCTTCAATTGTATGGTATTTAGTATTGGTAGGTACCAAAAGGAAGCTATTAAGACATCTTATTCTTGTAAAGATTTTTTTTTATTGGATTTGACACCTCTTATGAAGATTCGATATCTGATTGAGATTCCTACTCTGATATCTTATAATTTCTAACGCATGCAAAATCTGGTCTTAAAATATATATTTTCTTTCTACAATTCAAGCAAACTGTACACTGATATATATAAATAACCTATACAGCATATAGCCCAACTGGGACACAGCTTTTTGTGAGCTGTTACGGGCATTTCGAAAGTTATTTTTTTATAGTATTATATAGGAAAAATCATTCAAAATATGATAGGTATACCTGCTATTGTAGATGGACTATATCTGCTTAGGATAGAATAGTGTTCAACCCAAACGAAGTCGGGGCGAGACGCTAGTATGTATAAAAATGTCACGACTAAAATATTATCTACCTACCTATATATTGATTACACATAAATTATTTAAAAACAAATAATATGAAAATTCATCCAACCACCACACCAAGTCGGTGGAAATCGCTGGATTCCTGAGATAGCAAAAAAAAATTACAAATGCTATAAATAGAAAAATCGGTATGCTGTTAGGCTGATATTGGAGATCCAGAATATTATAAAGGCTTCTCTTAATCCCCAAATTTCTAAAGGATTGTGAGTTACGCGGGTAAAACTGCGAGAACAAGCTAGTATATTATATTAGTATATGTTTGAAATTAATGTCCTTTGCGCAAAATTACGCGCATTGCACCACATTGAATAGTTTGAAATATCAATTAGAGCTTTTATTAACTTTACTATCATCTGATAGTACCATCATATAGATAGGACTATAAATGATAAATGTTTATAATGGTCATAGAAAATATAATATTACTGATTATTATTATTGATTATTTTTTTCTTTTTATATAAGATCTCTTTTTTTAAATGTAGAAAGATATGTTTCATCTCCTATCTTAAATATAACTTTGAATTACATTGTTCGCTTTTGCTTCGAAAGGGTTACGTAACACGCCTTGAAATATGGCATATAATGATTTAACTTTTTCATAACTACATGTTTCAGTATAAAGAATAAAATCATTTACATTTTAAGTCATCATCCCTAAATTTTCCCCCCATAAATTATGAAAATTATAAAAAAAATTAAGAGAGAAAAATATAGCTTACCCCAGCTGGATCCCGTGCGGCCAAGGAATTGTCCGGTTTCGGAATTCCATAGGAAGATTCTCAGGGACTCCCATTTTCCCAGGTCCGGTGGGGGGGCGTAGTATTGTTCAGCAACTTTCGTCTTGTCTGCCATGGTCGAACGCCTAGCCGGACTGCGGTGCGAGATCGATTGTCGGCGCCTTCGCCCCTGTGCACTACGTCCCCCGCGCTCTTCCTCACCTCCTGATGCCCCCTGCAACCCTCATTCCACCCCTTACGTAACGATTACGTAAGGCGGCGCGCGCACGTAGAGACCTACTTCGGTAAAGCCTCGGCATCGTAGCCAGTCAGACCTAACCCCTAATATAGTTTTATTTAGGTATACGAAAGGCAGTATGAGAAGGCCAGGTATAACTGGACAAAAATTGAAGCTATTTGTCTAGATTCCGCCAAGTAGGTCTATCGCAGTGGAAGGAAATAAGGCTGAATATGCAACGAAAATACTAAATTATCTACGTTCGACATCTGGTCATTGTACTAGGTTTTAGGAACTTAGATTTAATTTTTATCATTTAATAAAACGATGACTATACTATTTTACTTTAGTTAATATATTTTCTGATTTGTGACTATTTACTATTCGCAAAAATATCCTTTTCAATACTTTTTTATTTTCATAGGTACTGAATTTTCATACAAAATATCATAGGCATATTAATATTAAATCAAAGTCTTTTTTTTTGTATACATTACAGTCAATGTTCAGAAATCCTTTTTATTTATTATTTATTTATTTAAAAAGTTAATCGTCAATTCGTAAAAAAGAAAATTTACTTTTTAAAACCTACCTATAATCCAATTTAGACTGAGTTTTGGATTTTTTTGAAGAAGATAAAATAAAAATTGCACTATTTTTATAATAATTTATTAAACCATGTTATATAAAATACATCACTTTAATAATCGGACAAAGTAAAAGATGAAACTTAATCCTAAATAGTAAATCAGAGATCAAGAATTACAACTAAACGCCTATTATTTTTGTAATAGCAATTACACGAATTAGGTGAACAACTTTTTTTTTTACTGAGGCGATGTGTTGATATGACATTTTAATCCGGACTACGTAAAATATACTATAATTTCATATCCTAACCCATAAGAATATTCTTCATAGAATTTTTCGTTTCTAAGAAACTTAAAGATATGAAAATTAAGAATCAATCTGTCAATATTTGACCATAATCCTAAGAACAACTACACGTGTATGACAAGTACAATAAAATATATTAATTTAAGGGCTATAAATGCATTATATGTAAAAATAAATTAACTATCTATGAAATAATTATGAAGTGGATTAATCTTTCTTTTCACTTTTTTCCGTTTCAGGAGTATCCGCAAAAACTTCTTGTCCATGAGGTTGGGGCTTTGTCCAAGCTTGGCAAACGCAAGTTGGTCCTTGTCCGTTCCCGCCTGACTGACCACCAGTTACC
Organism: Euphydryas editha; assembly: GCA_036937285.1. Classification (NCBI taxonomy): domain Eukaryota; kingdom Metazoa; phylum Arthropoda; class Insecta; order Lepidoptera; family Nymphalidae; genus Euphydryas; species Euphydryas editha. The sequence continues at coordinate 1,737,534 of JAUPFZ010000006.1, forward strand.
ATGAAACCTTGACCTTGACTGAACTGACCAGAGCCACTAGTTTGTCCCTGAGTGTGACCAGGCTGTTGGAAGCTGCCTGAAGTTCCCTGGTGTTGATTTGTTTGAGTCTGACCATTGTAGTAACCAGATTGAGTATTCTGGAATTGATTATTATTAGGCTGAGTGAATTGATTAGGATTTTGGTAAACTGCTTGATACTGTCCGTGCTGATACTGTCCCTGTTGATTTTGTCCCTGGTTAAACGATTGACTAGATCCTGCTGGATTAACATGATTATAGTTTCCACCATCCTGCGGGAAGTTCCCTTGATTATATCCGTTCTGGTAGCTATATTGACCCTGATTTTGGTATTGACCTTGGAATTGAGGTTGAGGTTGGAAACCTTGGCTCTGGAAGTTTGACTGTCCATTCCATTGCTGGTATTGAGGGTACTGTTGATAGTTGTACTGCGGGTTGGGAGGATAAGTAGGCTGGCCGCTTTGGATTGGCTTGTTCTTGTGGCTTTGAACTATGTCAATCACACCTCCAATAATCTTCTCTGGAATGTGAAGACCGCCTGTACGACTTTCTCTCTTAGATGATGCAGCAAGTCCTATAAGCGCCGCTATACACAGCGTCTAAAAGATGGCAATTAAAATTATTACAATTAAATTATATCAACATATTCAAAAAACTAATTTATATTAATTTCTTTGATAAAAAATATAATTATTAAATCATAATTAACTTACAAATACGCAAATTTTCTGTTGTCTTTTCATATTGTCTGTCTGAAGGCTCTTCATGCAATTGCCGAAAATTTCCAAGGACAACCTTTTATACAAATCTCGGTGGCTAGCAGGACATGTCAGCGATTACTAGGGTTGACAGAAAGTTAAAATATTTTTTAAGGTTGATGGATTTATTCACTTAATTTGTAATAAGATAATTAATTACATTATTAAGTAGTAATAAAAAATTAAATATTAATTTAAAAAATATTTATATTATTATATATATTTGAAAAATCGTCACTTGAAATCATCTTCAAATTCGTTGCTCTTTTCACTAAAAATTATAGCATAAAAATTAACTTATTTAATCTAAAATAAATCATTAGTTTTAAAAACCATTGTTTGAATTTGTTAAGGAATGGCGATAACTTTTTTTTTCTACCCTTTAAAATATTATATTTCAATTTAATTTGTCCACAACCCTTACAACACGTGTGTCGTAATTTGTCTTCCGAGTGATCGAAGATCAGTGTAAAAGGTTTATCACCCTTGACGTTGTACCGCTATAACGACGCTTAACCGGTGAGGGCCCGACACTGTTATCGATGTTTTTTTTAAAATTTAATCATTTATCATTCATATATTTTATTTACTATATAAAATAGAGTATATAACGAATACACAACACATTGTACCTAAATATAAAAACAGATATATACATCTCGGCCAAAAGTATGATTATATCTGTGTTAAAAGTTGTTATTATCTCAAAATTAGAAAGATTTATTAGATCGAACTTTTTTTAAGGAATTTTAGAATCTTTTGTATTATACTCTTTATTTATGTTTTCTTATAGCTTTAAAATTTAATTAACACAAATATTTAACATTCATCATGTTCATTAGTTACAGTGTTATAGCCTACATTATAATTGAAAAATTACAATAAATTTTCCAAAAAAGTTAAGTGATAATCTTGTAATACATATATCGTGGCCATATCGTAGAATTGGCCAAATCATGAAATGCACGAGAATTTCATGTACTGTGTCTTAGCAAGATTAATGATTAAAAAATATTGTGTGTGTCAGCTCCGACGCACGACTGGAGTTTACTCCTTAAGTACGATTGTCTAAAAATACGCAAAAAGAGTTTATCCAACTGAAAATAAGATTAATACCATATGAAAGGGTAAATTAACAAATTAATGAAAATAATATACATATATAAATATATATTTATTCATTTTATATACATTTATTATAACTAATCGGCGAAATATTTTACATTAAACTTTTCACAATAGTCAATTTCAGATGTGCACAAATATTTCATTAGGAATGTTGATAAATTATGTAATTATTATTATCTGACAATTATCATTTATTTTTTAAATATTATTTTTCAATATTAATTAGAGCAACATTACTTTCGCACCGCACCGTAGGTGCGCGCGCACCGAAAAAGTAACGAGGTCATTCAATAGTAGATTTTACCTCTCATATTTTTCTCATACCGGGCGCCTTATATATGAAAATCGATTCTTAAGGAGTAAACTCCAAAAAAGTCTAACCTAACATATTAACATAAAATATTCTCTAGCATTTCCTGATGTGGCCAATTCTACGATATGGCCACGACATATACATAAAATTAAAACTATGAAATGTTAGTAGGTAGGTACGTTAGAATTTTGTTTTTTAGGCATTAATAAATATAAATGCAAAGTTGACGTAAAAGTGTGATATGCAATTTTTACACTTAAATAGTATATGGCATTATATTCCTATTTAATAAAAAAAAATTAAAACGTTATGTTAATTATAATCGATATTTTACGTTCGAACCCGTTAAACAACATTTGTAAGATTGACGCGGGCCGCCCGACACGCTGTCCGCTAAAACATTATTTTTTATTTTATTTTAAGGACTTATCACGAATCATCGTCGAAGTAAGATTTATTATTATAACCTCGTTCCGCTTCAAGGAAGCTAAAGATTAACTTTCATTATTTGAGATTGATTTTGACGATAAGAGGTTTTCCTTGTAACATTATCATTATATTTAACTGATGTGTGCGATTTAAATGAACATAGATACAGAATATGATATATTTATATCCTTTATCCTCGCGTGTATTGGATGCATGTCTTTGTGTATACATGAAAATATTATATTGATATACGCGGATAGTATTGACGCAAAATCCGCCAAAAATGAGGTGCATCGATGCTTGGATCCTGTTGCCTGCAGATCCGGGACCCTCCAATTAAAGCGGCTGAAGGCTCCCGCAGGGGTTTAGTACGGTATTGCACTCCCAAAGTGCCGAGTCCGACATAGGTCTAGGACTGCCGACCCGGGCGTCCTGGATATCATCCGTAAATAGATTCCCCTGCGTAAAAAAAAAAAAAAAAAAAAAGAAAAAAAAGTGCATCGATGCAGGGGATATTCAAGCGAAGATCGATGATTCTGAATTAACCAAGAATTAATTAATAAATTAATTATAAAAGAATGTTTATTTAAAAGTAAAAGAAAAAACTTAAAAAATAAAATAAACAAAACGGACGCTACTTATTTAAGTTTTTTTTGCATTGCATTGCATTGCATTGCATTTGACGTACAAATAAACATTTGTACGATTAATTTCAAATTAGATGAAATCAAGCTATATGAAATGTATCTATATACTAAATATATTAATGTCTCGTAACGGAACTCAGAACAAGTGTAGAGTATGCGAAGACGCTATAGATGCACTGCTGACCCTCGCCACGGATAACAACATCCATTCACGCAATTTAATTTATACGAATACATATATTTTCATTGAATCGTTACAGCCTATAAATGTCCCACTACTGGGCAACTCCCACTTGTATATCTCTTATTGTCTGATGTAACGGTTGTTTTTTTTATAACATACAAATATACCAATACACGTATGAATTCTTCATGATATAATTCTACTTCATGATATAATTCTACTCTTCACATATTTTTTTATGAAACATAGCTAACTTTAGTAGGTACTAGGTATCATTTAATTCTTTGTCTCTCCACATGACTTTACTTACGTATTATTTCTAATAGCACTCACTCAATCTAACTCATAAATTGAATATAATTGTGACATCCAGGGGAGCGATTCTATTCTTACATTCATTCGAATGACTATACAACTACATGAAAACACACTAACCTGACATTTTATCAGAATATTATAAATTGTTGTAATAAAATATTGGTTTAGTAAAATACGGAAACTGTCAAAGAAGTTATTTCTGTAATAAAAGTCTGTCCATTCGCTAAAGTGATACATTACCAAACAAAAAAACCTCATCTATCACTTATATAACACAAGGGTCCATTTAACCCTTACAAATTATTTCTTAGGTCATAAAATCGTCACCGATTAGGATAACGAACTAATGGCGAGGTGACAAATCATTTAAATTACATTTACAGGGCACAGAATAGGACGGTACCATACGCTATAACGCCATAGTTGGCGTTTTTTTTTCTTTTTTTTTTCACTATTTTAATTATAGCATAAACTTTATTAACTAATTTAAATTTAATTTAATTAAATTTAATGTTTCAAAACAGCCGTGCTCCATTTTTTATTTAACAGTTTTATGCTTCAGTTTGATTCATACATATTTTTGATGATGATATCATATTAAGAATATTTTATTTTTTTATGAATTGTCTATATTCTGCTCATAAAGGAGTAATTCTAGGATATTAGAATATCCTCTAAGACAGTAATTGAAAATCAGTATAGAATTTAGGCGTCATTATGCATTTATCCTGAATATCAACATAAGTTGAGTTACTTTCAGCGCTGGATTCATACTAAGGGCGATCGGGGCTAATGCCCAGGGCGGCAAATTTTCTGGGGTGGCAAAATTCGAAGCGTGAAAAAAGATATATCATAGCGCTATCGAAATTGCTTTAAAAAGTATAATTGTGTTATTATCATCTTTGAATAAGTAAAATAACTATTATCATAATTAAGATAAAAAACATTTAAAAAATATAATATAATGACTAAAATATATTTTTAAAAGGAGTCCCTTTAGGCAAGGTTCCCTAGATACTGGCAGATTAAGATTATGTTAATAGTTATTTTATTTATACTAGTGTAAGTATTTAACCTATTTGTATTTAATAAATTTTCTGCTGTGAGTCATTTTATTTATTAAGGTATTGCATGAAAATACTATAATTTGATGTAAAATTTCGGTGGTAGGGCGACATTTTCTTCAGTACCCAGGGGCGGCGCTAAGGTTACATCCGGCCCTGGTAACCATTTATTCTATTAATTATATGGTTTTTGAGTTTACATTTTTTATGCTTTCTTTATTTTCAATTTGTTATTTATTTATTTAATATACACATAAAAATATCTCCCATTAGGCCGAGGGGAGAAGATGTACAAAAAAGGTAAACTTGGTGCATACTTACATATGATAGATCAAAGTGTATTTATAATATATAATAACTAGTTAAATACCACGTAATTAAGATTAAAAAAAACTATATGTAAAGAGGTAAGCTATTTAACTATAATATCAATACATTACATCCAAATTTTACATAAACACACACATACATACATGATATGTATGTAAACGAACAACCTACTAACAGGATAATAAAAAGGGATCCTTTATACGCTTTTAAAATGATTGGATATTTTCTGGATTCCTAATGTGTGACGTTATAGAGTCGCATTATTTTTCCATTTGTTTTATATTGTATATATTATTTTAAGTATTTAATATTTGTATTGAGATTTTAATCTATAAATTTATCTTGCGAGATTATAAACGGTCAAATTTGTGACCTGCAAATCATTTCAAATTGTATACAATATTTTCATATAGGTTGTTTTAACTTCACTATAATAGCCACTTAATGCGAATAGTTAAAATAAGCTAAACCTAAATTCTAGGGCAATAATAAATAAAGCATAGAAAAACCATCAACAAAATTTAATATAACTAAAATGAAGACGTAAACCACACATAAAATTATTAATAAAAGAAGGTAAAAAATATAAAATCGTCTACTGTAAGAAAGTACTAATGACTTGTGTAAAGTTACACTTCTTCAATCTTATTAGATTGAGTTAAATTGTAAGAAATTAACTTATCTAACAGATTACTAACTACAGTTGACCACCGTCCCATTATCCTGTAACGGTGCGCGAGCGCAGTCGGTCCGCACTGCACAAACGTGCAGCTCATCGTCCCGTCTCAAACCCGGTGAGTATGATTTATTATCAAGTCTCTGATACGAGACAATTTTTACAGACTTTTATATTTCAAAATTTGTTTTTACTTTTTTTATATTATAATATTAATGATATTATTGTTGAGCTTGTCTATATATTAACATTTCTTTATCGTCTTTTGTTTGATATAGATTTGTGTTAACAAAACAATTATTATATTGTAAAACACCAATACAATAAAAGATTTTAGTTAATCCAATGATATTTTAACCCGAATTTACTATCCTAATTTCATCGGTATATTTTACGAGACAGAAGAAGTTCAAGCACTCAACAAACATGACGGTGAAGAAGAGACCGTCGGATCTGACCAGCCTGGAGCGGTTCAACTTATACTACCGGGAGAAGGAACCGCCCTTAACCGGCGGACAGAAGGTCAAGAGATTTATATGGAACCCGAAGACGAGGCAGTTCTGCGGCAGGACCGGGGCGAGCTGGTGTGAGTACAATATATATAATTCAAACGCATAAATATTATATATCCGCGTAAATTCCAATCTGCTGAAAATTCCACGACGGGTTCGATTCCGACTCAATACAAATATTTTTGTAGGCCATACAGAGGTTTATCGTAGTCAGGATGTTTCTGTTTATGATCTGTGTATTTTCATGTGAAAATGGAATCAGAATTCTCTTTTTACCGTTGTGTATTTCTAGATATTTCTGTGTCAAAGGACATAGGAATCTTTTCTTGTAGAGAGCTGTTGAGTGTGAATTAATTTTTTTATTTAACTTCGGGGTAAAAGTTAGCTTCTATTTCGGATCTTCGGCTATTAATTCAGTTTCATTAGGAATTTCGGAAGCTTAAGCTTCAAAGTGTAAGCAAGATTCATTCACCCAAGAATTCATCATATGAAAATAAATCTTACATTGGTACGATTAATAATATTTATATAAATGGATGTCTACTTATGTTACGAAACTGAAGAGTTAGTAGAGAGAGTAGTTTAGATATAGTATTGTAAAAAAATATACGTATATTAGGATAAAAGCGGTCAGTTTGGAGTCTCGTCTCAGGGACTAGAGATACTAAGTCTAGTTTTAAGTACTTATTTACTTTTGCTGTGTAAAAATGCCTGTATGTAACAATCAAATATATGAAAAGAAAAAGGTACCTATAGGCGCATGTAAGCCTGTAGATGTAATACTAATATATGAAAAAAGTGAAGAGTTTGTCCGTTTATTGTTATGAAGTTACCCATTAAGAAACACCGGTATGTAATGCAATAGGCAGCTTGATTATTTATTTTGGACTACAGAAGATACATTATTAAAGTTTAAATACAAGGGGGGTTGATAAGCAACGATAATTTTATTTATTTTTATAGGTAATCACTGTATGCAAAACTCAGTGTAATTCAGAAATAATTAATAAAATCACAATAATTAAATATAACATAAAAAATTAAAAGTAATAATAAATAAATTATAGACAACGTAGATTTCAATAATAATATCTAATAATACATTTTATTGTACGCCAAAAAAATTTTTTTTTTTTTTTACGTAGAAATACGAAGCAAAGTCAACTTTTTTTTTCGGTTTTATCCAGTTTTGACAGCATTGACTTTAATGGTGGTAGCTTAAGTTGTTCTGCTTATACATGTCATAGCATGACGTTTTATAGCATATAGCAGTTAGAACGAGTATAAAATATTCAGCACCTTTTTAAGATTAGCGCGTTTCTATTAACATACTAACAATTATTATAATTACTAATTTATTTATTATCATACTGTTCTCTTATATTTACACATTTTTTTTTTTTGCGTTTCGGACATTTACAGCGTCTATGATCTCGGGGGACTATGGGACATGACGGGGAACATCGGGAAATAATTTTATGAATCGTTATACTGTAAAGTTAAATAAACGCGATAAAATCCGGTGTAGACTTTTAATTAAATATTTATTATTATTAAAAAAAAATACTGGCTAGTTCACAGTAGTTTCAAGCAAATCAAAAATTTTATAATATTATTTAAAAAAAAAATTGTGCACAATTGACTTCGCTATGATTTTACCCTTTGTGCGCTGTTGATCCTGCTTTATGCTCCAGGGTCGTGGGTTCGATTTCCGCCCGAAATCTGGGTTAAATATTACATTTATATATGTATATATATTTAAATATATATGTATATAAATATGTATATCAGTCTGTTGTTACCTAAACACAGCCATTAAATTGCCTACCTTATGAACAAACGACCGTGTGCATGTTATATTTATCAATTATTTATATTTATTAAAATATATATATATATTGAATAAGGTTTTGGAAAATAACATAAAACCTCAAATAAAAATAATGGAAATCATTTGATCATTTTAGAAAAAGAATTTCAAAATTGTCGAAATTCAATTCGAACTCACATGTAACCTCGACTTCATAAAAATTCTAAGCACATAGAACACAAACCAGAATTATCTTATATATGACACAGTATAATTATATATAAATAACACACAGTAAATAGTATATAGGCATTTCTCTAAAAAAATAACATTATATCTTTGTCTCGTTTTAAGGTCTTAAGTTTAATATCTAAGTATGTTTCAATTCCTCATTTTTATGGCTTCTAATGGTGCCAAAATAGCACGGATGATTTCGCCTATATCATATAGAATTATGATATAATATGTATTTTGTTAGTGTTAAATTTACTATCATTTACACAGAGATAAGAGATATTGCAATAATGCTCATGTTGAAAATCAGATAAATCCAGCTACAGCTGGTTTTACTCATCCATCCACACTTCAAATCAGTTCTGGGTTATATTAGAATTAATTTATAATTATTTAAATATCTTTGTATCAAGTCCAGGGCTGGATTTAGAGTTGTGGGGACCTGGGGCAACAGAGGAGTGGAGGCTCTCCTTGATCTGAATTATTTTTTATTTCTTGCACAAAAAAATTACGACGAAAAAAAAAGGTCGTCACGATCTCACGCAAATATATTATCGTTGCCGGGTGGACATATTCCTAAAAAAAAAAGGTCCTCCCACTCCCGAAACGCTGATTCTTATTCCATCAGGATATAATATGTATTCCTAAAAAAAAGGTCCTCACCTATTCTTAGTCGTAAAAAAAAGGTCCCAACTCCGGACCGCTCCAACTCGGTCAGCTCTATTGTGGAAGTTCCTCTTTTGTGGATGTGGGAGCCCGGGGCAGCTGCCCCGCTTGCCCTCCCCTAAATCCGGCCCTGATTAAGTCATTATCATATATTTAAAAATCAACAGTTCCAGTTAAATAAAATTTGAAATCAATCACGCATAATCATTCTGACCCAATTTTGTAACATTAAATTCACCATCATCAAATTCACATTAGCAATACTTAGAAGTCGAATGAAAATGCTCTATAACTAAGTACAATTTCACTCTTTTTTCTTGTACTTTGTATTAAATTGCCATAGGATTAATTTGAATAATAATCTCTTTATCCCTAGCATCCCATTTTCATGAATAGTAAGTGGGATGTTTATATTAAACCACGTAATACCAAAACCAATTTCATTATTTATATGATTTATTATGTGTGCAACTACCAAATATTCAAATGGGTATATTAAGTTTAATAAGACGTAAAATGTTACTTGCTATAAAATGACATAAATATTTACATAAAAATAATCTGACATAATTTAGGTCCGGCATAAAATGGAAAAAAACTTGCTTTTTTATAATATAAGGAACATTTTAAGAAGTATGCATCTCAATTTGATCAAAAGGAAATTCAAAACAATGTCATAAACGTCAAAATGTGATAACCAAGAAAAGATTAGAAAATAAGAATAATCTGGCATCGTTAGATGTACTCGGTCGTAGCGTGGGGCACCATTCCGGTTGGAACCCACAGCAGCCGGCAGGAGATATGGCAGGATGTAGCAATGAGCTCATTGCTTCAATTCAACGGTCGCCGGAGCTTCCGGTCCTGTCTTGATCACCTTGGTCGGACGACATGTTTTATTGCCTAATTTGGTTTTATTGTTCAACCTTATATTATTTGAAACTGAAAAAGGGCTTAGAATCTTATTAGCTTTTATTATATGCTGAATTGCTGATATTATAAAGTTTTTTAAATTAGCTCTAAACTCAAGACTAGCCAATAAAAATTAAGAAAAAAAAATTCGTTGATTCGTCTCTTTTTATTGAGATTATATACGACTCTGAACAAATTTTACTTTATGCAAACTGTTCAATGCATATGCGTGTGCAAAAAGCACCATTACAACAAAGCAATGTCAAAGAACACTTGTTGTAAAAAACTATAATGGTATACCTACATTTACTTTCTACTACTACAAACAAATAGTCGATATAATAGCGGCGTCATGCCGTCTATCTACATATAATGAGAACGAGATTAACCCACAATGGCGCCTCGACACAAAACTTAACAAACTTCTCAAGTGGAATGTACCATTCACGTTAAGAGATCCTCTAACGGAATTACGACGTAATATCTAAAGACACACAAATTCTTACTTTACACAATGATTTTTGAAATAGTAAATAAAAATGAGTCGCAGATCCATTGCATAAGTGTCTAGAGAAAAATTGTTTTAAAATGTTTTTTTTTTTACTACGGATAAAAAGATTAATACGTTTAGTAGTAGCAATTGTATTTCTCTATCGAATTAGATTATAATTATATTACTTAGTTTTAGATATATTTCACTGACCCGTTGGCAAAGTTTTCAGTGAGCCTGCTTTTTGCTCCAGGGTTGTGGATTGGATTCCCGCGCCGAGTCTGTGTATAATATATATTTATTTATAAATGTATTATTTTTATATGTAAACGGTCATTAAATTGTCTACCTTACTATCTAAACATAAATCATACTGTTCACTTTTTATTAATGTGAGAATCGTACCAAGCAGAATTAGTGGCTATTCAATGTATTAAATATTAATATGTAAATATCAGAGTCCACTGATTTGATCATTGAATATTTGTATGTGTATTAGTGAGTATTCACTAACTTGTTATTGAAATTAACTGGTATGTAGTGAATACAGTTTCAATAACGTAATTACTGAAAATTCCACTGATTCATGTTTAGTGTAGGAACAGACGACCGTGTGTGACTGTTAAGCATATTTATTTACATTTATATTTAAAAGATATACTGATAATGTTTTATTAGCAAATCTTATATAATACTAAAATAAATACAAATTTGAGTAATATTAACAAGGCAGAAATTTAATACTGAATATTCTTATTCGCAGCTAAAATCATGTTATTCTACTTCACCTTTTACGCCGCGTTGGCTATACTGGTGGCCATATGCATGTGGACTTTCCTCCAACTCCTGGATGCGAGGGAGCCAAAATGGCAACTGGAAAGTTCCATCATTGGCACCAACCCCGGCCTTGGCTTCCGTCCAATGCCACCAGAGGTCGCCAGCAGTGTAATTTGGTACAAGGGAAACGACCCCGGTAGTTATCAATTTTGGATTAGCGAGCTGTCGAGTTTCTTGCAAAGTAAGCCAAAAAGTTTTAACTATTTAAACATAAAATTAGACGAAGATAAAACTTTACTGTATCAAGCCTGTAAACAATCCATTGCTGAGTGAAGGCCTCTTCTCCATATAGAAGATGGGTTGAAGCTTAGTTTCCTGAGTAACGATCTTTGTTACGTGTCTATGATAACAACCGGGACCGACGGCTTTTCGTGTACGATGGGGAGACCCACAAGAAAATACAGACCAGAAACAAATATTTGTGCAAATATCTGTTCCGAGTGCGAATCGAACCCGCGACCGCCGGCACGTGGCTTTGAGGCGACTACTCGCAGCACTACACCAGAACGGTCGTCAATTTTTTTTACTAATAGTTCATAATTTTAAAATATAATTTGTCATACGGTGACCGGCAGAGAAAAATAGTCACGACCTTCTTCTTACTGAGGTTAATTGAGAGTATTCTTCTCTGCTGGTCCCCGCACGAGAAAATCAATTTAAATATAATTTAAAAAAATTACTGGCCCGTTGGCGAAAGTTGGCAGTGACCCTGCTTTCTGCTCCAGGATTGTGGGTTCGATTCCCGCCCGTGTCTGGGTGTAATATATATTTATCATTTACATATATATATATTTATTAAAAAAATGTATACAGTTGGCTGTTACCTAAAATACAGGCAAGTTGCCTACCGTAGGGATAGACGACCGTGAGTGTGTGTGTTAATAAAAAAAAAGTTTTAATTCAAAGAAATCGTTTTTTATTATCTTTCAGAGTATAAAAGAGACGCGAATAAATCTGGTGCCGGCCAAAACATTCACAATTGTGATTTTAAACTACCCCCACCAGCCGGTAAAGTCTGCGACGTGGATGTCAGCCTTTGTAGTCCATGTGTAGAGGACAACGGATTCGCATACCAGAAATCCACACCCTGCATCTTCCTCAAACTGAACAAGATTTATGGTTGGAAACCAGAATTCTATAATAGTTCCGACAATCTCCCATCGGCCATGCCTGATGATTTGAAGGAACACATCAAAAATATGACAGCTTACAATAAGAATTATGTATGGTTATTCTTTTTTAATTTTTAACATTGAATTTAATACATTTAAACCAAATTATTATGTTTAGAAAATTGAATAACAAAAGCATATAAATGTAACGCCAAAAGACAAAAGGCTCATCTTTGGTATTTAAAAATTATAATTAATGAATCAGCCTTTAAACCTCCCACTGCTGGGCAAAGGCCTCTCCTCCATAAAGGAGAAGGGTTGGAGCTGGTGGATTACCACCAAGCTAGTCCACCGCGGGTTTGCAGAAAATTTCCCTACCATGAGTAATGATCGTTATCAGATGTCTGTGATAACAACCGGGACCACAGCTTTTACGGGATCTCCTCTCTGCACGGTGGGGAAACCAACAAGGACATACACCCAGACCGGAAACAAATATTTATACAAAATACAAATATCTGCTCTGAGCGGGAACCGAACCCGCGACCGTCGGCTTTGAGGCGACTACTCGCACCACTAGACCAGAATAAAGAATTCTTAGATATTTACAACAGTTGAGAAAATTTAAAAAATAGAAAGAAACAAGCAAAGAGGCAGTAATTAAGCAATCTTGATGGATGCATCTATTTGTGTATGTGTGTGTGCGTGCGTGTCGTTTTTTTTTTTCGCTTTCATATCATCATGTATTCGGATAGCAGACCATAAATAATAAATAATACATATATCCATCGGAGAATTACGACGAACTTCGTCGAATAGAGTTTATGCTGACTTTCTGTATAGTAACGAAATTCATGTCACATTGCCTCAGTTGGCTCATTGGCTTAAGCGAACCTTATAAGAATTAAATATAGATATTCTTCAAAATATAACTTCAAAATCGTTATAATCGTAAAAGCTAGACCTACAGCTTAAATAGTCATATCACTCCGATATTTTTTTCAGTCTAACAATACAAATCGACCTTTCACCATTTCGATAATATAAATTAAAAATAAATCATTTTACCGTCTGAATGTCATAATTAAAAAAAAAATAATACGTTATGATTCATCAAACTTTTATAAATAATAATATAAATACACTCAAAATATGATATACTAAAATTAGTTTAAAAAAGTTGATCAATTTTAAAAATATAATTTCTCGTTACTTTAATATAAATTAATTTAATCCTGCTTCCAAGAGGAAATTTAATTATGTATACTTCGCTAACAAAAGCAATTACTCCATTCAACGTTGTCAAGTATCAAGAAAGCAGTATTTAATGAAAAGTCGACACAACGAGACAAGAATTTTTAAAACCAAATAATAGAGCAGTCTTGTGTAAGAAATACTGCGTCTGTTCCATGTCCTTTTTAATGCTTCGAGAGTGCTATTGTAGCAGTTAACAAACTACAAACTCTTGACGAATCGACGACGTTAATCTTTCCAGTTTTGGTAATTATCCATGTAGGTCTCCCCTTCGTGTTACGTAGAACACGTTAAGTCATCGGTCTCTGTTGCTATGATACACACTATAATATCCTAAATTTGGATAAAGGGCGCTTCACCTGTCAAGGAAAATTATGTACACATAATCCTTAATTATAATATTTCCAGCTGAACATGGTATGGGTGTCGTGTCAAGGAGAGAATCCAGCTGATAGAGAAAACATTGGACCAATCCAATATCTACCCCACCGAGGATTTCCGGGATATTATTTCCCCTATACTAATCAAGAAGGGTACCTCAGCCCACTAGTCGCAGTTCATTTGCAGAGACCTAAAAGTAAGTGAAAAAAATTCTATGTTGAGTTTTATATTTTTTTTTATTCTTATCTGAGAAATGTATCAAAGTATTAAAAACAAAATAAAATCTAACTCGAATAAACGAAACTTTACACAATGTGAACACTACGTATTAAGTATATCGATTGAGTCACATTACGAGTTTTTCAAAAATTTGTACTAATAGATTAGTTATAAAACAAGAAAAGAAAAATTTAACTGTCAATTTGAATCGGTTATGTCTTGTTAACAGCGGTGTATAACGATTTCAAATCTTAACTCGTGTACAAAAAATTCGTTGACAACAGACGAATGAATTTGAATTGAATGAATTTTCTTTAGAACTCAGAGTTAATCAGCTGGCTGTGCTATTTACTTTACTGTCTCTTATGGGTCCGCAGCGTAAGGGCGTTTGTGCACTACAAGGAATTTTACTGTCCGGCAGTCCGATTTTTACGGTCCGATGTGGCATGAAAAAAAAAAGAATGAAAATGAATAAGGAAATGTAAAATGTCGTAAATTTTTCCATCAAATTACGTATAGTGTACAAACTAGTATACATAAATTTATATGGCGTGCCATATCGGATCTTAAAAAATCGGACTGCCGGACAGTAAAGTACCTTGTAGTGCACAACGCCCTAAGGGCCTGTTTCGCGGGTTGCTGATAAAGTTATACGTGTAACGGTATCCAACAGATAAATACTGATGATATATTTCTCTTATTCACCATCAAATTCCACTTCATCTATCAAATATTTTTATTCGCAACCTGTGAATGCAAACGTTCAAATTTATTTGTTAAAACGAAATAGGCTCTTAATTCATACTATTATATCTTATATTTACGCGAATTTGGCTCATTTAATTAAAAGTCTACACCGATTTAAAAACTTTTTCGAATAATATTCGAACACCTCAGTCCCCTAAGACCATGGACGCTGTAAAGGGTCCGAAATATCGGGAAATAATTTTAAAAATCGTTAAACTCTAAAGTTTTTTAAATAAACGCGATAAAATCCAGTGTAGACTTTTAATTAAATTAGCCAAGTTCACGTAAATATAAGGGAACGGTATGAATTATTTATTTATTTATTTATTTATTTATTTAATAAAGGCATACCAACTAAGTACATAAAACGACTTCATACATTTAAACAATACCATAAACTTATACAATTATGCACTTAAATTAAAGGTTTGCACAACATTTTATAATGCCACTCACTGTAAACAGACAATAATTTTATTTGTGAAATCTACTAAAAAAAATTACATTGATTACAATTTAAAAGAGAAAAAAAAAAAACAAAACTATTATAATTATAATCATAAGTCAATGTCCATCAACACTTTAATTATTTTTTTCTTAAATTGGTCTAACGAATCTGCGAAGATGTCTATGTCAATGTTTAGAAAAACTGCATTTAAATTTTTTTGCATGAGATTAAGCGGTGAATTATGTATATACCTTGATTTATTATTAATAACATAAAATGGTTTATATATTCTATAGAAGCTAGACCTAGACGATATTCTGGGCATACTCAATTTAATTCGATTCAAGAGGGAAGGACAATCGATCATATGATTAAGTAGCTTGTACAGAAAAATGCAGCCAAGAGCCTGATTACGTTTCCATGAAGGAAGGTAGTTGAAATAACGCAATCGGTCATTATAATTATTGAGATGCGGGTCGTTTTGTGTTATAGCCTTAAAGCATAGTCTTTTTAAAAAAATTTTTTGCACCTTTTCAATGCGTTGTAGATTATTCTGATAAACAGGATACCATAAAAAGCAACAGTACTCAATATTACTACGTACCAGTGCATTATATAGGGTCTTAAGAGCAACTATCGATGTAAATTCCTTGGTATTACGCGTTATAAATCCTAACATCTTTAAACTTTTTTTAATAACATAATTAATCTGAGAAAGAAATCGCAACTCCGAATCAATAATTACGCCAAGGTCTCTTACCTCCTCCACTCTTTTTAACTCTTTATTATAAATATGGTACTTAGAATTGTATTTATTGCGTTTTCTTGAGAATTTTATGTGTAGACACTTGTCAATATTCATAGTCATAGAGTTCATTTTGCACCATTGAGCAATATCATTAACATCCCTCTGTAACAACTCCTCGTCAAACTCATTCTGTACGACTCTAAATATTTTTAGATCATCTGCATATAGTTGAAATTCTGAATGCTTAATGTAGTATTTAATGTCATCAATGAACAAGCCAAACAATATTGGTCCCAGAATAGATCCTTGTGGGACGCCTGATGAAGGGATGCAATAATGAGAACTATACCCATTTATCACAACCCTCATTTTACGGTTTTTTAGGTATGAATTGAACCACAACAACAACGAGCCATTTATATAAAACTGATTTTTCAATTTGCTAAGAAGTATATTATGGTCCACTTTATCAAACGCTTTGCTTAAGTCCCCATAGATTGCATCCACTTCCTCACCCGAACCCAAATGGGACAACAGCTGCTCAACAAAAGATACCAAGTTAGTAGCTGTTGATCGCTTGGCTATAAAACCATGTTGTTGTTCGCCTAATATTTGTTTTGTGTGCCAAGTAATGTGTCGGCTAATGATTTTTTCAAATACTTTTGCTAGCACCGTTAGTAAACTGATAGGTCGATAATTTTCTATCAGTTGTTTGGAACCAGATTTCGGAATCGGTACCACAATGGCTTCCTTCCAAACACTCGGAAACACACCGTCCTTCAGTGATTTATTAAATAGAATTTGAAGGGGTATAGCTAGAGGTTCTGCGTTTTTAGAAAAGAAAATTGGTGGTATACAGTCACTTCCGTGACCTTTAAAAGTGTTCAGTCTTTTCAAATGAGTCTCTATTTCAGACCTTGTAATATGTATACCTGTCAGACATCTAGAATCAAACGCGGATGCAACATGCCCAGCGTGACAGTGACTTGAAGCTTGTGGCACTGTATACACAGAAGAAAAATGTCTGCAAAAAAGATTAGCTATCCCTTCACCATCGGAAGCTATTTCATTATTGAGCTTCATGCACCGTGGAATGTAACTTTCATTTTTACGTTTAGCTTTTATGTAAGACCAAAAATGTTTAGGATCCTTAACTACATTGGTCTGCACTTTTCTAATATATTTAGAGTACGATTCATTTATTAATATTCTACATCTCTTTTTTAGTAAATTATACTCATATTCATCCAACTTGTTGTTAAATTTCTTCATAGCTATTCTATGCCTTTCTTTTTCTTTTAGTATTTTTATAAGGCCGATACCATACCACGCTGGATAACCGTTCTTAATAGGTCTCTTTTTTGGTATTTCTTCATGTATAATGTTATTTATGATATTATAAAAAATCTGTGTAATCTCATCAACTGTGAGGGAGAGATCCAGTTCCACGTCCCAATCTCATCATCAATTAGAGCCTATTTCATTTTAACAAATAAATTAGAACTTTTGCGTTCACAGATTGCGAATAAAAATATTTGATAGATATATTAATGAAATAAAAAAGCCTCTAATTCAGTCCATTTATCTTTTCCAGCGGGCATGCTGATCAACATCGAATGTCGTGCGTGGGCGAACAACATCAAGTACGATAGAGTCGAAGGAATGGGTTCTGTACATATTGAAATCATGGTAGAATAACCATGTGATAAGTAGTAAAAACGTTGTTATAAATCAATTTCAAATATCTTTTAATGCCAAATGAGTTTCCAATTAATAACTGAATTTGTAGAAGGCTTGTTTTTAGTGATTGTTCCGTTATTGTAATGGAAACGATTCGGATTTTAATTTATTAATAAAATGTCTGTTACTAGCACTGTTTGATTTAATATTAATTTACCGCACTATACTATGACGTAACAGCCTGAAGGCAGCCTGTAGCCTGCAATCGCAGTACCTGACATGTACACATGACACGTATTTTCCTATAATAAATAAAGAACGGTTGGAGCTTAACCCGACACGTTCTGGTGTAGTGAAGCGAGTAGTTACCTAAACGCCGGCTGTCTTGGGTTCGATTCCAGCTCGGGGTAGATTTGTACAATTGTTTGTTTCTGCTCTGTCCTTATTTCCTTTGGATCTTCCCATTATGTCTCGGAGAGCAGGTTAATCTGTCTGTCACAGTTGTTATCACAGATTTCTGATAACTAAAACTAGATTAAAATAATTATAGTAAAGTTTTACCCAACCTTTTCATACATATTTGGCGAGCTCCTGTTATGAAAAAGTATAGTAACACAAATAAATCCACATTTTGATTCCTCATAATGGTTGAAAAGTACTGTACTCTATCTATTGGTGAAAACCGCATGAAAACCCGTGCAGTAGTTTTTGTGTTTATCGCGGAGAGACAGACAGACAAACAGACAAACGCGTCGGAGGACTTTGTTTTATAATATGTAGCGATTAGTACTCGAAAATTATATAAATTCTTTTTAGATTTTGCTACTTAATTTTCGCTACATGCAAGTTCTCTCACAAATTTTTCCGTAAACACCGACCAAGGGATAAATTTGTAAAATATTTCTCCTTGTAAATCCACAGGGTTCACTAGACGGATTTTTAGTAAAATTAACAAAGTTAAGTAATATCTTTGTACTTACTTCTTTCAAAAAACTTCAATCTTTGTTCAATCGTGTCTAAATTAAACTATAGTTGAGTATAAAATCTACAAATAAAAGATATACCACAGACAACTATTACATTTTATTACATACAATTTGTTACACATTTCACCATTTTACATGATCATGTGTAGTAATGACAAAGTGTTTTCAATACAAACATTCTATTTATCTACCATACCTCGAGAAATATTTAATGTTATATTTGACTAAGTAATATTTGTCTATTGTAAGAAATTTTACAGTGATAACTATAATATTCTGTTAATTAAATTGTTGTTATTAATTATAATAAAAAAGATAATCAAGAAAAGAAACGCAAGATTTTATATACATTATTCAATTACGTCATAATCAAATAAAGAGTCAAACTACTGGTTACATACAATAACATTAAAAAACTTTTAAAACTTTAGATAATTAATATTTTTATATCAGTAAACGGAGCACTAATGATCGAAATGAAAGGAGGTTGAGTCTTTCGCACTACGTAGCCATTGTCTCCTGTTTTAAGCGTTCAGGTAGGTTTTTTTCATTTGATACAATCATTTAAAAAGGACGCCGTCTATGTCAGGAAGATATCTTATTAAGCCTGTTTGAATTAGTAGTTATGATAAGCGACCTAATGAATTTTAAAAAAGTCTGCATCGAAACACCGGCTCTATCTTATATCACGGGGTCAGCCTCAAGGATTAGAGTCACTGCGAAATAGTTTACATCCACCATTCCACGCAAACATAATTCACCTCTTCATTATTATTATATCAAAGCGTATTTGGCAGTAAAACGTTAAAATTTAGATATATATATTATAAATAATCTATGAACACGTTAATATAGCCTGTATTAATTAATTTTGGTAATAGTTTGCCACTTTTTGCATTTATAGGAAATTACGCAATAAAATGAAATGTTCAAGATTCAGGATATTCACATCAAACGCTGAATGATTAGTTTAATATTACAAAATCTTAAGTATGGTATTTTAATAGCCGTAGAGAACAATAGTGTTTTAAATTTATCTAAGTATTGTATCATAATAAAACTTAAAAGTATTTGTATGATTTGAAAAGTTAGGTTTACTTTAGAAAGCCTATTTTAATGAGGAAGATGGGCTATGAAACATAAAGAACAGTAACTTAAAGAACAAAAGCAGTAATTGTACATGTGAATCAAACCGTTAAATGTCGAAAGATGGTGTTCTCCTAAATGTCGTCTATTCCTTTAATTCAGGCTGAGATACAAACACCAATTTTTTTTGTATAATATAAATAAGGTCAACAACCCTGGTAACATCATAAATATCATGTAATGTCAATGTAATACATATTACATATATCTGCGTACATCTACTTTTAAACACTAAACCGATTTTATAAAATTACGGGCTCTGAGTTACATAAAAATTCTACTTATAAGTGCACTTTTTTAATCCTAAATTATATTTCAATAGAACTTGTACAAGAAATATATAATCATGGAAACAATCGACAATTTTGTGCATCATTTCGAATAACCAACTCTTAAGATACGGTCACACGTGCGAGATGAAGCGAACGTGGCAGTATTATACAGTATTACAAAATAAATAATTTAGTAAATACCGCGAATACTTTAATCATTATAATTAATATTTGACAAATAAATAAAAATATCACCAAAAACTCTCTAAAATACTACTAATTAACAGCATAATTAGCATAATTAGCAGCTTACCAACCGGCTTCAATAATCAAAATTATTTATTTATTTACTCATTAGTATAATATTTACAATGTGTTTATAATAAATTAATAAATAAATGTCATAGACTCAACGGCCCCCAGTAGGATGTAAATCCTATGTCGCGGATCCGGACACACATAATACACAAGCACAAAGGCCTTGTCGTGGCTACATATTATAATATAATTATATTCTATATAAATGTTTGTCATTACAGGGATCAAATCCACGATATTCGTCATCAATACGCGTCAATATTTAACTTTAAGATCACTAATAAAATAATATAATAAATAAAATATTTAAAACTCACGCAAGTAGGCACTGATAGCAGCTGCAGGGCAGTATTCGTTTATATCTATTTATGATACTTTTCATTTAATTTCGATTCATGTAACTGCGAAGTAATTATTCAAAACACCTAAAGAGTGAGAGATACGTCTTAACTTTTTATAATAATTTGCACAAGTTCTATTGAAAGTGACTAGAGTATGTTTTGATATGCACGTTTAGTCGATCATTATCTCGAAATGCGTGGAGCCGAGGCGATCCTTGAGGCTCTCCGTGAACTTGATGTTGTGGGCCCACGCTCTGCATCTGATATTGATGATCTGATGCACTATAAAAAGAAATATTATGATCATTTCTTATTTTTCCAGTGATATCGCTTAATATTCTTAATCTATAGATTTCTAATAGCCTTGTGATGTCATATGAGCAAGGTTTGTTATAACAGAACGAGTAAATTTTCATAGTAAAGATATTAAATCAAGTTGAAACCGATTTGTTGATAAAATAGATTAGTAGTGTATGTCGCACTCCTAAATATCTTTAGTGTCCACTTTTGTATTGCTCTGATATCCTTGTAAAAATATTTTTAAGTAACTATAACTGCTGAATGAAGTGAACAGGAAGATATGAATATAGGATTGTTAGTAATTAAGCCTAACTAATTGTATTTTGCTCTTTACTTCTCCTTACTCTGAGAAGACGTTCTTACCCATCACTAGAATATTTATAGCCTGTTAGAATAGAATAAAGTACTCACAAGTAGGATTTAACAGCTGCACTGCAACCAGAGGACTCAGGTAACCAGGAGTATTATCGTAAGGGAAATATATCTCTGACAGACCCGGGTAGGGCCAGTACTTCAAGGGTCCCAGGGCATCAACGTCCGCTGGTCTCTCGCCCTTACAAGATACCCATATGTTACGACGCTGAAAGGTAATCAAATAGTTAAGAAAAATATATTAGGAAGATTTAAGATTTCTTCAATTTATTGAAAAGAAATTTACTCTTGTGTGTTACATAAAATAAAATCATAACGAGATCAATTCTATATTTTAATTTTTTTTTTCAAAACAATAATTATTACACTTCTAAGTACTTCTTAAAATAAAAAAGTTATTTTGATAAAACTTGTCATAATTATGGTTTTATATATTTGGACTCTTATAAGCAAGGGAGTAACAATTAACGCAAATACAACCGCGACATTGGCTAGTTGGATCAATAAAACATCCAATGTGATATTAGCTAAAATAGAAAAAAGTAATTAATTTCAAGTGTGCGTTGTCAACTCGCAAATATCGCTAGTGTTATCGTTAGCGTAATGGACTTAGTTCTAATAGATTTCCTTAATAAAAGAACCGGCCTTCGTCCAGTACACATGACAAGTTTGGACAATTACAATTTTAATTAATGAATTATTTTAATACAAAAAGCTGTCAGGTCCATTGATTGAAACACGATAAAAATATGTACAGTATGTCGGGGCTAGATTGGAGGAACTAGGCTCGAGAGCGCCGCCGCTGCGTTGGGCAGACTCCTGCCCAACGTAGGAGGATCGGACTCCCCTTGTCGGCGCTCATACGTCGGCATAGTGCGGAGCATGGCGTTGTACAGTGCACCCATTTAGTGTGATGCACTCACCGCTCGGAACAAGACCCTCTTGAAGAGGTACGGTGTCATGCACGGCGGCAACACTTCTCGCTAGTAATCCGCCCTGGGAACTCCAGGCGAAGGTGCTTGTGGAAGTGTACCGTTTCCGGTCGGGCCTCAGAGCTAGAGGACAAGCCCCAAGTGCGGATCAGACGGCTCCGATCAGGGCTCAGGCTCGGAGAACCCTGATCCAATGGTGGAAGAAGGACCTGGAGTCCTCAGCGGTGGGCCTAGCGACGGTGGATGCTATACGTCCACATCTTCGTCGCTGGGTCAGAAGGCGGCACGGTGTGCTGACCTTCCGACTGACGCAGGTACTTAATCATAATTTAGCAAGAAGGGAAGCCACACCTGCCTGTCACGCGTGTGGTACGCCGAATGACACGGCGCGTCACACTCTCGAGGAGTGCGCCGCTTAGGAGCCCCAGCGCCATGCCCTGGTGGCCGTGGTAGGCGGAGACCTCTCGTTGTCGAGCATGATCCGCTGCATGCTCGGCAGCGAGAGGTGCTGGTCGGCCGTGGCCTCCTTTTGCGAGGAGATTATGGCTTTGAACGAGTGCCCCCGAGCACTCCATAGGCGAAGATGGTCCGTATAGGCGGGCCAACTGTAGGGGCGTCACGGTTGCATGTGCCAGCGATCCCGTGGCGCGAGGACGACGAGGATGAGGGCACCGATGGGTTATAGTGGGTATTCTGGCACGTTCCGCGTGTCAGCGACACCGCCGTATACCCGCCGCTTCTCCGCGCGGGATGTATAAATGCATCTCCCAGCGTTAAAAAAAGGGCTAGTTTGGAGGATAAAGGATTTCAGCCCTGGAATCTCCACAAGGGGTCTCCACAATAGACATATAAATATACATATTAACTGAATTACACGTTAAAACAACTTTTCCGTCTTCTTTTTTTTTCACTTGGAAATTTTATCTACAACACTCAACAAACAATGTTTCAATTTATTTACTTGCAATAAGTTTTTGAAATACTTGACGGAAAAAAATTAAGAACAAAAAGTTACCCTCCTCCAGACTTCCAAATCTGGTCCTGAACTATGTCAATAAAAACTTGAAGAAAATTATTTTTTGAAAAATTCTTTGTTAAATGAAAACACAACTTACTTCTTTTGGTAGTGTAGTGGAATTAATATGATTTTTTAAGTCAGTAGGCATATCGGGGGGCAGGTTTTCTGGATCGTCGATTAACTTTGGATTCCAATCGAATATCTGGAATTATAAATTTTATGAACTCGTCATTTAAATAATCAAGTGTTAGTAAAGATTAGAATATTGTTTTAGGCTGTTGCTATTCATACGACAATCGTATGAATAAGAAAATAATTATTCGTACAACTATTTAAAAAAATATATTTATACGATAATCGTATGAATAAAAAATAATTATTAATTAAGGTCAAAAATAAATAAATGACACAATATTTTTAATTTTAAAAAAAAAAACCTAACAACCTACCAATAAAAAAAACGAAAATGAAAAAACATTTTTTAATTAATATAAAATACATAGTACGAATAAAAAAATGTCTTCTGATAATAATCGTATGAATAACAAGAAAATTATTCGTACGATAATCGTATGAATAGACAGTTCCATTGTTTTAACTGTTTATGTCATAATAGTTTTAGTTTATAGACGAGGTAAGTATAAAAATTTTAAAATCATCATATTTATCTAATAATGCCAATGAGTTTCGAAGGCATAATGCATTGGTCACACTGGGTACGTACTAGCGTCGCGTACTGACGTTACGCTAAAGCGTCGACATATTGTACCTACTATGAATTTTAACAATGTGTAAGGCAAGGAATTTATATACAAACTAGAATGCACACGTGTACTAAAAAGACGTTCCTAAGATAGAGATTGCATCTCTTTCTACCATGGATTCAAGGCAACTCGTAAGAAAGAGACAAAATACCAGTAGTCAACGAAATGCTCGGAACGATTTTTTCACTTTACATGTTGAAAAAAAAATGACAACTTTATGTCAGTTATTTCAAGGTGCATATTTGAATATAAAATTTTATTAAGTGAGCGTTCCAGTTAGGATATAAATTCCTTGGTGTAAGGACTCAACACTAGATGTACGCAGCATTTTAACAAAGCGTTAAAACGCCTTGACATTGTGTATTTAGCGCTAAGTGCTCTGAGATAATCCTAAATATAAATAAAATTAAAATCAAAACCCGAAATAATAAGCTTTCATGCTTTTGACCTCCAAAAGTTACAGAATTTTCATACAATCTTTTATCCCTCATTTCACCCCGTTTGAAGTAAACTTTCCTAGTGGCAAAAGTTTAATTAGCAGCCCACGTAAATGGAACTTAAAAACCTTTCCTTTAAGTTCTCACAGCCTTAATAAGGAAATCCAAGTCAAGTATCGCTGACTTTTAAGGCGTGTAAGGTAAATTAATTTACTTAGTTCCAGACGACTTTATTAGTTGATTGTTAAAATTATGTCTTTATTTTTTTTCTTATAAATTTTAAAACTCTTAGAATATTTTCTAGTTCGTCATTTTTGTGTAAATTTCATCATTTTCCATTATCATTTGGAAATGAAATTACTCTATTAAGACGTGGAACATTGTAAACGGACACTTACCCGCACACGCACACATGCACATGCACATCCCCACATGCACATGCACATTCACACGCACAAGCACGCGCGAACGCATACACGCACTATTAAGTATTAGTGACCATGAAAATTAAAAAAGTTGTTATTACCCTGTTGAGTTTTATAATGATGCAGGGCGTTCTATTCCTGTAGCCATAGTAGTTCTCCCTGGAGCATGGACCTAACTGTTTGATATCGAAAGAGCAGACCTCGTTTCGAGGAGGCTTTGAATCCCGACAGTCTCTTTGGTTCTCCCCCTTATTGGCTAGCAGGGATTTGTTTTCGTAGGCTGAAAAAATATAATAATGGCATCGTAAATTATGGTAATCGACAAGGCCTTCTACGTGATAGTAAATTTCTTAAACTTAAGTGCATCTATTTCAGCAATGTTTTGAATTTGACCTACAAATTAATAATAAAATTAAATATTAAACTTTTGTATAAGTCTTAATTTAACTAAATCCAAGTGAAATTTTACAAAATTTTATCGTACCTGCAATGTTTGATGATTTATTGGTGTTCAGTTGATGTTTAATTTAGTTGCTCTTTTGATTTCTACTCATATTTCTGTTTTAACTTTTTGTTGAGATTATCTTTATTACCTACGAACTTGTTTTTATAAACCTTTTAAATACAAAAAGTTGAGGCTTATCCGCTGGGCTGCTCCTGTCGCCTACTAGCACAGTCTATCTAACTAAATGTGCTACTAGTCGACAAGATTTTACCCCTAAAATGGCCCGTCGACTACTAGTTGACAAGATCGAAGCGGTCCGGATGTTCTCGAACAAAGTTATATAATAAATAATAATAATAATAACCCACCTTTGTCGCGCTAAGGACGATTTGTGTTATTTATCTCGCTTCTTCGTAAAATTTACTATATATATATATGTATATATATTCATAGTCACGTATGGCTTGAGAGGCCCGGACATAGGAGCGGTTATGGCTACTTATCCATTTATCCGTTGTGCTAAGTCATAGCGTTATCTTTTAAAGACTTGATTACTTTTGAATAATGCGGGTTTCTTGAAAGAATCATTAAAATTGGTTGAGTAGTCTATTATAAGCAAGTTAATTAAAATCAGTATAGATTTCAAGTACGTTACTTAATATTTTTTTGGAAATATTTAAATAAATTATTAGTGTATATAACCTTTACACGCGGTTGAAGTAAAACGACAGATAACGATTTAATTAAAAACTAGCTGCTGCCCGCGACGTCGTCTGCGTGAACGCTATACAGCACCAAAAATACTTACGATTACCTATACCTTTTAAAATAACATTCATTTACCCGTTTCTTCTTTACATCTCATATCTACAGAAAGTGCAGTAACAAAGGGAGACTGTCTTTTGTAAAATTGACCTTCAAAAAGTCCTTATTTTTAGCCTGCTTTGAATAAATGACTTTATGGTGATTCTGCTGAATTAAGTCATAAGTTGTGACTGAAGCAGATGGAGAACATAATGAATAAGGAATACAGAATAGGGTAAAAATACATATTTATAGGACTTCTCGATAAACAAAATTATTAGTTTGGCTCTCCGCAGCCAAAATGTAAAGAGAGTCAGGACTGGTGACGCGGGAGCAAGCGACGTACAGCTGCCCGTGTGAGAAGCAGCTCGTCCTGAGGTCGGCACCAGCTACCCGCAGTGTCTGCCCCTGCGACTTATTGATGGTCATCGCGAAGCAAACACTCACGGGGAACTGTACGCGCTTGAACTGGAACGGGAAGTTATGAGGTATAAGGGGAATGCGTGGTATAAATACTGCCTCGCCGACGCCACAACCCGTAAGAATTTCCGCCTCAATGGTGTGTCTGTTGATTGAGATGACTTTAAGGCGGGTCCCGTTACACAACTTCGGAGGAAATAGGTTCCGAAGAAGCATAAGCATTTCTTATCTTTATGATATATATGGCATGCTTAATTTTTCTCTTTCTTCGTTATTTAGCTCAAATTGCTTACAGCAATAGCGTGCCGTTTTCGAGTTTAAATTTTGTTATACATCTATGCAGTTCTTTTTGAGTTCTGTTTGTTATTACATACAGAAAAACTCGATGAATTTTATAAGACATAGATAAAGCAGCTTAAAACTTATATAAACACATTTTTTTAAATTGTCTTGATCATCTTTGAAAAGAATTAACGATACAATTTTTATTAAAATGCACAACTCCATCTATGACTTTTAAAACAACTATTAACCTCGCCAACATGATCAAATTTAAATAATTTATATCCAAAAAGGGTTTACACATGTAATTCGGCTTGATGTTTTTGAAATCTCATAGATGCTCTAAAATTATTTTATATTATATTCTCTAAAATTATATTAATTTCTTATATTACATTCATTCTTACATTCATTATGTTTATCAGCCTAAGTTACTTATATTTCGTGATTTTTATAGTGTGAAGATAGCTTATAGCATGGTTATTAACATAATAACAACATTCAAATATGCGTCGTTAGATTACACGTTGTTGCAGAATGCTTTGAAGAAATAATGGTTCACTGCTCGTTCCCAGTAGGTGATAGCGTGATAATATGTAGCCTATATCATGGCCTGACTTCTTAATAATATTCGTGCCAAATTTGAAGTAAATCCATGCAGTACTTTTTGAGTTTATCCCAGAAATACATACAGACAAACAGACAAACAGACAAAAATTCTAAAAACTATATTTTTGGCTTCGGTATCCATTGTAGATCACACCCCAAGTATTCTTTTAAAAAAATATTCAATGTACAGTTTTGACTTTCCTACCATTTTATTATATGTATAGATAAATAAGTCATGTTAGAATATCGATTATATCGAGCATTGTACATAATAAATATATATTAATTTAATTATCATTATACTTTAAATATGATACCATTACACTTTAAATGTTTAACTTTAAAAAAAGAAATATACATATACATTTATACAACAAATACTCACGTGCTAAGAACTCATCGATGTTTTCAACGTATCTATTGATCTGCGTCATGTTGTTCGCGTCATACCATATAAGAGCACCATTTTCTAAAATAATCGGTCGGTGTCCCATACCCGGATTATCTCCTGTAAAATTTTGTGACGTTTAAATGTTGTGAGTTTACGAGAAATTGATGATCAATAGATTTCTCTAATTTCAGTTTGCTTTTCTCAATTCCTTTATTAATAACATACCAGTTAAATTCAAAATGAATTTAGCCTATGTCTATATATTTAAAAATATAATATTGATGCCAAACTAAATTATCACGGAACAATTCTGACACAGGTTCTGTACTGTACTGTATCAGCTTGTAAACCACCTACTGCTGAGCGAAGGCCTGTTCTCCGTAAAGAAGAAGGGTTGGAGATCAATCCACCACGCTGGTACACTGCAGGTTGGCACAGGTAGCTAGGGTACAGGATCAGGGCTCTAGCTCAGAGAGCACTGATCCAATGGTGGAAGGAGGATCTGGGGTCCCCAGCGGCGGGCTCAGTGACGGTGGACGCTATACGTTCTCACCTTCGTCGCTGGGTCAACAGGCGGCATGGGGTGCTTACGTTTCGGCTGTCGCAGGTGCTTACCGGGCACGGTTGCTTCGGTAAGTACCTGCACCAAATCGCTAGGCGAGAAGCCACCCCTGCTTGCCACGAGTGTGGCGCGCCAATCGACTCGGCGCGTCACACCCTGGAGGAATGCGCCGCATGGGAGCCCCAGCGCAGGGCTCTGGTGGCAGTGATAGGTGGAGACCTCTCGCTGTCAAGTGTGGTCCGCTGCATGCTTGACAGCGAGAGGTGCTGGTCGGCCGTGACCTCATATTGTGAGGAGGTCATGGCTCTGAAGGAGGCCGCGGAGCGAGAGCGGGAAGCAGCCGCACACGCTAACTCGCTCCGCAGAAGACGACCAGGGAAGAGGAGACGCCAATATGCACTCCTCCACCCTCCGCAATAGAGTGGGAGAGGGCACCACATCCTCCCACTCGCCACCAGGGCAATAGAGCGCTCACAGTGCCCGCGAGCATAGGCGGCCAACCGTCGGGGCGTCACGGTTGCATGCGAAAGCGATCCCGTGGCGCCCCACTACGACGATGAGGGCACCGCTGGGTTTTAGTGCGGTATTCTGGCACGTTCTGCCGTGTCAGCGAGTCCCACATACCCGTCGCCCTCGGGCGGCGGGATGCGTAAATGCATTTCCCAGCGAAAAAAAAAAAAAAAAAAAAAAGTAGCTAGGGTAGCTTAGGACAACACAACTTTTACCAAAAGTTATGTTCCTCCCATTACAGATAGAAATATATAGTATCATAACCGCACATTAAATATATTTAACTTTTTTCCTACATAATATGATCTACATATAATATTTGAAATGTATGAGTATTTTTTAAATAGATATTTTTATTACTCGGCCTTCTACTCCAAGTATTGTTTATTTACGTGAAGATATTAAATGATCTTCCGCCCACACTACATTAGCGAATCGGTTATATTATAACATTCTACCGACACATTTACAAATAACGTATCTAATCGCAAAGGACTCTTTCATATTTTTTCTAAACGTTTTCTATTTATGTTCAATATTCTTCAATTTTTCTCGACTTGATGTTTTTACAGATTGAAAGTCTGAAGAGCCACAACAATAGAAAAAGATCCACTGCAATTATTACATATAGATTATATATTGCACAAAAAGCAGATTTAGCACCAGAAGCATTTATATCAACCAAACTTGGGACGTACAGGAGTGAACGTTGTTTGTGTGTATAAGATAAAACAAAAAGGAATAGAAACGAAAACCAATTTGAGATAAAGAAACTGATATAAAAAAAACATAAATACAATACAAACACATAATATACGTACACTTAAATTACATAAATAAATACATATCAATATTTAAAATATACATTGTAACTTACCAATAATAGACTCGCTGAGAGTGTAGTAAGGTATCCTCTCGTCCATCGCGGAGAGCAGACCGCACATGCAGATGGAAAAGAAGATGATGATGCAGATGTACATCACCAAGTAAATCAAGCCTATCACACCTGGAAGAGGAAACAAATAGAAATTATTTGGAACGTTTGATTGATTCACCCTACTGCTGTAGAATGGAAAGATCCACCACATACATCAGCCATTGGGAATAACAAATGAATGTAAAATTTAAGAAGAATTCTAATATTTCGTTATCGTTCAAAGAAGTTTCCCTCAATCTCTCATTCCCAGACAACGAAACAAAATGACAGCAAGACCTTAATAATAACTTCGAGCTGTGAGACTTTGCTACTGTTTTGATCAAACGACAACTAGGCGAGAAACAAACTCTTTTTAACAAATTCAACAAGGGCTAAATATTGTGCTAACAATGGGCTGGTCAAGTATGTGACAGAACCGATGGCCGCTGGAGCAGACGTGTCCTGGAGTCGAGACCGCGTGTCGGCAAACACAGTGTGTGTCGTCCTCCGGCCCGCTGGACCGACGACTTACGCAAGGTCGCCGGCGGAGGCTGGATGAGGGTAGGAGAAAACCGGGATATTTGCCGCGCGCTCGGGGAGGCCTATGTCCAGCAGTGAACTGCAATAGGGTGATGCAATGCGATGCGTAGTACTGTGCTAACAGATACTACACACAGCTCTAGCTATTTGGCTTTCCAAAGTCGGTATATCGGAATCAGGTTGTCTGTATAAAAAACCAATAACACAACTAAAGAATACACAAATAAAGAATTGTAACTAATTGAATCAATAAAAACTTCAGCAATATAAACCGATACATAGGCCGATCATAAAATCTCTAGGCACTTTAAAAGTCGATCGATGTTATTACTATTTTATACCAAAGTGCGGTTAGTACCACGGTTTCGCAAAATGGATTATCGAGAAGAATCGTTTCGGCTAAAACTGAAATAGCTTCTGCGAATACCGGTCACGGACTGTTTACACTTTTACGTCATTATATATATGCACACGAGGAAATATGTTCTGTGTAATGCGTACGTAGCTTTGGGTGAGCAATTCGAGAATTCTGTTATTACAATTTATGTAAGTAATCATTGAATTGACAGGCCCGTTGGCGCAGTTAGCAGTGTCCCTGCTTTCCACTCCAGGATTTAATTTTCGCCCCGAGTCTGCGTGTCATTGTTTAAAATATTGAAAAAAATATAAATGTAAAAAATTACCAATTATGTAGGTTTTCAGCTTAAAAGATATAGCTTGGATATTTGATTGGGTGTCACTTTGTATTGTCATATTAAATGTTCTATTTATAATTAGATAACTTTGAGTTTCGGAAACAAGAATATTTTATTATTACTCATAACTTAAGTTGTATCTTTTAAAGATTCCGTACCAACGGCTTATCGTTATTAAAGCCTGTCTGACATAGGACTATATTTTTGGAACTAAATTGGACAAATGTTTTATTATACAGAATATGTATTGATACAGAAAGAAAACAAAAAGAATTAAAAAAACAAAAGGTACAAATTAAAGTACAATTAATTATTAAATTAAATTATTTAGTTTTTTACTTATTTGAAGTTCAATATTTAAGAAAAAAAGTATCTATTACTAGACTTCGTGTCTTTTTTTGTTTTTTTTTTTTTGTTTTTTTGTTTTTAAAGTATAATGAGATAAATCTGTGGTAGGGGAACGTACCCATACTACATGATCCGTCCACAGGAGGAGGGGGCTCTTAGCAAAACCTACTGGTGGTCACCGAGGTAGGAAGAGGGTAAAAATTGTAAAGAAAATGGGTTAATTTGTATGGGTACTTGCCCTATTATAATTAGCCCTATTATAATTTATATATATATATATATATATATATATATATATATGTTAGTAAATTATATAACTTTATTTATTATTTGTTATGATTAGTGTGCTTTTTTTAAATATTATAGTGTGTACTATCGCATTAGTCTAACTAACCTGTAATGGTAGTATGTTTATGGGAATAAATAAATAAATAAATAAATTTAACGACACATATTAGAATTAAATTCTGTGCCGAGGGTCCGAAAACTGTATGACATACAAATAGTTAAGATGAGCGTGATCGAAACCGCGACCGCTAATGGCGTTTGTGCACTACACGGAATTTTACTGTCCGGCGCGGCAGTCCGATTTTTTACGGTCCGATGTGGCAATAAAGAAAACTAAATGAAAACGAGATAAAAATGAATGGGGAAACGTAAAATATCGGACGGTAAAATTACGTATAGTATGCCATATATAGCGTGCCATATCGGACCGTAAAAAATCGGACTGCCGGACAATAAAATTCCGTGTAGTGCACAAACGCCCTAATTCTACATCTTATTACTGTGAACTCTGCGACTCGTCAAATATAGTCCATGCACAGATAGCAACCAAAGCTAAGACGTAATTTTCATTTATCATAATTTCATTAACTATTATATATTTGAGAGCCCGTTAACGCAATTTGCAGTGACCATGATTCCCGCCCTGAGTCTTGGTGTAATACACATTTATTTATATATGTATTATTTATATGCATACTATATACATACTATATACATACTATTTTAAAAAATATGTATATCGGTCGACTGTTACCTAAAACACAGACATTAAGTTGACTACCTTAGGGACAGACAGCCGTGTGTGTATGTTAACCATTATTTTATTTATTTAAATCAAAATAACATATTCTTTATTTAAGTAGGCTTCAAAAAGTCCTTTAAATCGTCATTTCACAAGATAAATTAGACTTTTAAATAATTTTTAAACTTAATGTAAAGTTACAACCAATTCGGAATGTAAATTCTGCTGAGAAGAATCGGCAAAAAACTCAACAGTTACTCTTTTAAAAAAAACGATAATATATAAAAAATAAATAATTCATTATCGAATGTTGACACAATTTAAATATTTCTGGTGCATGGATGGTGATGGGAGGAGCCGCCTTAACAGGCAGCTTCGCTTCCCGTTACAGAGTCGGGCCTGGTATGTCCTTGTAAATCTCACCACTGATCCTCGGGGAGCACGTAAAACCCTCGATCCCTGCCATTATTTTAGACACTAGATAGCGATCGTCACTCATAATAAGGAAATTATTAGCCAACCCATCCACGGTAGGTACGTCTAAGCCATCTACGGTATTTCCGAACCGATACAACTTAGGGACCTTCAAAAGCTTACGCCCATTTAAAAGGCCGGCAACGCACCTGGTAATCCTCTGATGTAGCGGGTGTCTATGGATGTCGCTTACACTTACCACCAGGTGAACCGACTGTCCGTTTGTCCCCTCTTACATAAAAAAAAAATAATAATAATAAAACCCGAAGTCGAGCAACTTGGAGAATTAAGCTCCAACCCTTCTCATAAAAGGAGAAGAGATATATTGTCGCTGGAGGGATCCTGTTGCCTGCAAATCCGGGACCCTCCAATTAAAGCGGCTGAAGGCTCCCGCAGGGGTTTATTACGGTATTGCACTCCCAAAGTGCCGAGTCCGACATAGGTCTAGGACTGCCGACCCGGGCATCCTGGATATCATCCGTAAATGGATTCCCCTGCGACAAAAAAAAAACGAAAGAGAAGAGATTATAATCTGTTCACATGTTTCATAGACTATCTCAACAAATACTGCTTAAAACAAAAATATTTTTTTCTAATAACATATACTAGGCATACTCGGTAATCCAATTACAAACTAACTAATACGAGACAAATAGTCGTTTAGCGAATACTATAACGTTATTTATACTTCCGAAACTATTACAGCTGTAATGTTAACAACCCTACAAAAAAGCTTTTAGTATTTGCGCTACACTCTTGACCTGCTTGTTAGCGCTTGATCGATACAACAGAACTGTCCATTTGTTTATTGAAGCTTTATATCTATAGAAGCCTTACGGTTCCATCATATCTATTATAGTACTGGCTAATGTCAATGACTTCGTCCATATTTATAAGTATATGGATTTTTATATACGGACGATATCTCCACATCTATCTATTTATTTATTTATTACAATTACCAACAGAAATGACAATAGTACCTAACATAAAAAATATTTACACTATAAAATAAGTGTATATAATTGTATTTCTGTTTAGAGGTAATCACAACATGCATTAATCGTTTAATATTTAAACGATGATAAGGGAAAAAAATAACGAAATTACAATAATGGTTAAATTAATACAGAATGTTAAAAAGAAATAAAATTATTTAATAATACTACGAGTATGTTTAAACATCTTTACAATTATATATTAATGACAAATAAAATGATACATCTATCAATTAATCAATCAGTTATTATTAAAGAAATCGACTTATTTAAACCTAAATTTTGATAAACTATCGCAAAAAATATCGAGGCTAGAAATTTTTGAAAGAAATCTATAAATACAACTCTTATATCTAAATATATAATTATACCATCTTA
Source organism: Euphydryas editha (assembly GCA_036937285.1). Lineage (NCBI taxonomy): Eukaryota > Metazoa > Arthropoda > Insecta > Lepidoptera > Nymphalidae > Euphydryas > Euphydryas editha. The sequence goes on from JAUPFZ010000006.1 coordinate 1,772,159, forward strand.
GCAGGAGAAATAAGGCAATAAAATAACAAAGTTACTTTCGCTCATTATTATATAAATAAATAAATAAATATTAACCAACAATCACACCACGTAACCTAGCCCCGTGCTAAGTTCGTAAGAACTTGTGTTACAGGTACTAGGAACGGAAATAAATTTAAGATATAAATACATATATACATAAATACACATCCATGACCCGGTGCAGACATCTATATTCGTCATACAGATTACCTGCACCTGGCGGGATTCGAACCCGCGACCGCTGCGTAGAGTGTCCAGTTGCCTGACCACTCGACCAGCCGGCCGTCTTATATTAATTATAACAACCGATATATTATAACCTGATAGTTATCACTATTAATAATATAGAAAATCGTGCGCTAACTTGCAGTTTAGCAGCAAGGTGGATTAAACTTCTACCCATCTCCTATGTAGAGTTCTTTTCACAGCTTTGTGACGTTTACAGGTTGTTTCAATTCAGTTCAATTCCAGATTACTTAATAACATAAGTTATTTTCCAATGAAAAAAACTGTTCAAATGATTCGAACCTTGTTGGAGACTAATCTTGAAGAAAAGGACAGAAAGATGGAATACTTTTTTAATTAATTTTATGATACTGTGCTGATGACAGCTGAAAGTATTATAATTGATTTATACATTGACGACTGACAGACCAGCTGAAATCCTGGAGAAAAGTAACATATTATAAAGAACTTAAAATATTATATTATATATTGAGGGTATTTAGAAACGTCAGAAGAAGAAAAAATTGGAATAGGGAATTATTATTAGTTCAGTAGAAAAATATTTTAAGACGTTTGGACGTTAAGAACGTTTAATCTTTACAGATTTAAGTATTTAGTAAAAAAAAATTATTTTATATTACAAACAGACGCGTTAATTTCATTAATATGTAGATACTTCGAGTATAGGATGGTTTTAGGTCACCACTTTAGATAATTGGTATTTCCTCACTATACGTGCGGTTTTTATTGTACAGGTAAATTTTAATTAAAAAAACCCAGCACCAAGCCGTCTCTATCCGACGACGTAAACGACTTTAACGATTTACTCAATTTTTCATTTTTTCTTTTTTTTTTACTACCTTGTCAGTTTGATTTTTAATTTAATCAAATTGTAACCTGAGTGATAGGACTTAGCAACAATTATTTTTTGTTATATAATCTAGATGGAGTGCACGTTTTCACCTGTGTTATTGTTTACTGTTTTAGCCTGTTACTTTTCAGAATAAATAGGATGTCCAACAAAATGATTTTTTAAGACACAAATTAATTTTTTTCACCTAATAAAGTTCCTACTGCTGGGCAAAGGCTGCTGGAGAAGGGACTTCTCCATCTAGGAGAAAGGTTGAAGCATAATCCGCCACGCTGCTCTAATGGGGGTAGGCAGATAAGTTTCCCTAACATGAGTAACGATCGCTATCAGGTGTTTATGACAACAACCGGGACCGACGGCTTTATATGCTGTCCGAGGCAGGGTGGGGAGACTCACAAGGACATACACCCAGAACGGAAACAAATATTAAATTTGTACAAATACAAATCTGTCGCGAGCGGGAATCGAACCCACGACCGCCAGCGTTGAGGAGACTATTCCCACGACGAACGACAGAACGGTCGTCTACTTAGTATCAAGGGAATTCAATTCCTAAAATAATAAAGTTAACATTTTAAACAAAAATAAGATAATATCTAATGCTATATCAAAGGATCTGACGGCCGGCTTGGCCGGGTTCGAATACCGCCATGTGCAGACAATCTGTATGACGAATATGGATGTCTGCACCGGGTCATGGATGTGTATTTATGTATATATGTATATAAATACATCCATACATCATAAATTTATTTCCGTTCCTAGTACCTGTAACACAAGTTCTTACGAACTTAGCACGGGGCTAGATTAACGTGGTGTGATTGTTGGTTAATATTTATTTATTAAGGATGACCTCAAACAAGAAAATGTATATCGACATTTTTAGTTCAATTTCAACAAATACTGAAATATTTTTTAACATTATACTTGTACTGAATTTTTAGTGTTGCTGTACGACTCGTGCTTGCCTAGTTTAACATAAATATACCCTCTAAACATGAATCAGTGGAATTTCACAAATTTTATGTGACAATTCACATTTTATCAATGTGAGAATCGTACTACGCAAAATTATTGTATGAATATGTGAATATCATAGTTCACTGATTTGAACATTGAATATTTGCAGGTGTATTAGTGAGTATTCACAAAATATTTATTGAAATTCACTGATATGTTGTGAATATAGCTTCACTAACGTAATTAATGAAAATGTTACTGATTCATGTTAAGCGAGTACAATTATTTAATATCAATGGTCATAGTTCAGTCGCTTTAAATATGTAAATATAATTAACAGAGAAGACATAATATTGAACAATGATATCTTTCAGTGTTGTAAATTAGCACATTGAGGTCTCGTGGTTTTGAGATCGTTGTCATAGTCAAGGATTCGATTCTCAGCACGAGATCAATGTCTGTTCTTTTGTATTATTTTCAAAGTTATCTAGTTTAGATTGAAATTACAATTGATTTATTTTATAAAATATAGATCATTGTAAGAACAATAGGAATGCTATTTATTATAATATAAGAAGTGTACAAAATTAGACAAATAATTATATATATATATACTTATCAACAGTAAATGGTTAGAATTAGATGTTGGAAAAATTATATTATTTTCATTAAATATACTTACATAATTTTTACATATAGTTTTAAATTAATTTAATATTTTGTACCCAACATTCCTGTAGAATTGTGTCTAATGTTTACGCAAGGAATAGTGTGGCGAATCAAGCTCCAACCCTTCACCTGTGTAGCGGTTTTTCCCAGCAGAACATTAGACTGTTTCAATTTAGTTATATTTAAAATCATACTTTATTCATATATAAACGAAAAAGTTGAACTGAACTGAATCAGCCTGTAAACGTCCCACTGCTGGACAAAGGTCTCTTCTCCATGTAGGATGAATGGTTGGAGCTTAATCCACCACGCTGTTAAACAGCGGGTTGGCAGATAATTTCCCTACCATGAGTAACGATCGCTATCAAATTTCTATGATAACAACCGGGACCGACGGCTTTACGTGCTCTCCGAGGTGGAGATAACCAGAAGAACATACAACCAGACCGGAAATAAATATTTATACAAATAAAAATATCGGCACCGAGCGGGAATCGAACCCGAGACCACCGGCACTATACCAGAACGGTCTGAAAAGGTTATTATTAACAAATTAATTTCATCTTAATCTTAACTATGTATTTAAAATAAAACTACTTAAACGATTTGAATATAAAATGCACATTTTACTTTCATTAGGTAAATAAGTTACCATGTCAACTTGTAAGCAAGTATACAAGGACAATAGCAATATAGAGTTCAAAGAACACGTATACATAGGACTTGTTTGCTGGTAGTTTTCTTAATTGATTGGCAATCAGCCCCTCCCATTCGCGTCACAGGGTGGTTGGCGCCCCCGTACTATGTTTATCTATAGCTGAAACTTTAACGAGGTCATGTCGGTGTGTAAATGTATAGTTTTATTTTGAATTATTGTTATTTATTATTGTTCGTTAAAAAACGTCTTTTCATCCGTCATACCTCAGTACCTGAAGTCGAAGGTCTTCGACCAATGTGTGTTACCAGCAGGGCCGGATTTAGGGAAGGGCAAGCGGGACAACTGCCCCGGGCCCCCACATCAAAGGGGCCCCCACATCCACAAAAGAGGCGCCCCTACATCCACAAAAGAAGGGCTTCCACAATAGAGCCAACCGAGTTGGAGCTGTCCGAAGTTGGGACGACCTTATTTTTTATTTAGTAACAGAAATAGGTGATGACCTTTTTTTTTATCGGTGACGACCTTTTTTTTAGGAATATGTCCACGCGGCAGCGATAATATTTTGGCGTTTATTTTTTCGTCGTAATTTTTTTCTGCAAGAAAAAAAAAAGGAAATGAATTTTAGATCAAGGGGCCTCCACTCCTCCATTGCCTGGGGCCCCCACAACTCTAAATCCGGCCCTGGTTACCAGTGACGATATACGGATTTGAGACGTGGTCTCTAATTATGGGCCTTCTAAACAATTTCCAAGTAACACAGCGAGCAATGATCCTTATCATGCATCACGATGCTTGGTATTTATCTGCAAAATCGAATCAGAAATGATAAGATCCGCGATCGTCCGCGAGATGTCGTTGGATACAAGATGCTTCGAAACAGTCGCTCTATACTCTCTAAACATGAATCAGTGGAATTTCACTAATTAAGTGACTAGACTTTTCACTGTTTATCAATGTGTGAATCGTACGTACCACACAGAATTAGTGACTATTGAATATGTAAATACGTGAATCGTTGATCATTGACTATTTGTATGTGTATTAGTGAGTATTTACTAACTTATTACTGAAATTCACTAATATGTAGTGAATACAGCTTCACTAACGTAATTAATGAAAGTTCCACTGATTCATCTTTAAAAAGTACGGTTCCCCTGGGTGAAGGAATTAAATTCAAAACGTTTAATCGCGAACGAAGACACGGGTACAGCTAGTAAATAATGTGTATATTTGTTGATTTCGTAATTTATTCCCTTCGTAATATCTGTATGGATGTATAGCAAATTGTTTCTGCTTAGAAAGGAGATTCTGTTACGGAGGCGGAAAACTATTTCTAAAATAAATTTTTATCATGACGTTAACATTACCCACGATCAATTACATCATAATTTTTTTTTGGTAGTTGAATATTTTTATGTTTTCTTTAGTTTTCCTTAAAATTATTAAACGATTTTAAAATACATGTTGTTAGTCTATATTGTTATGCTATCGATAATTTTCCTATTAAAGTTTAATGAAAAAATAAGTACATTTACAAACAAAATTAAAACTAAAAATATTAACAAAAATATATTTCAATTCTCATATACTAAAACTCTGATGCCGCAAAGTTATTAAATATATAAAACACAAAAAAAGATTAAACTAACATGAAACGTTAAAGTTTAAAGTATGCTCCACAAAGCTGTTAGCGCTATATATTTCAGAAGCAATTTCTAGATAAAGAATATTTTAATAAACTCATTTGTTTAGTATTACAGGAGCAGGAGTTATGGCGGCCAGAAATAACCAATGGATTTATGAATCACGCAACCTCTCTGCAAGATCGTTAAATATGAAAGGGATACGTAATCGTCAAGTGCAAATTCTCGAAGATGTAATACTACGAACAGTTTATCGCGGCTTCACTCGTATATGATTAACGAAAGTTGAAACTTTATCATGTGTACTGATGAGTAAAACTCTTTAGATTTCTCAATGTAAACTATTATGTGTTATGTGGTAAATAAATTATCTATAAAATGATGATTAAAAACTTATTTCGAAGTCAAATAGAATTTAAAAAAAAAATTGGTTGTCTGTAAAGTCGGTTTACGGACGATCTTTTTTCGTGATAACGTCATAAGAAAACATTGATAAAAAATTGCAGACTTTTATGAATTTAATTCAATTATTATCACTAAGTTACCATTATTTTGTATAATACAAAGAATGAGTTAATTCAATTAATTACATTTTTTTCGATAAATTAACATTTATTTGCACTCGTTAATTCAAGTATTTTATTACTTAAATTATACAGATTAATTACAAGTAACAATGTGCTACATATTAACAATTTATTTACAACTTTTATAAATGTGTGATATTTAAGATCCTCCAATCTGCGTTATTGTTTTTCATTCATACGCCGAACGCTTAGGCCGATCGTGCCTCTCTATTACTTGTTCCGCGCTCTCGCTCGTGAAACGTGACAATAGCACATGAACAATAGTTTGTGCGATGCAGCCGGCATTCATCGATTTACAAGACGTTATCACGCCAAAAATCTAAATCTTTTTTTGTTTTTGTTTTTTTGTTTCTAAGGTTCTCATTCTTGTTTTATAATTAAGAAAAAATAAATTTTACGTAATACGAATACTCTTTCAAATCACTTTTACTTTTTTCATTGTATACATGTAAATATGTTTAACACACAGTCTGTTCCTGAGGTAGGCAATATAATGCCTGTGTTAAGGTAACAGCCGACTGATTTACATATATTTTTTTTAAGTACACATATAAATAATATATAATATATAAATAAATATAGGTATATTACACTCAGACTCGAGTTTAGGTAACAGCCAAACTATTATATTATTTTCTTAACTAAACGTACATAATATATGTAATATACATATTATACATTATACATATTATACATTATACACATAGCCATAAATATTACCCTCGGGTGATAATCGAGCACACTACTGGAACAAAAATCAATGCCTCCAGAGTCATTTGGTGTGACCTTAGGAATAGAAGACCGTGTGTGTGTGTGTATGGTAAACATATTTTTTAATTATTTATTTATCTACCCTGAGTGGGAATTGGACCCGCGACCGCCGACGTTGAGACTACTCGCACCACTACACCAGAACGACGGTTCGTTCTCAATACACTTAAAAAAAAAACACAAATTAGAAAAACTTGCGGACTTTTTCATATATCAATAATAATCTGTCTGTCCTAAATTCTACTTAAAAACAATGATTTTATTTCATTCAAGCCATTTGTCTTTCCTACACTACGTTAAACTTAGAAACGCCTTCAACACGTTTATTAATTTGATAGATGTATTATAATTATGATTTGTCTTAAATACTTCTTAAACTGAAACTAATTGACTAAAACAAAGATGAATAAATAAATAAATGTTTAAGTCAACGTATTTCTGTTAACCCTGCCCAATTTGTTTTATCTACTTCAAGGCAATGTTTTGATGAGTTTGACGTAAGCGGGTGAAACTGTCTTTTTACATTACACCGAAACTTTCCATCCATTATTGACTATATAAGGGCGTGTATATAGTGACATTGTATAAACGTCTCAGCGTTGTTATGTAACCGTTTGGTATATAACCTAAAAGTTAATGTCCCTTACATTAACTTTTAGGTTAACCTTTTAAACCCATTTATACATTATTATTGAAATAACATCATAATACCTTATGTCTTAATATATGATACCTAGAATCATAATATTTTAACCTTTAACTACCGTCGTGCGGTCTCACAGACCGCTGCCGTTTTCGAAACTGCTAGATTTTACTGTTCTTACACTTTCCCCGACCCAACCGTCTCAGTACCTTCGCGTTCAGTTGTTTCGGTGTCGTAGTGGGTAGTGGTTGTGTTGCAGCATGCAGTGTTGGTGAGTAATTTGAGTTTGATCTTGGACCGCGGTCTCTATGACCGCACGTCGGAGAATACGTAACTTTTTTAAATTTGAATTGTGATCAGGCATTTTGTTTTTAGGCTTTATTTTCCTGTAAAAATGTCACTTCCTGGACCATCTGGGATTAGAAAAAGGAAAGAAAATGATTGTTTACAAAAAACGAGGGTAGTAAGAGATTTGCTGCGACAGACCCACGCCTGAGTGCCATGTTAGATTCAATGCTAAATGAAGATAAGATTATAGCATTTTATAATTCCACAAAAGGGGGTGTAGATGAACTAGATAAAAAGTGTTCTATTTATTCATGTATCCGACGAACGAGGCGATGGCCTTTGGTATTGTTCTATCGAATTCTGGACATAAGCATGGTAAATGCATACATTGTTCACCAAGTTCATCATGCGAAAATGGAGAAAGGAGTATTCCTGAAACAATTGTCACAACAACTTGTATTAGGATATATGAAGCGAAGAGTCTGCGCTAAGATACCTTGAGATCTAAATATGAATATGACATGGATACTTGGCCCTGATATGCCAAACCAGGTGGAACCTGATGATCCTGGACAAAAACAGAGGAAAACGTGTGTTTTTTGTCCTCCACGACTGAAAAGAAAGTCATCTTATCGTTGTAAACACTGTCAAAAGTACATATGTTTGGAATGTGCACAAAAAGTTTGCATTGATTGGTTGTAATGTTTACCCATTGCCAGAATTTTTTTCTTCTATAAAAGCATGCTGTGTTATTTTTTGTCATATTCTCTTGTTCATTGGAGACACAAAAAAAAGTTATTTTATTTATTTATAGTTAGTTTAATATTAAGTTAATATTTTTTTTATCACATGTGTAATCTTACTTAATTTTTAAGTCCAAAGAGTTGATTATGATAAAAAAAATAAAAGTAATTAAAAATTCATTCATTTAATTATTTCATTTATTTCATTACACTTCTCTATTTATGAAAAATAAATATATAGCGTTTGAAATACCATACTTTTAATTTTATGAGTAAAATTATACAGCGGTCTCGGAGACCGCACGTCGGCGACGACGTGACAAAAAAATCATGGCGGTGGTTAAAGGTTAATATTATGATTTTATAATCACGTATCATTATGTTAACTTCTTTTTAAGACTTATGTACATTTAAGACTTATGTACATTTAAAATAATAATAAAAAATTAATAAAAAACTAAATCTAAAAAGATTAATTTAAAATTATAGAAATACTGTGTTACAAAACGGGAGAACGGAGAAAACAGAAGGACAGAAGAAGAAAAAGTTTCAAATTTAAAAGCTTACTTACTTAACCAATGTACCTAAACGATTTTATTAACCAAATGAAACGTATTAAGTAATTTGTCCGCCATTTCGACAAAATTTAATGTAGTACGTATTCAAGAAAATTCCATTAATATCTACGACTATCTAACGTAATTAGTTAAAATAAAATTATATAAATTTTCATGTTTAAAATTATCTCAAAATGCATCAACAGAACAGTTCAGCGTTGATAAATATTTTTCGACAATGTTTTTTTTTTTTTTTATTCGACAAAATTTAATGTAGTACCTATTCAAGAAAATTCCATTAATATCTACGACGATCTGACGTAATTATTTAAAATACAATTATATAAATTTCCATGTTTAAAATTATCTCGAAATGCATCAACAGAACAGTTCAGCGTTGATAAATAATTTTTTTAGTTTTACTGATATTATTAACGTTACAAAGTACTATAAGTACTTTTACTATTTTTAATTTTATATATAATAATTATTTTTCACACAGTGTATAATAATTATAAAATTAAGACTGTATACTATTATTGTTGCATATAGTAATAAAAATTTATAGTTTTTAACATTTTAAACGATTTAAAACAATGTAAGGGACAAGTGTGATCTATATTTTTAATTGCTAAACAAATGTAACAGTGTTACAAGTAACGTTTTGAAATATGGAGTATGTATAATATTTGAAAAATGTATCACGAGTATAATGTTAATCTATGTAATGATTAAGTTAAGTTTATTATTTAAGTTTCATTTAAGTTTATTAATTATATATTAAATAAGTAGATTTGTGGTCTGTGCAAGGACTCGCGATATATAGAGATCCTAAGATTAGTTTAAGTCTCGTTGTCTAAATAAGTACGCTAATATCTGATAAGTATAATAATCTAAAAATGTTAGTAAAAAAAAAAGGCATGGGCAAATAAAGCCTGTGTGCAAAACCTTGAACACTTCTCCACTGCGGGTTGACATGATACACTTGTCTCCGAAATTCTTTCGAATTATGCAGGTTTCCTAAATATTTTCCATTATATATGTACATTCATATAATATATATTATATGACTTATAACGATAAATTTTACACTTAAAAACATAGTGTTCAACCTGGATGTTAACCCGCGACCGTTTGAAGTTGATTCACGTTACCTGTCCTCTAGACGATTTCGACCCTTATTTCTCTTCGACTCTTCAAGACCTCTTACAAAATTATGTGGACATTAGTTATGTAGATATAGTACTTGTATTGACAGTACTAGTATTAGTAGACGTTAGTCATGCTATTATACGTTAAATCAAAACGATGGGGGAACCCATAGAACGATAATACTAACTCATTTTTAAAAAAATAAAATTTATAATACCGTATTTGTAATATTTAAAGTAGCTTTTTATTATTTTAATTAACTATAGTTTTGATGGAACAAGCATATTTTTCAACATATAATTTGTAACTTATAAAATAATCGGTAGGTACATGTATATGTAGCGTACCTTAGTAGATATTAAATAAAATTTAACATATATTTGTCATACTTTACTGCCCACATTTATTGCCTACAAATAAAACTTACATACATATAAAAGAATTCCCAGATGAACAGATTATTCAAATTAATCCCAACTAATAAAAATAAAAAAGTTATAAAAACTTTTAGGTCAATTAAATTTTTATTCAACTCACCCCATCGCTTGCCAGTTCTTCCTAAGAAAGTTCTTTCTTCAGGATTCCATATCGCGTACTGTATCCTCTTCAAGAAGGGCCTCTGTGGAGGTCGTCTACAGTAGTTGACGATTCCGTTAGGCTTGTCCGCGCCCATCGTGCCGGCTGTGCGAAGTGGACTGAGCGCTACGAACTAACACAGATAACTTGTTGCATAGATAGGACTGCTATGAAATATTACTGCCTACTTTCGTTTTGTCTCTCAAAGATTTTAATTTAAAAATTGTATTTAAAAATGTATTGTAGGTAATTGTAAAAATTGTTCGAACTTTATGTTATGTGGGCATTTGCTATTTAATTATTAAAAAAATAAATTAAAATTGGAATTATCTACAGTTTTGAGTGTGATCGGTTGCAAAAAGAACGATAAGTCAGTTAGCCAAGTAATCAGTGACAAAGATTATTATTGATAAATATAAAGGTGCTAGATTGTTAGTTCTTCGGTTAAATCTCAACAACATTATTCGCAAACGGACCAGCTTTCCCTTTGATTTTTCATAAATATTAATAAATTAGTGGGCTAAATAGTCATTGCTTGATGCTGACTAATCACCGAATATAAATATAGCCCAATAATTGACATACCCTACTAGCTGACACATACGAGGGTGCGTTTTTAAGTTCGCAGAATGAGAGAGTTGGAGGGGGGTGATTAGGCTCATTCGGATCGTAACGTGTTTAGTGACTCATAATTAGTATAATACGATAAATTAATATAATACGATATTAAACTATAAGTCTTTGAGCTATTGCCAACCAAGCAACATAATCAGGAAATAAAAAATTTACCACCGATGATGAAGTTAAGGAGGCAGTTTCAGCGTATTTTGAGGACAAAGACAAAACATTTTTTATGAGGGTATAAATAAATTAATTGAAAGATCTGAAAAATGTGTCCGTCTTGCAGGTGAATATATTGAAAAGGAAAAATAATTTGTTTTTTTTTTTATTTCAACCCCTTACCCTTGATTCCGCGAACATAAAAACGCTCCCTCGTAAATATTTTATAATATACTATGTTTAAATCAACTAAACAGTAAAAAATGCAACCTCGACTGTAATAGATTAAATCTTGTACACTCTTCGATAAGAAATTTCTCGAGATTATAGAGCTTGAAATGTTGTCTTCTCTGAAACGCTTTATTAATAGATAATTATTTAATAGCAATTACTACAATTACAATGACCTTTATTCTTGAAATAATCGCTTGAGTGTCCGGGTAAAAACCTTTCAGTTTACCAACTGCACAAAACTGCCCAAGGCCTCTCACGTTTTGTTACGTAATTTCCCACCGGTGATAATGTAATATACGTTCATCAACCTGTAGTTAACAGGTGCACTTCGTGTACTAATGCCCGTGTCGAAAAAAAGTTGACATGGGCAATACAACCGTGTCAAACCATGGCAACCATTACTTGACACGGGCGCAACGGTTATTGCGGTTAGTTTGCAAACTCTTGTCAACCAGTAGTTGACACGGGCAGTCGAGAGGATAAACATCTTACAGTGACTACAAATTACACATCAAATTACTACTACGTAAGATTCCTTTGCTATAATTGTTGTGACAATTCTCTACCTTCTTTATTTTTATTATTTTTTAAATACAAATAATATAAATTTTGTTTTATTCATAAATGTCAAAAAACAACTGAGTTAATTAGCAATATTTTCATACCTTTTCAGAAATTGCAAGATCTCATAAAACACAAAATTCAATCTTGCGACCTAGAACCAGCCAGATTTCAAAATCCGCCGAGATTTCATTTATATAAGTAAAATCTTATAAAACTATAGTTTATGGTTATATAATATATAGTTTCATAATAACTATACAATAATAGTGTTATTTGTCATTTAGTCAAATTTGTATTATAAAAGTTAAAGAAATTTACACACATAAAATATTAGACTCATTAATCGTTGAACTAACGCAATTTTAAGCAAAACTTGGCTTTAAATATTTTTTAAATTAATTTTAATAAGTAATAAGAAGTAATATAATTCACGATCAAATCACGTGTTTCCCTTATTATGTTAACGTCTACGTAATTATTCTTTGACAAATACCTCACATCAACCCAAATCTGCCCATAACCAGAACTCCGCCCAGCCCTACCAATTAGTCCCTCACCTCGATAGTGATTAGCTAAGTGAAATAACATTCAGTATTCACTTTATAACTCAATTACGTTACTGTAACTACACTGATTTTAATAGCTTTTTTTTTACATAATAAAACACATTGTCCAAGTTTATTTTAATCATATTTACACGTTAAGGGTCGAAAATACAAGTATATATTCATTATCTTTACAAGTAAGTCTTCTTCTGTGTGGTATTTTACCAGGATCTCAAATTCTACTAGACGACATGGTTGGTTTCACCTGTGCTGTTGCTGAGACACGATGCCAGTAAAAGACCAGCGACAAAACAAAATATCGCAATATAACTTAACAACAAATCAAATGGATAACAAAAAAAATATAACGAAATAAAAATCAAGATATATTTATACCAATTATAACATAAACTCAAACGAATTTTACCGTACACCATAGTCAAGTCAACGATACAAAAATAAATTTAACATAATAAATTAGGTAAATAATGAATCCTGTACAAACTAGGTAAGAACATAAATCATATTTTTTACTTTACACTTAAAATGCCTATTTATATATTATATACAGTGATATATTATAAAATAATACAAAAGTTGATGTACGAGTATGAGGATAATACAAACAGAACCTAATCAAAATAGGATAAGTAAAAATATTTCTGTTATTCGTAGGCCTGTCTACTTGTTCGCGTGCTCTCTAAACATAAATCAGTGATATTTTTTTTTAATACTAGAGGAGGCAAACGGACAGTCGATTTACCTGGTGGTAAGCAAAAACGACATCCACGACACCCGCTACATCAGAGGATTAGCGGGTGCGTTGCCGGCCTTTAGGGAGTGGGGGGATGTCACACCGTATCTGTGGAGGGAAGGGAAGTGATAGAACAGGTAAAGGAAGGGATGGGTCACCGGATCTCTCACAAACCGAACGAAACACGACGACATTGCCGTCATTTCATGTCGGTGTTAAGTGAGAGCGAAGTACTTCCCCGGGCGCGCCGGCCCATTCAGCTGCAAGCTGCATGGCGCTACTTCGGTAAAATTTCACTAATTTTAAGTGACTATTCACTTTTTATCAGTGTGAGAATCGCACCACGCAGAATTAGTGACTATTCAATGTATAAATATGTGAATGTATGTGTATTAGTGAATATTCACTTATTTGTTATTGAAGTTCACTTATATGTAGTGAATATAGGTTCCTAACGTAATTAATGAAAATTTCACTGATTCATGTTTAGAGAGTGCGTTTGCTTTTTTGTGTGCCTATACGATTAATTGATACAATAAAACCAAAATAATATTAACTATAATGAATTATTAAAGAATATGATTATTATTATAAAGAATGACTGGTAAATTACTATCAATATTTAAGGAGAATACTCTGTACATGATTCTCATTCGAATTATGTAAAAAAATTGGTAAATATTAATAAACTTTTAAGTAAAGTAACTCAACAAGTATCCAATTATTTACGCGTCGTCTGGACACCTTAGCAGCTAGCTGCACTTTCGACATAAAAAAGGTACTTTACCTACGTCCAAAGGCAGCCATGTGTTAACAGGGTAGCAGGATAAACAAGCATGATCCAGTCCCCCTTAATACTTTAATCCTGGCTTAGGATAGGCAAAAATAATAAGATATTTTACTCGTTTAAACAACAAATTTGTTGACTAGGTAAATTATGTGAACTTTGGCAATCTTTAGATGTGAACAAGCGCCACAGTACAACACCTGTGCATTCATTTATTTGAATTGAAATTTATGAAAATTTGGTCAAAAATTAAGTACCTATTTTTTTTTTTTTTACATAATTCGAATGAGAATCATGTACAGAGTATTCTCCTTAAATATTGATAGTAATTTACCAGTCACCTGTATATCTAGTCGATAAACGCAGTTTTTAATGTTCAGTTATATTTCGAAATAGCTTCTTGTCGATAGTTTTTCTGTAGCTTGTAATTTATATTCTTAGGAGTTACTACGTATGTTAGCGCTTTAGACAGCTGATTTATTCGATAAGGAACGACATAGTTTAATCTTCTTTTAACTTATAATAATAATGTAGATATCAATGTAATAATAATCATGTAACATAGAACAAACGACTTTCGATGGTACATAATCTGCATAACAGATATGATCAGGCAAGGATATCTAAAGCTTCTCTTTAAATTTAATAGCATAGACGTTGTGACAGAGATGTCAATAATAATAATATAAGAGAACATCATGTCTTAGAATGTTAACCACCTTTAAGATAAGTTGGTGTGTTTGACAAAGAACAGTGTAGAGCAAAAAAATGACATGGATATTCAGTCGCTGTGTAATTAGTAACTGATCTGGTTGTTTCCATTTTCCATTCCATTTTTTTACCATTTCCAATTTGTTTAATAACTCCTTGGATTAATCAAAATAGTGTTAGCATTAAAATAACAAGTTAGCTAAGAACTGAACTGAAACCACCTGTAGACTTCAGAATTTTAATTTATGTGTGTGAGTAAGACTTACAAGGACAAATAGCCACAAAAACAAACATTTGTGCAGATACAAATATCCGCTCCAAACGGGAATCGAAACCGCGACCGGCTTCCGTATGGAGTAGACTACAGGTGTGAAAAGGTAGTAGTAGGTAGGAGACGATTTAGGGAAAAGACGGTTCTCTTTAACCTCTTTGTTTATAATTTACTAGCGGCCCGCCCCGGCTTCGCACGGGTATTTAACTAAAATTTCAAAAAATATAAATTTATATTTTTTATCACCCACACCTGCGTCGATATTGGAAAATATTTCATAATAGACGAATTGAGTTCTCAAACGATATTTTAGCCCGCAACTTTGTTCGCGTAGAAGTCGAAAATGGTTCTAATAGGATTTTTATTTGTTTTTTTTTTACGTTATTAATTTTGTTATAACATATAAATTATTATATTAAAATATTTGAATACTTATAAAATATAACAATCTTTATTATAGAGTAGGGATTTAAAGTTTAAATAAAATTTTGACTTTGACTTTGACTTTGAAACATTAAAAAAAAAATTGTTATAATATTTTATGAAAACGAAGCTCGGTCCAAAGACCAAAGTCTGGAGAAAGTTACACGGGAGTATTATCTTTTTAAAACGAAATCGAAGTACTACACCTTCCTTAGTATTTCTTTATAAACAATATTTTTTGGTTTTCTTTCGGGGTGCTAGAATCACCAGGCTACTCTGGAATATGCCACATACAACTGGCTGTGAGAGAAGCAGCTTTCGCTTAAGTATACTCCCGCTTCAGTAAGAGTTTGACCTTAAGCTTTGTTTATGGTAAATACATACTCATATACACTCATATCACCATTTCCT
The DNA here is from genome assembly GCA_036937285.1 of Euphydryas editha. NCBI lineage: Eukaryota > Metazoa > Arthropoda > Insecta > Lepidoptera > Nymphalidae > Euphydryas > Euphydryas editha. Next base: position 1,788,003 of record JAUPFZ010000006.1, read on the forward strand.
ATTTTAAGCAACAGGTCTGAGAACTGTCCGGCAGTAACATCTCCCCTTAGAGTCCATCATTCTCATATTTATGGTGAGGCTCAGTTCCGCCACTGCAGGCCACAAATGCTCCTGTACTGTAGTGTATTGTATCAGCCTGTAAACAACCCACTGCTAAGCGAAGGCCTTTTTTTCATATAGAAGAAGGGTTGGAGCTTAATCCACCACGCCGCTCCACTGCTGGTTAGCGGATAATATCCCATTTTTTTAACGATGGGAAATGCATTTACGCATCCCGCCGCCCGCAGGCGACGGTTATGTGGGACTCGCTGGCTGCGAAGCCAGAATACCCACTGAAACTCATCGACCGTCTGCGCCATAGTGGGGAGCCACGGGATCGCTCGCGCATACAACCGTGACGCCACGACGTTTGGCCCGGCGGCCCCTCCGTATGTGTTTGGGGCCGTTCGACTGGTCCACTCTGCTAATTCAGACAAGTACCAGGAGCGGCCCCAACACTAAAATCTCCGCGCCCTTTCGGCGCCACTCCCACACCAGCCGCAACTCCCGTGCTAACACTCTCACCGCGCTTTCGCGCTCCGTTCACCACTGGACTTCAGCTAACCCAGACGGCGAAACCCAGCTGATGGGTCCACACATCAGCTGGTCCAGGGGTTCCAGTGCCTTGTGCACCTCTGCGTCCAAACTACCGCGCTTTCGCGCCACCGAATGGAGCGGGAGAGCGAGTCATCTCCCTCCTGTGCTTTCGCGCCCACCGCTGCTGGTTTTGGTCCGCGGGGGGCCGATAATATCCCTACCATAAGTAACAATTATTATAAGGCATCCATGATAACAAACGGGACCGACGGCTTTACGTGCTCTCCGGGCCACGGTGGGGAAACCAACTATACACCCAGACCTGAAACAAATATTGGCATAAATACAAATATCTGCCCCGAGCAGGAATCGAACTCGCGACCACCGGCATTGAGGCGAGGCGTTAAGCCACTCGCACTACTACACCAGAATCTCGAACCGGTTATCAATGCTTCGTTCGTTGTATCGTTGATATAATTACACCACAAGTCAATACGATTTTGCCTCTTAGATTTGAATAAACCCGCAAGTAATTATTTTTTAAATTTTGATTGACTCGCCACAGTTGGTAGTGACCCTGCTTACTGCTCCAGGATCATGGGTTCGATTCTCGCCTCGAGTTTGAGTGTAATATGTATTTATTTCTATATGTATTATTTGTATGTATATTTATAAAAAAATGTATATCAGTCAGGTGTTACCTAAAATACAGGCATTAACTTGCCTACCTTAGGAACAGACGATCGTGTGTGTATGTCAAACATATATTTATATTTAATAATAGTCCAAGACAGCTTTTATTTCCTCCTTCTTAGTTTTAATGTATGATAAAGTTAGGTATATGATTTATAATTTTTTCTTATCTTGTTCCAACATTAGTCCGTGGTGCCAATCTGTACTAATTGGGATGTTAATGCCGTATAATTCAAAAATGTTTCCAAGTTCACATTAGTGTCTTCTATATCTGTATCATTGTGAACTACAGATGCCTTGCTGATGAGTTATTCAGTTTAAAACCCTTGACTTAAAACAACATCAACATTGAAGTAAAAAATATTATATAAAACACTATTTTACAATAAAGCGATCACACGATATATTTACAACTCAATTTTGTTACTTAAATTACTTTAATATAAAGTCTTGCCTGTTCCACCAGGAGCACCCAAAAAAACATATCACCTACGCCTACGTCAATACTAATATATAAATATTATATAAAAGACGGATTGAGTTGTGAAACATGTGTCAAAATAAAATGTAATTTAAAAAAAAATCCTAAGGAGTGTTTATATCAAAATAACTTTCTACCCCCTTTTAACCCCGTTAGGGGATGAATTTCGATAAAATACGAAACATGTCTTCAATAAATTCTGTTAAAGTATATTTATGCAAAATTTGAAGTAGATTGGACCAAGGAATCACGTTGTCCCATACAAACTTTGCCTCGCTTTTTCATCCCCTTAGAGGTAGAATTTCGTAAAATCCGTTCTTAGCTGACCTCTACTCGGCAAAAGAAATATTCCTACCAAATTTCAAGTTTTTAGGTCTCATAGTTCCAGAGATATCGTGATGAGTGACTATATCTATAGAAAGTCTCCTATATATATATAATAAATAAGATTAAAGTTCAATTTATGACAAATGAGACAGCGACGTTTGAAAAAAAGTAGGGACGAGAAGGGAGATCGTTTAAAGAAAGAAATTATTGTAATAAGTAGTAGTTCTTTTATTTTTCATTTCTATTGATTTTATTTTCTTATTAATGGTTTTGTTGATTTTGGTTTTTGTTGATAATGTGTAATAATTTAAAAAAAGAATTATCAAAATCGATTCATAATTGACGGAGTAATCGCGTAATAACCAAAAACAACAAACATACAAAATAAAACAGACGAATTGAGAACCTCCTCCTTTTTTTGAAGTCAGTGAAAAATAAAAATGCGTAAATAGTTTCTAAATTTTATTTAAATTATGATAATTATTTTTCACTCAATAATAATAACAATCATCTCTGTTGTAAAATCTAATTGTTGTGGTTCATGAAATTATTGTAATATATATTTTGGATTTTTTTAAACATCTAAATGCGAAAAGCTAATTTAAAAAAAAATTAATTTGCGTGTACTAGCGTACACTCGTAAGAAGTGAAACTTATAATAAAAACAGTTTACTTTTTATACGATCGTAATTATATGAGTCCTGTGTTTGCGTTCGGACATATTTATATTCGAATTACCTACTCACTATAGAATACATCATACAATAACTGCAAACTTCTATATTGTGATACTTAATTTCACCACATGATTTCACTCAAGAATCTTAGAGATTGCTAGCACAGTGGCTGCCAACGCGAATTGAATTTCGTATATCGCTCGAGAGCTGCAAGTTCAAAACCCTGCGAGAGCCACATTTTCTAGCATTCAAAATTTGATATTTGATTTATTTAGTTTAAGTATTTATTTATATATATAGGATTTCATCTACTACCACTCGGAATCTTCCTTGCGCATGTGTTTATTGAAAAACGACTGAAATACGCAATAATCAAGAACAAGATGGCGCGTAACGCAAGATGGCGCGTAACGCAAGATGGCGCGTAACGAAAAAATCTTTCCAACCCCGATAAAGAAGTTTCACTTCAAAAATTCTATATATTTTTAAAGTAACACAGTAAATCCAAAAAAAATTTTTAATGGCCAGTTTTAAAAGCCATCAAAGGCTCATACCTTAAATGTCAGAGCAAAACAGTTTTCTGCATACATTTTTAATTAAAAGTCTTTGTGACAACAAATAAATAATACAAATAATTTACCAATAATTAAACAAATAATTTACCCTCTTTCGTGTAATAAATTGTCTCACTGTTAATTAATGTTAACAATATTTCTACAAAAATCATAAAAAAGCAAAAACAATAGATATTAATTTCTTAACGTAATTTTTTTTTTTTTTTTTTTTTTGTCTGTAAATTGTACCTACGTATCGGTGTTAATACTAATAAAAATTGTTCATACTAAGTTAATAAATATTATATATTAAAATTTATAGGAATGATGGATGTATATCATAAACAATTATCAAATGACTTTCGATCATAATTTAAAACAATCTACATTAAAATAGGATAAAAACTCCTAAAATTTGTTTCATAGAAAACATTATATATGTATGTATGTGTGACGTGATATTTTTTTTTCTTTATTTTCTTTAGGGACTTTTATACAGAAGTACATGCCAGTCCCATCGTAGCCTAATTCTAACTAAGTAATCAAATGAGACTTATGAATCTGAATAAAGTAATTGCCTCTTTAGATGCTGGACGAGCAAGTATACCGTGGAACATTCCAGTGTCAAATTTATTCAAATTTATAATTCTTATAATGGCTTCTCTACCCGATTGAAATTGTACACATTCAGTTAACAAGTTTTGTACATCTTGTGACGTGATATTATTACACCGCATACAATAAAATTGTGAACCGTGCATAAATGATGAAGGAAATATATGAATTAGGTTAAAATGTTATTTAACTTAAAAACGTAACAGCTATAAGTTCCTTACCAATTTTTGTTTACAAAATACGGTACATATATGTGTATATATATTTCTTAGCCGCGCTTAGTAAGCTTTCTTTTAACAGCCTAGCCATTAAATTAAGTGGAGTATAATGGTTCAACTATGAGTCTGAAATACATTAAGCGTCATATTCCACATTTATGATGCTTAGACCGTATGGTGACCGGCAGAGAAAAATAGTCACGACCTCTTTTTTGTTCAAATGTCGTAAAAGGCGACTAAGGCTATAGTGATGGGAACAACTGTACACTAACCAGGATGGTGATGGGCAGCAGCGTCCCTATATCCTGCCACAACACACTGCGCTCGCCAACCCGCCTGCCTACCAAGCATTTTTTTTTTTAAATGTAAGAGGGGGCAAACGGACAGTCGTTTCACCTGGTGGTAAGTGTACACGACATCCATAGACACCTGCCAAATTAGAGGATTAGCAGGTGCGTTGCCGACCTTTCAAATGGGTTTTGAATTTGGTTTCAACCAAGCATGGCGAGTATTGGCAAACCCTAATCATCAAAAATAGGCATACGTGCAGCAGTGGGCACTATACTGTTAACTAAATCCTAATTAATCTGACGAATCTTAGATTTTAATTGGTTTTTTTTATATAAATATATTTTCAAACAATTTTCTCATTTTAAAAGAGATTAAGTGATACTTAAAGCATCCCAATCAATAATTAACGAAAGAAAATTGATTTTGAAATTTAATCACATTCCTGTAAAATTATAATTCTTACAAATAGCTTAATAGTTAAACAATCCTTAATTTTTTTAGTATCTAAATTTTATACACTCAAATTGTAGACATTTATTAAACACTTCATTTACGTATGTATTATGTATTAACAAATTTTAAGACTTCTACATTCCTAGTCGACGGATCACATGAATTGATTAAATGTTTGATATTAACCGATATAAGTTCCAACTTACATTTATAGATTTTTTAAAGTAAATGAAGATTACAATATTATATTAAAAAGATAGTCTTACTAAGAAAACATAGCACATTCTTCCAAAAATAATTCGGATATATACTCGTACTCGTAGATTAGGATGAGCCAAAAATAGTCTTCTTTTTTTCAGTCTCAGTACAAAATATTATAGGATATATATTCAAACGAAAATTCTATCAAAGAGACAGCTCCTAATTTCAATTTTAAAAGGTTCTCCGTGGGATTTTAAGTTTTCCCATATAGAAAACACTGAGAATTCGGTTTTAAGGGGGTGGTCGGGATTTATTGCAGTTAAAGAAATTCATATTCAGCAAAAGTACTGCGATTTCTCGTATTTAAAAAATATGCATAGAAATCTTCAAGATATTTACTGTTTCGGTGAAATTACGAAAACACGATAGAAATAACTTCATTCGATAGAAAATAATCACAAAGTAAGGTCTTTGAAATGGTTTGAAACGGTTTAAATAAAGAAAGCAAACGAGCAACCACCTAAAAGTTTTCTCAGAATATTAAACATGTTAAAATTGAACTATTTGATGTTGGGTTTTCGATATTTTTGTACTTTTCATTCATGATTTATCAATATTATAATTTGTCGGTTACGCCATCCATTCCGAGCGATTTCAAATCGGTTCTCCTTCACTTACTCGCTGCGTTCGACAGTGACAGTCTAAACGTGATGCTAAATAGACGTGTGTCGCTTTAGTCTCCAAACGCGCTTCGTATATTCACGAAAATACAGAACAAATACTAGTAAAATGGGCAATAAAGAGCTAAAAAAAAAGAAGAGGAACCAGAAGGGCCCGAAAAAATAAAGGTTTACATATGGTAAAAGTGCAAAGGTAAGTAATAAATTATTATAATTTATTAATTAACTAGTTAATCAATTGCTGTTAGTGTACCTTTATTTCACTAATATCTGCATTGACAGCGTTGCTTTGTGGTCTGGCGACAGAATCAAGTTTTTGAGACGTTAGGTTCGATCCTCAAAAAATTTTTAGTTTTGGTAGAATTATGTTTTTGTTTATTATTTTTTTTATGCAGCTACTTGTGTGTGTAGGAAAAATACTTATATATCTTACTTATTTTTTTAATCAATTTTTTTTTACCCGACTGCGACAGAAGGAGAGTTATGTTTTTCGAGTGTATGTATGTATGTGTGTATGTGTGTATGTGTGTATGTGTGTGCGTGTGCGTGTGCGTGTGCGTGTGTGTGTGTGTGTGTGTGTGTATGTATGTATGTATGTATGTATGTATGTATATATATATGTATGTATGTATGTATTTATGTATGTATGTATGTATGTCCATTTCGCGGCGCCCGCAAATGGCGGAATGAGGGGGGGGGGAGTTGAATTTTTTTTCTTACTGTAGCAATATGGGTATCAAATGAAAGTTAGTAAATTGTTATATTCTTTTTAGTTTATAATAAGAGTATTTTACGCAGTCGGGTTTTTTTGATTTTTTTTAATTAAGCATACTTGTGAAATAAAGATCATACTTTGATATATAATTAAAATTTCCAGAAAACGACGGTGTATTTCTGAAGATGATGCAATAGACACTGGAACAACCGCTACCACCACTCGCATGTATGTACAATTCGATGTAAACCGAATATTATTGCTCGCGTACGGTGGGTCACTCGCTAAATATAAACCACCAGTGCAATATGAGCTAATATCACTATGGATAAGCTCGACGGGGAACTGGCAGAGGAAGTCGCAATCGTCGGCCGCTGGAGTCTCCCGCCGCTTTCGGAGCTTGGGGTGGATGAGGCGGCTAGCCGGCTCTGCGACGCATTCACTGCTGTCTGCAGAGCGGCCATGCCGCCCACGAAGCGTCCATCCCCACGGCGGGCACTCTACAGGTGGTCGGCTGAGATAGCTGGCCTCCGGGCCGCCTGCAACGGGGCCAGGAGACAATTACCCGGAGCAGGCGGAGACGCTCCCAGGACGTGGACAGGGACGATAGGCTGCGCAGGATCTACGTGTAGAAAACGAAGATCCTGCGGTAGGCCATATGCCGAGCCAAGGAGGAATCTTGGCTGGAGTTAGTTGGGGGTCTGGAGAGAGACCCCCGGGGCCGAACGTATAATTGGGCGCGGAACAAGCTCCGCACCCAGTCGGCCCCCATCAGCGAAACGCTCCAGCCGGACCGACTGGGGAGGGACCCGAGCGCTTTTTTCCCTCAGAATGGCTCGGCAGATGCCGGACGAGGAGGAGGGTGTTCCGCCACCCGTCACAGAGGCTGCAATGGAGGCGGTGATTACCCGCCTCCAAAATAAGAAGAGGGCGCCGGGTCCAGACGGGGTGCACGGGAGAGTCCTTGCGACCGCTCTCGGGCACCTCGGCGACAGCCTCCGGGAGCTATTTGACCGCTGCCTGCGGTCTGGCCAGTTCCCGGGGGTCTGGAAAGACGGTCGGCTCTGCCTATTTCCTTAGGCAGGTCGGACCCCGGACTCGGCTTCGGCGGTGCGACCGGTGGTGCTGCTGAACGAAGCCGGTAAAGCCTTGGAGAAGATAGTGGCCTCCCGGCTCGTTCACCTGGAGGAGGGCTCGGGACCCGGACTTTCAGAATCCCAGTTCGGGTTCCGAGCACGTCGGTCGACCGTCGACGCCCTCAAACGCCTGCGGGCGGTGACGGGTGAGGCGGAACACGGAAGGGAAGTGGTGGTCGCGGTGTCGTTGGACATCGCGAACGCCTTCAACAGTCTGCCGCACGCGGTGATACGGGAGGCACTAAAATACTTCGGAGTGCCCCCGTATCTAAGGAGGCTGTTGGAGGCGTACCTTTCCAATCGAAGGGTAGGCCTCGAGAACCGGTCGGGGTCCGTGGAGTGGTGGCGAGTCGGCTGCGGTGTCCCGCAGGGATCCGTTCTGGGTCCGATCCTGTGGGACATCGGGTACGACTGGGTCCTGCGAGGCCGCCTCCTCCCCGGGATGAGTGTCATCTGCTACGCGGATGACACCCTCGTTTATTCCCGGGGACGAAACTACAAGGAGGCGGCGCGGCTGGCCGAGGTCGGACTCGACCTCGTGATCAGCCGCATAGAGAGTTTAGGGCTTCGTGTCAGGATTGACAAGACCGAAGCCCTGCTCTTCCGCGGGACCGGTCGCAAGAGACCTCCACCGGGGGCTACCCTTCAGGTTGGAGAGGGGAGAGTCAGGATGAGCCCGCAAATGAAGTATCTCGGGCTCATCCTGGACGGAGGGTGGACCTTCGGCCCACATTTCGCGATGGTGGGACCGAAGGTCGTGAAGGCGGCGAGTGCGCTGGGCAGACTCCTCCCGAACCTCGGAGGACCCAGCGCCGCCTGCAGGCAGCTGTACTCCGGAGTCTGCCGGAGTATGGCGACGTACGGTGCCCCGGTTTGGGCGGATCGCCTCACCGCGAAAAATAAAGCAGCGCTGCGCGCTGCGCTGAGGGCAATCGCGGTGAGGGTGATTCGGGGGTACTGTACGGTATCGTGGGCTGCAGCTACTGCTCTAGCCGGCGACCCCCCGTGGGAGCTCGTGGCGGAAGTTCTTGCCGCTGTATACGTGTCTTACACAAATTGAATCAATTTTAAACTCCCGACCTCTAACTCCTCTGTCCTCCGATCTTCTTGACTTCTCTGCCTTAACACCTGCCCACTTTTTGATTAGACGACCACTAACATCTGTACCTTATCCACAGTTAACAGAAATCAGTATCGGCCGACTAGGACGCTTCCAAAGGGTGGAGCAGCTTAAACAACATTTTTGGAACAGGTACCATACGGAGTACATACATCTACTGCAACAGAAGACCAAGCGGTCTACATCTTCCAGTGACATTAAAGTAGGATCTCTTGTACTCATAAAAGAAAAGGCCCTGCCTCCTCTATTGTGGTGTCTTTGACGTATTGTGCAAGTGTAGGTATCCAGGAGGTGACGGAGCGACGAGAGTGGCGGATATCAAGACAAAGAAGGGCACGATACGGCGCGTCTTCAACAACATTTGCCCACTACCTCTTTGAAGTTTACCCTTCAACCCGGGGAGCTTGTTCGAGCGATATTGCCCGCGCGCTGCGACGGGGATACAGCGGGTAGCAGGCGGGGGCCGTAGCACGGCCAATAGCTCCACGCAGTACGAGACTTGCATCGGGACACCACCGGCGACGCACGTTTAACCTATCTTATAATATTATTTTTGTACGGTCAATATACCAGCCTACATACAGTCCACTAGTCTTATTTATTTCTCATTTAGTCATAGGACCCTAACAAATAGAATAGAATTTTATTGAGAGATATTTATACACTGTTACACATAAAAATTAAATAATTTAATACACAATAAAAGAAATACTTAAAAAAAAGGTAAAAAATATATAATAAATAATAATATATAATAAATATATAATAATATTTATACAAAAAAAAGAATAAAATATACGTAGTTCAATTTAAAAAAAATAAACAAAAGAAGTATTTGTGTATACAATTAAAGCAACAAACATACAAAATTACAAATACATTTAATACATACAATAACATAAAAAATTACAAATACTTAAATTAAGTTACAAAAAAAAAGAATTGACAAAATATATAATATAAATATGCGCTTGAATATGATATTGTAAAAAAATTACCGAGAGCCCTGTCGTACCTGCTAAAGTTCTGGTCGTAGACATCCATATTGCAATCTAGGTAATAAAATTTTGTAAGTAATACCAGCCCTCCCATATACTTACGTACAACATACTTCCATAAACATTATTTTTTAGAACTGAAGAAAATATTGATATTTTGTTGATACATATTTTGTTACCTGCTTTATGATCAACGGTCGTAAGTTTACAGATGATTTTATTACAAAATAAATGTTTAGTGGATATTACATAAATTATTTTCAAAAGATTTTTATTATTATTATATTGTCTAATGTCACTTTTAATTTTTGTTTGTTTTTTATAGTTTTATTATTAAAAGTCATTTTTCATAAAAAGAAACTTTACATTTAGATTGTGTATGTAATGGGTTCGCATTAGGAGCAAAAAACGAAAAAGTTTTATAAATATTATATAGAGGGCTCGGAACCTAAAATTCCTTATTTAGCGAAGAGATGGCGTTAGTTAAAAAGGTTCGTTGAACCTGTGCGTTCGGGCAGCGAGGGGCAGGTAAGGTGTTGGGAGGAGATGCGGAACTCAAACGCTCAAGGTCATTCGCTCATCTAAGCCCCTTAACAGTATTTTCTCCTGCAAGGTGTGAAGGAAAAAAAATTTTTTTATTTTTATAAAATGAATGGAGTAGACATTTTCAAGTATTACTGCTGCATTTAAAGTATTAAATTTTTGAGAAAAAATTTCATTGAGTCATATCAATCCTCAATATTTAAGTGTTTATGGATCTTTGAAATTTGTTTTTTTTTTTTTTATTCAGTGTTTTTTTTTTTGCATTTAACAACTTAAGTATTGAAGATAGAACAAAAAAATTAGTGTCATTTTTATAGTTCGTTTGACGCCCTATAAAAAAGTCCTCACAATTTTTTCATATCATTAATAACAACAAAGTTACAGACTCATTAAGTTTCATTTTTATCAATTGCGGGGTAAAACGCTAGAGCTAAATGGTTAGAGGGCGCGGGTTGCGAATTCTTTTGAAAAATTTGAATTTGAATTCAAATATTGGCAGTAATAATAACTATAATTTTATTTAAAAAAATTATAATTTTAGCAAAGCATCTAATAATGAGTAAGTAACGAAAACTTTAAATGTGCATTTAAATGCCATCAACTAATAAATATGACAATAAGCATCTGTAAAGCAAGTAATTAAATTGATTTCTATAATAAAAAGTTGTAATTCTATTATTAAACAATTGTAATTTTTTTTATATCTACATACTAACTCATCTTATAACTGTTAATAAACTAACGTCATTATTTTTGTTTATTTATGAAAAAACTGATGTAAAAACTTAAGTTTATTTTATGTGCTTATTTTTCATCAGCGAACGAATTTTTTTACAATCTTACAGTTATTAATATTTGGCTACCAATATTAAACAGTTTTTTCGATTTATCAAAGGCAAAACTGAAATTTTAAAAAATCTGTGGTTACGCCATGTTATTTTAGAACATCTTAACTATAACATATATTCCACAACTGGAATAAAGCCCGGTTCCTATATTCAGAAAACTTGCTTTTATTTATTTGCTTAGGAACCTGACGTTTGATAATATTTATAATAACCATGTTGTCTATCCTACCCATACATTTCTACTACAGTTACTACGTTCTACGTAGCCCTCCCAAAACGAAACCTCTCAGCAAATTAATAGTTTTTTATTAGTAATATTTTAGGTCACAGCTGGTTTCAAATTAAACGGATCGTAAGCAAAACGAATCATTATCTGTACATATGAACAGGACACAAATCATCTTAGAATACCTACCAAAATAAGCAAGAGTGCGGAGCGTGAAGTGAATTTATAAACTTTAGTAATTTAATACATAAAGTAAAATACATACATATAGGTCGATACTTACAGCTCAGTTAACATAAAGTAATTTAAAATGTAGAAGCTTAACTGTGTATAATAAACTAATTTTATCAAATCTCTTCTATATTCTAATGGGTGCTGGAAGAAATTCCTTCTAGGGATAAAGAAATTCTCAAGTAATTGTATTTTAATTACATGTAACTTAAAATATTTTTTACGTATAATTAACTGTTAAATTACCAAAATAAATAATGCAGAATTAATATTCCATAACTATATTTTATATAATTATATTCAATATTATAATGTGATTAAGTATAGTTTCTAAAACTTATTTACGATTTATCTAAGATATTTGGGTATACGGTAGTGTTAGCAGAATAAGTTTTTTTTTTTTTGAACGAAGTTCTTTATGGGAAGACGAGAAGGGGTACTCTAGCCGGCAAAAATCGTCGGCTACGCAAAGTTAGCACCCCATGGAAGGATTTTTGAAATCAAAATGACTTTAATCGATAGGTCTACGTTAGGTCTGTATAGGTCCACCAAAATTTTTGTTAGGTCGCCTATTTTTTTTAATAAATATTTTTAATAAATAGGTCTATTTTTTCAACAAAAAAAAAAAAAAAAAACCTAACAACCTAAAAAAAGACCTAATAACCTTTTATTGATAGGTTGTTAGGTCTTTTTTTTTTTTGTTGAAAAAATAGACCTTTTTATTAAAAATATTTATTAAAAAAAATAGGCGACCTAACAAAAATTTTGGTGGACCTATACAGACCTAACGTAGACCTATCGATTAAAGTCATTTTGATTTCAAAAATCCTTCCATGGGGTGCTAACTTTGTGTAGCTAAAATCGTCCGTGAAGAGTATGATTCTTTCGTTTAAAATACTCTCAAATAGAATTCTACAAAAGAAATATTCGAAACTAAAAATCAATATTCACTTCATTTTCAATATTTATTGTTAATTGTAATTGTTTAAAAACCAATTAATAATTAATTTACCAATTTTTTTTTTAAAGTTACCAATTTGGTAGTTTTATTTCTGAACTGATATATTCTTAAAATGAGCTGGCGCTATCTAGTGAAGACTTCAAAACCTACGCAGCAATAATCCCTCTGGACTTGAAATTTTGAACTACATGATTATAATACTGCTAAATTAAAAATACCCTGTTGTATTACTAAATGACTTGCAGCTGAGTGTATTATGTAATTTTATAGTTTAGTACGCAATGGATTTCCATGTTTTTTATTTTAAGTTTACGCATCCTGTTACATACACTCACTATTTATTCTTAATTGTAATTATTTAAAAACTAACTAATAATTATTTAATTAACCGATTATAAATAAAAATAAAAATATATTTAATACATAAAAGCAGCACGTGTTTTTGTTTGGTAATATGTGTATAATTAACACGTTTTTTTTTTAGTTTTGTGGTTGTATGTGTACAATTTATGTACGGTTACTTTAAAAAAATCGAATCACAAACATATATATCATATTTTAGTTACCATAAAGCTATAGTTTCTATAATAGAACATGATTAGGATTAATTATTATTCCTGTAAATAGCTGTTTCCTTGTATATAATTATTATATATTTCTATGAATCATTGTGAATAAAATAAAAATGTTAAGAGAATTTTGTAAAGTAGTTTTTGATTTTTGTCATCGATAAAAAAAAATCATACTAAAAAATTTATACCTGAATAATTATTTTCTTTTTATCTCGATTAGAACTTGAAACTAATATTTATATAATAAGGAACTTCATTCCTATCTGGTGACCCACGACACCATCCTTTTTTCTTTTTCAGTTGAAATCTCATCTAACATCATCATCTCATCACCGAAACATTCTTCTCTAATATCAAAATAGGTTGAATATATAAATTATATTAACAATATTAACTAAATAGTTGTTGATTTAAATTCAATTTCCATTTTAACATTTGAATCATTGATTCCATACGAATTTTTTAATTATGATAGGTATATCCAATAAGTCTAAATAACTTTAGTGGTTTTCGTAACATATTAACTTTTTTTCAAAATCATCCAATAATAATAATTAATCAAATTTTATATCTATTACATTTTCAATAATAAATATCAGTACAACTAAAATAACTAATTGTTCAATGTATTTCTATATATACAATATTGAGTACAAAAATTATCAATTATTTAAAGTTTAATATCAAAACTTTAAAGAATACATCACTATCATTTAATCTAATTTTAGTTTGAAATGTCTGTTTTAAATAAATTATTATTATTCTATTTTAACATTTAGATGGGAACGTTTTTTTTTTTTTTTTGCAGAGATTACATTATTTTCAACCAGCCTCACTATTTGATCAGCTTTCTAAGACATATCATATCGCTCTCATCAAGTAGGTTTAAAATACATTTTGTATCTGCAATCTGACAATTATCAACTAATTATTTCATAAATAACTACATAATTCAAGTTACTAAGTAGGAGTAGTTCTTAATATCGAATTGTAAATTGTAGTCATTCTATGTTTTTTTATTCAACTAGACTACTGGATTTTGTACTATAATACTAAGGTACTTCTGTAGCGTTGACAGATGTGTTGTCATCTATTTGCAGCAGTATGCGGACGTAGCCGGACGGTTCTTTAAGGCTCTTGTTGTAGATAATGTTTTTCGCCCACGCCCTGCACCGTATTATTGATAGGGTGTTTGCTAGAAATAATAAAACAAGAATTAGGTACGAGAAATGATAATAGTATTTTGTGTCACAAGGGACGAAATTACTACTTTCTGTCCCGCATGTCAAATTGGCAAACATGCATATACTTTTTTTTTACCTTCCTAGGTCAAAAGTTCGGGTTTCGTCCCTGTGACGCAGGCAAAAAAGTGTTACTTTTGTCCCGCTTCACAGAGACGAAAATCGAAATTTCGGCATAGGTAGGCTAAAATAATATACTTTGTTGCACACCAAAACAGAGAACAAAGTTAAAGATAGAAGCTTAATTCATTTTAAGCTATACAACCAGGCGGTCTTATTGCTAAAAAGCAATTTCTGCCAGACAACCTGATTATATTATCAAAAAAGATAGTGCTAACGTACTCGGTGGGGTAAGCCTAATAGGGAGCACCGGGCTGATGTACCCCTGATCATTGAGGTAGGGATAGAAGCGCCCGGACAAACCGCGCCCCCATGGGTACTCGATCTTAGTCAAGTTGGAATGCTCCTCCCAGCAAGATATCCATATCTGTTGACGCTAGAATATTGAAAATATATAAATATACTAATTTAATTGAAAAAAAAAATTGCTTTATTATAAATAATTATAAATCACAAAAACTGTTAAATTTTTTGATATTATTGCAACTTTTTTTTTTTTTTGTAGGTGTAACTTTTTTTGAGAGAACTACTGATTTTGTATTTACACATATAGAGTGTTTATTATAACTACGACACGAAATGCTAATGCACTTTTGTATTTTACTTTTCTTATTACATTAAAACTTATGGCATGTCAAATAAGAATAGAGTAGAAAAGTTACTAATGTTCCACTGGAAAACTTTAACGTACTTCAATATCTTGTAAGCTGTTGATGTATTCAACCAAATCGCTTGACATATCATTCGGAAAATCACTAGCGTATATTTGTGGTTTCCAGCCATAAACCTGCAATAATAAATAAACAAAATAATTCTATTTATTATTCCTTTTTAATCAACATCTTTAATTATTAAGTCCCTCACGGCGAGTTGCACGAAACCGTCGCTAACTTTCCGTTAGTTAAGTTGCAATTAATCTTAAAATTAGTTGATCTTATGATTAATTTAAAGCTGTTGGAATTAATCATCCGTTAGATAGGTCCTTAATTAAACTAATTTTTTTTTTTTGTTAACTTAATCAGATGTAGGTTTCGTGCAACAGATAATCACGATTCTTGTGATTAAATTAGTTTAATAAACACTTAAATTTAAAATTTGTTTCGTGCAACTCTGCGTCAGTATTCCAACCTATATCTATGCAGTGACAAAGCATTAAAATCATAAAATCAGAATGGGTAAGGGTATTTTATTTAAAATATTATTGGTAAGTATAATAGTTTTTTTTTTTTTTTGAAACTTCAGATAATATGAAATATAAATCACAAGGTAAAGTGCGAAACTCATTAAAATAATAATTTAAAAATACAATTTATAGTTGATTTTTTTTTTCTGATTACCTTATTTAATTTTATGAAAAAACAAGGAGTATCTGGGTAACCGAAATTATCTTCCATCGTACATTCTTTCTTTGAATTGAACCACGTCTCATTTGCGTAAGCTGAAATAAAATAATAGAAGTATTCATCATACTGTTTTTAACCTACTTAAAAAAATTAGAATATCATCAACGTAGTCGAAGTCAATTAAATAATCATTATTACTATTATGGATAACTCAAAAACGACTCGACAGATTTCCTCCTTTTTTTTAAGTCGTTTAAAAAATTGATTTTTTTGCTAAGTCTATTCGTTCAAAAGTTGTTCGAGCTCAAAGTTTAATTTTTAAATAATTATTATCAATATTATCGAGTATAATTATAAAATAAACTTTTAACTATATGATAGAAAATTATACAATGCAACAAAATGATGGGTTTGATTACTACAAAGTTTATTTTCTTCTTTTAAGTGCATTGAAATAAAGCTGGTTTTTAAAAATATTTTTTAATATATTTTTTATCGAAATTTATTTTCACAGGTCAGGTCCAATGACTGCTGCATATGCCAACCATGTTATGCGCAATCATATTTTTATGATGTTAACAATGCTGTCAATTATAGATTAGGTCGAATTTCGATCACTGGGCGACCACTAGTCTAATATAAAAGTAATGATTTAAGACTTATTTCGTGGTTTGAAGACATATTATTATGTTTAAAACGGGTACATACCACGATATAACACAGTAATTTTGTGTCAATATTTCGACCCAGTTGCATGGATCGTGGTCACGACGGGACTACGGTGTTGCGAGGTGTTTAGCTGGAACTGTCATGGGTAGTAGCGAACTACTCTCTTTCTCGTTCTCTTCACAGGAACATCGCGAAAATTTTGGCAAAATACACTCACAATGTCACTTTTCTCTTTTGATTTCATGCGGCGCTGTTCTGGTTTGCATAATTCTACCACTGGATTCCACATACTAGCTAGCTTAAAGCCATCTTCACGATTGAAATTCCGGTGTTTGCGAATTTCAATCGCTTCGCGCACTAATCTAGGTATGTAGCGGCGGTCTGTGGAAAGAACTCGGGGGTTGTGGAGTTCAATCCAGTGAATTGTTCCCGGCTGTAGAATATGCTCCGCGATCGCAGACTTCTGTGGGTCGTTGTTTCTTACCGCTTTTATGTGTTCAGACACACGGGTAGATATGGGTCTCTTGGTTTGACCTATATATGAGCTGCCACAGCTGCAGTCGATTTTATACACTCCTGGACACTGGAATGGCAGGCGATCCTTTGGAGAACGCATCATCTGGGCAATCTTTTGTAAAGGAGTAAATACGGTCTTGATATTGTATTGTTTCTTCAACAATTTGCCTATTCTGTCAGTCACCCCTTTAACAAAAAGTAGGTAGGCCATCTGTTTTTGTGTTTCCGAAGGACGCGTCTTCTAATTACAAGTTCTGTTCTTAACAGGCTTGTGACCATTCCATTTTAACACACAGGCACAGGCACATAAACACCTCGCAACACCGTAGTCTCGTCGTGACCACGATCCATGCAACTGGGTCGAAATATTGACACAAAATCACTGTGTTATATCGTGGTATGTATCCGTTTTAAACATAACAATATAAAAGTACAATAATTGACATCACATTAAATTCAATTTAATAAAACAAACTAAATTATTAGTAAGAATTCGGTTTTGTAAGAACGAGAATAAATTAAATCCAATAAAAGTGCAATAGTTTGTTACAATAAATAATCAAATTACATAATCAATATTAATAAAAACAATAATTTTTTTTATTTTGAGAATGTCAGTTGGATGTCAACTTCAAAATTTTGCTCTCTAAATTTTATTTTGATATATTTCTATTTTGACCATATTTCTTTATTAAATTGACATCTAATTGAATAAAAAAATTCAATAATCTCGGAAATATATAAAATTTTCAATATTTTTTAAAATGTTTTTCGTTTTTCAGATTTCCTGAGCGTGGCGTTGCCGAGCAGAGACAGCGGCCTGAGGTAACAGCCGGCAGCCCCTACAACGGGTCTCCGTGCTGACGTCGCCGCAGCAACGCCTTTATAGTGACTCTATGTGTGTTTAGTTAAGTGTACAGTGTATAATTTAATAATAGGTATGTCATACAATGTTTTAACAACCAACGCATCTCAACCGGAACTTTTGACATGTCCCCAATGCACTAACGGAAGGTTGTTTAGAGGCCGCAAAGGCTTAAAAATTCACATTTCCCGTTGCCACAGCGATCCCTTGGTGCATTCATTGCCTATTATATCAGATATTTCTACAAACATAACCAGTGATATTAATTCGATTCCGTTCGATAAATTTATTATTAAATGTCACCAAAATATACCGCTCGTTAAACGAGTTCCTAGAGGAGCGAGGATATCTCTAGCTAGATCTTTATCAGCTATTATTCAAAAATGTTTTTCGGACACTGATTCGGCCTGGCAAAATCTCTTTTTGTTTTCTTATAAATTTTTACATGCTGATAAAACCAAAAATGGTTCTTTATCAGCTAAATTAAAACAAAATAGCTTATTAGATACCCCGATTATTATTCCTAAAAACTCTGTACGCCCTTTATATTCTGACTCAAAAAAAATTGTTGAAAATAAAGCAATGGATGGAGATCTTAAGAATGCTGCTCGCATTCTTTTCTCTAGCGATACCCTCGCACCGTTTGATAACAAAACGCTGGAAGCCTTACGCGAAAAGCATCCGTTACCAAATCCGGCCTCGTTGCTTCCGGATCCACCCTGTTCAAATAATGTTTTACAGGTTAAGGATGAAGACACCTATGCCGCAATTATGTCGTTCACAAGCGGCTCTGCTAGCGGCATAGACGGCATCACACCACAACATCTTAAAGATCTTGTGAGTGCTTCAGCTGGGGACGCTGGCAGGGCTCTCTTGAATGACATAACTAAACTTTGTAATTTTATGTTATCTGGTAAGGTGACTTCATCTTTTTTGCCACATATTTATGGTGCAAGATTATGTGCATTTAATAAAAAAGACGGTAGCATCCGTCCAATTGCTATTGGGACCACATTTCGCCGCTTGGCGTCTAAATTAGCATGTAAGCACATAATCTCCACTCTAAAAACAAAGTTTGAACCAATACAGGTGGGTTTTGGAATTAAAGGAGGCTGTGAAGCAGCAGTTCATTCGGCCCGTACCTTTTTAAAAGGAAATGAGGCGGAAGTGCTGCTGAAAGTTGATGTAAAGAATGCTTTTAATTCTTTAGATAGAGCAACCTTGCTTAACGAAGTCTCATTAAATCTTCCTGAAATTTATCCATATGTTTGGCAATGTTACAGTTCACCATGTAAATTACTCTTTGGCGAAAACACAATTTTCTCTAATGTTGGCGTTCAGCAAGGGGACCCACTAGGTCCGGCTCTTTTTAGTCTAGGTATCCACAAATGCATTTCAAATTTAAAATCTAAATTTAACATATGGTACCTAGATGATGGAACCATAGGAGGCAAAGTAGATGATGTCATTGAAGATTTAATCAAAATTAAAAACGAGTTCGATAGCATTGGCCTTAAACTAAACTTTTCGAAATGTGAAATTTTTTTCACAGATATATTATCTCCTAAAAAAATTAATTTGGCAACGGAATTATTTTATAAAATTGCACCTAATTTGAAAATACTTCAAAAAAATACACTTTGCCTTCTAGGTGCTCCACTTTTTGATGAAGGCATAGAGTCAATTTTAGACAGTAAAATTAAAATTTTCCTGGACAATACTGACAAATTGGGTACTCTAAATTCTCATATAGCCTATACTATTTTGAAATATTGTCTTTTTGTCCCAAAATTAATGTACATACTTCGCACGAGCCCAATTTGGAAATTCCCTGGCTTGACCGATAAAATTGATGCCACTCTAAAATGCTCTTTAGAAAAAATTCTAAATTTATCTTTTGATGAAAATTCTTGGACCCAAGCTACTTTACCAATTAGAGATGGTGGCATCGGCGTGAGAAAAATTTCTAGTGTCGCTCTTCCTGCTTTTCTTGCTTCTGTACATAGTATCAAAGGTCTATGTTCCAAAATTTTAAAATCAAGTTCAGTCCAAATTACAGATGCTACAGACGCAGTAGAAAACTGGAAGTTGAGGTGTCCTAATGACGATATCCCCAAGGAAGTTACAAAACAAAAACTTTGGGATGCGCCATTAGTTCACAATACTCGTGAAAATTTGACGCAAAATCTTACAAGTGATAAAAACCGTGCAAGGCTTCTAGCTTTATCAAGTAAAGAGTCAGGTCACTGGTTACACGCAATGCCGTCAAAAAACCTTGGGACACTTTTAGATAATGAAAGTTTTCGAATTTGTATAGGTCTCCGGTTGGGAGCACGTCTGTGTTTTGAACACAGATGTCCGTGCGGAAAGGAGGTTGATTCTTTCGGACTACACGGCCTTTCTTGCAACAAGAGTTCAGGTAGGTTTTCCCGCCACGGTTCCCTGAATGAGACCATTAAAAGGGCTCTTGCCACCATCGACGTTCCTGCTCTTATTGAGCCTACTGGAATTAGTCGCGATGATGGCAAGAGGCCTGATGGTTTAACGCTGATTCCCTGGGAAAGGGGACGGGCGCTTTTGTGGGACGCAACCTGCGTCGATACATTGGCTCCGTCTCATATCAGGGAAACGGTTGTAAGAATGGGAGCCGCTGCGGAGAAGGCTGAAATGACTAAACGGCACAAATATTCGTCACTTATCCAAAGTTATATTTTTGTGCCGTTTGCAGTCGAAACACTTGGACCTTGGAGTAGCAGTGCTAAAAATTTTCTAAAAGAATTAACCCCACGACTCATAGCCTCCACTGGTGACAAGAGGGCTGGTGCATTTTTTGCCCAAAGAATCGGAATTGCGATTCAACGGGGAAATGCTGCTAGTATTCTTGGCACCATTCCACGCGGACATGATTTATACCAAAACTGTTTGTAAATAATTATTTTAAGTTTTGAATTGTAAATATGTATAATATTGTAAAATTTCTGTAATAAATTTATAAAGTTTTTAATAAGAAAAAAAAAAAAAAAAAACAATAATAATTCCATCAATTCAATAATCTACAGTAATAGAATATGAAAAAAAAATTAAAACCTAGTAAATAAAACTGAAATCATATACTTAATATAGAATAGCAATCACAGGTTAATATTCTATTATTATAAAGCTGAAGTGTTTTTTATATTATGTAGTTGAAGAAATTATCTTCTGGATCTACACATTTCAATTATTTTTGCGTTAAAAAGCCTGTTCTTGAGGAAGTTTATTCTAAAAATCATTATGAAATCAGGTGAGGCATCATGTTTTAAATAACATTACTGTGCGAATGGTATCTTAATTACTTACCATCAACAAACTCCTGTATTTCTTGAGCAAATGTGTTATATGCTGTACTGTTGTCAACGCTGTATTTTACAACGCCATCTAGTGGTTGAGGTCGGGATGAAACACCTGGATTTCCACCTGGAATTAAAAAAAATATTACCCTAAGTTAGCAGTCCTATATTTTAATTCAGTTGTTTGACGATCGGTTTCGAAGTTTTAACGTGAAAAAGTCACAAAAATTAATCCATCGATTCACTTTGAGAATATGTTTTGGCGCAGTGATCATAGCGAATGGATGTAGTGCTAGCGGTTGAGGTTTCGAGTCTCTCTCATGACAAATGTTAGTAGGTTATAGAGATACTCGTCGTATTCAGGACGTTTATTTATTTATTTATTCACACTTTTTGCACACCAATACAATATAAAGATAATACGTAATAATCAAACAAATCACAATGCATCAGTTGCATCAGGCGGCCTTATCCCTAACACAGCGATCTCTTCCAGGCAACCTTTGGGCAGAGGACTAGCGTAGAAGGTGTGGGTACTGGGTAGGGGCGCAAAACTATATGAACTATATGAACAAATATTAAAATAAAGATAAAAATAAAAATCAAAAACGAAATATACATAAAGATTATGTAAACATACGTACACACACACACACATAAATACATACAATAAATTTGATCATCGAGATTCAGGATGATAAATACATTTCTTTGACAAGTTTTTTAAATGTTATTATTGATTGAGCATGTTTTTCAATGAGTTCCAAAGACGACAGGCTTCAACAGTAAAGGATTTAGAATAAAAGGAAGTAGAGTGAGAGGGAATCTTTAAAATTAGTTTATCATTCGAACGGAGCGGTCATTCCTGAGTATCATAAAGGAACTCAAATCGGAAAAGGATAGAATATAAAGGAGAGATAATATGTGAGTATTCCTGCGAAGTCGTATCGGAAGCCACTTGAGTTTTTTTACGAAATTCAGAAACGTGGTCATATTTGCGAAGTCCAAATATAAACTGAATATCTCTATATTCAGTTTGTAAGCGATCAAGTTTATTTAGTTGTTCCTCATTTAACATAACACGTGTCAGCATAGTCAAGGATTGGGAGATGACATATATGTTTGTGTTGCGAGTGATCCTGGAACCCAGACACAGGCTTTCATCCAAATGAAACACATTGAAAATCAGAAGTTTATTTTTATTATTGTTACTACTTTTAGCGTTCTCGGTATATTTTTACTGATCTAATTTAAATTAATATCATGGAAGACGAGGTTGAACAACAAAGAACAATGAGAGGTTAACAGTACTTAACAGTATATCAACGATATATTTTATTACACCATTTGATATAATAGCATAATGTTTAATATTCAAATAAACACGTCCGTAATATCTTATAGTTCGCGGTAATTAATATAAGCGAGTCTAATTACCCACTTCCGACGATTACCTACGCGTGACGTAGCGTACAGTTACGGTGTAACGTTAGCGTATTTTTTACGGTTTTACGAATCAATACTGCGAATGTTTCTTCAATTATTTACATTTACAATACAATCATTTTTTTAATTATAAATTAAAAAAATTGCTTTGAAAATTATCTTATTAACAATGTTAATTACAAAAATAAATGTCAAGCTCTGCAGATACCTAAACACTTTCATAATCTATCGCTGACAATAAACAAAACCCTTACACAAAATTTACATTATTAAACTTTCCTTAAATCGTTACTCAAATAAATAATATTTTATATAAACTTACCAATCAAAGAACTGTCAAGTATGAAGGTTGGTTTCTTATCGTCGAGGACGTAAAACAATCCGCCCATACATATAGCGAACAGCAACGCCAGCACCGCGTAGAAGACCAGGTAAAAAGTTATCGCTATCCCTAAAAGTGAAAATTAAGATAATAAATTACATACAATCTCTAAAATGTTAAGTATTGTAAATTGCACCATTTTCTTGTTTATTACAGTATATTCATTTTTATATGAGTGCAATAAAGTGTTTATCTATCTATTTATCTATCTATCTATCTATCTATCTATCTATCTATCTATCTATCTATCTATTTATCTATCTATCTATCTATTTATCTATCTATCTATCTATCTATCTATCTATCTATCTATCTATTTATCTATCTATCTATCTATTTATCTATCTATCTATCTATCTATCTATCTATCTATCTATCTATCTATCTATCTATCTATTTATCTATTTATACTATACAATATTAATAATTCTGAGATAACGGCAGGTTTATCAGCCGAACGGTGGAGATATTTTCTTAATATTTCTATGGTCTAGACGAAAACCATTCTGAAACACAGCATTAAGATCGCATAAACGCAACACTTCGGCTGTGCTCGAGAGATTGAAGAACGGAGTCGAGTACATTGAGGAGCAAAGACGTATATACACCGCCAACCGTTGTGGTGTATTGGTGCGAGTAGTCCTCTTAATGTCGGCGTCTGTCGTGGGTTCGATTTCCGCTCCGGGAAATCATTATTTGTAAAAATATTTGTTTCTGTTCTGGGTGTACATGTACATACACTCTAAATAATACCATTTTCCATTTGAAAAGGATCATATATGTTTTCTTCTACAAAATAACAGTAACTTTCGCCATTATTATCAAACAATAATTATAGATAATATGGATATAACACTACGGATTAAGAAAATAAATGTCACGATATTTTTTTCAAATGAAACAATCAAAAAATCAAATAGCCGAACTTGGTTCATATCAATTGTACTCTCTAATCACGAATTAGTGGAATTTCGCTAATTTTAAGTTACTATTCGCTTTTTATGAATGTAAGAATCGTACCACGTAGAATTAATGACTATACAATGTATGAATATGTGAATATCAGAGTCCACTGATTTGATCATTGAATATGTGTATGTGTATTATTGAGTACTCACTAACTTGTTATTGAAATTCACTGATATGTAATTAATAGAGCTCCACTAACGTAATTAATGAAAAATGCTTTGATTCATTTTTAAAGAGTAGTATTTTTATTAAAATTGAATACGTAAACAAAAAAAGTAACAAAACAAACGAATAAGTAAATACGTATCAAAATTTATACCTACTATTTTTACGTTGAGTAAATAAAATTAATAAATAAACTGCGAAATTGTGAAACTCGATGCTGAGTAACGAACTAATGAATACACGAACGCTTTACGAAAGATCTTTAAACCGAGTGACGTCAGTTCGTCTAAAATCGAAACGTAGGGACGGAAATAGATTCGTTATTTTGTAAATAATTCGCCGACGTCGATCTAGAGGCGACAATGAATTGTAGATGGTTTTATTGTTTGGGTGTATTTTTGATAGAAATATGTGTTTGAAAAATTTTTGTGGATCATGAAAAAGAAAAAATGTTTAAAAGACTCATAGAAGAATATTGACCAAATTCAAACACATCCCTTGAATATAACTAGATGACCGGCATGGTCAAACGCATTTGTTATTATCTATACATATAAAATGCTTTGTCCTGAATTACTGACTGAATGACTGACTGACGGATCAACGCATAGCCTAAACCGCTAATCGAAGAGACCTGAAACTTGGATGGTGTGCTTTTTGTATGACGTAGGCATCCAATAAGAAAGGATTTTCCGAAATTCTTCCCCTAAGGGGGTAAAAAAGGTGGTCAAAGCTTGTATGGGACAACGTGATTCTTTGGTCCAATCTACTTCAAATTTTGCATAAATATTCTTCAACAGAATTAATTGAAGACGTATTCCGTATTTTAACGAAATTCATCCCCTAACGAGGTTAAAAAGGGTAGAAAGTTATTTGCAGCAGTGGGTTGTTTACAGACCGATACAGTACAGTACAGAAGCATTTGAGGCCTTCGGTGACAAAACTGAGCCTTA
Source organism: Euphydryas editha (assembly GCA_036937285.1). Classification (NCBI taxonomy): domain Eukaryota; kingdom Metazoa; phylum Arthropoda; class Insecta; order Lepidoptera; family Nymphalidae; genus Euphydryas; species Euphydryas editha. The sequence continues at coordinate 1,813,117 of JAUPFZ010000006.1, forward strand.
CCATAAATATGAGAGTCCATCTGAGGGTAGATGTTACTCCCGGAAAATTCTCAGACCTCTTGCTTAAAATAGGAAATGGTGATTTCACGGAACTGGATAATAATATATAATGTAATAGTGTATAATATGAGTATGTATTTACCATAAACAAAGCTTAAGGTCAAACTCTTAAGATAGCGGGAGTATACTTGAGGGAAAGCTGCTTCTCCCACAGCCAGTTGTATGTGGCATGTTCCAGAGTAGCCTGGTGATTCTAGCACCCGAAGGAAAAAAATTGTTTATAAAGAAATACTGCGGAAGGTATTTCAATTTCGTTATAAAAAGATAATACTCGTACTCCCATATAACTTTCTCCAGATCAAAGGCCGAGCTTCGTGTTCATATAACAAAATTTAACAAAAAAATATAACAAAATTTTATTTTATTTTAATATTTATTTAACCTATAAATCTCTATAATTCAAACATTTTAACTTTATAATTTATATATCATAACAAAATTAATAACGTAAATAATCAATTAAAAATCCTATAAGAATCATTTTCGACTTCTACGCGGACGAAGCCGCGGGTTAAAAGCTAGTTATTTATGTAAATGCAATTTGTTTTTGAAACTAGGTAAACCGCGAATGATATCAAATAACTGACCAAAACCAACACGGGTTTATATTAACGATAGTTTCCAGAGCACATGATCAAATTTATAATTATTAAATAATTACTAAATTGACAAATTTTAAAAGTGTAATTGGTAAAATTATTTTAGGTTCCTCTCAATAGAATTTACATTACAAAATCGGTGGTAGCCTTACATGAGCACAATGCATGATAGTATAATGACGATTCAAAATGATTTAAATAAGGAGACGACGAAATTCACCTGCGTACCGGACGAATTGATTGAAACCCAGACTACGCCATTTATCTGAATATGAATTTCATTTTATTACAGTTTTTATTATTACTACAAGAATAATATGCCACTATGACACTTTTTGCTATACAATACAAAAAATGAACTAAACCGAACTGAATCAGCCTATAAGCGTCCCACTGCTGGGCAAATCCTCTTCTCTATCTAGAAGAAGGTTTGGAGCTTAATCCACCACGCTGCTCCACTGCGGGTTAGCGGATAATATACCAACCATGAGTAACGATCGTTACCAGGCATCTATGATAACAACCGGGAGTGACGGCTTTACGTACCTACTCTCCAAAACACGGTGGGGAAACCAACAAGGACATACACCCAGACCGTAAACAAATGTTTGCACACATACAATGCCCCGAGCGGGAATCGAACCCGCAGCCACCGGCGTTGAGGCGACTACTCGCACCAATACACCAGAACGGTCGTCACTACAAAAAAAATTTTTTTTTTCTCTTCTGCTTCGTGGCAATCTGTTTTTCAACAATAAGCCACTTCTTTGTTTGATTTCTCAGTTTATGTTTTCCTCAAGAGCCATACTTGTATGAAAATTTATTTCACGACTCCCTTGATAATAAAATATTTTTTAATTCTTTTATTTCCTTGAAGACTAATTTATTTCGGAAATATCATAAATAACAGATCATTTTTCCCACGTCTTTTCTTAGAGGTAAAATATAATAAAGACTCTGAGCTTAAATTAAAATTCTATTCATTATAAATACGAGTAAAGTACAAAACGTTTGACCTTGTAAACACAAAGTGTGTTTGAATAAGGGGCATGGGAACGAGTTTCATTGAAATATTTCAATGGGTATAGAACATATATGAGAGGGCTGGTTAATGAATAAAAAAATGTTGTGTTATTATTATTTTTATGTGGATTTTAAAGCAGATGTCAAATATCTACTTGAACAGCCAGGATAACTACTGAAACATGAGAAAGGAGCATAAAGCATAAGGGGCGGTCTATATTGTAATACAGGTCACTCTTCATATATTTTCGGTATCGACTCGATCTCAGTATAGTAATGTGTAGAAACAGATTTTAATAGCAATCATCCTTTTTTTTGGCCAGTCTTAAGTCTGGTCATATAAGATTATTTTTGTGATTGATATGATTTTATTTTTGTAATTTTTATTCTATAATTTAATTTGTGTTGTATTTCTTTGATTTTGTTCATTTATACCTATTTAATTCATTGTAGAAATTACTATTAGTTATTGTCTATATTAATAATATTATCCATCTTGCTCTGATATGTGAACGCTGTCACCTACAAAGGTGCACACATCAGAATTAATTTGCATTTTCTATTACAAAAATATTATAATGTGTGTACTGTTGGTGTCCTATTTAAATAAATAAATAAGATTGTTACTAGACAAGAACTTAACAGTAACGGACTTTTATACTATATCACTAGCTCTTTCTTAATATGAGTAAAATTCCACCTACACTATTTATCTCTTTTTACCGAACTGAGACTGGACTTAGAACGGTGTGAGAATAGATCGAGACCAGATCACGATCGAATCACTGTTGGTTTTATAGATCGGCCTTGACAAGAAGCACTATAATGCTTTAAATCAAGTGTTATAGCTAATATGACAAGATTAGTGCAGGAAGTCGTATCAAATGATGCTGGTAATATGGACATTTTGTAATTGACGTATCCGTAGTGTGTCTTGTTCTGATTTATTGTTATTGTCTTTTGTCACAGTATAGTAATATATACAGTATTCCAACGTCATACAAACGGCCTCGATCTCGGGATGCACTCGGAACGCAAACAGTCGCGACTGTGCCGCAGTGACAAACGGACCGTGTGTTATTTGTTATTTTTTCACTGAAAATAATTCCAATTCGAATTTAATATGACGAGTAGGATTTATTTGTGCTGTTTTAGTTGCATGAATTCGCCAATAACGCATCAAGAGATAACTTTTTTTAGATTACCTAGAAACTCTGAAATGTAAGACTATAAAATAATTGTACGTACTAATAGGTAGGTACATAATGTGTGTCTTTTTACCCGACTGCGACAGAAGGAGGGTTATGTTTTTCGAGTGTATGTATGTATGTATGTATGTATGTACGTATGTATGTATGTATGTATGTATGTATGTACGTATGTATAAATAAATAAATAAATAAATATTAACCAACAATCACACCACGTTAACCTAGCCCCGTGGTAAGTTCGTAAGAACTTGTGTTACAGGTACTAGGAACGGAAATAAATTTAAGATATAAATACATATATACATAAATACACATCCATGACCCGGTGCAGACATCTATATTCGTCATACAGATTATCTGCACCTGGCGGGATTCGAACCCGCGACCGCTGCGTAGAGTGTCCAGTTGCCTGACCACTAGGCCAGCCGGCCGTATGTATGTATGTATGTACGTACGTACGTATGTATTGTATATAATATGTATATAATACGTATATTCTATATAATACGTATGTATGTATTGTATATAATATGTATGTATTATCTATACAAATAATAAATCTGTTAAAACCTCCGTTTTATTAATACACTATATATCATCAAGAATAAATTTCAATAGCGCGTATTTTTTTGTATCAGCGCCATCTCTTATCGTGTTTTTCTCTGATCACGTATCACGTAAAAAGTACAAAACCAATGTTAATAACTTTAATACATAAAAATTGGAAATAACTTACAGTATAATTTAATTTTTGTTTCATTGTAATTAAATTTAAAAATAAATATTTAAGAAAATAGAAATAGGTACCTACGCCGCCAACGCCATCTGGTCTAAGGAATCTTTAAAACTCACAAAACTTATATTTGAGTTATTATTTTGTTAAACTTAAAAGTTTACTAAATATGTCGAATAGGAATAGAAATCGTTTTAATATTTTAGATAAACATCATTTTCAATTAATATACTATTATGTTAAATATTAATTATGTTAAATGTCACTAAATATAAAAACGATATTCTACAATTATACGATAGATGGCGCAGATAATTTTCTGAATCGCGCTGACCAAAACTTGGGCCAAAAGAATGACACTCGCCCGTATTTAAAAATCTGTTTTTCTTTTTTGTATATAATTAAATACTTTAGGGTACTACGGTCTTGATTGTTTGTTCGTTGTTAAAATTTTAAATCTTTGGTCGTTAATTCGTTATTTGTTTGTTGATTGTACAAAGTTGGATGGTTATAGCTATTTAAGTTGTAATCTATATATATATATATATATATATATATATAAAGTCGTGTTAGTTACACCGTTTATAACTCGAGAACGAGTGGAACGATTTGTATGATTTTTGTGTTTTTGGATTTGTCTTCGTCGGGAATAATACCTACTTATTAAAATATGGTATTCATCAATGAGAAAATAATTAATAAAAAAACAGTTCAAATGTTTCATCCGTACTATCTATATACATATATATGTATGTATGTATGTATGTATGTATGTATATAGATATAATAAATCTGGCACTCAATCCGTCTATTATAAAATATTTTCCAGTATCGACGCAGGTGTAGGTGATAAAAAATATAAATGTATAATTTTTAAAATTTTTGTTAAAGACCCGTGCGAAGCCGGGGCGGGCCGCTAGTATATAATATGTATGTATGTATGTATGTAAGTATGTATGTATATATGTATGTATGTATGTATGTATGTATGTATGTATGTATGTATGAATGTATGTATGAATGTATGTATGTATGTATGTATGTATGATTGTATGTATGAATGTATGTATGTATGTATGTCCATTTCTTTGGCACGCCCTACAGCCCAAACGGCTGGACGGTTTCTGACATATGAGATGTCGTTAGATTTGTCTAAATTGTAGTAGTGACATAGGCTATATAAATATTCAAAATGGCGCCCGCAAATGGCGGAATGAGGGGGGGAGTTGAATTTTTTTTCTTATTGTAGCAATATGGGTATCAAATGAAAGCTAGTAAATTGTTTTATTCTTTTTAGTTTATAATAAGAGTATTTTACGCAGTCGGGTTTTTTTATTTTATTTAATTAAGCATACTTAACAATGGATAAGTATTTTTAATTAAACATTATATTAGAATACGCATTTTTTATACTTTAAACTTTAATAATAAAGCATTTGGTACGTCTCAGTTGAGGAGCAAATATTTTTCGGGTGCAAATTTATAAGACCGATTCGTTATTCAAACATAAACATGGTTTTTTAATTAAATCTAACAATCAAAAAAACACGCATTTTTTTGAACACTTCCTATTCAATTCACAAAGTATTTTATTTGTTTATATAAAAAGAGTATATTTACAATAACAAAACTAAATGGAAACACAAAGTAGGCAAATGTAATTAAAATGCTGGAGGCGGGCAGCCCTATCGCACGTTTACGTAGTGCGCGGCTGTCACTGTTGGCATTTATTTCAAATATACGGCCGAGTTACAATACTGTATATATTACTATACTGTGCTTTTGTCTTATGTCATCCTTACTATAATAATATTATAAATGGGAAAGTGAGTTTGTATGTTTGTTCCGCTTTCACGCCGTAACTACTGAACCGATTGCTTTGAAATTTTGCAGAAGTAAAGTTAGAAGTCCGGATTAAATAATAGGGTACTTTTTATCCCGAAAAAGTTTGATTTTCCCGAGGGAAAACAAAAATATTGTTAGTTCGGAGATGATGGCGATAGATGGCGCTGTGTGTAGTTTAAAACAAAGTTATGTTTTGCATACGAATATACACAATGTAAACTTAGAAGGTAAATGATATGATAATTAATCCCCGAAAATGAGGAATTTGGTTTATCTTCTAAACTGGTTTTTTACATCTACTAATCCTGTGTACTTAGTAATTTTCTTTGCAAAAACTTCTGTTATTATTTACCTACCCTTTATCCTGGTATAATACTGTTCCAGAGGGTTTAAAAAAGTGAAGAAATTTCAAAAAAGTAGGTTATTACGTGCAAATATGACAAATATACTGAAATAAGTATTAAGTATTAGCAGTTACGCTATTTAGTTCTTAAGGTATGCGATAGATGGCGCTTGGATACAAAGGGGGACTCCAGCAGATGAAATAAAAGCTTGCCTAAAATCGTCTAAGTTATGGGACCATGTCATAAAATTCCAATTGACAACAAACATGCGAGTAAGATTATTTAACGACTTTCACTCAGGTCATTACGCGGAAACATTGTTAAAAATCGGTGATGGGAGAATGACAGTAGATGCAGAGGGAATGATAACTTTAACGGAAGATTTTTGTAATGTTGTGGGCAGCGAATCAGAGTTGGTAGCCAAAGTTTATACTGACTTACACAATAATATACATGATGACCAATGGCTCTGCGAACGCGCAATATTAGCACCAAAAAACGAAACGGTCACTAAAATAAATGAAAATATTTTGGATGAAGTTATGGGAGAAACTACTGAATATTTATCTGTAGACACGGTGATAGACTCAGAAAATAGTACCTCATATCCTGTAGAGATGCTCATGCGTAATCTCGATGCCCCTAGACTGTGCAATGGTGTGCAGGCTGCGTGTCACTCACCTTGGGCGGAATATTATTACCGCCACTATTTTAACTCTCTGTGTGATGTGTCTATTTCAATGATTTCGGCGAATCAACTTGTACTGTATGAAAATTAAGTATTACATTGAAATACATTATAATTAATTTAAAAATGATCAGAAATACATCGTATCAGTGATATATCAGAAATTACATTTATTTCATCGACTATTTATATTTTATTAAAAGTATATTATATTTCTTTATAATAATTTACATAGTCTCTAGTACATTACGTATTAATTTATAATTATAGCTGTATCTCGTCTTTGCCCGCATGAATCTTGATACTGTGAGAATGTTGTGTTGAAAATAGGCTACGTCTTAATCTGGATCTTTAACCATCTACATCCTAGCGTGACAGTCTCTTATAACATGAAGAACAAAAGACAAAATGGTCATAATTATCATCATATCAGCCATTGGATATCAACTGCTCACCACTCCGCTGCCTCCTCCTGAGTTCGATACTCAAGATTCACCGCCTGGGCTCTGTATTGCTGATCATTTTGGGAGGGGCTTGCCAAGACTCACGACGCTTGGTAGGCAGACTGGCGAGCGCACTGAGTTAAGGCAGGGCATGGTGACGCTGCTGCCCATCATCATCTAGTTTGATGCACAGTTGTTCCCACCGTTACCGCTTTATGCTGGCGGTTAGCGCCGCGACCGTGACAAGTGTCTCGGTCTCTTCTGCGTGTATTGGTCGAGATCGCGACCGCGATGTCAACGCGAATCAGTTGTGTAATTATATTGTACTGTGTCATTAATTTATACTTTGTGTTTTATTTATGCTTTCAGCTATGTTTTTCCAAAAATTGTCTTTTAAATTTTCGTCTCTTCGTTTTTCGTCTCAAGCCGTGCATTGTATATCGGAGAGTACTCTGCCTGATTTGTTCAATAAACTTTTCGCAGTCTTCGTCCGAAAATGCAGTAATTTTTTTTAATAATTAATAATTAACACGTCCTTTTCTTGCGCGACACGAATCATACTCGTCCGGGGCGGAGACCGTCTTGTTGTCTTCGGTCGCGCATCTTTGTCTCGTGTCTCGGTCACACGCGCGAACTGGGGCGAACTGTAACCATTAAGCCCACCATTCACTAGGCGCACGGATCGGCGCACCCATCCGTGGACAAATCCGTCGTCGTCCACACACTACCGCCGGGACGCCGGGGAGCCGGACGCCGAAATACATTCACACGCAGATTTGCCTGCGAACTTGTCGCCAGCGACAAGTCCGGCGGATGGGTACGCTTGTGAATGGTGGCTATTAGTCGCCTTTTACGACAACTCGGCAAGATTACCATTCTTCTCTGCCGTTCACCGCACGGCTAAATTCTTTATCAAGGTATATCTTCCAGGCAACCGGCTTAATAAGAGTCAATATAACAAATAATGATGAAAGGAAAGTTCGATTTGACACCACAGCATATCAGGAATTTAAATTTAACAATACAAAAAATATATACATAATATGCACGTAAAATATTCTACAACATGCCCATAATAAGAAAGATAACTAAATAAAAAATTTACTATGTTGAAGTAAAATTACAAAAAAAAAAACAATAAAATCTCCATAAACACAAGGAAACTAAATAGTTATATAAGTTATACAATAGTTTGTGTTTATAAATTTAATTTCAATTTATTAGGTCAACGACAAGTCGTATTACGTGTCACCTTAAACGTTGGTTTTTATCACTAAAAATGTTTACAAACAAATGGCTATTGAATTCTTATTGTAAGTAATAATATCAATATGTATACTATACAATAATTTTTCTTATATACATAATTAATTAAGATGATAACGAAAATATTCATTTTTACATTCATTCTCAGTTCTCACATTCATCAATTTCATTTAAAAAAATGAATACGTTGTTCAAACAGGTTTCGTAACATGGAGTTAAAGGTAAATTTGAAAATTTGTCAAAACGCAACACTATTCATTCGTTCGGTATAATGGCTAAGATATAAAAACTCTTGCACACAGAAGCTCAGTAATTCGTTAGGGTCGCACATTTTTTTCTTAATTTAACCCAGTTTTCTCGCAATTTTAAATCTCCCGCACGTGAGATTGAATGTGGTTTTGCTCAATCCGCGCGATCGAACGCCTCACGTAATCAATGGATGCTCCCTTAGTACACGTATAATTTTTATCCAGTTTAACAAACACATAAAAGAATAGTTACGTCATGGCTTGTCAATTATCAAAAGAACCACGAATCTAACTCTGGCTGAGCAATCTTTAATCACTTCTATATGTCTGATAATTGATTCTCAACCACACCGAGCTCCACTGTGTTTTCTCTATCCCACATGACATTGACGAAATAATTTGTGTTAAATTGATACAACTAGGCCATACAATAAAGAATTTAATTTAATTTATTTGATTAAAAATTCTAGGAATGAAAGAGGAAGTTGAATAAATAAAATAGACTACAATAAGTGCAAAAGGATGACCTAGCATAAACTCTACCTACACTCACATTAAAATAATTCCAAATCGACATTTCTGTCATTGAAGCTCATCTAATAGAAGATATTACATATTTGTCCGAGGTTCTGAGCATTCCGAACATGTCGTAAAAAGGAAGGGAAACCATTAACAACTAAAAAATGTCTACTAAATCAAGCCATAGTAATAAAAACCAATAACCAATAAAATAAACATAACATACATAAGATATAAATAAAACAACATGAATCTGTTACCTAAAACATAAATAAACATTTACAAACATAAAAATAGTAAAATCATAAATTTTAAAAGTTTATTTATTCTGACACGAAGGGTACGTAAGGGTAATAAGCCCAAGGTCAAAAAGAGATCGCGGCATATGATGTATGGTCTTGTTTGTGAACTGGCTGGAATCATTCTCTCTTAATATTAAGTAATATTGATTTTTAAATTCTCTTATTTTATAACTAGCTTTTGAAACTTTCATCGATCATTTTACACCCTTTTTCAAAAATACTGAAACACACACTTATTTACTTTTGATCAAAAGTCTAATGCTGTTAAAATTACAGAACTCAATTTCTCCAATAAATTTAACTCTCCCAATCCTCTTATTGGGCAAAACTCACTTCTTCTTTTGAGAAGAAACGTTTACGATAAATGACAAAACGCGGGATGTATTTTAAAAACAAATCTTGTATCTTGTAAGGCACGGGCTTGTTTCCGCAACTCGACGTCACTGTGCGCCTATTTTGCGTGTGGGAGTGGGCAGCTAGTCTTGCCACCCTAACTCCTGTAAGAAATTTATCAAACCTCTGGTGTCACCAATGACTTCGGAGAGAGTCCTCGGTGACCCCAGATGTCTGGCCCGGTAGGTGGTCACGCCCGTGCACTCCAGAATAATGTGGGTGGCCGTCTCCTCTGCCTCCAGGCAGGCTCTGCACAGGGGGCTGTCAGTAACACCTACATTAAACAGATGTTTGTTGAATGGGCCGTGGCCCGTAATAATATGAGTAATTTTGCGTAAATGTGGGCGAGTGAGATTCATTAACTTACGAGACAGTCTCCGATCTATGTGTGGGAGAGCTTGTTTCGCCTGTCTACATCCACTCACCTCCATCCAGTATTTGTTATGTAGCTCTTTCGTGTGTTGTCGAATGACTGATGTAGGCCATGCTGTAGGAAGGGGGACAATTGGTTCTGGTCCAATCGCAGCCATCTCCGAACCTCTTCTGGCCATTTCATCAGCGGCATCGTTACCACGGGAGCCACTGTGACCTTTGATCCACTGAAGAGTTACGTTATTGTTGTTATTACATACCTCCATCAGGGATTGGTGACAGTTGTAGATAAGTCTTGAGGTGATAGAGTGACTTTGAAGAGCTTGTAGTACTGATTTTTTTAAAAAACAAATTCAGCGCTTGAAATTTCAGCAGTGCCAGCACGGATTGGATGCCATCTCGACTCATTTTTGTTAGTAGATTTTTCGAAAATCCTATCTTATGGAGTTTTTGGTTTAAACAAAATCCCTACCAGCTTTATTAATTTTATTTATCATATCTTTAATAGTTAACGCTTGACGATGACGAAACAGTCTGGACGTAATATTTTATAAGTATAGCTTATATATTAATAGCTTTATATATAAATACAGTATTATGCTGCATGCCGTAACACAGGTTTTTCTAGTATGGCAGCAGAGGCATCCTTACTTACTTACTTACTCACTGTGAAATTGCTTTGTAACTGCATTTAAATACAAATGTAAACCTCTTTTGGAAAAAGAAAAAAAATAAAGTAAATTATGTATTATATCTATAATATTTAATTTACTGTTTATATCGCATCGTATCGCATCAGCCTATCGCAGTCCACTGCTGGACATAGGCCTCCCCAAGCACGCGCCAAATATCCCGGTTTTCCGCAATCCTCATCCAGCCTCCGACGGCGACCTTGCGTATGTCGTCGGTCTAGCGGGCCGAAGGACGCCCCACACTGCGTTTACCGACACGCGACCTCCACTCAAGGACACGTCTGCTCCAGCGGCCATCGGTCCTGCGACATACGTCACCAGCCCACTGCCACTTCAACTTGCTGATTCTACGAGCTATGTCGGTTACTTTGGTTCTCACGTGGATAATCTCATTTCTGATTTTATACTTGAGAGAGAGTCCAAGCATAGCCCGTTCCATAGCATTTGAAATATGTATACTGATTTATATATACATATATTTATGTATTATATTTATTTATATATAAGCATAGCTGTTTATATATGCATATTTATTGCATTATTCCAACTCTGTTATCATTTTTGTAGACATCGTAACCGCTGCTAATACCGTGCTAATACGTAGGTGTCCTACGCTTAAAGGTTGTCTCTAAGTAATCACTTAGTAATAAGATTGCCTTTGTACACCTTTTATAGAGGAACTAGCTGCTGCCCGCGACGTCGTCTGCGTGAACGCTATACAGCAACAAAAATACCTACGATTATACCTTTTAAAATAACATTCATTTACCCGTTTCTTCTTTACATTTCATATCTACAGAAAGTACAGTAACAGAGGGAGACTGTCTTTTGTAAAATTGACTTTCAAAAAGTGCTTATTTTTAGCCTGCTTTGAATAAATGACTTTATGGTGATTCTGCTGAATTAAGTCATAAGTTGTGACTGAAACGGATGGAGAAAATAATAAATAAGGAATACAGAATAGGGTAAAAATACATATTTATAGGACTTCTCGATAAACAACATTAGTAGTTTGGCTCTCCGCAGCCAAAATGTAAAGAGAGTCAGGACTGGTGACGCGGGAGCAAGCGACGCGACGTACAGCTGCCCGTGTGAAGCAGCTCGTCCTGAGGTCGAAACCAGCTACCCTCAGTGTCTGCCCCTGCGACTTATTGATGGTCATCGCGAAGCAAACACTCACGAGGAACTGTACGCGCTTGAACTGGAACGGGAAGTTATGAGGAATGAGGGGAATGCGTGGTATAAATACTGCTTCGCCGACGCCACAACCCGTAAGAATTTCCACCTCAATGGTGTGTCTGTGGAGCGAGATGACTTTAAGGCGGGTCCCGTTCCACAACTTTTGAGGAAATAGGTTCCGGAGAAGCATAAGCATTTCTTATCTTTATAACATATATGGCATGCTTCATTTTCCTCTTTCTTCGTTATTTAGCTCAAATTGCTTACAGCAATAGCGTGCCGTTTTCGAGTTTAAATTTTGTTATACATCTATTCAGTTCTTTTTGAGTTCTGTTTGTTATTACATACAGAAAAACTCGATGAATTTTATAAGACATAGATGAAGCAGCTTAAAACTTATATAAACACATTTTTTAAATTGTCTTGCTCATCATGGAGTTGTGCATTTTAATTTTTATTAAAATGCACAACTCCATCTATGACTTTTGTAAACAACTATTAACCTCGCCAACATGATCAAATTTAAATTATTTATATCCAAAAAGGGTTTACACATGTAATTCGACTTGATGTTTTTAAAATCTCATAGATGGCGCTGCTTGTCTTGATACTACTTATATTCATTTCTTATATTACATTCATTCTTACATTTATTATGTTTATCAGCCTAAGTTACTTATATTTCGTGATTTTTATAGTGTGAAGATAGCTTATAGCATGGTTATTAACATAATAACAACATTCAAATATACGTCGTTAGATTACACGCTGTTACAGAATGCGTTGAAGAAATAAAGGTTCACTGCTCGTTCCCCGTAGGTGATAGCGTGATAATATGTAGCCTATGTTATGACCCGACTTCTTAATAATATTCGTGCCAAATTTGAAGTAAATCCATGCAGTACTTTTTGAGTTTATCCCGGACATACATACAGACAAACAGACAAACAGACAAACAGACAAAAATTCTAAAAACTATATTTTTGGCTTCGGTATCGATTGTAGATCACACCCCAAGTATTCTTTTAAAAAAATATTCAATGTACAGTTTTGACTTTTCTACCATTTTATTATATGTATAGATTACTGACTATAGTAGAGTAGTATTTAAGTTGAATGATTTTGAAATGCTTTAATTTCGAGATTTATATTTGTTCAATTTAATATGTTTGCTCGCAGATTCGCCAGATGTTCAGATTATGTGATTACATTATGTAAAGTGTATTGTATTCTTATAGACAGCGAGCTTCTTGTTTTCGATATACACAAAAAAGTTTAAAGCGCTTTGTGAATCTAGTAATAATAATGTTTTCCGCTGGTTGATGTTGCGGCGGCCACGTTTGTGTAGTGCGTCGGCTATATTTTGTAAAGCGCGAAGCGTCAAGAGATGGATTCGATGCCATCTGGCGGAAGCAGACAGCGTTATTGCTAGCAAGAATGCGTGGAAGTTGCAACAGCACCTGAGCACAATCGAGAATAAGAGAGATAGTCCTCTAATAAGGACTCTTATACAGATAACTAAATCCATTTTAGATATTAAATACTAGCATAGAATAAAATATAAAAATTGTTACTAATTTTGTTCATGTACTCGCATAGTTTTTAAGTATTTGTAAGTATTTTTAAAAATCCAGGAAGGTTATAGTCTGTTTAAGAACACGCTGCGACTTATAAACATTACCCGATCTGGGAAACCATTTTAAATCCGAGTAAAACCACGAGGGTTATTGCGGGTTATATTATAAATAATATCTAAGATAATCTTAGTTAACCTTATTAATCTTATACTGAGATAAATTTTTGTCATACGGGCGTCTCGTTAGATACGAGTATGTACGAGTAGGTACCTTTAAGTGATGAAACACAGTGAACAAACAGAACATTGCAAATAATTTATTTAATGAGAATATAAAAATATGGTTTCTTATTAGGATTTTAAATAATATTACCTGTATATTAAATTATTTGAAATTGTTATATTACTTTGTTAATAATATATTCTAAATCTATCATAGTTGATCTCAAAGATTTGCAATAATAACACGTTTGATTATTGTTACTAGCTTTGAAAAGAAATAACAGAGCAAAAGTAAAGTACCGACATGCCAAACACTATTCTCCATACTGCTGGATGTGGTCTAGTATTACTAAGCTTAGTAGGGAGCCGGTCCCACGGGAGTTGTTGGTCTCCTACTGGGCGCGTCCCCGAGTGGCGGATAGGGGGTACCACTCGTCGCTCACCACGAGTGGTTGGGGTTTTCGGACCTCCGCGGACCAAAACCAGCAGCGGTGGGCGTGAAAGCGCAGGAGGGAGGATGGAGGGAGATCGAGGATATTCTCTCCCTCCAAATCGGTGGTTGGGCCACTCCCGGTACTTCTCTGAATTAGCAGAGTGGACCAGTGAGTGGCTCCAATTACATACGGCGGGGCGCGGAGGCACGGTGGAGTGTTTTGGCACGAAAGGTGCGGTCGGTATGGGCGTGGCGCCGGGAGGGCGCGGAGAGAGGAGGAGGAGCTCCTTGTCTTCTCTGCCTCGTGCAGAGTGGACTGGTAGAGCGGTGGAGGGAGGATGGAGGGAGATCGAGGGTACTCTCTCCCTCCACTTCGGTGGTTGGGCCGCTCCCGGTACTTCTCTGAACTAGCAGAGTGGACCGGTCGAGCGGCTCCAATCACATAAGGAGGGGCCGCCCAAGGTCGGGGCGTCACGGTTGTATGCGTTTGCGATCCCGTGGCGTCCCACTACAGCGTTTTTTTTTTTTTTTTTAAAGTAGGGAGCCGGTAAAGTCCTCATTCATATCACTTTTCCAGTACTAAAGTGATTCCAGTATGTTTGCCATGTTATAATTATTATTTGAAGTAGAATATAGCTTGAATCCAATAGACTACTGCTAAGTGACTTTTTTTTTTTAAATAAACGTGCTATACTCAAAGACGTGGACTTAGGAAAACATACATTTTTACAAGTGTATCTTACAAAATATATATATAATAAATTAATAGCAACAAAGGTTATTTATTAACAAACATTTATATGACGTTACGAAACGGCTTCCTTCATACATTATCAGTCTATAATATAAAAATAAGTCGTGTTTGCCTTCCTGACGCTATAATTCCAGAATGCACGAACCGATTTCCACGGTTTTGCATTCGTTGGAAAGGTCTTGGGCTCCATGAGGTTTATAGCAAACAAAATTTAGGAAAAATTTCAATAGAAAAGCAGGAAAACAGGGAAAATCATTTTTCCCATACAGCGCCATCTCTGATACATAGCATGTACTACTTCATCTTTTAATCCCCAAACGAAATGTTACAAAAAACGAAACCATCTGGTGGCGAAACGGTGTTCGCCGGGTTTGCTAGTTTATTATAAAAGATGGTTTATTACTAGTAAGTAAATACCTGTCAATAATAATACAAAGTACGGAAATTTAAAACAAATGCTTTTTATTATATAAGTATATTTTATTATATTATATTATTTTATTTATTGTATTTTACATATTTCAACATTTGGCTCTTGTATTATGGTAGAGTTTAAACAAAACTATTGCATTAATCGGTTTATAAATTGAGCTGAAAAAAGACAAAAATTATATCTACGTTATAAAACGATTATAATATTGTTAAAAGGACTATTTAATATAAAATAAAATTACAAAAAAGCATATTATATAATAAACGGGTCGTGTAATCGTGTTAATAAAAAAAAAATGTAAATGTATAATATTCTCATTTAATTTATTCATGTTGACAACTTAACCTAGTTTGCAATTACATTTGTCGTTAATGTTAAAACTTTAATACAATATCAATACATACTGGTTTATATTAAATGACATAACTATACTTTAAATCAATATAATAAAGCTTATCGAGTTTATCTTATTGTTTCAACTTATCAATCTTGCCAGCCTAGCATGCTCGTACGACAAAATGTTGTCTACCCCTTTTCTCGTATTATCTCTCTATATCTCCACTAGCTAACATCCGTGCAAGTGATACTATTCTCGTTATGTCAATAGAAGAGATAACAGGATATATCATTAACTTTTAACTTAATGATCAATAATAATAATAACCTAATAATCGATAAAAGTTTTAATACCAGAATTAAAGGGGTAGACAAAATTTTGTCGTGCGAGCATGCTAGGCCGGCAGGAATCTCTTCAACTAATGTCTATCTGCTGTCTGTTTGCATTAATTAGGTAGCAAAATTCATTCATTAATTTGGATTAATGGCTTTCAATAATGCCAAAATAGTATGAATGTTCGTGTATTTAGAATGCAAAAGACACGAAGGAGAATGGTCGGTGTGGTTCCCGTATAAATAGTAAGTATTTTATAATTAACCCTTAATGTTAGGAACAACACATACATTAAAAATATGATAAAAATGAAACAGAAAAGATATATTTAAATTGTCATAAAAGAATCTTTGTTTCAACATAAATGTGCTAACTAGGCAGAAGAGTCGTGTTTTATTATTTCCTTCAGTCCCACGCTCGTGTTACTGACGGTTAATAAATATTTCTTTACTACATTTATTTTAAAAAAATTAGTTTAAATTATAATATATAGGTAGTTCATTCATTCATTCATTCATTTGGATTAATGGCTTTCAATAGTGCCAAAATAGCACGAGGGGTGTGCGATAATTATCGATAATTGGGATTTAATAATCATGGGTATTGTCAGCCGATAATTATCGAGTAATAAGTTTGTCAGGGAGAAGTGACGTCTTTTTTTTAGCTATTCGGATAGGGTTCAGGGGTAAACGTCGACTACGGATGTCGGCTGAATTAGGCTGCAGGGGTAAATATCGATGCTAAATCTTGGACGACTTTTTTTTTCGTCGTCACTTGCGATACACAAAAATTATTGATACTTGTTATCCTTCATCCGATAAATCTGGACTCCATCCGATAATTATCCAATCCATCCGATAATTATCAAATCCATCCGATATTTATCAAATCCATCCGATATTTATCGATAACTGTCGCCAACTATCGATTATTTTTATCCGATAATCATCGACAACTGTTCATTCGATAATTATCGATAATTATCAATAACACGATACGATAACGGATGATTTCACCAATGTCATGTAGAGAAGACACTAAGAAGATTAATCGGTGGGGTCGAGATTACAACCAGAATTTTGAAGACCGTAGAAATAGTAGTTATTTTATAGTTAACCCTAAACCTAAAACAGTATTTAGGTAGTTAAGGACATCTTGAAATTGACACATCTTTGACTTAAGGGTACTGTTAATAGATTAAAAAAAAAACACAAAATAGACATTTCCAATAACATTTTCATGGTTTCGTTCATTTTAAACTCACTAAGTACAATAGTGGAAAAGAACATTGAACAGGCAGATATAAAAATAAATATAGAGAAACTCCCCTACTTAGTATTGCACTTAGTGGGTTTAAAATGAGCGAAACCATGAAAATATTATTCGAACTTCCTATATTTATTTTTATATATTCACCATATCTAATAATATAAACAAATATATATCAGATGCGAATCGGAAACGTAGAACAAGGAACAAAAATAACTATTCTATACTAACAAGAGATAAGTATATATAAATTATTAACAAAAAATCTTTACAAAATCAAACTTCTACTCAATATTATACTAATACGTCCAAGATTTATAGCAGAATATAAAATGAATTTACAAACTATTTACCCGACTGCGACAGAAGGAGGGTTATGTTTTTCGAGTGTATGTATGTATGTATGTATGTATGTAAGTATGTATGTATGTATGTATGTATGTCTATTTCTTTGGCACGCCCTACAGCCCAAACGGCTGGACGGTTTTTGACATATGAGGTGTCGTTGGATTTGTCAAAATTTTAGTAGTGACATAGGCTATAAAAATTTTCAAAATGGCGCCCGCAAATGGCGAAATGAGGGGGGGGGGAGTTGAATTTTTTTTTCTTACTGTAGCAATATGGGTATCAAATGAAAGCTAGTAAATTCTTTTATTCTTTTTAGTTTATAATAAGAGTATTTTATGCAGTCGGGTTTTTTGATTTTTTTTTAATTAAGCATACTTGTTTACTCTAATTTTTGGTTATTTATTTCGTAGATTAAGAGTGTGTACACAAAAAAACTTTTTTTCTTTACTTTCGCATCCATTAATATTTTATAAGCACTTGTTTTTTAGGTATGTACCTACTTTTAAACATTATTTCGTTGATAATTATACATTGGAAATTCTTACCAAATTTAGATATCATAATTATGCATATCGGTAAATTAGAACGAATATACTTCATTCTTATTTTAGTTGTTGAACAGTTATTTTTCTTCTTACAGTTAATTTATATGCATGCCTTTACCTTATACGGTAACATAATTATAATTAAATAGGTGACTCGATACAAAACAAATCAATTATTCTGTATATAGATTTTATTTTTTTATCACGAGTTAGGTAGAGTGCAAATATATAAGAATTTTTCCTTTGTTTATTTTTATGAATATTTTATAGAAAATATTTATTATCAACATAATTTTTAGTCAGAAATTTAATTTTAACACATAATCAGTGCCGGATTAAGTAAGCGAGGGGCCCGTAGCTAATTCTGGATGACAATACCGATAGCTTTCCTGTACCTGTACTGTGGAGCATGTACACACAAAGAAAAAAAAAAAAGGTCGTCGCGATCTCCCACTGATGTTAACTCCTGCCAGCTATACGTATTCCTAAAAAAAAGGTCGTCGCCTCATCGACAAAGAAATCGTCAGATCTTAATAAGCCTCCACTCAAAAAATTACGCTTCAGCCAATAGGTGAGTGGATTTTAATATGCGGGGCCCCCTTTCGCGCTACCTTACCTAATTGCTACTCTTGATACGTGGTTAATCCGGCACTGTACATAATAAAAATATTTACAAAGTAAAACAAGTAATATTTTTCTAGCGGTATGTCGGAAGACATCCAAGGAGTTGGACGAATGTCGGTTCTTATGCTGTGATAATATTATAAAGCTGAAAAGTTCGTTCGGTCATTTGTTAGAATCTAAATTATTTCCAGATCTAAGTAGTTTAAAAACCTTTATTTATTCTATTTTAAAAATAATAATAATGTTTATGTTAGTGTATTATATAGATTACATGAGTATTTTTGTATATTATATAATTATATGTATGTACATCTTGAAGGGGTGGAGTGAAACAATTAAAACAAAAGTGTTATCAAACATTTAAAAAAAACTGTTGAGAATTTTGCGGGCTATTCTCATCAGAATCTATAGATTATTTATAGATACTCCGAATCGGGTAGTAACTTCTCATTGACATAATACATTATTATACAATAAAAATTCTAATGTACTTATATAATCTAATCGAATTAAATGCAATACTTTGATTTATATACAACATCCGCTGGCTGGGGGACAGACCGCTGTACCTCACACACAACATCTTAGAGAGAAGGGACTACCTAAGAACAAGGACTTCCTAGGACCTCGATTAACTCGATTACCCGAGTAAGCAAATAGCTGAGCCAGCTTCCATTGTCACAGATGACTTATGTTTCTGTCTGTATGTCTTCTTATGTAGGTAAAATTTCAAATATCTTTGGCAATAAACTGATTTTTTATTAAATAATCGAACAAATTATCTTCTCTAGAAATATTTAATACATAATTGAATTAATTTCGCTGTAATGATAATAAATAAATAAAAGTCTCACACTCATCGGCCCCCAGTAGGATGTGAATCCTTTGTCGCGGGTCCGGAAACACACACAATACACATGCTTAAATGCCCAGACCACGACAAATATCCGTTTGGCGTATACAGATATTTGTCATGTGCGGGCATCGAATCCGCGACCGCTAGCGCAAAAGCCAGTTGCTGTCACCACTGCGCCAAGGCGTCGTCAATAATGAGAATTAATTAACTATGGATAGAGGTATTTTAGCTAAATGTTCATAAATACATTTCGGAGCTACATTTTAAAGTTTTTTTACTGTCAAATTCGTTCGTAAACCATCCAATTACACTCAATCGTATATCAGACACGCAATAAAGAATCATGTCTAAACTATAAATCATATCACTTAAATGAGTTGGAATGAGTTTTTCCTGATACAGTTTTGTAGGGATGTTATGGAGCTTCGTAACCGTAAAGAAATAAATAAATATGTTTAACACACACACAGTCGTCTGTTCCTAAAGAAGACAACTTAATGCCTGTGTTTTAGGTAACAGCCAACTGATATACATTTTTAAGTAAATATACATATAAATAACACGTGTATAAATTAATATATATTACACCTAGACTCAGGCGGGAATCGAGCCAACAAGCCTGGAGCAGAAAGCAGGGTCGCTGCCAACTGCGCCAACGGGCCAGTCAACCGTAACTATCGGATATCCGAAATAGAAATCTATCCGTAACCGTAACCAAATCTGATTTTAAATTTTCGAATAATTTCGGATAGAAAATAAAAGAATCTAAATAATAGGTACATGCTACGATATGTTTTTATGTTTGCCCGGTCAAACACACTAGCCACGCGCTGCCCCTGCATTGCTTATTATTTCTGTTGCTTAATAATAACCCGTCAGTCAAAATTTCAATTAAATACCAAAAATATTTCATTATAATTTTCCATTTAGAGTAACCAAGTTAACTAGCAGTAATAATTATAGTTATTTACATAAGTGATTCTAGTGACGATAAAAATAAAATCAAATCATTACATACTTATATTTTACTTAAAACTTTAATATCCGTAACCGATACGTGCCGACACTATCCGAAACTTACAGATAATCCGAAGTAATTTAATATCCGTAACCGTATCCAAAACCGATACAGTATTATTCATATCTCCATTTCTATATCCAGATCGGAAATTTCATATCCATAACATGCCCGCAATTAGGAAACTAAAACCAAGTACATATTCTAGATTACACTGGTCAGCCGACATGACGCAGTGGAAAGTATAATACCGTGAAGTATGAAATACATATGGGGGTAGGGTGTAAAACAATACAACTTGAGAAAAGTATCAAGATTAAACTAAGAATATTTAAAGTCTCAATTTAGAACCTCGCGTGTTTACAACAACATTTGGCGATGTGGATTTATTAAAAGTTGAAACAAGAGACATAACAAGAAACCGCAAAGAAATAAGACAGTTACATAACGTAACATAACATAATATATCAACTATATAAATACGTTGATTCTATTGAATAAATCCCAGAACGTAGAGCGTTTAATTTGTATCCATTACAACATTGATTGATTCCAAGGTTCGATACTATTCGATATCGAATTGTCCTAACAAAGTGTTGAATGCACTCCTAGGTCAATGTCGCTCCATAGAACTAGATAAAAGATCTTTACCATGACTGCACCCATGTAACACAATTGTAGATGATATATTATGTATCCTGTGTGGAAATCCGGCCGGTAAGTTCTGTATATTATCAGAACTGGAAAACCTTTCTGGTTTCGCCCGCTTGAAATTTCATAAAATGTCAGATTGTAAGTGTGATTTGTTACTGCGATCCTACGAGTCATTGCGTAATGTAATATAGCCTATAAAATTACTAGTAAAATGACCCTAATAACTAACGTAGAGATATTTGTTAAAATCTGAATGGTCACTCCTGTATTTAGCGCGTAAAAATTATTAAAATGGTATATATTATATTATAGATTATAGATATTTTCGTACCTCACATTTTATTAAAAAAAAAATATCTTAACGACTACCTACTGTAGTCCTATTTAATCACAAACGATCTTTTTTGACGTGATAACGTCTAGTAAATTGATGAAAGCTACTGGGTGCATGTACGAGAAACATGACGTCATTGTCACAATTAGTGAGCGAGAGCGCGGAACAAGCGTTAGAGAAGCACGATAAGCTCGGCCTAAGCGTTCGGCTCACGATCGGCGGTCGGCCTAACTTATGACGTGTCCGAACTCCGAGTAGAATTGACAGCGGCAAATGGCGGCAAACTAATGTAATGTCAAATAGTGAAAAGTTAATAATATAATGTAATGTAATAATATAAGTTAATAATATAAAAGTTAATAATAGAAAAGTTAATAATAAAAGTTAATAAAATCATAAAATGGTTACCATAGTTTATTATAACAACAATTGCAGCAAAAAAGGTAATTAATTCTTGCATTTTAAGAATTCGATTAGCGATATAATCTCATATATTTGTTCTTTGATTATTAAAAAAGTAGCATCGGTGGGCGAGTGCAGTAATAATAGGTTATATTACAATTTTGACTAAAAAGTTATTAGGACTCATATAATTACGATCGTATAAAAAGTAAACTGCTTTTATTTAGTATATTTTTACAATTTTCATAAGTGGTTAATGATAATCTAATTTGTTTTGGTAACTTTAAGTTACTAAACTTAACTTCTTTATAAAACTTGATTATTTCTTGTATTACATATCAAAGTATTTAACTTTATTTCGCTTTTATATTAAATACAATTAATTACCTGTAGCTTATATACACATATATACATATATATATATTTAAATATATATTATACAAAATAATGATAATTCAATGATAATAATTCAATTCCTGTTCAAATGTTTTCTTATGACGTTATCACGTAAAAATTATCGTCCGTAAACCGACTTTACAGACAACCATTTTTTTTTAATTATTGTTAAAAACATTGATAAGGGTCAACTAACTATTAATTACCTGAATGTATTAATAGATGTACTAACACAATGAATAATCAAGCAAAAAGTACCTATGTGATATTTTAACAATACTTACTTAGTTTACTTTAAATGTTTTAATTTATCACATTATTTTAGTTTTTAAAATTATAGATATACAATCACTCTGTCTACTCGTATTCACTAGATAGGTATCACATGTAAATGGCAAATTTACTAAATTAAATATTAGTAAATTTATTTATGTTACTTTCATCATTTTACTGCATATCGAGTTAACTTTTAGGTAGTAGTTACACTGTTACTTGATTCAATTGAACAACAAACTTTATTGGATTCATGAATCAGTGTAAACATTTTTTGCTGAATCTAAATAAGAAAATATATATATTTTTAACTAATTTAATCAGGAAATGGACTGATGCGATATAACTAAATTAAACACCGGGTTTTATCACGCTGTTCTAAATCATTTGGACGTCCACGAGTATGCGTCTGCCAAACATTCAACATATTATATAAATACACAAATAGAAGATGTGGTGCGCGGTCGGAGTGGCATTTCATGGGGTATTAAATATATGTTACAATAGGGCAGACAATAAAATATTTGTATGTAGATAAAGATTTGTTGACATACACTTCGTTGAAGAATTAATATTATTACACGTCTTTTAACGTTAATTAATATTATTACACGTAATAACATTAAACTTACCCCATCGCTTAGGAGTTCGACCCAAAAATGTATTTTCATCTTGGTCGTAAATCGCTCTCATACACGTCTCCCCCCACGTCCTGTCTGGAGGAGGACCTCGAGCCCATACCGTTGACTCTATACCATTAGATTTACTGGCCATTAAAATATAAAACAAATAAATATTTTAAAAACAGAACCGCGAACGTATTGCAGAGATCGATCGACGCGATCAACCGTCACATGCGGCTGAGTGTATGTGACTGAGCACTGAGCAGTGAGCTGCGCGTGCGGCGTGCACCGTGCAACCATGTACACACACGTGCAAGGTTTCAAATGAAATGTGTAAGCAATCGGCTGCCGACTGCCGTACGTAAATTGCAGTTTTATCCAAGCCAAAGTATTTCTGGATAAATGATCGATGTGTCTCGAGTTATAACATAAAATTATAAAAGCAAGTAAATCCTACTAGTACCAAAATAATTTTGCAATTTTTCTTTAAAAAATATAGAAATAAACAAAAATAGCACTAATTTTCTTTCTTATGCACGGGTAGTTACAGGATGAATGGAGAGTCACTAACAATATTTAATGAGAATACTCGGTACATGATTCTAATTCGAATTATGTAAAAAAATAGGTAAATATTAATAAGCTTCTAAGAAAAATAACAGATATCTTATTATTTACGCGTCGTCTTGACACCCTAGCAGCTAGCTGCATTTCGACACTAAACAGGTAGTTTACTTACGTCCAAACGCCGCCACGTGTTAACAGGGTAGCAGGATAAACAAGCATGATTCAATCCCCCTTAATACTTTAATCCTGGCTTAGGATAGGCAAAAAATACTAAGATATTTTACTTGTTTAAGCAATAAATTTATTGACTACCTAGGTAAATGAATGTGAACTTTGACAATTTTTAGATGTGAGCAAAGGCACAACACCTGTGCACGTGCCGCGGGCATGACTGGAAAAGTGTCCATGCTTCATTTATTTGAATTGAAATTTATGGAAATTTGGTCAGAAATTAAGTACCTATTTTTTACATAATTCGAAAGAGAATCATTTACCGAGTATTCTCCTTAACTATTGATAGTGACTCACCAGTGATTCTCTATAATGTTCTAAGCAACTGTTGCTTAGAACATTATACACATATAGGAGAATACCCGGTACATTTATGTGTTATATTATTATATTATTATGTTGGTATATTATTATTTTTTAATTGCTTTGTTATATAACGAATTAGGCAGGCAGCGTTTTAGATAAAAACTCCCAGGCGGCTTGACTTATTCCGACATTTTCAACAAATATCATCATAATTATTTCAACCAATTCACACAAAATCGTTTTCTATTGGTGAAAACCGCAGCTAAGTATTTTTTGAGTTTATTGCGAACAAACAGACAGACACGAAGATTCTTTTTACTTTACAACATTTATTAATATTTGTTTTTATATTTCGCATCTTCACCTACTAACTAGGACCGGATTTCGGGGATACGGAACAACAGTCAAAAAACTCAAACACAAGGGATGGGCCTGCACAATAGTCATTAAAAAAATAGCCTCTACGTGTCAACAACTTTTTTTCCAATCGTATTTTTTCGCATATTTGATTAATTATATTAGACTATATCTACATTTATCTTAGTCAAAACAATTTTATTTATTTAATCAAAAGTCTAGATCGGATTTTATCGCGATAAAATCCGATCTAGACTAAAATTCGCGTAAATATAAGAGAACAGTATGTTACACAATTTTATTTGTTCATAAAATAACTAGCGAACTCTGCGTCTCCGTTGCCACGGGGTCTCCAAGTCTCCAAATTTTATCCTACCGATACCGGATAGTCGTACGTCGCAAACAAACACGTAGACAGTGATGTACAAGATACCCTATACAAAGTATCTGGAATACAAAATACAAGATACTTTAAAATCAAGTATTTCAGATACCAGATACAAATACCTTTCTGGAATAGTATCTGAAATACTAGATACAAAATACGTATCTTCCAAATACTTTTTAAAGATACAAATACTTTTGTAAGAAAATAACATTTTATTTAATGTAAGTTTAATTTTTTACGTGAATTATTTACACATACCTACATCGCGTTGATCGCGTAAAAGTGAGAAGATAAAATATTGTATTATTAAGGTTTTAATTGAGACTTAAGTAAAACCAGTTCTTCAAACATTTTATCACTCATTTTTCTTCGATAAGGCCTGATAATCATACCTTCAAAAGAGAAGAGTCGCTCCACAGGAGCAGAACTTGGAAAACAGGTGTTATATTTGAAAAATATTTTTCTTATTGTAGAGTAAGCATTTAAACTCTTTAAGTTGGTATCTTTATTGTTAAGGTATTGCAGTATTTTTAAGTCAGCGGTACTTAATTACCAGTAGACCCTGTGTTTTCGCCACTTGCAATAGAGGAATCAGAATCCTCTAAAAACATTTAAAATTAATGTCACCATAGAAACTTAACCCAGTCATTTTAGGTTTTAACTGCGGAAAAATTCCTTGTGTTCTGATTTTTTGTATACACCTTTATTACGGCGTTGTAATGAAGATGTTCGACATTGATATCTTGCCGGCTAAAAAAGTTATAAAGGTCAAAAGGTCACGAAAATCAGTTTTTTGCAAATATCACGCTACCTATTACTCGGAGGTCAATATAGATGATTATAAAAATTGTTTGTCGTAAAATTATCTACAAAAAATGCCTCTTGCATTTTTCTCCAAAATTAACCGTTTTTGGAGTAGAGCGCGGAGAAAGCGACTACATGCACTTTTCCTCACTACCTACCTCGAGAAGAATCCAAGGTTCGTTTTTTTTTTTACATGGTTTTCCCCGTATGAATAATCCATGATATTAAATAATAGATTTTTTTAAGAGTGAATATTTTTTTATTTGAATGATAAATACAGAAAAAATAATATATAGTAAGTATACTTATAATTTTTTTTGTCAATAATTGTCGATATCTTCAGTTTTTTATATCATTAACAGTTGCTGACAAAACGTCGAGTGGTCTTATTCCTATATTTAAATCGAAATCTTTATTATTTTCATCATTGGTTGATCAACTGTTGAAGAGCATGAAACTAAAAAAATAAAGTCTTTAACACTCAAGAAATATTTTTCAACTGACTCAGTATAATTGTCAGAGTTTCACAAATAGTTAATAAAAGTTTTTGTGTTAAAACTCCAAATAAAAATCAATAAAGTTTACGCCTTGGTGTATGGTATACAAAACCGTATGTGACTACATTCTAGTCGCTTTCTCAGCGCTCTACTCCAAAAACGGTTAATTTTACAAAAAAATGCATGAAACATTTTTTGTAGATAATTTTATGATGAATAACTTTTATAATGACCTGGAATGACCTCCGAGCAATAGGTCGCGAGATATTTGCAACAAAACTTATTTTTGTGACCTTTTGTAACTTTTTTAGCCGGCACGATTACAATGTCGATTTTTCACATCTTCATTACAACGCCGTAATAAAAGTGTATACAAAAATTCAGCTCACTTAGAATTTATCCGCAGATTGGGGCTTAAAATGCCTAAAATCACCGGATTATGCCATATTTTGTGAATGAATGCATAGAATAACTATTACTAAAAGTATTTTACCAAATATAGTATTTACAAAATACTAAGATACCCAACAAAAGGTATTTAGATACAAGATACAAAATACATTTTAAAAAAGTATTTTAGATACAAGATACAAAATACGTATTTTGTATCTTGTATCTGTATTTCAGATACTTGTATCTTAAATAAGTCACATCTCTGCACGTAGATACACCATCACAATACAATAATATACATCACAACACATTACATTACAATAATAATAATTGTTTCTAGTTGCAATTAAAATTAAGCTTTATAATATAAATTTAGATCTGAACACGTCTTGTTAACATTAATCACATTAAAATATATATAATTTATTACTTTTGTTAATATTTTTCTATTGATATAATATACGTAGATAAACACTTTATTGCGCTCACATAAAAGTATGCGACCGTTTTCTGGTGTAGTGGTGCGAATAGTCGCCTTAACGCCGGCGCGGCGGTCGCGGGTTCGATTCGCGCTAGTGGCAGATGTTTCCGGTTGGGTGTATGTCCATGTGGGTCTCCCCACCGTGCCTCGGAGAGCACGTAAAGCCGTCAGTCCCGGTTGTTATCATAAACACCTGATTACTCATGATAGGAAAAATGATCTACCCCACAATGGAGCAGCGTGTCGGATTATGCTCCCACCCTTCTCCTACAGGGAGAAGAAGCCTTTGCCCAGTAGTGGGACGTTTACAGGCTGATTCAGTTCAGTTTAAATATATACACAAAATAAAAAATAAAAATGGTGCGTGGGAGCCCTTATCACTAGATGAGTGATCTCTAGTGATCTCTTATAGACAACCTTATGGATGGATTGGAAACGGTGCATAATATCTATTTTCCGAGGTTTTCAAAAAGTACATTTTAAATTAATAAACAAGTAAATAGCATACATATACTCATAAATATTATGAGTTTCAGTGTTAACAATTTTATTACAATTTACACACATAGTATCATGTACATTAGGGGGCGTCCATAAATTACGTGAGGTGTTTAAGGGGGGGATGGGGTCGAGTCAAATCTCATCTAATCTTACGTTGGAGAGAGGGGGGGGTCTCGGCAAATATCACGCAATTTTTTTTCTGATTGAAACAAAAAAAAATTATACTATTTTGGTCCATTTAATCCAGATTGTACATGCGTAAAATTTAATCTTGAGCGTAATCGCGTAATACGATTAAGATCATTCACTAATTCGTTCGAAAGAAAATAATTTCATTCATACTTCGACGTTATACACGTTTTAACGACGATTGAAAAATCTCACGTGAGATTGGGGGATGGGGGAGGGGCTTGAATAAAATCTCACGACATCTCACCAGTGGGGGAGGGAGGGACAGAAAATTTAAAAAAATACCTCACGTAATTTATGGACGCCCCCTTAATGTTACCAAAGAGGTTTAAGTATCAGTCGTTTATTGCGTCACTTGTTACGAAAAGGTTTATAATAACAAAAATAAAGAAAAACTCGCAGACAAGTCTGTGTCGATCAGTGTCTACTTAAGACTTGTAAAGGTCCTAGGCTCAAGGGTTAAGGTTCCTTATGTCCACTATGAGTATTATAGAGGACTAATCACATCTAGAGTAATATACTTTTAACAAAACTGGTCCAATTATGTTGACTGAAGATATTTAAAGAAATTTTTGGAAGTATTTTATAATTGATACTGAAGCCAGTCTTTTCGATCTCTCTCTTTTTCAGTCTGTCGTCTATCTTAGCCGGGTATTACGCCGAAACGAGACTAACGAACTTAGGAACTTAGACTATAATTATATACATTTGAATGCAACTTGGCGTGCTTTAAACCAATACCTACTGCGTGTTAAGATAGTGGTGTTAAGTGTTTATCTCTATATTAAAAATGTTTATTCGCGAACGAAAACACGTAAGAGTTAGTATATCATAACTGTCTATAAATAATTAAAAGGAGCCGGAAGTGTTGATACTAGGTGATAGGTAAGCATTAGTTAGTTGCCAGTATTAGCACCGAATATTAGATTAATATAGCAAACTATGTAATAGATGAGTCACGTAATATAAAATATTAAATAACTAATTTTTTAAATGCCTACTTTTTTTGTTGTCAACTACATGTAAATGATTTTTTTTTTAAATATTTATTAAGTTAGAAGGACTGTTTCGTCAATTTGACGATGCTACCCTCATAGGTCTTACAATAATATATAATACTATCGACGACTAGTTATTAAAGCTAGTTCCACAGTTTTGTAAAGTACTCTGACCTATTCTGATAGAGTATGAGACACACACACCACACACATTCTACCATGACGTGATACATGTCTTCTAATAAATTACACTACATTTTGGCAAACTGGCTGAATGTTCCTTAACATTCGAACGATAAGTCATTACCTACTTTTTCGTAAGTGTGCAAGCTCAATAGGTGATGCATGATAAAAGTGGCTTTACATATACAAAAAGCCGCTGTTCGCCGTATGGTGATCGGCAGAGAAAAATAGTCCCGACCTCTTTCTTGCCGAGGTGTCGTAAAAGACGACTAAGGCCATAGTGGTGCGAACAACTGTACACCAACCAAAATGGTGATCTGCAGCAGCGTCACTATATCCTGCCACAGCACACTGTGCTTACCAACCGGCCTGCCCAAGGCGTGGCGGGTATTGGCAAATCCTCTCTCCTAGATAATGGGGGAGGCCTACGTTTAGCAGTGGACATCAAACGGCTAATGTGGTAGTAAATTTTCCCATTATACCTTCAAAAATTGAAATACATTTGCATTAGCAGGCAGAATCAATCAATATAATATAAAATATATTTTTTTTTTTCTTTATTGAAGTCTATTTACATACGACTTGTAGGTACTTAAGTATTATATTATGTACGAGCTTATATTACGAGTAATCATATTATATAATTAACTGTAGTTATTGTAAAGCTACCAACTACCGAACTGAAAGTAGATTCTGCTGGGAAGAATCGGCAAGAAACTTAACAGTTACACTTTTCAATTATACCCAGAGCACGGGGCCAGCAAATTCTTTCAAAGAGCCCTTGATCTGCTATGGGTTCTTAAGTATAAGGTGGTAAAAGAATAATTCAATACTCAAAACGTTTATTTGCCATCTATAGGTTACAATTATGTGGGTAATTAATAGTCTAGTTGATTACTATAGGCGGTATAACCACATGAGTAAATAAATACGGTTTCTTTACTCATGTGGTATAACATTGTCTTCACACAGTAGCACAATTCAAAGCAGGTGATTAAACGTGCTACACCTTGGTACATTTTTTTACACTTCACAATTATAATGTCTTTACCTATGAAATTGCCGTTTTTGATGAAATATGTTAACGCACTTTTTTTCTATATTTTTTTATTTTTATTATTCAAAGTAATTAGGTACATATGGAATCAGTGCATTTTTGCCAACGTAGTGGTAATTTAGTGATGACAGATCGAAACGTTATTATTAACGCTTTTACATAAATTGTATGTTGCAATATTAAAGAGTAATGGTGATAAAGGATCACCTTGTGCTAATCCTCTACGCGCTATTCTGATGAAATCGGGACGATTTCCAAGGTCAGACTTGACCTGTAAATGTCTCTCAGTTAAGAAATTCCATAAATATGAACAAATTTTACGACCTACCTTTAGCTCATCAAGAATATTTATCAGTTTTTCTACTAACACATCATTATATGCGTTTTCAATATCTAAATAACATACTAGTGTGGGAATTCTACTCGCAAAGCTTAACTGAATTTTAGACACCAATCTTACCAGGCAGTCTAATGATGACTGTCCTCTTCTGAAACCTGAAGTATATGGTGATAAGATGCAATTTTTTTCAACAAACCATTCTAGGCGCTTAGCAATTATAGTATGAAATATTTTACAAAAACAAGAAATTAATGAGATTGGTCGGAAATTTCCTGGTAAACCTGGACCCTTCATTACTTGCCTTAGGAATAGCTATAATATTAATATCCCGCCATTGATTCGGTATTATACCTGTTTTAAAAATGCTATTGTACATTTTCAAAATATATAACTTTGCACACTCTGGTAAGTTCCATATCATAGAGTATGTGATACCGTCACAACCTGGGACGGAATCTTTTCTTTTAATACAGTTATTTAGTTCAGTTAAACTAAATGGTTTATCTAAAACGGGGTTTGAATTTTTAATTTCTGGAAATTTTGAAATCACATAATCTGGGGCGAGATCACGTAAAAGCTTACCTTTCTGTTCTTCAGAAGCTTGTACTTTTTTAGTTTTAAAACCCTTCATCCACTTCATTCGGCGCCACATATCTACCGGGGAGGTGGATTCGTCAACACTATCACAAAACCTATGCCAGTCACCTACCCTGGCCTTTAAGATAGCAGATTTGGCAAGAAAAGTTTTGACTTGTAGTTTTTTTAAATTATCAGGTGTAGGATTTTTTCTAAAATAACTTAATGCTAATCTACGTTGAGCTACGGAATGAGAGAGAGAAGGGTTCCAAAAGGATTTATGCTGATGATTTTGTTCTCTTTTCATCTAATAAAAGTGTATTTGAAAGTGCTTTTAATATTCAACAAATCTTAGATATTTTTGTAACACTCCTCGATGAGATTGGTCTAAAAATTTCAGAAACTAAGTCTAAATACTGTATTTTTTCCAAAGGCCACAAAATTCAGAATATAAGCTTAAGAGTCAATAATATGCAAATAAATAGTGTTGAATTTTATAGATACCTAGGAGTATGGTTAGACAGGTCTCTACTTTGGAATAAGCATATAAAAGAAACTATTGTTAAAACTCAACGTATACTAAATTTATTGAAAGTATTATCGGGCTCTTCCTGGGGTCTCCATCCGAAACATTTACGTAGAATATATTTATCGATGATTAGAAGTAAATTCGATTATGGATCACCTCTGTATGACAGCAGCGCTAAGACCCATCTTTACAAACTATGCAAAATTCAAAATCAATCGATGCGGATTATTGGAGGATTTATTAAAAGTACCCCGATACACGTGATGGAAAGTGAGCTTAGTATACCTCCACTATATCTAAGAAGGAAATTTTTGGCTTACAAATATTGTTTGAGGTCGGCGTCTTCGGCAAACAACACAATAAATAAGTTACTGTATGACTTATCAATTTCTTGCCAAACCCAATATTGGTTAAATAAAAAAAAACCATTGCTTGCTATGATTAAAACTGAAATCAATGCAGATGATATTTCTTCATCGTATCCTTTAGAAATGTTTAAATTAGAAACTTGGGTCACTAACATCAAAATGGATAACATTATTATAAGTAGTTTAGATTGTATTAATGTAGCTAAAAATTTATATAACCCTACGTGCCTTAAACTCAATGTGCTCAAAGAGATCGAAGAAAAATATATTGGATGGTATACTTTATTTACTGATGGATCTAAAAATAATATTTTGGAATGTGGTGCAGCCTTTTATGACCCTCAAAATGTTAATTATACACATAACTGTTTTAAAATTAATTGTAACGTATCTATTATGACGTTGGAGCTCATTGCAATTTCGGAATCACTTTCTTACGCTATTACTTTATCACAAGATAGGATACTCATATGCTCTGACAGTAAGAGTGCACTACAACATTTAGCTCGATGCGCCTCTGGTCGCAGAGGTGCATCGATAGCTTATGTTATACTCTCTAAGATACAAGAATTTGGGAGGAAAAAAATTGATTTAAAATTGCAATGGGTTCCGTCGCATATTGGATTAGCAGGCAATGAGGAGGCTGACAAAATTGCTAAAAAAGGTATCTCAGACGGAAAACCATTAAATGTTAAGGCAGACTTTACAGAGTTTTTACCACAGTATAAAAGAAGGTGTCAAAATTTGTGGAAAGAATACTTCAATGAATTGTCATTAGTAAAAGGAATTTGGTATAAAACAATACAAAGTGAGCCTCCTCATATACCCTGGTTTTTGAATTCTAAAATCAGTAGAAAATTAATTGTTATTGCCCATAGATTGAGGTCTGGACATATGCCTTTAAACAATTTCAAATTTCTTATGAAAATATCTAGCTCTCCTAATTGTGAGAGGTGTAAGACGGTTGAAGATGTACACTTGTTAACTGAATGTATACAATTTCAATCGGGCAGAGAAGCCATGATAAGAATTATGAATTTGAATAAATTTGACACTGGAATGTTCCACGGTATACTTGCTCGTCCAGCATCTAAAGAGGCAATTACTTTATTCAGATTCATAAGTCTCATTTGATTACTTAGTTAGAATTAGGCTACGATGGGACTGGCATGTACTTTTGTATAAAAGTCCCTAAATAAAATAAAGAAAAAAAAAAAAAAAAATTTAGTGATGCCTTTCTTGAAAAACTCTGCTGGACAGGAGGCAACAAACTCTTCAAAGGCATTTTTTGTACTTCCTCTCGGGTACCTATTGAATTTTTTTCCCGCTAAAAAGTTATCCAAATTCTGGAAAAAGTTGAAGTCTGTAGGGGCAAGATCTGGTGAGTACGGTGGATGACGGAGAACTTCCAACCCCAGCTCTTGTAACTTGGAGACGTTGTCGTGCAGGAGCAGCGGAGCCAGCGCGATTGACCAAAGCTGGTTGGAGACGTGCGAGGCAATAATCACCACGCTTGTCAGGTGGATTTGAGAGTGCAGTGCTTTGTGGCTTGTGTGTGCGTTGTGGTTGTGGCAGCTTTGCTTTAGCTATTTATATGTACTGTCAAGATTTCGGCTGAAGATGGGCTCGAGTCCTACTCTCTCTACTAATATAGTCACGTTTCATAGTATTAGTGAGAGCTGGTAGCTAAATATCTCCTTTCTTTATCCTTATTTCCTTTGTACTTACCTTAGGTACTCATCTCGCTTTCCTCATCTGTCTCTTTCATTCATTATAAATTGATTATCAAGATTGATTAAGTCAACACCGCATTTGTGGTACCGCAACTGTTAATTGGCAACAGCTATCTGCTATATGCTTATTTTTATGGGTATCGTTTAGGAAAAACGAATTATAGGGGTCTATTTCGAATTTATTTATGACTATTTTATTGCACAATACATTAAATAATTGTACAAAAGGCGGGCTTAATGCTAGAGAATTCTCAATCAGCCAAACTTAGGACGTACAAGAGCGGACGTTTCTAGGTGTGCAAAATTGAGGATTGAGAAAATTTACCTACTTTAAAAAAACGCAAAATAAGATAACGTTAGTAAGAATCGTTGTATTAATATTTTTTAGTTTTCTTTTTTGTTTTATTTACTAACCCAATATGGACCTTAGTCTGAAATAATGAGTTATTATTATTATTTTATTATTAATACAATAATTACACGAGCAATTAACACATATACATACGTATATAATCTATGAGAGCAATAGAACCCAAAAAAAAATTAAATATAAATAAATAAATATAAATATCACACCACAATCACACCACGTTAACCTAGCCCCGTGCTAAGTTCGTAAGAACTTGTGTTACAGGTACTAGGAACGGAAATAAATTTATATAAATACATATATACATAAATACACATCCATGACCCGGTGCAGACATTTATTTTATATTCGTCATATAAATTATCTGTACCTGTCGGCAGTGCCTGATTAAAGTAACTTGATGCCCTAAGCAATTTTCCCCTGTGGGCCCCCCTATCCTTAAGTGAACTACAAAGAATTAATTGAAAAAAAATATGAATACATATCGTAGGTAGAATATGTATGTGTTGTTGTTTTGCCGGATAAAAATTATCGATAGTTGACGATAGTTATCGATAATTATCGGTTCAATTTTCGGACGACGAAAAAAAAAAAAAAAAAAAAAAAGTCCTCCGCCGTACCATAATTATCGATACTTATCGGATCCAAAAACAATTTTCGATAATTATCTAATACCACAATATTATCGATAATTATCGGATGGCACAAAATTATCGATAATTATCGGATCGCAAAAAATTATCAATAATCATCGAATAAAAACTTATCGATAGTTATCGATATTTATCGAATGAAAAATTATCGAGTACTTACGAATTATCGATAATTATCGCACACCCCTATCCCATGCTAGGTGGGGTCGACACAACATGATTTCGTCTCTGTCATGTCGTCTCTGGTGCCCCCCAAGACGGGATGCCCTAAGCAATTGCTTAAATAGCTTATAGGCTAATCCGGCACTGCCTGTCGGGATTCGAACCCGCGACCGCTGCGTAAAGTGTCCAGTTGCCTGACCACTATTATAAATTATAATAGAGAGAATAATACCTATATTATAGAATTATACCTATATTAATTTTTAAATGTCTGTTTTGACGAAATTGGATGCGGTTTAATTATTATCCACAGTTGATTCTAGAAGTCTAACTTAAAATCTAATGTAGTTTTCATCTTGAGAAGCCGTCTAGAAGTGAAGCACAGATTAATATATAGGTATGTAGCAAGCTAAAGTGAAGTTATAACGCTATAAACAATTGTAGTGAAATCGTAACGCACTCGTTTCGTAAACCGCGCGACGCGATGATTTTATTCTGTAGATTAGTGTGCTGTGAACCTACCCAGTTTGTGAAAGGGAATGAGGTGTGATTGTGCGAGCGGAATAATAGCGAGAACTTATATGGAAGTGTAATTTAGTCAGTACAGGCTCCGACCAGTGCCGGATTAACCAATAGGCAGAGTAGGCAATTGCCTAGGGGCCCCGCTTCCACTAGGGGCCCCAAGCAAGCGACAAGAAGAAAAAAAGTTACTGGCACCGAGACTTTAACACCTTATGTCTCTGGATAGGCAACACATAAATGAGTTGCCTGGGCTAGTTCCAGGTAAACTAGTTTATGTTCATGGGCGACGTTAACCACTTACCATCAGGTGGAACGTCTGCCAGTATGCCTATTCACTTAACATTAAAAAAAAGAAAAAGTAAAAAAAAGGGGCCCGAGTATAGCATTGCCTAGTGTCACTGACAGGGTTAATCCGGCTCTGGCTCCGACCCCTTCTTTCAAATGATTTAAAAAAAAAGCATGACGCAGCTACTCTTTTATATACATAGTTAAAACATCCTCCTTCAATTTTTCACTTTGGAGTCTAGTTACGAATTGGTGTAATCAGTAATGTCTATCGTATCCTCAGATATCAACAGGTTGTTTGTGTAATGCCTAACCCCTGACGTAATATATTTTAAAATTTTACAATTCGATCATACAAAACTGAAACAGTATTTTCAAATTATATAGGTGAATATGAGTATAATTACTTAGTTGAAATTTCACTAGATGTGATGTAACACGGGACGGCCGGCTGGTCGAGTGGTCAGGCAACTGGACACTTGACGCAGCGGTCGCGGGTTCGAATCCCGCCAGGTGCAGATAATTTGTATGACGAATATAGATGTCTGCACCGGGTCATGGATGTGTATTTATGTATATATGTATTTATATCTTAAATTTATTTCCGTTCCTAGTACCCGTAACACAAGTTCTTACGAACTTAGCACGGGGCTAGGTTAACGTGGTGTGATTGTTGGTTAATATTTATTTATTTATTTATTTATTTATAACAAAATTGGTGCTTGCCATACATCAAAATTACGGATGTTATGGATACCTACAACATTTCGGATCTGTATATCCGTATTGTATATGAATAGGTAATATTATACCAGAGTAATAGGTAATATTATATATGATTACAGATATGAAAATATTTAGGTCTATCAGTTTCGGATATTTTTCGTTACGGATATTAATGTTTTAAGGAATTATCAAGTTATCGAAATTATAAACAATACATGAGGCGCGCGTAGCTGTTGTTAATCAGCTTAATCGAACAAAAATAAAAGGTCATAAAGTGTCTTAATCCTATCCGCAATTATTCGAAACATTTATATCAGATTCGATTACGGGTACGGATATTTTAATTCCGGATATCCGATAGTTTTGGTTGTGGTTATGGAGCTCCATAGCTAAGAATAAATTAGGTAATAATTAAATAAAACAAAGTTTACAAAAACTACATATTTATTGCTAAACACGAGGCACACACTGAAATTATATAAAATAAAATCATTAAACGGATTATATTTTAATTTCACACAACACAAAAAAATTATATACGTCTAAGTCACAGATGATACAGAAAAAAAAATTAAAAAGGAAAAAATAACAAAAATAAACGCTCATACAAATATAACTCATCGTAAGTTGTCATTAATCTTTTTAATTAAAAACTGAAACATACGATATAATCTGGCAAATAAGTCAAGGTATGGCAATATCTTCCTTTGTAACACCATCTTTAAATATATTAATAAAATAATATCAAGTCTGTCAATTGTCATGGATCTTCATTATACAAACTTTTTTTTTAATTTTTTTTTTTAAATCATATAATAAATTGTTTTTATTACGCAAATATTTATTAAATTTTATGTGAAATTTGGTTTTAAAAAACAACAATAATATTAAAAAGTTGAATCTGTTCTCATCAATAATTAAAAAAAGTTTTTATTCACATGAAACATATTTGGCACCGGAAGTCATTAAAACAAATCATTTTTAATATTGCCAGAAAAAAAACTACTTAAAAATAATAATATTTCTAAATTACATTAAATGACAATAGATCATTTGTTTTTTTTTTTAATTATTATTACTATACATAACATGGATATGTTAGAATATAAGAAATTAAATAAAGTATAGAACAAGAGACAATCCATACTTTATATAGCACAATATTCGTATTAAACATACAAAGTGATGAACCGACGACCAAAATGACGTAATTGCAATATTCAATTTTAAACAACTTTCTTTAATAAAAAAAAAATTTCATATCTTTCCACCAAATTCCAAAACAAATCTTTTTAAGAATCATACAAAGCAAAAAAACAAATCAAACATGAGTAAAAGACAACGGGTTTCAAGTTTTTGACTTTAATGTTAAGTATTCGATATTTTCAAATATAAGATGGCATTTTTTTTTCGCGAGTTTTCTAACTATACGATAAAACAAGTTATATATAAAACAAAAATTAAAGTCAATTCCTACGTAGGTCAAATAGAAAAAATTATTATTCCCGTATTAACTAAAATTAATTTATTAAATTTATGGAATAAACTGTATCAACATATCAAGTGTCTTCCACTACAAGTTCTAAAAAAATATTTGAACTTGGGTGGATGAATAAAAAGTATTTTATTAACGATTGAAAATTTGATATAGGTGAATGTGAAATAAGGACTAAGGGGGCTTTCAAGTATTACGTATGTAATGAAATTTTGGAGGTGGGGGTGGGGGGGGGGGGGTTGTCTTGTCAAACGTTACAATGCGTTCCAAGGGCGGGAGGGGTGTTCACACAACGCGTTATGTAACAGTATTTTTATTTATTTAAATAAAAAACTAGGAACTTAGTCTATTGTACGTCATTGTAATTTTGTTCTCCATGTATTCATCTTGATCATCATCATCATATCAGCCATTGGATGTCCACTGCTGAACGTAGGCCTCTCCATGTATTACGAGTTAGAAATCTCTTATTTCCTTTATTATTACCGCAAACGCGATTAAAACAATAACAAAGGTATTTTAGTGACTTTCCGGTACCTTGTGTAACATGTCTTTTAGATAAAAATGGTAACTATAATGTTACGTAACGTTGACGAAGTGGGGGGTACAGAAAAACGTTACGGCGCTTTACATAGCCTTCAATAGTTGCGTTACGTAATACTTGTAAGCCCCTTAATAGTAGGAATTGAATGATACATTAATTACAATAAATTAAAAATCATTTACATCAATTTTATATATCGAAAATATATATTATTATTTTATAAATAACTAATATTTTTACCACAAACTTTTATCAGAAATGATATTAATATTATTGTGATTAAAAAATTAAAATACACATTTATTTGGCAGGAATATTGAGTTTATTATAAAAAATTTATTACTAAATTTAATCATCAGGTAATTTTATTTAATAATAACAATTATGTTAAAATTATTAAAAATTACTTAAAAAACGTTAAATAATAAATGTCAGTCATGTGTGTCATATCAGATCTGTATTGCATTATTTTATAAGTTCATCGGTTGAATAGAATAGTATGGACGGATTAATTACATTTTAGGAGATTTAGAGCGACAAAAGTCAAAAAGGGGTTTATAATGGATTTTTTATTTTATTTTTATATTGATATGTTTGACATTTTTCAATGTTTTCAACCAATCCGAAACTTGACAATATTTTATTTGTAAAGAAGTTAATATAATACAATAAATTAAATTATAATAGCATTTTTATACCCAGTTTTTCTCCTTTATTCAATATTATTCACAATATTACATTAATACTATTTTATAAAAACTAATATATAAAAATAAGCAGCAATCTTGGAATGATTCTTATCGCTAAGTACGAGAGGCACTTTATAATGGACGGAATTATTGAAGTACAATAATATTATTTTTAGACCGTTGTATTCATTATCATTGTAAAAATGAATCTATCTCTCACCCACGCAGATGATTTTATGAGCGTGACAGAAATAGACAATATTTCGTTTTGAAAACTACATAAATAAAATATGGTGTGTTTTCGATATCATCAGTTGATTTATTTTAGTTTTTTTATTACTTTTTTTTAACATTCCGTATATTAAAATTGTACTGGTGTGAGTACTGTACGTGTGTACTGTTGTTTGTTTGCTTCGACGACATTTTAATAATATTTCTTAGCTTTATATTAAGTGACTCATACCATTAATTTACCTTAAAAAGTACACAAGAAATAAAAAAATCAGCCGCAACATGATATGGTGTACAATAGGTAGGACGGGTGGATTACGTAGGTTCAAAAATAAACCATTTCAGTCAAATTAAATTAAAAAAAAATTATCCTATACTACATGAAATATCTTGACAATAACTTCAGTCTAGTCTAGGAGTAAGTTCTGGCTTAACACTAT
This sequence comes from Euphydryas editha, assembly GCA_036937285.1. Classification (NCBI taxonomy): domain Eukaryota; kingdom Metazoa; phylum Arthropoda; class Insecta; order Lepidoptera; family Nymphalidae; genus Euphydryas; species Euphydryas editha. The sequence goes on from JAUPFZ010000006.1 coordinate 1,853,079, forward strand.
CCTTTATTAAATTTAAGAGCTAATATTTGTAAAAAAAAAGTTACTATTTCTTATTTCAATGAAATTCTAAAACTTACACAAAAGACTTCGACTACAATCAAATAAATGCCAAAGTTTCGAGAGATTCCGTGAGATTCTACATATTGTCATCGGTCTACTCAAAAGACAGTCGCACAACTGGTCTTTCCAATAAATCATATTAAAATCACTGTTAATTAGAAACCATGTATTGAATAATTATATTAAAATATGATGTCTAAACTTTGGCCTTCTGGAAAGACCGAAGCATAAGGATATGTTTATTCTTTTTGGTAAGGTCTACTCAAGCATGAGCTCAAAGTGAACAAAGCCGAGACCCTCTTTTTTATTGTACTCGATGTTTCTCGCCCAAGCACGACATTCAATGTTGATTACTATACCAGCTGTAATAACAGACAATTATGACAATTAAATATTATATCCTATATCTGTAATAATAATACACTTTATTGTACACCAAAATTGAAATGTTACATAGAAAAACAAAAATCATACTAATATTATAAATGCGAAAGTAAGTTTGTTTATTACGCTTTCACGCCAAAACTACTTAACCGATTATCATGAAACTTTGTACACATATTTTTGGAGGTATTAAAATTAACATGCGATACATATTTTTTTTTGGCGCGATAACCGACAACCACGCGAGCTAAGCCGCGGGCAAAAGCTAGTATACATAATTATAACAAGGTATTATACAAAGGGCGGCCTTATCGCTGAAAAGCGATCTCTTCCAGGCAACCTAGGGGCAGAGGAAATGGTCTTGTTTCGGCATAGGTGTACAAATTTAATATTAAACTTTATCGTAAAATTAATATCAGGTGTATTGATCTGTATTAATTGGTCCCTTAACGCTGTGGAAAGTGACCCAGCTTTCCAGGGCTGTAGGTACGATTACCGGTCTGAGTCTGGTTGTAATATATATACATGTATTATATTTATATATGTATTATGTATATTTATTAAAAATAAATATGAATGTGTATATCAGTCGGTTGTTACCTAAAACATAGTCATTAAGTTAACTACGTTTGAAATAGAGAACGTTCCTCTAATATGTGTATGTTAAAATAAAAACAATATATTAGGAAGATTATATCTACTAAACTTGTAACAACGTACAGACACAGAGTCGAATTTCAAGAATTTAGGCATTATCATATAAGACCTGCATGTTTCGGAAGTAATTCTGAGCCATCAACTTCAACCCTTTCGACAATGCGTTGGTGCAGGGATCACAGACTGACTGGTGACTGACGGGTTCAATCTCCGCAAATGACCAATATTTGTGTAAAGGTGTTTAACTTGATCTGAGCATTTATGATTTTGTTGTGTATGTTTCTAGACCCCGACACAGAATTCACATTATTATTATTAGCAAGCTGAACTGGAGCAACTTAGCGAGTCAATAAAAAATAGTCTCGTCACGACTGCGGAACATGTAAGTGGTCAGAAATATCGACATTTAGAAAAGTATAATCCGTATTATCGATTGGAAACCAAAACAGTCAAAGTTTAAAAACGTTAGAGGAGAATTAAAGTCCTCCTACTTCGAGGGTGTAGTGAATGCCCAGTAGTGGGAATATACTACTACTACATTACTTTAAATTAATTTTCATATTCTATGTGTTTACACTTGATTTCTCTTTATTCTTACTTCTAATACTTTGCAATAATTTATAATAAATTATACACTGTTTTATAATAAATTTATTGTTCCATCAGTATGAGATACTAATATTTCTGACATTAATACAAAAATACTCACTTTTAGGCCGTGCAAGATGCACAGCGACTAGTGGACTCAAATAACCTTCCGCATTGTTGTATGGATAGAAGTATCCAGGAAAACCCGGGTATGGCAAGTAATTTATAGGACCGATGTTCTCCTTGTCTGCTGGAGTCTCCCCATAGCAGGACACCCACACCATGTTTTCCTAGAAAAATAATTTAATTTTAAGTATTTTTATATGATTTTATAAAATATATTTGAATTCCATTAATATCTGTGAATCCCTGAAACCGAAACCTGAAACTGCCCTTAAATCATTCAAGTTATAAAAGAAAGCGATTTTCGAGATTAAAAGTATCCTAACATGTTATCCTTTTTTGTTATCGCTGGGAAATGCATTTACGCATCCCGCCGCGGAGAGGCGGCGGGTATGTGGGACTCGCTGGCACGCAGAACGTGCCCGAATACTAGAATACCCGCTAAAACCCAGCGGTGCCCTCGTCGTCGTAATGGGGCGCCACGGGATCGCTCGCGCATGCAACCGTGACGCCCCGAATCCTAACATGTTATCCTGGATTTTCACTACCAATTGGAAAATTTTCATCAAAATCGGTTTAATAGTTGTGATGAGAAAGAGCAAAAAAATGGTTCCAATATTCTAAAACTGTTAAAATATATATATATAAAAACAATACACACCTACAATAATAAATATAATACATACTTTATATAAAGTCGAGGAAAGATAATATTTGTAAAAACAACTTTTAAATTATCTTTAATAATTCTTGTTTACTTCCTTGTGGTGTAGAACAAAAAAATATTGTTATTGTAAAAGAGTGACCTTTCACTTTTATATAGATAGGTATATTAGAGAAATCATGCGTACTTTTAGCAATCGTAAATATTAATTATTTATAGTTTTTATTGATTTTTGTTTAATTTTTCTTAATTTCTGTATAAATTTTCTTTTATTTTACTTAATTTTTGTTATTTTGGGTATACTTTATTTTTCTTTTTTTATGATTTGCTGAGCTTAATATTATTTTTTTTAGAACTGTAACACAATCGAAATTCTTCTTGTTTGCACTGTTGTTACCAAGTTTTGTCCGTGTTGTTATCACCTTTAATTACGATACCACTTGATTTATTTTTTATTGTACTATTCATGTAACTGCAATGTTTTTAGTATTTTTTAGGTGATTTAATAAATAAAATAAAATAAAAATTATTCATACATAATCACGATTGTAATTTGTTAAGTTCCTGATCTGCGTCTGCAGATCCCAGGGCATGTCTTCAGGCAGGTAACTGGCGTTGTAGAACTCCGGCCGCCATCCGTATATTCTGCAATCGAGAAAATATTTATTTTAGTGATTCTCAACCACTGTACCGCGACACGTATGTGGCGCAAAATTTTAGAATATATATATATTGTTGGCGTAGTGGTCACAGTAATAAGCTGTTGCGCTATCGGTTGTGGATTCGAATCCCGTTCATGACATATATTTTTATAGACCATACATCCGTGTAGTAATAGATATTACTGCCATAAATCTGTATGGTGGTAATATCTATTGGTCGTACCTAGTCTGGGCGTTTCTATTGTATATTTCCGGGCCCCCACCACAGCTTTTTATTCTCCTGCGAGTCGTTGACTGCGAAGGATTTATTTATGAATGTGTATGTTAATGTTGTGATGAACATAATTTATAACACGTCTATGATTTTGGAAAATATAACGTCTTAGTATACAAATGTCGCTGTAAAATTCACCCCTTTACAATTATATAAGGGTGCAAAATATTGCGTGACGTCTCTTACGGAGGGTTTGGTTCACATCACGCTATCGAGTAGGTAATAATTGGATTTATTTGAACTATAAAGTATAAAACACAAATAACGAACACTGTTGTAAAAACTCGTAATCAAAATAACTCGTGATTTAAAGAAAAATCTCAACAATTTTATTTAAAAAAAAAGCATTCGAATATTTCAACTAGACGATTATTGTCGATTTAATAAACGGAATTCATAACTCAATACATTCAGAGATTATTATTTTTTTTAAATTATATATACAAAATGATGGGCAAGATAAAATTGTTATTATTGATTCGTCGTAAAATAAACTTAATTTAAAATATTTATGCTTGTATCTTGGTTGGTTGGTTGGTTAAAAGGCCGGTTTAGTGACGATGAAAGGCGTATAAAATAAATTATAGGACGAATCATTGAAAAAGCCGACACCACTCCTGCCACTTCCCTAATTTCGTAAATCCACAGCAGCTGACAGCTCCACTGTCTGCTCGTTTTCCACATTAAACAAAAAAAAAAACGCTTACAACCAACAAACGGACGACGAACGTATTTGACGGCCGGCTGGTCGAGTGGTCAGGCAACTGGACACTTTACGCAACGGTCGCGGGTTCGAATCCCGCCAGGTGCAGATAATTTGTATGACGAATATATGTAGATGTCTGCACCGGGTCATGGATGTGTATTTATATATATGTATTTATATCTTAAATTTATTTCCGTTTCTAGTACCCGTAACACAAGTTCTTACGAACTTAGCACGGGGCTAGGTTAACGTGGTGTGATTGTTGGTTAATATTTATTTATAAACCTTTCCAAAACGTAGACTTATTGAAGTCTACTTCATTCAGGGTTCCCAACTGCATTGCTCGACAGAGACCCCAAGAAGTCAATTCACTCACTTGTTCAGCTTCAGGAAGATACAGGGCGAGGACTTGTGGTAGTCGAAGTGATTCTCCACTATACAAGGTTCCAAGCGGCTGATGTCCATGTCGCACACCTTGCCCGGCGGCAGCGAGTGCTTTAAGTCGCATGTGTGGATGTTCTGACCGGTTCCCGCGGTCTGACCCTTCTTTTTGTAGTCTGAAATTATACAGAATGGTCAAAAAGTCGTGGATCATACGAAACAGGGAGATAGAGAAGGTAATTTCCAACGAAAAATCTTTCTACAGCATGGCCATAACTTCATTGCACGAAAAGTTATGAATATTTTTGTTTTTTTCAACAATTTATTAAATCCACGACTTTTTGACCACCTGTATATTCGCTATAACAGACGGTAATTTAGCAGCGGGAAATAAAAGACCTAAAACGTAGGATTCTTGACCATCTTCTAGGTTGTAATCTTAAATTTAGTAATATTATAAAATAATGTTCAAGTATTTCTGTCCATTTGTTTTTTACATACATCTATACTATAGTATATAATCTGTTTAGAAAAACAGAAGTAAGAAACAATATTTCCCTATATGGATCAGCTGTACAGATCGACCGAACGACTGTGTTTTCTACATACCCAAGTGACAGAACAATTAAAATTCTAAGGGCTGTTTCATTGGTTGCTGATAAAGTTTGAGATAGTTATCTTTCGTATAACGGTATCCAACAATTAAAGTACCTGATATGTTTTTTTTTTAGTTTTACTATCAATTTCCACTTTATCTATCAGATATTTTTATTCGCAACCAGCAAAACCAAGTTTTAGTTCACTCGTTGAGGTGAAACTGGTTTTAAGTGCCTGGTTTATATCCTGCTGATAAAGATCTATGATAGCCTGTCAGCAAGTTATGTGCGAGATAAACTATATCAGCCCCAAGTATAACAGGCCCTAAAAGATCTCATAAATAATCTAAAGATAAAGCTTACAAGATTACGCTCACACTTTTTAAGCTACCGATAACTATTAGAAGAGATTGCTTAGTAGGATTTATATTTTCTTATCAGCTATTAAAATAAAATTTATAGATACAAAACAAACCTGATAAAAATTCTTTTAACTGATCCTCCCAATACTTGTAACTTTCGTAACCTGTTCCTTTGTACCAGATGAGGGTGCTCCGTACGTCCGGTGGTAGAGGTCTAAATCCTAGACCTGGACTTGTACCGATTAAACTGTAATCCTGCTGCAATCTCGGAACGCGAGGGTTGATGTAGTGCTGGAGAAACGTCGTCATGCAGATGGCAAACAAAGATGCCAGGACTAAGTAAAATATTGTGTAGAATAATAGAAGTTTCCCTGGAGGAACACATTAAAAGAATAAGTATACCGTTCACTTGGTTATGAAGCTGTTTAAAAAAAATTTTTTTTTTTTGGTTTACATGAGCCAACGAAGTCTAATCTTTATAAAAATGATAGCTTTGGTTTTTTGCAACTGGCAACCATTACGTAGGTCACTCTATAAGTTTTGAGATGCTCGTAATTTAAAAATGGAACGCATCTGTATTATATATTTTTAAAAAGCTAATTTATGTATTTAAAAATAGAATGCAAGTGGCTAGGTTGTGAAAAATAGAATGCAAGTAACATTTAGTCTTTATTTTACCAAAATCGCTTCGCTCTATCAAAAGTTATTGTAATTTAAATTGTGTATACTATATGTGTGTGTTTGAATGACGGCGGCGTTAGATAACATTGGGTAAGTTAATAAATAGAAATGTGATCCGAAAAATGATACAATGTTTTATAACGCTTAATTAATAATAATTAATACTCGTATTAAATATACATATAATAAAACGAAACAAGGCATAAGAAACGTTCAAATGTTGGATTACGGTTTATTTTTACAACAGTATGAAGTACGACACTATCATAATAGATGACGCTGATGGCGCTTTCTGAATCGTGTTTAATTAGTACTCTACAAAAGTTTAGACTAAAATAAAACACAAGTTTTCACAAGTTTTATTTTAGTATGAGCGAGGATCAATATAACTTACAAAATATATTTTTGATATTTTTTTTTTCTTCTTTTTAATTTTTTTTTTTTTCTTTTTTTATTTGGTGAATCTTAATTTTTAACTGAAGTCTGATTTTTGTGATTGAAGAGCCAAGCAATAGTTTTCATCAAACATAAAACTAAAAGATATATAATATGAAGTCTCAACAAAGCCTATCAACTTTAACCGTATAGAATTTAATACTTAACACCCTAATGGTTTAATTTTAGACTTAGTAAACTGGTCAATTGTCAGAATAGGGCTTCACAGATTAGGGCTGCTTCAACTTGATTTCCGAGCACCCAACTGATACTACTATATAATTATAATTAATAGATTGTTGAGGCTTCCTCTCAAGGATAATGTGATACAGGTTTAATTAAATTGATGTAATACCATAATTATATTGAATTCTTGTAGTAATTATACTCTTTTTGTTTTTACTATTGTAATATAAAAGATGTGTGGTTTAAATAATGCTAGCTGTCATGCAGGGCATATGACTGAGTAAATCCGAATAATACACGAATTTGTTTAATTATTATGACTTTCTTACAAAACATATATTAATATTTTATATTTGTTTAAAAAGTGATTACGAATAGTTGCCTCAATGCCGGCGGTCACAGGTTCGATTCCCTTTCAGGGCAGATATTTGTATTTGTATAAATATTTGTTTCTGGTCTGGGTGTATGTGTTTGTGATTCTTCCCACCGTGCCTCAGAGAGCATGTAAAGCCGTCGCTCCCGGTTGTTATCATAAACACCTGATAGCAATTGTTACTGTGGAGCACCGTGGTGGATTATGCTCTAACCTATTATTATTCTCCTATATGGAAGAAAGGCATTTGCCGTGAGACATTTATGGGTTGATTCATTCAAACAATAACAAATTTTAATTTACTAAAAAACTAGTAAATACACTCATCTAATCTATGCTGTAGATGTTTTTTTTTTTTTAGGAAAAAAAATATTTTTCTTTTTAAATTACTTTATTCAACTCATAAAAAACTTATGCAAAACTGAACTTATTTAGTTCTATAAGTTTTCTTCTTATCTTTATTTATAATGCAAATAATTTTTAGTGATGTCCAAGACAGGGTACTATCTAGCTAGCAGCTACTATCTATACTAATCTATACTATCTATACTATAAATATTATAAAGCTGAAGAGTTTGTTTGTTTGTTTGAACTCGCTAATCTCAGGGACTACTGGTTCGAATTGAAAAATTCTTTTTGTGTTGGATAGCCCATTTACTCAGGAAGCCTATAGGGTATATAACATCACGCTACGACCAATAGGGGCAGAGCAATAATAAGAAATGTTACAAAAACGGGAAAAAATAATCTTCTTTGAGAGCTTCTGTTGTGTCCTTTATTATTTGTCTTCTCGAGACATTTTTATAATTATAGTTCCACTTTTAAAATAAATATAACATCACACTTTTACTGAGAATTTTCGAAAAATTAAAAAAAACTCAATAATACGTTAACGACCCAGGAATCAAACCTGAGACTCCTAGCTCGGCAGTAATGCTTGCGACCACTCGACCAACCTACCTACTCTTAGAGTAATTGTTTAAAAATATTTAAGTACGATTTTCTCTCAAATTAACGCGGGTGAAACCGAGGGTCGCAGCTAGTTATGAAATAAAACTTTACAAAATAGTTACCTACCATACTCTATCTTTTTATATATCTATTTTTTTTTTATATTGATGGTTTAGATGTTATAAAAAAATTAACTCATATTAATATTTTAAAACTGTTTTTACTAGTTTTTGAAACTTTTTAAAAGTTTCGAGTAAAGCCACGCCCTGCTTATAATCAAACCTACCCTGGTTTTTTTTGGTGTTATTACAGCTTTATACTAAAAAAACATGTGAAAATACAACATTTAAAAGTAATTAACATATTACTAACCCCAACTATCAGGAGTTCTTCCCATAATTGTTCCCGTTTCTTCATTATAAAAGAAATCTGAAAACTTTTGTTTCGTTGTTTTCTTTAGTTGTTTTGTGTCTAATTCGAACTCTTGTATAGTACGAGCAGGCATTTTCGACTTTTTCTTGTTACTATTAATTTATAAAATTTAATTTAACAAATACAAAAACAACGAAACGAACACAACGGCCTCAACACACAACACAACAATCAACATACGTGTGACGTGCGTAATGCGTATTCACAGAGTAAAATAAAATAATGTTTGAAAATTGAAATGATTTTTTTGACAACGGTTGCATCATAATACAATATATACTAGGGTTGCATGTTGACATTTATCATTAATTCAACACTTTTTTCAAAGATAATAAAAAAAGATTTGTTTATATATAATCCTTTAGATACATTTCCATAAGATTTCGACGATTTTTAATTCTAACAAACGTAACCTTTAATTTATTTCATAAGTCATCTAATTACACAATAAACTAATGGCACAAAAAAGTTCTTTGGGCACAACACAACCAATAAACCAACGGAAAGACATCTTTAAAAATCTAAAAAAATCTAATTCTAAAACAAAGATCTAAAATTGTATCCCAAGTCCACCCAAGTATGTGCTTGATAATCTTGTCACTGCTTGTCCATAGATAATACAATAGCCGTGTTCCGATATATACTGGAGCACTGGAAGGTGTGACGTCATTTCAGTATACTGCGAAGCCGTTCCTTTTTAGTTTGCTATACTGCGCTATACTGATCACTGTTTATAACGGAACGAAGTCCAGTATACTGGACTACTGTTATCATCCTCATTTTACGACTTTTTTTTCAAATGAAAATATTTATCATGTACACGTTTTCTATTCAACAAGAAAAAATATTATTTGAATATTGTGGACATTTTTGAATAACAATATTAATTAATTAATAATAATAACAATCATTCGCGCTGTCATATTTTTGATCACGTGATCACAAAACTGAGCAGTACTGAGAGCACCTTACTTCGAAAGCGCCAGTGCTCTCAGTACAAACGTGGCGGCGATTCATGACGTCATATATGACGTCATATACTGCTGCAGCGTACTGGCAGTCTATAACGGAACGAATTTTCAGTACTGAGATGCCTAGTTCGCACTACGCCAGTATTTTAGTCGAGTTACTTGTTATTTAGTGGCTAAACTACTCGCTACTGCCCAGAAATCGTTCGGATTACGGTCGAGTACAGTACATAAGTGAGTGGTGCTGTGCAAGATGAACATGCTGCAACGCAATAAAGTGAATAAATTGATTAAGCTAATCGTAACGGCTATTTTAGAAGAGGTGGATGGGGAAATTCGTGTAATTAATAAAAAGAAGCTATGGGTACGAAAATAGAATTTTCTGTTAATGAAAATACACTCTCAAAATTCAGTGTAAGGATAACCTTTTAAAAAATGCGATTCCTGCAATTACAAAATTACAAGCAGTTCTATACTTTTTGCTACTGGATTTAGTTTAAAGGAAGTTTGTAAAGCAATCTATTAATCATTGATGGAATTTATCAAAGTATAAATAAGATTAAATAACTATAACATATTTATTATGAAAAATTTATTTATTAAGATATATAATAATATAATAATAATAAGAAATTAAAAAAAATTGTTTACAACATTTTTAGTAATAACTTTTGTTTTGTGTTTTGTTCCTATCACTCTGATTTGCAACATTAGCGTTCTGCATTGCTGTTAAAATTAACTCTGATTTAATTGTAACATTACTCTACGTTTCATTATTCTTTATATGGCCAGATGGAAACCTGGATGGATGGATGGAAACCTGATGTCAGCTCCAGCGACTGCATTTTTTGTGTCCTTTAATTTTTTAACTTCTGCGAGTAGGTTGATCTAAAAAAGATTGGATCTCGTTAAGTAAAACGATGATTATCATTCATAAATATCTAATGTTGTAAAAGAATAGAATAATTTAAAAACTAAATTAAATATAATATGTACAACCTAAACTTCTATACTTCTTATTTATTTCATTTTTTAAAATTAATTATTGAGCATACACAATTTTCAAGTATAAATATAATTCTCAATAAACAAGACTTGTACTGAATTATTTTTAATAAATAAATATCTTTTCTATATAATTAAATAAAATACAAATTAAACTTCTATACTTCTTAGTTATTTCATTTTTTATAATTAATTTTGTTAAGCATATACAATTTTCAAGTATAAATGTAATTCTCAATAAACAAACAAGACATGTAGTGAATTATTTTTAATGAATAAATATGTTTCCAGAACTATATAATTTAATAAAATACAAATTGAATTTCTATACTTCTTAGTTATTTAATTTTTTATAATTAATTGTTGACTATACACAATTTTCAAGTATAAATGTAATTCTCAATAAACAAACAAGACATGTAGTGAATTATTTTTAATAAATAAATATCTTTTATATGTTATAACAATTAACAATTTAACAATTATTGATATGTGCCATTAATTGCACTGAGAAGTCAATACCACATATAGGAAATAATTATTATGTGATCACATACAAACAACAACCAAAAAACAATGAATTAATATTTTTTAATTAATATAAAATAGATCGTACATTTAAAAACTTATCTTCCAATAATTGTATTAAAACAAAAAAGAAATATTCGTATGATAATCGCATGAATAGAAACTTCCAAAAACACTAGAAGTAATAATAATTAAGATCTTTTTGTAACGTAGTAATAAATATGCTTTATTGTGAATAAATATGCATTTGAAATATAATTATAAAATTATGCACTAACCTGATGTTTGTAATTTTCAATTTAATTTCATTTTCACCAAATCCTGGTATGTTCATTATATTTTCAAAATTCAAATATGCAGATTGTTTTATTTGTTTGTTTTTATAATGCGGGGACATCACAAGCATTCAGTTCTACATATTTGTAAACAAATTTTAAAGTTGTTTCTTCGCTCCAGCGAAATTACATTTTTGCGGCAACTAATAATATTAATTAACTCGACTAAATCGACACGTTCGTACTTGTTTAGTCGGTGAACCAGAGAGCGCGGACGCGTGGTGGGAGGTGCTACTCGCCCGATAAAAATAGAATGAAATGGATCGACTCGACTTAACTACTTACTAACCTACTCGACTATATTTTTGGTGTTCAGACACGTTTAGCTACTAAATAATTCGTCACTCGACTAAAATACTGGCGTAGTGCGAACTAGGCATGAGAGCACTGGGGCAGTGCTCCAGTATATATCGGAATACGGCCAATATATATACTAGATACTTGTCAGTTGTCACTGTCAATTAGATTATACTTTGAAGTTTTGAACTTTCGTATCGTATCGTAATTCGTATCGAATTATATTTATTTAGTCAAATTCTATTATAACTTTTTCATATCCAACAATTTCAACGTTATATGATACAATTAATATTCCTGTTTTATATAAGTTAAGTAACTAATTTAGTAAAATTTACAGAAATGGCCTCAGTTCATAAAATAATCGTCATTGTTGGTTTCATCTCCTTGTTTCACTCGGCATTCTCAGCGGCACAACGTTCGTATAATTTAATTTATAATAATACATATACAAAATAAAATATTAAATATCTAATTCACTTGCGAAAGATAATATAAACAGAAATTTCAACATAAATATAAAAGATATAAAGGAGTAATAGCCAACAATAATATTCAAAAACATGTATGATATTTATTTACAGATCGCTCATATCTTCGGATAACATCTCAAGAGTTTACATCACTGCCTCTAGATGTAAGAATAAATATATCCTAAATCAATCCATACATATTGATCCTCTATAACTAGTATTATCTTATTCACAAATATGTGATTAACTTAAGTGTTATTCTTTACTTGCAGATAATAATCCAGGCTGTAGTAAGCTTGTTTGCAGTAATGTGGGGTGTCCTTAATGTGTCTGGTAAACTCCGTGAGATCCCAGCAGCGGCAGAATTAAACACTGTTAAATGGGAGACTCAGCGTAATCTGCCTTCTTTCTACATCTTTAACCACAGGGGACGAGCTTTAGCATATAACTTTGTTCCAACACCAAGTAAAGGGGAGTTGGAAAATCTAGAATAATTTGTTTTTATTTATAAGTTTTAAAAAATGGTGATTTTGAGTTGAAAATATATTAATTTATTAAATGAATGATTTATTTATCTTTTATTACTATATTTAAAATATTTTGTACACATTAAAATATATTTATAAAAGAAATAAAAATAGTTAATAAGCATTTGAGCTATATATTATGCCATCTCAAACAATATTGCCTTTTGTATCCTACCCTTGATTCATGATCAAGCAAGACTTTCTTTTTGGTCATGATTTATTTATTATTAATCTTGTAATATGTAAATAATCTTGAATTTTGGTGTTGTTATTATTATACATTTAAATATATTATACATATAAATGTTAATGACATATTACTTTTTTATTTTTATACTACTTTTTTATAACACATGGTGGTCTGTTCCTAAAGTAGGCAACTTAATACCTGTTTTAAATAACAGCTGACTGATATATTAGACTAATTGTATTTATATATTTATTAGTAAATACTGTATATTTGTATTTTATGTATATTACATTTATTATACATCACCTACTTCTCAAATTCTAACCCTAAGATTGCCTGGCAGAAATGGCTATTGAGCGATAAGGCCACCTTTTTGTGCATTTTTCGTATTCTCTCGCAATTCTTGAATTTCCTGTGTTACAATGAAGAATATAATAATATTTTAAAGGTATTATTTCTAAATGAAATGAATCAGATTCTACAAAAAAAAATGATAATTTGAACAACCTCACAGAAATAGAAATTGGAGAAATAAAACAACAAAACAGGATTTTACATATTTTTATTTCTTATCATAACAATATTCTATGATGCCCTCGCCACACAACATACAAATCCCATTCTTAGTTCTAATTATTATTTATTAAAAAAAATAACCTGAAAGGTAGAAAGAAGTAGTGTCAAATACGATAACATAATTTATAAACATATGTATATTCATCATATACAGTCATAATATGCATATTTCAAAGATTTACAGTAAAATTTAAACTTTGTCAAATTTAATATAAAGTTTTGTATTTAATAATCTTTTGTATCAATCAAGATAACATTTACGAATGTTATGAACATGTGACGAGAACAAGAAAATCTTTCATAACAGTCTTAACACATGTACACTTAATGTTCACATCACTATCTTCCTCCACGGCCACCTCTGAAGCCTCCACCACGACCGCCACCTCCACGGCCAAATCCACCACCTCCTCTGCCAAATCCCCCTCCGCCGCCTCCACCACCATTTCTGCTGAATCCACCTCCGCCTCTGCCAAATCCACCTCCACCTCTACCGAAGCCACCACCGCCTCGGCCTCCACCTCCTCTGTTAAAACCTCCTCCTCCTCCCCGGCCGCCACCTCCACGACCACCACGCCCACCCCTGCCACCACCACGCTTTGCTCCAGGTGGCTGTGGCAAGAACCTTTTCAATGGCAAAAGTTTCGCTGGATCAATGAAAAACTGTTGTCCTTCCTTAAAGCTTTTAGCTTTTATGTTTTCACCTAGTTTTACTGATACGTAGTAGTCTCGTAAGTTACCAAATATTTCATCAATTTTACCGATTTGTTCCTTATTTTCGAGGAAAATTGGCGCGTTGAAGTAGGGAACATCTTCAATGTCAACTTTACATACAAGATCATCTTGCACTGTCCAGCCGTAGTGGCCGAGGGGTATTACTGACTCGGGGGGACCTGCGTCCTGTTGTCTGAAGCCGCCACCTCCACCGCCACGACCTCGGCCGCCACCGAACCCGCGGCCACCTCCTCTTCCTCCAAATCCTCCTCGGCCTCCACCCCCACCGCCTCCTCTTCCACGGAAAGACATTTCAACGTGAAACAATAACAAAATATAACCTCAATTCACGTTGTTGTCGGCGCACGCTTCTTGAATTTGACTAGTTGACAGACAATGACAAGCAGTGGTGTGAGAAAGTGACAAGTGTCAGACTCCCACACAGAGCATAGTAATAACCAAATAACTGGACTGCTAGCTATACCCCACGGCCGTTACCTCGACCGTGCTATACCCTGTACAAGATATTTCGGATTTTTGTTTCGACCGTTGTAACATTGTACAAGCGTCTATTATTTACAGTGTTCCTGTTTAAATTTTACTTTGAAGCAATGCAAAGTCTTAAAACTTTCGGACGACGCTTAAATCTTTAGGGACTTTTGTGTTATATATATATTTTAAATATTTTTACAATTTTTAAAATCATTTAAATTAAGAAAATAATATGTTCGTCATTGCAAAATTATGTCGATCAGAAAAATTTACATCTGTCAAAAAGATCATGCTAACTTGTACAGGGTATAGCAATAGCAAAAAAAACATTTGATTGTTATTAATAAGAAAAAATAAAAATTGATTTTGTTTAATTTATTAGTATCATGTATATATTATATATTTATTTAACGTATTATTTGCAAATTATTTGTCACTGGTCATGAAAATGGGTAACCAAAAACATGTTTGTTAACATCTGTGGTTTACTGCTTTGCAGTCATGGAATTATTATGTACTAGGTACAACTGGAAGGCTTACTAGTAAAATCCTGTCAAATAAAATTGAACTCTATATGTAATATGATATCGTTGTTTTTAGAATATCAAAATACAGAGTAAAAAACGGTCTCGACAAAGAACAATTTAAGCTTCGTTGTGTCTCTTTCGCACGATTGCCATGTAAAATATTTGATTCCTTTAGTAGAATAAGATTGTCTAAGAAATGAAAATTAAAACGTACTTATTTGCATAATATGATAAACTTATGTGAGTACCGCAGATGTACTAAAACAAATTACTTTCGCGTACAGTTTTACTTATTAAGAACAAAAATATTTCTCACAATAGCGCCGTAGGTAATTAGTAAATATTATAAATTGATTACTAGCAATACCGGTAAATATGGTTGTCATGTCAGCTGTTGTAATTTAATGGCGTCTCCTTTGTTGTTCTAAGTGTTGACAAGGACGGGTGAAGTTTTGAAACCCCTCTTTCGGGTCGCGCTTATAATCTGAGTGAACTTTCCAGTTGTACATAGTACATAATAATTCCATGTTTGCAGTGCTTTATTTCCTTTTCCTTTTCCTTTGACAAATGTTAAATCAAGGACGGATCCATATCATATTTCAAGTTGTCAATGTTGTCAATTTGTTTTGTTTCAATTTGTTTGAAAGTAGATGTTGTACATATAAATCGTGTATGCATTTAAGTTACATATTATAATCATATTACTAATGGTTAACAAATAAAATAACTAAGTGAATTTAATAGTAGTACACTAAAGTACTGACAAGATGGTGGATATGGAAAACGAGTTAAAAGATCTGCGGGAGAAAAATAATGATTTAGTGCAGAAAGTTCAGTATTGGAAAATGACGGCCGCGCAGCGAGAGAATGAGAAATTAGAACTGATGAAAGAAATAAACGAATTAAGGCTTAAATTGAGTGTGAGTTTTTAAAATATTTTCTAGATTTTCAATGGCTAATAAACGTTTCACATTATATTTGAGTAAATATTCAATACCGCACAATGTTGTACTTATAAATTTTTAAGTCAAGTATTTGTGAGTAATGACTGAATAATTAAATTTATAGATTCCTTTTTTTACACTTTTTTTTATAATTTTTTTTTAGAGACTGAGAAGCGGCGGTGCGGCGCAGGCTCGAAAATTATACGCTGCCCTTCAATCAGCCAGTGAGGAGGCACTATCTCATCTTGTTCAAGCATCAAGCGCGGTGGCTCGCACATTGGAACTTGCCAAAACTGACATGCAAGATAGACAGGAGCTAGAAACAGCTTTGCCTAGATGGAGCAGTTTGAGTAATACCCCTTCATCAGACAAAGTAAACAGGGTACCACCAATGTTGATCGGTGGAAGACTGATGCAGCCAGTTGTCTCATTGAGTAGGACACTACACTCAAATTATTCTAGTATGATTATTAATTATGGCTACAATTCCTGTAAAATGACAGATTTTTTTAGGAAGATCAATAAATATCCCACTGTTGAAAAATTGTCTGATATTTTGTCATATTAGTGGTTTATTTTTATTATTAACAATGTACTTTTAATCGTAAAATTTTACCAATGTTTTTTCTATACTTTGTTAAATTGTTATTGGCATGGCCATTTTTATATAATAATGTTCAACTGATAGGAAATACCATTCCATCGAAGTAATTTTGCCATCTTAAATATTTCTTAATATTAATAAGCACATGCTTACATGCTACGTTTATGTTTTTTACGTGAACTGTATCAGCCTGTAAACTTCCCACTGCTGGACAAAGGCCTCTTCATCTAGAAGAAGGGTTGGAGCTTAATCCACCCATGTTTACTTGTTTTAAACAAAAGGTTGTTAATTTTATTTTATTTTTTAATTTCAGGATCTGATAATATAAGTCCAAATCAGCAGAATCGGACTGCTTCAGCGAGGGCTGTGCCCATGCATATGTTACAAGGTATACATCTTTACATATAATATAACTGTAACGGGACCGATTATGTAGATTGAAAATATTCTGACTGACCCGTTGGCGTAGTTGGCAGTGACTCTGTTTTCTGCACCATGGTGTTATAACAAAGATAGTCAGAGGTACAGTTTATGTGTACACATAAAAAATATTAGATAAATAAAATACATATAGGTATTAAGATTCTTGTAATAAGACTGGCTAGAGATAACTTGTTGAAAAAAAATGATAACTGAAACAGACGATTCATAACTTACAACAGTTAAGTAATACATACATACATGACATAAGTAATATATTTAAATATATAATTATATGTTTTAATATTTCATATAGTTATTACTAGACATTGGATTATATGCACTATCAAAATGCCTAAATATGCATGCAAATATGCACTAAAAAAGGGTGAAATGTGCACTATCAAAAACCATTTATTATTAGAATTTAGGTTAATTTACACGTTATATTTATATATTATACATATATTAATATCCGTTATAAATTATAACTATCGATCTGATGTTGATCGATTTGATATTTTTTTGATGAAGGAATTCGCTTTTCACAAACTTTGCAGAAAATGATAGTGCCATCAGTTGTAAATTGGATGTGTCGAAGGCATAATACAACACGCCTATCACGTATAACTACTGAAATAAGCATTGTCAATGAAAAAGTCTCGAAATATGCAATAACGCTATAAAAATAGAATTATATGTATTTGCATATGCAAACATATATATATAATCCGATGTCTAGTTATTACCTATATGACATATAATATCCTATATGTATTTCTGCCATGAATGATTCCTAAATTTAGCATCTCTCGTTCCTTACAATACATGAAAAAAAAATTCTCCCCTTTGATAATGGCAAATGTACTATATATGAGAATTGCCAAAAAAAAACTTACATTTCATACTTACTTTTATGTAGTGTAATACCAATTTCAGAAAGTTCCACTCTCACATGACTTATGTCAATTGAATATTAGTTTATGACCCTCATGAATACTTTTTAATAAATCAATTTTTTTCGGATTGTTATTTTCTTACAATCAAATAACTACATAATTATTACAAAACTCTTCGTCCAGTCCTCGGCGTCTATCTGTCTGTTCACAATAAACTCAAAAACTACTGAATGGATTTTCAGACGGCTTTCACTGATAAACAGAGTGATTCATGAGGAAGGTTTAAGTGTATAGTTTGTTAAGTTTTTGTGTAAATTAGTTAAATCTGACGATAGTTTATGAAAATGTCGTAATAACTCAAGCCGCTTGGGAGCTTTAATCAAAAACGCTGACTAATTTCTTTGAGATATAACAAAACAATGTATGGTGGTATATTTCTCTTTTATATGTCTACAGAAAAATTATAATAATATTTATACCCATTCTAACCTCTAAAAAAACGGTAAACTCACCTAAAATGGGGTAATTGTAAAGCTGTTTAGACGTGTACAGTATTGAATGAATTAATGAATCAGCCCGTAAACGTCCCACTGCTGGGCGAAGGCGTCTTCTCCATAAAGGAGAAGGGTTGGACGATGATGATCCGCCACGCTGCTCTACAGCGGGTTGGCAGATTATTTTTCTCTTTCATGAGTAACGATCGCTATCAGATGTTTATGATAGCAACTGGGACCGACGGCTTTAAGTGCTCTCCGAGGCATGGTGGGGAGACCCCCAAAGACGCACACTTAAACCGAAAACAAATGTTTGTACAAATACAAATATCTGCCCCGAGCGGGAATCGAACGCGCGACCATCGGCGTTGAGGCAACTAATCGCACCAATACACCAAAACGGACGTCAGTATTAGTCCTTTTCAACTTAAATACCATATAGTTACAATAGTTACCTTAAGCATAATAATGATAAATAACGCGCCCGAAAATAAATTCAAGCGCTGGTTTCACACCGATGACGGGACTCGCTTGACACGACCACCCGTGCGAAGCTGGGGTGGGTTGCTAGTTTAGCTTATAAATTGATTTGTATTTCATACCGCTTCGACGCGTGACACTGAATATAAGCATAATATAAATAATAGGAATATACATAATATACCATAATCACCAATATCATACCCGTGCGGAGCCGGGGGTAACGGTCGCCAATAAACGATAGATAATAACGATAGTAATATAACTATATTATAAATCAATGTGAAAGTGTGTGTTTGTGTCTGTGTATGTTATAAGCTGGATGTAGCAATAATTTTTTTTATTTAATTGAAAGTCTATATCGGATTTTATCGCGTTTATTTGTTAAAAACTTTACAGTTTAACGATTTTATTAATTAATTAAATTATTTCCCGACGTTTCGGACCCTTTACAGCGTCCATGATCTCGGGGGACTGAGGTGGTGGGTGTCCGAATAATGAATCAATTGTTATATACCCCGCTTTTTATACAATTATAAATTATTACTTTTAACCGTTCCTATTCATGCAGAATGAGCTTATTGTGTCTGGAAGTCGTGCTGTGTTCTTATTTTCCTTGGGTTCAATTAATTTTAGTACTGGCTCCCAAGCTGGTGGTACGTACAGCAGACCAACGGTCGACAAAGTCTGCTGTGTATCAACATACTCAACAAGGTACCAACCACTATATCAGATTTGATAAGCCACAAATTCTCGCTAAAGAACACCGATTCCTACCAAGGATGATTCGCGAGGCTATTGAAATCAAAAAACATCCTAATTTCAATAGAGAGGATGGTTGGAACGTACCACCAGCTTGGGAGCCAGTACTAAAATTAATTGAACCCAAGGAAAATAAGAACACAGCACGACTTCCAGACACAATAAGCTCATTCTGCATGAATAGGAACGGTTAAAAGTAATAATTTATAATTGTATAAAAAGCGGGGTATATAACAATTGATTCATTATTCGGACACCCACCACCTCAGTCCCCCGAGATCATGGACGCTGTAAAGGGTCCGAAACGTCGGGAAATAATTTAATTAATTAATAAAATCGTTAAACTGTAAAGTTTTTAACAAATAAACGCGATAAAATCCGATATAGACTTTCAATTAAATGAGTAATATTCGCGTAAATATAAGAGAACAGTATGTTAATTTTTTTTATTTTTTATTTAATGTTTTAACCATAGTATTAACCATTTTTAAAAGACTCCTTTAATCATAAAACTATTTTTTTAATATACGCTATCCGACTTTACCTGTCGATAAGTTTTTTGATTCAATACCTGAATTGTAGATGTATACATACCATTGACGAGAATTGATGCAGGAGAATTGTCCAACAATAATGTGGATACAGATATGGAGGTGAACAATGCTGACGACAGCACTGAGGAACTGGCATTAGAAGGCAAGTAGACAAGTCCTAAACAATATTTTTTAAAGTAATGTTATAATATTTGTGGAAGAATAGTCCCGACCTCATTCTTGCCGAGGTGTCGTAAGAGATGGCTAAAGCCATAATGGTGTGAACAACTGTACACCAACCAGGATGGTGATGGGCAGCAGCGTCACCATATTCTTTTTTTTTTTGGAACCCATTTATGGGTGATATCCAGGACGCCCGAGTAGGCAGTCCTAGACCGTATGTCGGACTCAGCACTTGGGGGTGCAATACCGTATTAAACCCCCGCGGGAGCCTTCAGCCGCTTTAATTGGAGGCTCCCGGATCTGCTGCGTCACCATATCCTGTCTCAACACACTGCGCTCGCCAACCTGCCTGCCAAGTGTGGCGAGAATTGGTAAAGCCTTCCCCCCACCCCTGCATAGATGATGGGAGAGGTCTTCGTTCAGCAGTGGACATCCGACGGATGATGTGGATAGTCAGTGTAGTGCGCTAAGTTGGAATACGAGGAGATAAGAGAGAGTTGTTGATAATGTAAAAAAAAAGATAGTGTTAAATGGTTGAGGAGGTCTTTGTTGTAGAACTCAACTGTTGCGAACTCGCTGTGCTTTGAATTCAATTATAAATAATAATTGTAATATTTAAGTGTGATTAAAAGTATTAAGAAGTGTGTTTACTGGTTCTCGCTGCCATTTTACACGATACACATAACTATTAATAAGGATATCGCTGATAATAACAAGTCACCAACTTCAACTTTTTTTATTACAGATAATGGCGACAGAATTATGGAAGAATCTCAAAACTCGGATACTGAAAACTTTGAAGAATCGTAAGTATATTTAATAGTATTTTTGCTTTATTTTATATTATTTTGTTTAGTTAAATAAAAGGATTTATTATTGTGTATTTCTTTTTTTTTTCCAGTCGAAGATTAGATGCAGTTACAGAAGACACTGAGCCAGAAGATGATAAAACACCGCAAAGGTAACATATATAATAGTGTTGCCATTTCCTACTATAAAGGTTGCTTTTTTTTAGTGTTTAACATATTAAATCACTTTGCATACATATTTCTACGTCACCACAGATAAAAAATAAATTTAAATTACAAGAACAAAATTAAAGTGGTGATAGAAATTTTGTTAACCTGTTTTAAAATAAAACTCGAAAGGTCTTTTGTAGTATAATTGCATCTTAATGATCACTTAAATGTTGAATGATTCCTTTTCATAAATAAAATTATGTCATTTTATTATTTGTTGACAGACCAAGGGTTGATAATCCATTAGAAGGTCCAAGCTGGCTTTTGGATGAACCGAGGAATGAGGTATTTATTGATTTATATTATTATCCGGGTTCATACTAATTGCTCAGCTTTTATGAGTTGTATTGTGATATTTTAAAGCCTACAACCGCTCTTAATACATAGCTTTTGTAATAGAAAAAGGATTTTTACAATTTTGAAATTGGTATATTCAGACAGACGACCGCTTTGGTGTAGTGGTGCGAGTAGTCGCCTTAAATCGCGCGCCAGCGGTTGCGGGTTCGATTCCCACACGAGACAGATATTTGTATTTGTACGACTAATTGTTTCCAGTCTGGTTGTATGTCCTTGTGGGTGTCCCCACTGTGCCTCGGAGACCACGTAAATCCGTCGGTCCCGGTTGTTATCATAAACACCAGATAACGATCGTTACCCTTTGTAGGGAAATTATCCGCCAACCCATGGTGGAACAGCGTGTAGGATTAATCTCCAACCCTTCTTTATGAAAAAGAGGCCTTAGCTGAACAGTGGGTTATTTACAGGATGATACAGTACAGTACAGGTATCTATTGGAGGTGATCTGTAATTTGAAACAGTTTTTGGACTTGATCAACCAGATCTAACATTATTTGAAAATAAAAATATTTTACAATGTGTCTTGTATAATAAGTTAAACTAAATAGACGATTTGTGATAAATATTTAGAAGAAATCAAAGAGTTTAACCAACTTCGAGCCGGATTCAACCACCGAGTTTGAAGAGAACGTAGACAGTGGCGTGACGCCCGGCCCCAGTCGTATTTCACTTCATGTGGAGGTACTAGTTTATTTTCTACTATTAAATGCAATAGCATGAATGCATGACATGAAGCTACCACCAGTCTAATTATTTTATTTTAGGAGCCTGTAATGATAAAGTAATGTTGAATAGCTATAGAATCTGGAAAAACCTATCAAAAGAGAAAGTTAAAATACATTTTTATTTACTCCTTATCTCCCTTTTTTTAACTTAAGATTCCTACTATCATCATATAATTTATTTTTTATTTTACTTATTTTGACAAACACTTTTTATGAATTCTTTCAAAATTCATAGGTGAGATTACAGGAACGGTCTGTTATTCAGAAGTGATGAATGTGATGGTAATATTTTATGTGTGGACAGAAGCTGCGAGGAGCGCGCTGCGAGTTCTCGCCGACCGTGCGGCGGCGCCGCGCCTCCCCGCCGCCCGCCTCCCCGCGCTCGCCCTACTCGCCGCGCCCGCGCCGCCCCAGGTGACACGACACGCCCCTCCCCGCCTCTCAGACGACGTGCCATACTTTACAAGTTCCATTACCAGAGTAATACGACATGCCCCTCCCCGCCCCTCAGACGACGTGCCATACCAAGTTGCCTGTCCAGAGTATTTTGGTTAAGTTGCCGTGACGTCCAATTTTTTTTTCGGCTCAACTGTTTCATTTAATGTACTTATGAAGGACATGCAAGTGCTTTTCAAAAAAAAACTTTCAAAAACAACTAAAATACTGAATATCAGGCATGCATTAATTTTAATGCACAGACGTGGCAGCTAGAATACCATGCATTACTTATAATGCACGGACGTTACGTATACATTTTCATAATATTCATAGATATAATAATCTAATTTTTATAAAAAATATTGGTTTTCTATATGTCATTTTCATATGAAATAGATGTAGTTTTTACCGCTATACCCTACAACATTCGAATTTTCTTGTTACTAGCCAATATTTTTATGTTACTAGCCAATTAAAAAAAATTCGCGGGACATTAGTGTTTTATTATTCCCCATTTACTGCTTATACGCCTGCAAAATAATAAAGATGTAGCTCACACGTCCAGTCTATAAAATCAAATTTAAAAATAATAGGCTCATGCATTACATGTAATGCACGGACGTCATAGCTGGACCAAAAATGCATTATATATAATGCACGGACAGGCAACGTGATACTTTACAAGTTTCAATACCAGAGTAATACGAAATGCCCCTCCCCGCCCCTCAGGCGATGTGCCATACTTTACAAGTTTCATTACCAGAGTAATACGACATGCCCCTCCCCGCCCCTCAGGTGACGTGCCATACTTTACAAGTTTCATTACCAGAGTAATGCAACATGCCCCTCCCCGACCATCAGGCGACGTGCCATAATTTACAAGTTTCATTACCAGAGTAATACGACATTCCCCTCCCCGCCCCTCAGGCGACGTGCCATACTTTACAAGTTTCATTACCAGAGTAATACGACATGCCCCTCCCCGCCCCTCAGGCGACGTGCCATACTTTACAAGTTTCATTACCAGAGTAATACGACATGCCCCTCCCCGCCTCTCAGGCGACGTGCCATACTTTACAAGTTTCATTACCAGAGTAATACGACATGCCCCTCCCCGCCTCTCAGACGACGTGCCATACTTTACAAGTTTCATTACCAGAGTAATGCAACATGCCCCTCCCCGCCCATCAGGCGACGTGCCATAATTTACAAGTTTCATTACCAGAGTAATACGACATGCCCCTCCCCGCCCCTCAGGCGACGTGCCATACTTTACAAGTTTCATTACCAGAGTAATACGACATGCCCCTCCCCCGCCCTTTAAGACGACGTGCCATACTCTACAAGCTCCATTAACAGCGTAACTACTATAGTAGTCTGTAAATGCCCCAGTGCTACCCAAAATTACGATTTTTATTTGATTATCCAAGTAAGGCGAAAAATAACACTGCGGGAATTGCTAATACAGATACATATCTCGTTTCTCCTGAGAAAGACAGGTTTCTTCACGATACTTTCTACATGTTTCCCGTAAGGTGAAATAACAAAACACACTTTTCCTCGTTGTCCACCTTCAAGTACTCTTCACTGCACTCGTTGCGTCTACGCAAGAATAAGTACAAAAAAAAAACGGTATTTTTTTTAAATTAACTCACCAATACACGATGAGACGCGAATACGCGGGTCGTGTAACAAATGTCTTTTTCCACACTACACTTACTTGTTCACTTACATGGTAACAGGGTATTCTACTACGTTTGATTAAGTACTTCAAAATGTTGATTTTCCTTATAAAAAGCCACAAAAAATTATATTTCAGTAATATAAACATGCTTTCATGCCATAAAATTTAATTAAATTTTAAACCTTATTTATTCCCGCGAAAACGCTGTCAGACAATATGATGATGTAATATTGTTAAGGTTGTGTTCCAATATACACTAAGAGCAGTGTGAGGTGTGACGTCAATTCAGTATACTGTGAAGCCGTTCCTTTTTAGTTTGCTATACTGTGCTATACTGGTTACTGAATTTTTGACATTGTTTTCCAATCAAATATATACGTTTTCTGTTCAACAAGAAAATTTATTATTTTAATATTGTTGACATTTTTGAATAATAATATTAATTAATAATAATAACAATAATTCTCGCTGTTATATTTTTTGATCACGTGATCAAAATACAGAGAGCACCTTCCTCGAAAGCATCAGTGCTCACAGTATAAATATGGCGGCTATTTATGACGTCATATATTTCTACATGGTACTGCAGCAGTGTACTGGCACTCCATAAATGAACGAATTTTTCACAAGAAAGAGCACTGAGCGGTGCTCGTAGTGTATATCGGAACATTATCCTTCCGACGTCACACCATGGCGGCTCGTGTTTTAGGTCACGTGATATACAGATTAAAAATTACGACTTTTATTTTCAATATAATAAAACAATAATGTGCTTTTATGACTCAAAATCAGAATATTTAAGTATATTTCTATATACATTTTTGTTTTTATCAAATTTCATAATTTATTTTTCACTACCGAAAGTACCCTAGTCCACCCACTACTGAGCGAAAGCCTCTTGTCCATATAGAAGAAGGGTTGGAGCTTAATCCACCACGCTGCTCTACTGCGGGTTAGCGAATAATTTCCGTACCATAAGTAACGATCGTTATCAGGTGTATGATAACAACCGGGACCGACGGCTTTACGTGCTCTCCGAGGCACGGTGGGGAGACCCACAAGGACATACAATCAGACCAGAAACAAATATTTATACAAATATAAATATCTGTCCCGAGCGGGAATCGCATCCGCGACCGTCAGCGCGCGGCTTTAAGGTACTTAACTACTCGCACCACTACACCAGAACGGTCGTCGATTTCTTACCTAATTTGTTTATATCTGAATATTTCCAGCAACAATGGCCGTATTCTCAAAGTGCTAGTCGCTAAAATGCGGTTGGACGAGGATGAAGGCGGCAGTGGTGACGTAACGCCTCCAAAACGACCGAATCTCGAAACAAAATCTCCAATAGCCAACAAATTAACACCAAAGATAGATAAACATCCAGAAAATTCTCCCAGACGGCAATCTCGCGATGAATCGCCGAGATTCCAGATAAGGGATATGTCGCCTTCTAAAAGGTTGATGCGTTTTGACGCGCCGAGTCCGAATGGCTCCACGGATTCTCGGGTAATAGTTTTGTAAGTATTTTATTCTAAAAAAAATTATTAATTTGTCTATAATAATTTTATAAAAAGTTTCTTATTTATAAATTCAGAAATAACTAGACCGACTTAAAAATTCTTTGACTGTTTAGAGAGCTATATTACAATAGTAGAACGGTTGCCTAATCTTTAGTAAAGTTAATAATAAACTCAACTATAGTATAATAAATACTCAAAACTGGGTAAAATATGAAAATATAAATTTCAAAGCAATGAAGAATATATAAATTTAAAATCATACAATATAAAAATATTAAATATTTACAGAGAAAATCGCAACGATCTACCAGAACCGTGTAGTTCAGGTGTATCAAGAATGAACCGACTCGACAGTCAAGACAGTCACAACAGTCTAAACAACAATCACAACAACAGCAATCATAATCAAAGTAACGATGATACAAGAACCAACCACAGTATCGACAATCGGAACAGACTGAATAGTCAAAGTCGGGATAATCATACCAGTATCGACAATCGTAACAGACTGAATAGTCAGAGTCGTGATAATCGTAGTGTAGATAATAGCAATAGTCGTGATAGTCGTGATAGTGATAGTAGTGGCAGTGAAATGGCTAATGAGGGTCGCACTAGACGACCTAGGAAAGCCGTTGTGTATAAGGAGAAACCGTTAAACAGGTAAACTTACTTATAATTTATTAATACACTAATATAATTTAGGCGTCTATAGAGATTAGTTCGTACTGGGGACTAATTTAGATTTAATTTTTTAGCTAAAATACTAGCTAGCTATGACTAAAAATTTGCAGAATTTTTCAAGATGATTCGACTACAACAGGTACGAAAATGTCCAGTCGGTTAACCAGTGAATGGAATCAACTATTGTTCAAAAATTAGACCAAAAAGAATTTACACAGTTGGTGTTCGCACATATTTAGTAACTAAATTAAATCTAGTGTAAACTAGTTGTGATGGTTCGTTTGCACTAGGCTAGTAATTGGATCGAGTAGAAATTAATTTAGTTACAAAAATCCCTCGTTAGTAGCTTTTACTTTACAAACACTTCTCTGTTTCTCATCATTATTTCATTTGTTTCGTTTTTGTTTCAGAAAATTACGCAGATGATGAACATTATCATGTTACAACAGTATTTAGTAATAATGTGTGTCTTAAATTATTATATTTATTATATTTATTTTTACTCCACTCGCATGTTTGTTATCTATATAATTAATGAAATTGTTGATTTATTCGTTTGTTCATTGTGAAAAAATTGTTAGTTCGAATCACGGTCTGTAATCGACTCAGTCTTATTTCTCATTATCAATCATACGGTACATATTTTTCTATCCGTATTGTTTCGTCGCTCGTATATCAGTATTGTTTTATTTAATAATTGTTATGCAATTTTGTTGTCATTTTTGTTTTGTTATTTAACTGTTTTGTTTAAATTTGACATTGTTCAAAACATGATTCGACTTCGTTGCACAGAACACTAGACATGGGCGTTTTCGATTTTTTAAGTTTCCATATCGATATTGAAAACCGTTTTCAGATATCGATATCAGTTGTAATGTTTTGCTATCAATTGCGTAACGTAAACACAAACCGAAACAAACGCAAACTGTTGAACACTTGAACACAAAGGTTAAAACTGTTTAAATATAAACTATAACAAGTTTATATCAAATGTTTTGAAAAACTACGTCTTATGGTTATAAAATATTAAATATTATATTATTTTTATAATTTTTAAATATTTTAATATAATAATTATTTTAAGGCATACTTCAAAAAAACCAAAAATGATTCGTTTCACAAACTTTTCCTTAAATACACGCACTATTTTATTACGATAACCATAAACTCTCGACTTTATTACTTGTAGTTATATTTTGCGATGTACACAGTTGCATTAAAACCGCTAAATCGGATCGAAAACCATATTCGCCTCATCTCTTGTATTCAGTATAAAGTTACCGTTATAAAAAGAGATGCAGATAATTTGTTTGGTTTTAGCTGTTGCGCCGCTCTTAGCCTTTGCGCGCCCGTGACATATCTTCACAGTTCTACCAGTTTCGGTTTCGTGTTCGCGCTCAAGTTTTCGTTTGTTATGTGAAAACGGCTATGTGTTTTGGTATATCGATATGATATGATATGGGGGCGCGTAACCAATATTAGTTACGTTTTGATATATCGGTCTCATGCCTAACATCTATCATCATGCCTCTGGCGGCCGTAAATTGAAACTGTTGTTGCAAGACCTGTGTTTTAGACCGTGGTTCGAATTGTATACACATCTTATTCACATAGAGAAATTAATTTTTAAATAAAATAAAGTAATAAGTAATGATCTTCTTAATTTGTATTACAATTTTCAACTCTTCAAGTATATTTGTGACATTTCGTTGTTTTTAAACACTATTAAATAAATTCCAAGCCTACTGAAGATTTTGATATTGTATAAATGTGCTAAAAAAAATTGTCTGTGTCTATTCTGGAAAAAGTAGTTTTTGAGATTATAGTGTTAAATTTTGTATAAAGTTTCAATAAAATTGACCATTTAATTATTGAAAATGTGATTGGAAATTTTACCACCCCGTAAAATTTTAAAAATGCTCAAGCTTATTATTATTATTATTTTTTTTTTTTTGTAGTATAGTATATTTACTTTTGTATAGTATAAATTTACTAAAATGTTTTGATATTTTTATATATGTTTTTTTTTACTTAATTAGGCATTTTGATTTTTGTCTGTATGTTGCTGTAATATTGTGAATATAGTTAATAATTATTCATCCATTACAAACCCTGATTGGGTAAACAAACTGATTTAGTTGAGTTATTGTAAGACTTAAAACGCATTTTATAATCACAGTCGCAAGTTTTTAACCAATTCACTACTTAAACTGTTTGTAATGGATAGATAATGATTCAATTTAATTGTTCGTTGTATTGATTTTAAGTGTGTCAATTTGACACAAATGATTTCGCCAAAATCACATGAGATAATACGGTAACATCTTTGACAGCACAGCGTGATTAGTATCTGACAAAATAATGGATAATAAAGAAAACTTTTATACATAATAATATTGTCTTCTATGTAACTATAAAACTTAGAATAAAGGAATTAAACACGTTGATTCGAATAATTACTCTATAGGGGCCGTTCATAAAATACGTTCGCATACAAGGGGAGGGGAGGGGTCTGGCTGAGTGTGATAAGGGGGGACGGGGGGTATACGGCAACGTGATGTTCGCATCGTCTATCGCAGCTCGGCGAGCTCGAGAGCTTTTATGCATGATAGGAGATGAAAACGATGGTACGGAAGATGCAGAATAATTAGATGACGATGAAGTGGACGGTAGTTATGAAGATGAAGAAGAAGATGGTGCAATACCGATTGTAGATATTTCGGCCCATTTAGAAAATCCTTGGACTTCTGAATAATAGAAATATTATTTATTATTTATATGTTCGTTATGTAAGATATTTATTAATTTATTTAAATTTTATTATAATAACTAAATAAATATTTTTAATTTTCAGTATTTGTGTACTATCATTTAGAATTTATCATACTCAGCAGAAGGGGGGTCTTAGTTTTAATGACGAAATATTTCTAGGGGGGGTCACAAAAAGTATGACACAGCGTGACAATGTGGGGGAGGGGGTCAAAAAAAGCTTATTTTAGTGTGACGTATTTTATGAACGGCCCCATATTTATAATCATACATACAATTAAACATTTCAATACTCTATATGTTAATTGCGTATTATGTAGAAAATAATGTAATTAAAACTTTTTTTAAATTAAACTATAGATAAGATAACTAATTCGAACTGAATCGTATTAATCCACAATCATGTTGAAAATAAATACAAAGCGTAGTTGGGTATGTATAGAAATCTACGCTATCTATTTTATATTTGTACTTTGATCATTTCGTTATCAAATAAAAATAATTGTGCCTTTTAGCTCATAATCTGTTTGACAGTAATAAAAAAAAAAAAATTGAGTTTTGCTTCAACATTAAAATGAAAAATTAAAATACACCACTGTGCAGATTTTTTATACATACCCGACACTATACTAATTGTGGAAAGACTGCAACGACCAAATAATATGGACCTAAATAATTTAGGATATGTCATAATTATGATTCTTTTTGTAAACATTTCAATAATAATAGGATAAAATTTTTGTCGTGTAAAGTTTTCTTATTTAAATATAAATTAGGTTTGATGATGTACTTATAAAACTATTATTTTAGGCTTTATTGCATTTGTATTACTAGTGATTACTCTTTTTTTTTAAACAAATTCTGTGAATTTGATTTGGCGCCAAATTTTACGAAACGTCACTCACTATTTAAATTATTTGTCACATGTCAAACTGAGGAATATCCTGTGTATAGTTGTTGGCTAACTAATACTATGTTTTTAGCTAACATATTAAAATATAAAAAATAAATGGAGGATATACTGAAATGAGATGATAGCAAACAAGACTTACAAATACCTAGTACGTAAACCTCGAATAAACCTACTTTTAATTTTTTTTTTAATCGACCATAAAGAAATAAATAAAATTTGTGCTAGTTGAATTGTTCTAAACAAAATATGCGGCAAAGACGTCATGAACAACTTTGAATATTGTTAATGATTTAAGACTTATTTCGTGGTTTGAAGACATATTATTATGTTTAAAACGGGTACATACCACGATATAACACAAGTGATTTTGTGTCAATATTTCGACCCAGTTGCATGGATCGTGGTCTGTGGTTACGACGGGACTACGGTGGTACGAGGTGTGTAGCTGGAACTGTCATGGGTAGTAGCGAACTACCCTCTTTCTCGTTCTCTTCACAGGAACTTCGCGAAAATTTCGGCAAAATACACTCAGAAACGTCACTTAGCTAGCCAGTACGTAGAATCCAGTGGTAGAATTATGCAAACCAGGACAGCGCTGCATGAAATCAAAAGAAAAGTATGATGAAAGTTGATATGTACCCGTTTTATACATAATAATTTGAATATTGTTGTTGTTTGTAGTTGAATGCTTTACGATTTTAATGTTTTCAATACGAATCATGTTGTACCAATTCAACTTTGACAGTTTAATAAAAATACTATTAAAAAGTTTTTTTTTATTTCTTTATAACCCATGGGGTCTGAAATTCTTAGGATCGACTTCAAAATAGTATACATTGACATGCTACTTGTTGGCGCAGTTGGCAGTGACCCTGTTTTCGCCTCCAGGGTTGTGTGTTCGATTCCTGCTTCGAGTCTGGGTGTAATATATATTTATTTATATTATGTATATAAGTCAGCTGTTACCTAAAACATGCATTAAGTTGCCTACCTCAGGAACAGACGAGTGACGACCATGTGTATATATAAACATATAAATTAAATTTTTTTTCTACCTC
The DNA here is from genome assembly GCA_036937285.1 of Euphydryas editha. Classification (NCBI taxonomy): domain Eukaryota; kingdom Metazoa; phylum Arthropoda; class Insecta; order Lepidoptera; family Nymphalidae; genus Euphydryas; species Euphydryas editha. The sequence goes on from JAUPFZ010000006.1 coordinate 1,884,715, forward strand.
CGCCAAAAGTTCGATTTTCGTCCCTGTGAGGCGAGACAAAAGTGACACTTTCTGTTCCCGCTTCACAGGGACAAAAAGCGAACTTTCGGCCCGGGTAGGAAAAAAGCGACACTTTTTTCCCCGTTTCACAGGGACAATAGCCGAACTTTCAGCCTAGGTAGAAAAAAAAAGTATGTGTAACACGGGACGAAAGTACTACATCCTTTCCCGCATATTTACCACCTTCGCCTTCGGCTCGGGCGTCAAAATTGTTATGCGATTTTGTTGTCATTTTTGTTGTGTTGGATTTGACATAGTTCAAAACATGATTTGACTTCGTTCCACAGAACACCCGTCTATCGTCATGCCTCAGGCGGCTTTAAATTGGAAAAAACATCCAAGAACAGCTATTATTAAGCCGGCGCGCGGCGTACCCCCACTACTGTCGTTGCAAGACCTGTGTATCGATCGTGATCGTGATCTACTTCGATCGTGGTTTACTTTAAAAATATTGTAACAGATGAGTTAAACTAAGTTGAGGCTTTTTTGAGATAAATAAATAAAAAATATGTTTTTAATCGTTTATTCAATATTTGAACTTAAAAATAATTAAGTATGTTAAACGAAATAGGAGTGAAATCACCAAGCGATCGCAACCAGGGGTGTGAAACTCGCCTACATTATCGTAATTCAAAAATAGTCCTACAAACTAACGCCATCTTTTGGACGAGGAGGGTGAATTCGGGGTGAGATATTAATGTGTCAAAAATAGATGGCAGTAGCAGCAGTAAAGTCGAGAATTTTTGCTAATACAATTAATTTAAATAATTATTCGAACATTATTTGTACGATTCATAGGTATAAAAATATATATTATAAAATATAAATATATTTTAATTTGTCTCCAATATTTTTCGCCGTGGCAATATTATTGAGGCCCACGTGCGTTAGTCGGCCATATTTGGATTTTGAAATTTGAATTACTCGTTTTCCTGTGTTTGTTCGGTGTGCGTTGTGATTTTAAATTTTAATTTTATTTTGTTATTTCCTACGTTTTGGCTTGTTTACGGACTTTTTGATTTTCTACGTGTTACGACATCACCTGGCTTGTTACTTGGACCCCGGACTGATTGCATTACTGATAACTTGGCTCTCTATTACACGGATTACGATTAAGTATTTCAAAATGGCGAAATCAGCTGAATTAAAATGTTATTTCAAATGTGATATCGATGGTGAGTATTCCAATTATTTAAAGAAACATTTCAAAGCAGTATTTAGATATTACATATTATACCAAGAGTAATATTCGATTTAGTAAAATTATTTATAAAAGAGAACTAATTAATTTGTATGCCATTTTAAAATTTGGTTATCAAAAAAAAAAACAGCCTATAAATCATTTAGCCAGCATGCAAATATTTTTTTAGCAATAATAAAAATCAGGCTGCAATTTTTGTTTTTTATAAAATCATGATAATAGTTAGTAATTTAATCAAAGCAGGCAGCTTGTCTTATCATGTATCTGCAAAATAAACAGTAACACTGCAAATATTACTTGGTCCGTAAGATTGATTGGCATTCATATTTAAATTAGCAGAGCATTAGGTTAGCAATATAAATATTGCGTTTTTTTTAAATCAACAGTGTTCTTTAAAATTGTTTTATAAAGCTATATATATATATATATATATATATGACACTATCCTAATATTACTAAATAGGGATTCCTTTCTTTCGATTTATTTTTTTGTTCTAATTAAATTTCGCAGTTAGGCATTTTTTGGCATACTATTTCAGTAGGCATAATTATTTTTAAGGCTTATATTACCAGCACAAAATTAAATTTTTGTTTACTCTCTTGAGTGCTTACCAAAATTTTAATTAACATGTATCACTCATTACTGCTTTTACATATATTCGGCTGTACAAAAAAAATACTATAACTGTTCAGAAACAATAAAAATTGCAGACTAATTTAGAAATAATTGCTGACTATATGTTGCTGCCAAACTAGCCATTTTAGCTAACCAATAATATTTTTTTTTGCTAACAAAGATTTTGCAGAGACTTTGCAAACTGTTTAAATCACACCGTTAATAAAATAGACGTAATAATTAACTCTTTTTATTCCTTTCATTGCATTTAGATTTCATTGTTATGTCTCTTTAGTATCACTTTTATGTATAAAGCAATATTTTAAGAATATTAAAATTGTTCAGGAGGGAATATTCTCATACAGAGAAGTTTAACCAATGGAAATCAGTACTTGACAACACAAATCAAGAAAGAGGAAACAATTATATTTACAATTCCATTCGAATATGCCACAAACATTTTGAAGAGTACTGCAAATCATCAAGCAGACAATTAACAAGGAATGCTGTCCCTACATTAAACTTAAGTAAGTATTTTTTAATATTCTATCTTGACATGCATTTTATAATTATATATTTTTTTTTAATTTTCTATAGTTTATTTATGGCCAGGCTGTTGGATTGCATATTATAGTTTATTATCCAAGTACAAAAAACAAACAATATATTTTGTATTATACATAAGTTAGGAATATCAGCATCATCTTAGGTGTTTGTCGTAGAAATGATGTCAAAGGGACACCTCTGTTCAGTGAGCGTAAACAGTCGAGCTCGCAATGAACGCAAAGGTCAAATTTTTGCCTCAAAATGGTCACAGAACGGAATTAGCCTACCCCGACTCCACATAGTCCCTAGAGTGTTTTAGAAGCCGGTGGAGCGAAGGGAGGGCAGCCCTCGCTCCACAGTGGTTCGACTCCATACAAGAGGTGGAATATAGGATTCTTAAAAAAAACAAATTGCGTTATTTTGGAGAAACAAAATTACCAATGCATCCTATAATCAAAGAGAAATAACAAATACAAATTGAGTTTTTTTGATATGACCCATATTTTATGAGTAAATAATTAAAAACCATTTCTTTAGTATGGAAAGTAGCATAAAAATATTAATATCTAATGATTCCCGGCTGTTTTCGGATTATGGTTTTGAAAAATAGTATTAACATAATTATTATTTGCTACATTTCATCCTTTGACTCATGTTGCCCCCTAATGTGCCCCTTAAGAGATATGATGATAAAGGAAAAATAATATTATGTTAGTACTAGACGTACCTACCTGCATGATTGCATAATTCTTAAAACTCCAGGTACTTAGTAAAATAATGAGTTTTAAGAATTATGGATTATGATTTCCAGAAAAAATATGTCATTAACTAATTGCATTAGTGTTGTTGTTCCTTAATGTTAAATATATTTGACTGTTCTAATAATAATAATGAAACTCATTATTTTACTTAGAAAGAAGTACAATATTTTAAACATTAAGGAAAAACAATGCTAATGCAATTAGTTAATGACATATTTTTTCTGTAAATCATTTTGCTTTCTTTTAATCAGGGTTTGATCAGGAAGGTCATCTACTAATTAAACCTTCGTGGTCTCATGAACAACAACTTTGCTAAAGATCATCACATGATCAAATGCATAGTTTACGATTCTATAAAGGACATACAGACAAAGATTCATTTTATATATAAAGATTTAAAATTAAACATTTGATACCCAACAATATTTAAGCGGCACGTTAGGGGGCACCATGTGTCAAAAGATGAAATGTAGCAAAAAATATATTAATACTATTTTTCAAAACCGTAATCCGAAAACAGCCAGGAATCATCAGATCTTAATATTTTTATGCTACGCTCCATACTAAAGAAATGGTTTTTAATTATTTACTCATAAAATATGGGTCATGTAAAAAAAAAACTCAATTCCTATATGTTATTTCTCCTTGATTATAGGATGCATTGGTATTTTTCTTTTTCCAAAATAAAGGATTTCGTTTTTTAAGAATCCTATGTCGTACCTCTTGTATGGAGTCGAACCACTGTGCGCCCGCTGTAACAAAACGTGGACACCCGAGCGAGAAATATATATATATATATATATATATATATATATATATATATATATATATATATATATATATATATATATATGTAAGAAAATATTAAAACAATTTTTAACAAAACTGTATTTGATTTACAGATTTACCACGAAACACAACAATACAACCTATAATTGAATCTCAGGACTCAATTGAGCAATTTGCCATGATGGACCCATGCACATCAAGTTTTTCACAATTGAATGTGGAATTAGAATCAATTCCAATTTTACCAAAAAGTAAGTACTTTATATTATTATAACTCTTTATAAACCTTATAACAGGTGGGTAACAGCTAGGATAGATGTTACCTGCGGCTTCGCCTGCATATTCTTAGGTTTTTTTCATCTTAGTCTGCATATTCTTATATTGCTTAATGCATAGGGTGGCAAACAAGCAGTAGGATCACCTCATGGTGAGCGAGTAGTAAGCGAGAGGTATTTCCCCCTTTTGTGATTTAATTAATTAAATCAGGGGATTCCCTTCAGTGGGACGGAAATGTACGAGTAGATTTTGATTATGATAATGATGAACATAATAATAGTAGAGAAAGTTATTTTATTTGAATAAAAAGTGGCCTAAGTCGTTTTTGGAGCCTGCAGCTACTATGTTGATTCAAATTTCATGAACATTCAGTTTTGCATGATTAAAGGAGAAATAAACACACTTTCATTTATAATATCAGTATGGATTATACAAAATTAAAGATTATTTAAAAATGTATTAAAATTTTACCTGCCTACAACCTTACCTTTACCTACAACTTAAGGATTTGTCGTGAATATACCATAAGGGATATCAGATATGTGTGTGTGTGTGTGTGTGTTTGTGTGCGCGTGTATTAAAAATATATTCTATGTAATATATTTATTGTAATTAAATCTGAGATAACCCATCATCTTTGATAGTGCTGTACAGTTAATATTTCATTTTTTAGTACCAGGATGGGTTTCTCATGGAGTTTATCCGGTTATATTTCATATACAAATCTATCCTTCTTCTCAGTGTAAGACTGATCCATCATCAAACAGGTGGTGGGGTTGTTCTAATCGTATGCCTATAATATGTATTTAAACTTGAAACTTATATTATGATGCTTTCTTTTAGGCCCTATGAAAAGTTGTTTGAAGCAGAAATCTTCTCAAAATATTATTAATAAATTGAAGGAAAAGTTGCACAAACTGAGTCAGAAATATAAAATTCAGACCAAAAAAATTGCAGCTGCAAAACGACTATCTAAAAAAAAATGAAGGTTAAGTTAGCGCACAGCCAACGAGTATCTGCTGCACTTCGATTTTCAGCAAGTAGGTATAAAGTTCTTCTATTTTTTGAAAATGCAGTAAATATGATGTGTTTCATAGTACTGGTATATAGTGGTATACAGTTATACTCATATATCAAATACTGTATTCTTATTTTGTTTTTTCAAAATTTTTGAATTTTTATGTCCTATTTGCAATGTTAATCCTATAGTGAGTGCATGTCTTCCATCAAAAATTTGTTAATCTAATTGTTTTAATTTATACCTAATGTAATGTCTATTTTCTTTTACAGAACATGGAATATTAGCCGAAGAATGTAATGGTACAGCTGATTTTCTTTTGATTTTTGATAAATTATTTGACTCTTTTAATGGTCATTCCTACAATGATGAACATAAAATGTACAAATGTTGTATAAAAAAAATTCACCCCACTTCCAACTGTGAGACGAACTGATCCCGATTTTAGAATCAATTAAATTTAAATCATTACACACAAGAAATGGTGTTGATGAAATAAAATATGAATCGATTCCATCAATTAGAAATCGGGTTGGCAATATAAAAACATTTAAGGAATTGTGGGAGTATTTATCAGTTAATCATAAAATAACTAATTTAGTAGCTAGAAATTTTAATTAGGATCCATTAGAATTTTTTTTAGTAGTATTAGAAGTAATGGTGTTAGAAATATCAATCCTAATTGTAATCAATTTATGAATGCTTTCAAAACGTTGATTGTCAATAATTATAATTCACCTCATTCTGTAGGGGCTAATTGTGAAGAAGATAAAAATACTGGAATGCAATTACTATCATATTTAATTCTAAATAATCGTAATGATTCTCAAACTGTTAATTATGCAACTAATATTGATTCATTGCTAAATGTTATGTCAGATATTAAATATAATGATTATCTATTGCATGCTGAATCAAAAAAAATATGTTACAGGGTATGTGATTAAGAAATCCAAATCAAAAGTCTTCAAAAATTGTGCTACCTGTTTAAATGATTTATGTCGATCTAATGTTGATTTTGATTCATTTAATTATGAAATTGATTATACCAAAAAATCCCTCTTTCACCCAAGTGATCAATTAATACATTTAATGAATAATATGTATTACGTGATTGTTGCATGTCTTCGGGATAGTCCAACATCAAAATGCTTAAAAGATCAAATTAAATATTACATTGAGTTTGCATGTGATTTTAGCATAATAACTTGTGAGAGACATAGAGTTGATTTGGTTGATTTTATTTGCAATCTTTGTATTAAGGTGATTGTATACAGTTGGTGTCTGGGAGTAAATCGATTATTAAATGGAAAAATTTCAAATTTTGATAGGAATGACCATGTTAAAAACAAGCATCTGATTATTATAATAAAAGTCGAAAATAAACAACAAGTTTATAAATTCTATATGGTACTGGTGTTTTATTTTTAAACCCTCGATTTTCTGTTAATATTAGGTAAGATAGAATTGATTTGAAATCAAATTTTAATACTTAACACAAAAAAATAGAAAATATTCTAAATGTACATACTTATTACTTTTTGATGAAAATTAATGATAAATAAATATTAAATACTTTTCACACTATTTCCACTGATTTATTAATACAAACTGTTTGTATTAATAAATAATTGGAAAAAGTGTGAAAAGTACATACAATATATTATTTGAATAATTATTATCGTTCTGGTTAAAAATAAACAGCGCCATCTGTAGTATTATTATAGAAATAAAATTGAATGTGCACGACATCTATCGGTGGGGGAGGTCGTGATACATCAATTTTATTTCTCGAGTGGCGTATCTATACCAGTATATAAGTGTATAATCTATGATCGCAACCATTACTATAAAGAGAACACACTTCTGACACGCTGCAGACTACACAGCCGTACGAGCGCGGTTATTTAGGAGTTGCCAACTTTAAAAAAAAATTTCATATTTGCTATCCTACATAAACCGTGGCACGATTTTTTTTAAAATGTATTTTAAACCATATTTATTACTAGTTGATAACCGCAACTTCGACTGCGTCGCTTATTATGTCTGCCAAACGATTTCGAACCGATTTCACCTACTATTGATTTTAGAATAATAATACTACTTCTAGACCACATCTTTCTCTTTCTTTTCTGCACCAGATTTTAATTCTTTTTTTCAGATTACTATTGCAATCGCTTCTGTACAATAATATCTTTCAACATTTAAATGGAAAATTTCCGATACATTAAAAGTAACGTCAATTTATATACATAGTATAAATTCTACTTAAAGTTAATTTCGTTCCCAAAACCGAATACATAATCAGACGCGATTTTATAAAGATATTAAATATAAATATTATTGGTATATTAAAAATAAGTGTATGTTGGCAACACAAATGATGTAATAAAACTAGAATACATCTTACAGGATTAAACCGTTGGAACTATTACGCAACATGCAAATGGCGAGCGATCGCGAGAAATTGTCGCAATGTCAATTTCAATACTAATTGAAGCTCAGTTAGTATTGAAATTCGACACCACAGCGATTTCTCGCGATCGCTCGCCATTTGCAAGTTACGTAATAGACCTACGGTTCTCACTGGATGAGTCATACTCAATAATCTTTTCAGCCTTTATTTATAAGTTCTTGCAATAAACATTTTAAAATTTAATTTATCTTTAAATTTCTTTCATTTTAAACTTTCTTTAAATAATAAAAAATGATTATGAAAATAAATATTGAATGAAGTTGGTGACGAAAATTGACATTTTTTTTACTTTTTATTTAAGAGTATTAAGTAGAAATTTTTTGAGATATATAAAAAATTAAAATAATAATATCGCAAGCTGACAATGATTTCTTTTAAAACTTTCTGCAAAATCTTGCAATTCAAAAAAAAATCTGTTCTGCTTAATATTAATAATTAAAACAGTTTTTCTGAAAGAAAACAAAAAAATAGTTAAAATATTAATCTAGAACACTTAAATATAGATTATTATTGAAAATTTTCGATATATCGATTATTAAATTCCTTCGAAATTTTACCACAACCGAAAAATACTTTAATATTTTAATAATTGTTGCATAACATTACATTTTATTATCAACTTCTGTAACCATAGAGGTATTATAGATAGAGTAGGGAAGACATACGGCTGCCTGTAAGCGGAAACGTCTAATGGTTAAAAAGATAGAGAAGATCGCGGTACCCCCATCTGTCTTTCTCTACTGACGCATGTGCAGTAAAGGACTGCTTGTTATTATGACAACCTCGAATAACAAAATCAAATCAACTTAAAAACCTTATAAAGTTGTTTGAAATAATAAAATATATAACCAGATAGATAGGTACCGCGATCGTTTCTCTCTATCTAACCGAGGGACAGCTGGAGGCGTGGCTCCCCAGCTCTATCTATATTACCTTTATGTCTGTAACTGTTCTTTTAGTAGTACTAAAAGAACAGCAAATAAAAAAAGCATTTTATGATGGGAGAATAAACGTTTCCTTTTATAGTATAATGATGTATGCATTTAATACTATGAATGATTTAAGTTTATAACAATTTTATTTAATGTATTAATTAACAATTGTGAATATAATAAATATACTTTTAAACTGGATAACCGTATAAATATAATATTATTATTAATTAGTCGTTCTGTATATGTGCTCGTAGTTCAGGTGCTCGGCGGCCCGTCGGGCGGCGCGGGCGTAGGCTCGCTCGGCTTTAGCGTTATTGATGCTGTTTGTTCTACTGCCTCCTAGAAAAAATAAGAATTTTTGACGTGATAACGTCTAGTAAATTGATGAAAACTACTGGGTGCATGTCCGAAAAACATGACGTTATTGTCACAATTAGTGAGCGAGAGCGCGGAACAAGCGATAAAGAGGCACGATCGGCTCGGCCTGAGCGTTCGGCTCACGATCTATAACTTATGACGCGTCCGAGTAGAAGAGACAGCGGCAAATGGCGGCAAACGCATTACGCATGCAATCTCTGTTTTGTCAATATTGAAGTAATGTCAAATAGTTAAAAGTTAATGACGTTTATGTGGTTTCCTTAGTTTATTACAACAACAATTGCAGTAAAAAAGGTAATTAATTCTTGCATTTTAAGAATTCGATTAGCGATATAAACTCATATATTCGTTCTTTGATTATTAAAAAAGGTAGCATCGGTCGGCGAGTGCAACATTAATAATAGGTTATATTTCAATTTTGACTAAAAAGTTATTAGGACTCATAATTACGATCGTATAAAAAGTAAACTACTTTTATTTAGTACATTTTTACTATTTTCATAAGTGGTTAATGATAATCTAATTTGTTTTGCTAACTTTAAGTTATTAAACTTAACTTCTTTATTAAACTTGATTATTTCTTGTATTACATATCAAAGTATTTAACTTTATTTAGCTTTTATATTAAATACAATTAATTACCTGTAACTTAGCTTGACGTTATTATGTAAAAATTATCGTCCGTAAACCGACCTTACAGACAACCATTTTTTGTTTTTTGATAATATTATAATTTATGGAAAATAATATGGATTTTTTTTTCTTTAACACGACGGTGTATATTTTGCCAATTTTTTTTTCGAAAATAAACAAAATCATGTCATTTGTTTATTTTAGAAAAAAAAAGTGTGATCGATGTCGATATTATGAATATTTTTTAATAGAATTAGTAATGACATCAATACTATGAAAATTAATTTCAGCACAAAACACCTTTTATACCTTCTGACATGGCATCCTATATTTATTTATTTATTTATATCTACTTTAGTGCACAGTACATTATAGAATTCTATAAAAGGCGGGATTAATGCTAAAAACATTCTCTACTATACTGTTTTCTTATACTTACGCGATTTTTACTAATTTTAATTAAAAGACTAAAACGGATTTTATCGCGTTTATTGAAAACTTTACAGTTTAACGATTTTTTTTATTTTTTTTTCCGACGTTTCGGATACTTTACAGCGTCCATGGTCTCGGGGGACTGAGGTGGTGGGGACCCACCGGCATTAAATAGCCCACATTAGGTACAGACGACCGTGTGTGTATCTTAAAACATATTTAATTCACCTGTATTTCAGTTGACGTAGTCGTCGTGGTCGTCGCATTCGTCGCGCTCCGTTTCTTCTGCTTCCGCTCGACGTGTCCGAAGCAGTGTTCACATTCGTCGTCGCTGTCCTCCGAGTCGGACTCGTCGAAGCGATGCGGCTTCTCGTATATGCAACAACCTAGAAAATATTCAATCGAACTGCACAACTGGACAGATGTCTCCTCTCTATATAGAAGAAATGTTGGGGTTAAATCCGTGACACTGCCTCGCTGCGGGTTGGTGAAACATTTCCCTACAAAATGTAAGGATCGTTTTCGGGTGTTGATGATAACAATCGGACAGACGGATAGCATGTAGCTCTCCGAGGTAAGATGGGTTAAGCCATAAGGATATACACCATAACTAGAAACAAATAATTTTATAAACTCAAATATCTGCTCTTAGCGAGAATCGTACCCGCGACCGTCGACGTATAATATAACAACACCATATTTTATCGTTCGCCGTGCGGTGACCGGCAAAGAATCTAACCTCTTTCTTGCCGAGGTGTCGTAAAGGGCGACTAAGGTAACATAGAGGTGGAAGCAACTGTACACCAAACATAATGGTGATGGGCAGCAGCGTCACCATATCCTGCTACAATACAGTGCGCTCGCCAACCCGCCTGCCAAGCGTGGCGAGTATTGGCAAACCCTCCCAGATGATGGAGGAGGCCTACGTCTGTAGCTTCATCTTGATTTTTATAATATTATTGATACAGGATCCCACGCGTTGCTTCTGTCATTTTGATTGAGCTCCTCGGAGAATGAAAACGTGAAGATAAGAGCACCGTGTCTCCTCGCTGTGACATCATTATATAAATAAATAGTAAACTGAATCGAATCGAGAAAACAGTTCTTATCAGAACTATTTGCTGTCGCACTTATTCAGAGCGATAACAATAATATTGCATCTACGATGTCAAATACTGTTTCTATGGCGGCGCATTGCTACACACACGTAACTCAGAATCAAAAAGGACATATGGATATTTATTATATTAAACCATTCATATATTTTAAATATGTATAATATAGACAGTATGCTTATATTATTGTAAGTATACAATTATGTTGTTTTATTTATTACAAGAATCAGAATCTATGCCCAAAGTCACACATTACAATATCCTCCGCAATACGGTTGAATCGTAGAGATCGCTATCTATACTATAAATATTATAAAGCTGAAGAGTTTGTTTGTTTGAACGCGCTAATCTCAGAAACTACTGGTTCGATTTGAAAAATTCTTTTGGTGTTGGATAGCCCATTTACCGAGGAAGGATATAGGCTATATAACATCACGCTATGACAAACAGTTGCTGAGCAATAATAAGAAATGTTACAAAAACGCGATAGTATAATCTTTTTTGAGAGCTTCCGTTGCGTCCTTTATTATTTCTCTTCTCGAGACATTTTTTAACTATAGTTCCACTTTTAAAGTAAATATCACATCACTCTTTTACTGAGAATTTTCGAAAAATAAAAAAACTCAATAATACATTGAACGACCCAGGAATCAAACCTGAGACCCCTTGCTCGGCAGTAACACTTGCGACCACTCGACCAACGAGGCGGGTACTCTTAGAGTAATTGTTTAAAAATATTTAAGTACGTTTTTTCCTCAAATTAACGCGGGTGAAACCGCGGGGCACAGCTAATTTAGCGATAAAGCTGTCAATTATTCATAATTAAGATTTTATATATATAACATAATTATTATTACTAATTTCATTATATGGCCAATCGTGGATGACAAAATAGTTAAACTTACTATTTAATGATCGGTCTTTAGTTGAACATCATGAAATGCGACCACTTCATGAAATTCTCGAGTATTTCATGATGTGCGCAAATCTACGATATGGCCACGACATACATATTTCTTTGGTACTAAATAAAGTATACTTTCTTACTTACTATGGTACGTTTCATCCCAAAAAAAAGATTTATCAAATTAATAAGCAAACAACTGACTTTTTACTTACATTTAGACTTCTTCTTATTCATGTTTTCATTGTCGACGGTGTCCTCCGTCCAGACGACCTTCTTCCGTTGCTGAGTGCGCGTCGGTCGGAGAGTGATCACCGCCACGCGCTCCACAGACTCCTGGGTTTGGGGAGAAAGGAGGACATTTAATTTTAAATGATCTTGGAGCTCGAGTCTCCCTACCAATTGCGTAACTACCGGAGGGCTAGACGGTGCGTTGCATCGGGGCCCCCAAGCTCATGGGGCCCTCAGCCCTCTACTATAAATTGAACTATTGAAATTTTCTTGCGTGTAGAACCTGGACGGACCCTGCTGTGCATGATATAGTAGCTTATATCTTTAAAATATTTAAATATAACTATTTATAATTTGGCTTGTATTGGAAAAAATAAAAACCGGTTAGTTGGGGCCCTAGTTTATTTTTTTGCACTAGGGCCTTTGGTTACCTAGTTACGCCATTGCTCCCTACGGGATGTTTTTCCAAAAGTAGACATAATATTAACAATTGCGTCGCAATATATTTATAACAATATTATATATATTCACCAGAATATTTATTGTTTTAAAATAAATAGTATTAATCGCAGTGTAAACACTAGAAGGAATAACAAAATTGTAACTCCAAGATTCCGACTGCGCAAAGTAAACGTCTCCTTTCTGGGTTATGGTATTCGCATGTATAATAAAATCCCTCAAACAATTTTGGAGTTGTCTCAACATAAATTTCAAGATTTTATTTAAAAAAAAATTATAGATAAGATTATAAATAAAGATATTATTCGGTGCAAGATTACTTAGTCGATAAAGATGACGTGTGGACTTAGTGGCGCTGTATTTCATGCAAGATATTACTAATTTTGTACTAAAACACAGTTTGTATATTATTTTCAAAAGAGTAACTGCGGAGTTTCTTGCCGATTCTTCTCTGCAGAATCTACATTCCGAATCGGTGGTAGCTTTACTTTTAAAAATAATAATAGCTTGAGAGTGTTAATTTGTAAAATGACGATTCGAAGGTGCTCGTGGGGCCTATTTGGAAAAAGTTGTTTTTGATTTTGATTCGATTTTTTAATCTATTTAAGAAGATTAATTAAGCCCATCAAAATCAACAGCCTCCAGTAGGATGAAAATTTTATGGGAGCAAGAACACAAATATCATTCAAATACCCACACCATGACAGATATCTGTATGGCTTAGATAGAAATTTTTCATGAGCGGGGATTGAATTTATGATCGCTAGCGCAGCAGCCAGTACCGCGACCACTGAACCAGTCCGTCGTGGAAGGGTATTATATAACAGTACTGAAAATACAATTTTAAAATAATAATTAGCCGTAATAATGCTTCAAAATCTTCTTTTGAACTATGAAATAACCTTTATTCTGATCTGGTGTAAAGTTAACTAATTTGCATTTGTGTCACTGTCGCTCCGAATGAGCGATATGTATACTAATTCTACTATACTACAGAACTTATATGAACTGTTCTGCTCGATACGGATTATTTGTACATAAACATTTTTTTTTTCTGGTCATTGTTTGTCCTGGTAGGTAAATCATGCCTCGGAGAGTATGTAAATTTGTCTGTTCCAGTTGTTTTCATAAATACCTAATACCGATCGCTGCTCAGGTGGGAAAGCTATCCGCCAACTCGCGGCGAAGCAGAGTGGTGAGACTTTCAATCTTTCTCATAAAGTTTGCTTTTGTTTAGTTACATTTACAAGTTTACCTATAGTTATAGTTACAAAAATATTTACTTTAATCGTGATTTTTTAAATTTTATAGTACATAAGCTTAATAAAATTTAAATTGTTGATTAAATAATTAATATGCAAACGAAAAATAAATCCTGATTTAGAAAATCATAAAAATGATTTTATAAAAGGCATTGTCAATCCATTAAAGATATCTTCAATTTTTTTTTTCACTATTAACTCAAATTTCACTAACTCCAAACCTACTATAGTTACCTACTTAATTACCGAATACAAAAAATATTTTTTACGAAGCGTTTACAAATAAAACAACACAAACTTTAAAAAATTTATTTGAAAAAAAAAAATAAACATTACTATACAACTCAATTGTAATTAATTATGTCGATAAGTATGCGTTATTTACAAGAACAATAAAATTAATACATCATCAAAGAGAACGAGAATCAACAGACATAACTGTTTTTCAATTCCTACTATTAGTTTACACTATCCCTATATATTTATATATCTTGTTCAAATTTTCAGTCGTTAATAAAATAATTTTTATTCATCCACTCAAGTTCATATACTTTTTTTTAAAACTTGTAATGGATGACACTTGTCTTGATATTAATATAGTTTTTTCTAATTCTAATTAATTTATTAGATTTAATTAATTAATTTTAGATTTATATGGCAGAAAAAAAATCTGTGTTAACCTAGGTAGGAATTAACCGTTTTGTTTTTTTTCCTTTACGTAACTTGTTTTTTTTTTTTTTTTTCATTATCTGATAAATTTATTATCAGCTGGAGATAAATAAAGAACCCTTGTGTATATAACATGATAAGAACTTATTTATATTATAATATCATTTTATACAATAGTTACATAACAAAATCGTTCATTATAAATATTTTCTTTGCCAATTCATTTTAATTTATTTAACAGCTTTTTTACTTATCAATTCATCAATTTTAGCATTATGATAACCTAAGAAATTGGATAAAATGTCTCTTGTATGTTCTCCTAAAATGGGGGGCGCTGTTCTAACCATATTCCCCCCTTCCGAGTACACAGTAGGTGGTCCAACCATCTTAATAGTCCCCGCATGTTTGTGTGGTAATTCTTTAACCAAACCGATAGCTTTGACGTGCTTGTCGTTAAAAACATCTTCCATATTATTGACGGGACCATTTGGGAATGAGGCATTCTTGAAAATTTCAAACCATTCTTTCTTTGTTTTAGTTTCAATTACCTCACTGATGATTCTGATGATCTCATCACGGTTCTCGACTCGAGCTGCGTTATCTTTGAAACGCTCATCAGAAATTAATTCTTCTTTATGAATTAATTTACAGAAATCGGCAAACTGAGCATTGGATCCTGTACCAATGACAAAAAAACCATCTTTAGTTTTAAAAGCTTGGTAGGGGACGAGGTTGGCATGTGCTGTGCCCCATCTTTGCCCTTTAATGCCACAGTTCAAGTAAATATTTGCTATGTTAATCATACTAGATATTTGAGTTGATAAAAGATTGCAGTCTATTTTCTGACCACGACCAGTTTTATTTCTATGATATATAGCAGTCATGATAGCTCCGAAAGCATGAAGTCCAGTCGTTACATCGGTGATGGCAACTCCTGCTTTGGCAGGGTTACCGTTTCTTTCACCAGTAACACTTAACAAGCCACCCATAGCCGATGCAATTACATCATAGCTGAAAATTTTATTGAAAATTATAATTAATAATTAAATGAACCAATAGAGTCTATTAAATAATAACAAATAAAGTCACAAATGTAATAATTACAAAATTCCTAAGCTATTCTATGTCTCAGTGAAAGTCTGAGCTCAATATACCCAGTGAAGTATAAAAGAAAACTAATTTTTATATCTTTAAAACTAAATTTTGGAAACTTAAATTGCACATAAAAATAATCAAAAAATATATATTAAACAAAATGAAATGTTCAGCTTCAATTTGCTTTTGCCTAACACATTTAAAAAGTTTTCTTATATTTAGAAACCTGTCCTGTTTTCTCATAGTTAAATACTTCGAACATCTTACCCGGGTTTTTTAGAATAAGGTCCGACAGGCCCAAATCCTGTGATCGCACAATATATTAACTTAGGATTTATTTTACTTAACTTGTCATAACCCACCTCATGCTGGTCTAATTTACCAGGCAGAAAGTTCTCAACAAGAACATCACATTTCCTGGCTAGATCATAGATAACTTGTTTACCTGAAAAGTTAATTTTTATGCAAATATAGATGTCTCTCTAATTTTGTATATTAAAAAGCTCAGCAATGTAATATATAGAAGATAATAAATGTAGAAAAAAAATTATAAATTACTAAAAAGATAAATTCTATCATATATATATTTTGTTTGACATACACACGTCACTTGTCCCTAAGGTGGGCAAATTAATATTTTTGCTTTAGGTAACAGCTAACTGATATATGTACATATTTATAAATATTTTTTAAATAAAGATATACATACATGATACATATATAAAAAATACACCCAGTTTAGGGTGGGAATCGCATCCATAACCCTGGAGCGGAAAGCAGGGTCATTACCAAGAGCTACTGATATAAAAAAGTGAATATTCTCTATGATATTGAAATACATAACAAGGTTTACTTTAAGCAACAAAATAAACATAAATTAGTACTTTTATATACTTCAATACTAACATATAATTTAAATATTAAAAAGATTACTTACCTTCTAAGCTTTTTAAATCAATACATATACTTTTCTTATTTCTGTTTATTGTTAAATAATAATATGAATCTGTAGAGCCTTCAATAAATGGTGGTCCCCATTTTCGAGCTTCATCACCATCTAAGCTCTCAACTTTGATAACATTCGCACCTAAATCACCGAGAATCATAGTACAAAAAGGTCCCGCGACGACTCTAGTCAAATCTAACACATTAATATCACTCAACAATCCGTCACATTTAGTTGAATATCTAGCTGGTAAAATACATAGCTTAGGTGCTAAAAAGTATTTATATGATTGAACGCACTTCAATATTACTCTTCCGAAAGTCATCATGGTCAATACTGAGCGATATCACAATCGCGACAAATGAAAAAAACAGTGATTATCTTCCCGTAGTAACGTTTCAACTTTCAATGTGTAAATAACTAAATACTAGCGATAAGGTTGCAATCTCCTATTGTTTACCTCTTGTATCTGTGGCGGCACCGTCGTCACCGCGGTACTGGTCGTAGCCATCTCTTCAGCTCGTAAAATCCTCTGTCGTTCACCCATGAAATGACACTTATTTTTTAAAGTACTCTCATATTACTCCGAAAAATATAACAAAGGATGTCGTTGCCGGGTAGTACTGACGTAATTAATTTCGTGATAACAAACTAATTTATATTATCACTTAAATATAAAAATTTCTTCGAGAATCATGAAGAATTTATTAGGTTTAATATCAATAATGTCAAATTGACACTTGACAGTGACAACTATTTTTGACTATTTTGTACAGATTTAAGCCAGCACATTCGGAATGTATCTCTGAATAAATTCATAATATTAAATTCCGTCAGCTCGCCCCACACATATCTTAAAAATTCAGATTGATATTGCGTTTAAAAATTTCATTTACTTACTTTTTGGCTATTTTTTTTTTTTTTTTTTTTTGGGATTTTATGACCTGGTATCTACAACCTTTAGGTCAACTCTTATTATTCATATATACGTAATAGTACGCCTCTGAGCATATTTCATTAAATTGTTTTAATTGTATTCTTTATGTATTTGTAGATGTGCTTGTAAGTATGTTCGTCTTGTAATAATTGTTTTAATGGCGGCGGGCGGGACAATAAATCACACTTATTTTCAACATCACTAAGTTCACTGGCCAACACTAGTCTGTCAATCAAAAATTTTTGACAATCGAAAATAATGTGCTCCACAGTTCCATCCAGGGGTGTGAAACTCGCCTACATTATCGTAATTCAAAAATAGTCCTACAAACTAACGCCATCTTTTGGACGAGGAGGGTGAATTCGGGGTGAGATATTAATGTGTCAAAAATAGATGGCAGTAGCAGCAGTAAAGTCGAGAATTTTTGCTAATACAATTAATTTAAATAATTATTCGAACATTATTTGTACGATTCATAGGTATAAAAATATATATTATAAAATATAAATATATTTTAATTTGTCTCCAATATTTTTCGCCGTGGCAATATTATTGAGGCCCACGTGCGTTAGTCGGCCATATTTGGATTTTGAAATTTGAATTACTCGTTTTCCTGTGTTTGTTCGGTGTGCGTTGTGATTTTAAATTTTAATTTTATTTTGTTATTTCCTACGTTTTGGCTTGTTTACGGACTTTTTGATTTTCTACGTGTTACGACATCACCTGGCTTGTTACTTGGACCCCGGACTGATTGCATTACTGATAACTTGGCTCTCTATTACACGGATTACGATTAAGTATTTCAAAATGGCGAAATCAGCTGAATTAAAATGTTATTTCAAATGTGATATCGATGGTGAGTATTCCAATTATTTAAAGAAACATTTCAAAGCAGTATTTAGATATTACATATTATACCAAGAGTAATATTCGATTTAGTAAAATTATTTATAAAAGAGAACTAATTAATTTGTATGCCATTTTAAAATTTGGTTATCAAAAAAAAAAACAGCCTATAAATCATTTAGCCAGCATGCAAATATTTTTTTAGCAATAATAAAAATCAGGCTGCAATTTTTGTTTTTTATAAAATCATGATAATAGTTAGTAATTTAATCAAAGCAGGCAGCTTGTCTTATCATGTATCTGCAAAATAAACAGTAACACTGCAAATATTACTTGGTCCGTAAGATTGATTGGCATTCATATTTAAATTAGCAGAGCATTAGGTTAGCAATATAAATATTGCGTTTTTTTTAAATCAACAGTGTTCTTTAAAATTGTTTTATAAAGCTATATATATATATATATATATATATGACACTATCCTAATATTACTAAATAGGGATTCCTTTCTTTCGATTTATTTTTTTGTTCTAATTAAATTTCGCAGTTAGGCATTTTTTGGCATACTATTTCAGTAGGCATAATTATTTTTAAGGCTTATATTACCAGCACAAAATTAAATTTTTGTTTACTCTCTTGAGTGCTTACCAAAATTTTAATTAACATGTATCACTCATTACTGCTTTTACATATATTCGGCTGTACAAAAAAAATACTATAACTGTTCAGAAACAATAAAAATTGCAGACTAATTTAGAAATAATTGCTGACTATATGTTGCTGCCAAACTAGCCATTTTAGCTAACCAATAATATTTTTTTTTGCTAACAAAGATTTTGCAGAGACTTTGCAAACTGTTTAAATCACACCGTTAATAAAATAGACGTAATAATTAACTCTTTTTATTCCTTTCATTGCATTTAGATTTCATTGTTATGTCTCTTTAGTATCACTTTTATGTATAAAGCAATATTTTAAGAATATTAAAATTGTTCAGGAGGGAATATTCTCATACAGAGAAGTTTAACCAATGGAAATCAGTACTTGACAACACAAATCAAGAAAGAGGAAACAATTATATTTACAATTCCATTCGAATATGCCACAAACATTTTGAAGAGTACTGCAAATCATCAAGCAGACAATTAACAAGGAATGCTGTCCCTACATTAAACTTAAGTAAGTATTTTTTAATATTCTATCTTGACATGCATTTTATAATTATATATTTTTTTTTAATTTTCTATAGTTTATTTATGGCCAGGCTGTTGGATTGCATATTATAGTTTATTATCCAAGTACAAAAAACAAACAATATATTTTGTATTATACATAAGTTAGGAATATCAGCATCATCTTAGGTGTTTGTCGTAGAAATGATGTCAAAGGGACACCTCTGTTCAGTGAGCGTAAACAGTCGAGCTCGCAATGAACGCAAAGGTCAAATTTTTGCCTCAAAATGGTCACAGAACGGAATTAGCCTACCCCGACTCCACATAGTCCCTAGAGTGTTTTAGAAGCCGGTGGAGCGAAGGGAGGGCAGCCCTCGCTCCACAGTGGTTCGACTCCATACAAGAGGTGGAATATAGGATTCTTAAAAAAAACAAATTGCGTTATTTTGGAGAAACAAAATTACCAATGCATCCTATAATCAAAGAGAAATAACAAATACAAATTGAGTTTTTTTGATATGACCCATATTTTATGAGTAAATAATTAAAAACCATTTCTTTAGTATGGAAAGTAGCATAAAAATATTAATATCTAATGATTCCCGGCTGTTTTCGGATTATGGTTTTGAAAAATAGTATTAACATAATTATTATTTGCTACATTTCATCCTTTGACTCATGTTGCCCCCTAATGTGCCCCTTAAGAGATATGATGATAAAGGAAAAATAATATTATGTTAGTACTAGACGTACCTACCTGCATGATTGCATAATTCTTAAAACTCCAGGTACTTAGTAAAATAATGAGTTTTAAGAATTATGGATTATGATTTCCAGAAAAAATATGTCATTAACTAATTGCATTAGTGTTGTTGTTCCTTAATGTTAAATATATTTGACTGTTCTAATAATAATAATGAAACTCATTATTTTACTTAGAAAGAAGTACAATATTTTAAACATTAAGGAAAAACAATGCTAATGCAATTAGTTAATGACATATTTTTTCTGTAAATCATTTTGCTTTCTTTTAATCAGGGTTTGATCAGGAAGGTCATCTACTAATTAAACCTTCGTGGTCTCATGAACAACAACTTTGCTAAAGATCATCACATGATCAAATGCATAGTTTACGATTCTATAAAGGACATACAGACAAAGATTCATTTTATATATAAAGATTTAAAATTAAACATTTGATACCCAACAATATTTAAGCGGCACGTTAGGGGGCACCATGTGTCAAAAGATGAAATGTAGCAAAAAATATATTAATACTATTTTTCAAAACCGTAATCCGAAAACAGCCAGGAATCATCAGATCTTAATATTTTTATGCTACGCTCCATACTAAAGAAATGGTTTTTAATTATTTACTCATAAAATATGGGTCATGTAAAAAAAAAACTCAATTCCTATATGTTATTTCTCCTTGATTATAGGATGCATTGGTATTTTTCTTTTTCCAAAATAAAGGATTTCGTTTTTTAAGAATCCTATGTCGTACCTCTTGTATGGAGTCGAACCACTGTGCGCCCGCTGTAACAAAACGTGGACACCCGAGCGAGAAATATATATATATATATATATATATATATATATATATATATATATATATATATATATATATATATATATATATATATATATATATATATATATATATGTAAGAAAATATTAAAACAATTTTTAACAAAACTGTATTTGATTTACAGATTTACCACGAAACACAACAATACAACCTATAATTGAATCTCAGGACTCAATTGAGCAATTTGCCATGATGGACCCATGCACATCAAGTTTTTCACAATTGAATGTGGAATTAGAATCAATTCCAATTTTACCAAAAAGTAAGTACTTTATATTATTATAACTCTTTATAAACCTTATAACAGGTGGGTAACAGCTAGGATAGATGTTACCTGCGGCTTCGCCTGCATATTCTTAGGTTTTTTTCATCTTAGTCTGCATATTCTTATATTGCTTAATGCATAGGGTGGCAAACAAGCAGTAGGATCACCTCATGGTGAGCGAGTAGTAAGCGAGAGGTATTTCCCCCTTTTGTGATTTAATTAATTAAATCAGGGGATTCCCTTCAGTGGGACGGAAATGTACGAGTAGATTTTGATTATGATAATGATGAACATAATAATAGTAGAGAAAGTTATTTTATTTGAATAAAAAGTGGCCTAAGTCGTTTTTGGAGCCTGCAGCTACTATGTTGATTCAAATTTCATGAACATTCAGTTTTGCATGATTAAAGGAGAAATAAACACACTTTCATTTATAATATCAGTATGGATTATACAAAATTAAAGATTATTTAAAAATGTATTAAAATTTTACCTGCCTACAACCTTACCTTTACCTACAACTTAAGGATTTGTCGTGAATATACCATAAGGGATATCAGATATGTGTGTGTGTGTGTGTGTGTTTGTGTGCGCGTGTATTAAAAATATATTCTATGTAATATATTTATTGTAATTAAATCTGAGATAACCCATCATCTTTGATAGTGCTGTACAGTTAATATTTCATTTTTTAGTACCAGGATGGGTTTCTCATGGAGTTTATCCGGTTATATTTCATATACAAATCTATCCTTCTTCTCAGTGTAAGACTGATCCATCATCAAACAGGTGGTGGGGTTGTTCTAATCGTATGCCTATAATATGTATTTAAACTTGAAACTTATATTATGATGCTTTCTTTTAGGCCCTATGAAAAGTTGTTTGAAGCAGAAATCTTCTCAAAATATTATTAATAAATTGAAGGAAAAGTTGCACAAACTGAGTCAGAAATATAAAATTCAGACCAAAAAAATTGCAGCTGCAAAACGACTATCTAAAAAAAAATGAAGGTTAAGTTAGCGCACAGCCAACGAGTATCTGCTGCACTTCGATTTTCAGCAAGTAGGTATAAAGTTCTTCTATTTTTTGAAAATGCAGTAAATATGATGTGTTTCATAGTACTGGTATATAGTGGTATACAGTTATACTCATATATCAAATACTGTATTCTTATTTTGTTTTTTCAAAATTTTTGAATTTTTATGTCCTATTTGCAATGTTAATCCTATAGTGAGTGCATGTCTTCCATCAAAAATTTGTTAATCTAATTGTTTTAATTTATACCTAATGTAATGTCTATTTTCTTTTACAGAACATGGAATATTAGCCGAAGAATGTAATGGTACAGCTGATTTTCTTTTGATTTTTGATAAATTATTTGACTCTTTTAATGGTCATTCCTACAATGATGAACATAAAATGTACAAATGTTGTATAAAAAAAATTCACCCCACTTCCAACTGTGAGACGAACTGATCCCGATTTTAGAATCAATTAAATTTAAATCATTACACACAAGAAATGGTGTTGATGAAATAAAATATGAATCGATTCCATCAATTAGAAATCGGGTTGGCAATATAAAAACATTTAAGGAATTGTGGGAGTATTTATCAGTTAATCATAAAATAACTAATTTAGTAGCTAGAAATTTTAATTAGGATCCATTAGAATTTTTTTTAGTAGTATTAGAAGTAATGGTGTTAGAAATATCAATCCTAATTGTAATCAATTTATGAATGCTTTCAAAACGTTGATTGTCAATAATTATAATTCACCTCATTCTGTAGGGGCTAATTGTGAAGAAGATAAAAATACTGGAATGCAATTACTATCATATTTAATTCTAAATAATCGTAATGATTCTCAAACTGTTAATTATGCAACTAATATTGATTCATTGCTAAATGTTATGTCAGATATTAAATATAATGATTATCTATTGCATGCTGAATCAAAAAAAATATGTTACAGGGTATGTGATTAAGAAATCCAAATCAAAAGTCTTCAAAAATTGTGCTACCTGTTTAAATGATTTATGTCGATCTAATGTTGATTTTGATTCATTTAATTATGAAATTGATTATACCAAAAAATCCCTCTTTCACCCAAGTGATCAATTAATACATTTAATGAATAATATGTATTACGTGATTGTTGCATGTCTTCGGGATAGTCCAACATCAAAATGCTTAAAAGATCAAATTAAATATTACATTGAGTTTGCATGTGATTTTAGCATAATAACTTGTGAGAGACATAGAGTTGATTTGGTTGATTTTATTTGCAATCTTTGTATTAAGGTGATTGTATACAGTTGGTGTCTGGGAGTAAATCGATTATTAAATGGAAAAATTTCAAATTTTGATAGGAATGACCATGTTAAAAACAAG
The DNA here is from genome assembly GCA_036937285.1 of Euphydryas editha. Classification (NCBI taxonomy): domain Eukaryota; kingdom Metazoa; phylum Arthropoda; class Insecta; order Lepidoptera; family Nymphalidae; genus Euphydryas; species Euphydryas editha. The sequence goes on from JAUPFZ010000006.1 coordinate 1,908,700, forward strand.
CATCTGATTATTATAATAAAAGTCGAAAATAAACAACAAGTTTATAAATTCTATATGGTACTGGTGTTTTATTTTTAAACCCTCGATTTTCTGTTAATATTAGGTAAGATAGAATTGATTTGAAATCAAATTTTAATACTTAACACAAAAAAATAGAAAATATTCTAAATGTACATACTTATTACTTTTTGATGAAAATTAATGATAAATAAATATTAAATACTTTTCACACTATTTCCACTGATTTATTAATACAAACTGTTTGTATTAATAAATAATTGGAAAAAGTGTGAAAAGTACATACAATATATTATTTGAATAATTATTATCGTTCTGGTTAAAAATAAACAGCGCCATCTGTAGTATTATTATAGAAATAAAATTGAATGTGCACGACATCTATCGGTGGGGGAGGTCGTGATACATCAATTTTATTTCTCGAGTGGCGTATCTATACCAGTATATAAGTGTATAATCTATGGTTCCATCACTTGAATTACAATGTGAACAGGTTTTATTCGCAATAATGCCGAGTCGAGCAAGGTGTGACGGTGCAGTACTATGACCAAAACGCAGTCTATTTATGATAGTAATAAAGTCTCGAGTAGCATCTTGTATACGATGATACCAAGGTCTTGCAGGTAAGCTTTCTTGTATGCTTCCATACCATTTTCCTTTCGTATCTTGATCTTTCTTCCACATTTCTAACCACAACTTTTGAATATTCTGGTCAATACATTGCAAGTAATCAGACATAGGAACATACATTGTATTTCTAACATCAAAAGCATTAACTCCTTCATATGCAGTTTTATCAGCCATTTCATTGCCAGAGATACCTTTGTGGGAAGGCACCCATAGAAAGAAAATTTGAATATTTTTATTGTGGTATTGGTAAATTATTTGTTTAATGAAATAAAGGATATAATTAGACTTGTATTTAACTGTGAGGGTAGATAAAGCTGTTATCAAACTCAAGGAATCAGAAATTATTAAAAAATATTTGATGTTATTGATTTCGCGAATACGCATTAATGCCTGATACACCGCATATGCCTCTGCCGTAAATATAGAGTAGGGTTCATGCAGAATAAAACTTGAAGAAAATTTTGCTTGTGGATCATATAGAGCAGCATGTACATAATCACTTGCTTTGCTCCCGTCAGTGTAGATAACATAGTACATTGTATTTTCCTCCAAAAATTGAAGCATTTCCGAATTATTGTTTATTGTCTGTTGGACTACATTAATTGGATGTGAAATACACTGATAAGAGAAAGAGTAACATGGCCATGGAAACTGTTTTCTAATTTTAAAAAAGCTATTGTCTATTTCCAGAAGTATGTCGGACAGTGTTGGAGAATTACCGCATAATAGACCTTGTGCTGTTGTTAATGATCTTCTTGGTGTTCTATCTATATAAGGTACAATTTTACTTATTATTTGAGTGTTGTTTGATGCTATTAGTTTGAGACAGTATCTTTCAGCGAGTAAGATTCGCCTCAAAATCAAAGGCATCACTTTTGTCTCAACTTCCATGGCCCTTATGGGAGTTGAGCACATAGCACCAGATATTATTCTTAAAGCATTATTCTGCAATATGTCTAATTTATTTACATGAGAACTATTCATATAAGCGAGTGAGCTATAATCTAAATGACTTCTAACAATACTTTTATACAATATTGACAATATTTTAGGGTCTGCACCCCATGTTACGCCACAAAGTGATCTGATAACATTTAGTCCTGTGTGAGCATTTTTAGATATGTATTTAATATGTTCTTCAAAAGTTAGTTTTGGGTCCAATATTATTCCTAGAAACTTCTTTGAAGTGACTCTATTTATAATTTCATTGTTGTAAATAATATTTGTATTTGAGGTTTCATTGCCAAAAAACATAACACTACTTTTAGAGGGGTTAATTTTTAAATGTAAACGATCATTATAATATTGTAATAGTTGAAATAAGGATTTGTTCATATTATCTATTGCAATCTCTAAGTTGTAATTACTGCTGTAAAAAACAATGTCATCAGCAAATTGTAAAATATTTACATTCCTATTATTTACATATTTACAAATTTCACTTGTGTATATATTGTATAGTAATGGAGATAGTGTGGCACCCTGCATTGTGCCTTTTGAGGCACATTTGGGTCCATATAAAATATTGTTATGCCTAGCATAGATTGTTCTGTTGTTCAAAAAATTAAAAATCCACTTACATAAGTGCCCGGGCACACCCAACCTAGACATGATTTGAACTAGTATACCAGGATCAACACTGTCAAAAGCACTTTGAACGTCTAGAAATACGCAAACAGTGTTTAATTTTCTATGTTTTGCATTTTTCAGGTCAGAGATTAAAGAGGTGAAACTGTCTGCACTACTACGCCCTCTACGGAAGCCATATTGTATATGTGGAATGAAACACTTGGATTCAACATACCAGTCAAGACGGACTTTCACCATATTTTCGAATATTTTACCAAGACAGGATGACAAGGAAATTGGTCTATAAGAACTAGCAAGCTCAGGAGATTTGTCGGGCTTAAGTATTGGGACAACACACTGTGTTTTCCATGACTGTGGAATAGATTTATTACGCCAAAGCAAATTGAGAATGCTAAGAAACAACTTTTGGGCAGATACATCTAAGTTTTTAATTACGATGTAAGGATAATCATCTAAGCCAGGAGTTGTATTTCGTCTAGAGTGCAAGCTTGTTAAAAATTCAGACCATGAAAATGGATCCAGTAAAAATTTAGAATTTGGGTTAGGATTGTTGATTTCAAAAAGAATGTTCAGTTGATCTACTTCAATTAAGTTGCTATTATCTGATAATTTATCTAAGAGTGGAGATATAAACTCATTTGTATATGATTTATTCTTAGGTCTTATGCCTTTAAACATTTTTAATAAATTCCAAATTTTACTTATGTGAGTATTTCTATTAAAAGTGTTACATAAATTATTCCATCCAATTTTTTTCTGTTCTAAAATTGTTCTCTTTTTCTGGGCATCTTTTCTTTTGTAATTAATATAATTTTCAATAGTAGGCTCTTTTCTATATAGTTTTAGTGCATTATATGAAGCAATAACACTTTGTTCACATATACTATTCCACCAGGGAGATGGTGGCCTGCTTATGAAAGTGTTTGTTTTAGTGAGCTTTGGAATTGACATTTCTTTAAGAGTATCTAAATGAAAACAGAAATTATTATAGGTTGAAATAGGATCATGTGATTGAAGTATGAAATCATTAAACATTGTTTTTGAAAGAGCTGTGTATGTTGCCCAGTCAGCTTTTTTATATATAAACCTATCTACAGGGGAATTAAGATGATATTTATCTATACGTAATGAAATCTCTGTTATTGTTGGATAATGGTAACTTCCCATTGTATCATCATGTACAGACCAATCACATAGTGGTGCGAGGCTGCCACTGATGAAGCTTACATCAATGGCAGAAGCAGTTTGTTTAGGGCGATTTATAGTTGTAGGTCTACCATCATTTAAAATACACAAATCTAAGTCATCAATTAAATTAAATAACTCCTGACCTCTACCTTTCGTTGACTGACAACCAAATGCAATATGATGAGCATTAAAGTCACCACTCATAAATATGGGTTTTGGTAGATCATTAATAATGTAGCGGAGTCTATTAATTCTAATACGCCCACTTGAAGGTGGACAGTATACACAGAGAATTGTTAAACTACTATGTCCTGTTGATACAGATACAGCAACTGTTTGAATGTCTTCATAAAATATGGTATTTAATGTATTATACTTAAGGTATGGTTTTATCAGTATTGCAACTCCATTATGTGCATTATTTGAATTTTTGTTGTAAATATTATATCCTGGTATTTTAAAATTATTATCTTTGAACCATGTCTCATTAAGAAGGCAAATATCAATATTTTTTTGTTTTAAAAATTGGATTAATAAAGGTTTTTTACTATTTGCACTTTGAATGTTATACTGTGCAATACGTAACTTGGATTGTGTAGAACTAGGCCCTACACAATCCATTATGTTAAGTTTTTTATTAATGCATCTTTAATAGTTTTAAGATTAGTGGGTGTACTGTCATCTTTATTGGCTAATTCCACCAACGTCTGTACTAGGGCCATAAGTACATCGTTGTCGGAAATTATTTGACTTTTAAGGTCTTTAGAATGGACTATTTTAACTTTATTTACATCTTGTACAGACTTATTTGCAGAGATATTTATAGACTTATTTACACTAACATTACTATTTACAGGTTGTGATTTTGGTGATGGGAGTGGAGGGAAATCTTTTTCATTGGTGGTAACTTGTTTTGTAAAGGCGACACTTGCATAAGATATGTTGTTTTTCTTTTCAATAATCTTCTTTGTTTTAATAGGACATAATCTAGATATCGCAAGATGAGGTCCACTGCAATTTATGCAGCTGATTTCTGTTGGTTTATCACATTCCTTATACAAGTGCTCACCTCCGCAAATACTACATCTTTGTTTACCATTACAAACTTTTGCTGAATGATTAAATTTAAAACACCTATAACACTGTAGTAATGGTGGAATGTATTCGAAAACTCTGTACGAGAATAGATCATATTGTACATTATTAGGCAGTACATTAGATAAAAAGGTGATGCTTACAGTCTGCAATGGAATGCGCTCTTGTCCTACTTTCTTTGAAAACCTTCTTATTGCCACTATTTCATAAATTGAAGAAAGTCTTGTGTAAAGTTCTTTGTTAGATATATTCGCTGGAACAAATCTAATGATGCCAGTTTTTTCAATTTGCGCTGCCGGTATGAACGCCTTCATATTATATTTTGTGAGGAAAGTGGTGTTATTAATAAAGTTATTGGCCGTATTATATTGCTTGAAAATAACTGCTATTTTATTTGCATTCACCCTCTGAATACCCGTCACAACTTTTACATCCATTGCGAAAATATGGTTTAAGTATATAGGGCTCTTGTTGCCCAATCTATCGTCGTTTGTGGATTCCACATACACTTTAAAGTCTGTGTTGGTTGAGTTTTCTGGGTAAAGTCTTTTATAGTTCGGTTTGTAGTAGGGTCGATAAGCATCTCGCTCATCGCCGCAGCCCGATGGTCCAGAGCCTACGCCTACGCCTCCTTCATCCGTAGGCCGTGACCGTTTTTTTGAGGCGGGCGGGTGAGACCCGCCCCCCTCGTTTACCTCCATTGCTATTGTGCTTTTCAGCAGCTAATAACAATATTGAAATTCACTTTAATTATAAAAAAATCACTCTTTATAAGAAATATTTAAAATTTAAGTTTAAAGTCAAGCGCGCTTTTTCAAGGTTCCCGCCAGAATCCTTTTTGGCTATTGTTTTTAGAAGTTTCTTAAAAATACTAATTTATTAATTTAAAATAATATAATTATTCACGTGGAATAAATATTATGTAAAAATGATAAATAATAATAATTAATAAATAATATTCTGTAATATTTTTTAATACTCTTTATATATTTATAAATTATTTGAAATATCAAATAATTTCAATTTCTTCTGGAGATTTATGAAAATATAAAATCCCTAAAATAATCCCATTCGAATTAAAAATGCGATTAATTCCCATATGCAGCTAATGTAAAAACCGATAATAATCCGTACCCATAACTAGAATATTATTTTTGTTCTCGGAGATATCTCTAACCAAAGTTTCATTTGTCTGCTATCTGCTAATTTCAAAGTCATATAAATAAATAAATTGTCGTTTTATTCAGTTTTGTCTTCCTCATCCTTTTTATTTCACTCAGAAAAAAAGTACGTAGATTTCATATGCAAATTTTACTATTTCTACGAAATTTTCTGATCTGGCCTACGCCTTTTTCAAAATCCGAGTTGACAACACTGAAATAATTCATAATCTGATTTCCAGTACCTATATGTGTGCCGGTCTATTGAAATGTATGGGAATATGCGCGTTATGAATTAATAATCTTAAATTAATTCAAAACCGGAATTCAGAACGCTCGTCAGTCTCATCCTTACAGATCGATCTGAGAAATTCATAATCCGAAAAAATCAGAATATGTGTCATACTGACATTGTTTGGAATTCTGGACTTTCTGAATTAATAATATGAATTCATATTTTTTGAGAGAGACATTCCGGCTATGTGAGGCCGGCCTTATGCACATAATTTTCATTTGTGACATTGAAGAAGTCATCTGTGCTATCTTGGCACAAGTGAAAGCCATTAATCCTCATTAATTTTTATTTTGATTGCATTTTATTATATAAACGAGATAATTATTTAACTTTTTAGTTACCTTAGCGCCAGAAAAATATTTAAGCCAATTTTTAAAATGGTAAAAATAATAGTCGTTTGTTCATTTGTCAATCTTTAATCAAATTAACTGTACTGTATCAGTCTGTAAGCAACTCACTGCTGAGCGAAGGCCTCCTGTCCATGTAGAAGAAGGGTTTAAGCTTAATCCATCACGCTGCTCCACTGCGAGTTGGCGGATAATTTCCCTACCATTTTTTTCTTCTTTTTTTTTAACGCTGGGAAATGCATTTACGCATCCCGCCGCGGAGAGGCGGCGAATATGTGGGACACGCTGGCACGCAGAACGTGCTAGAAAATCCCGCTAAAACCGCTCCCGCTCCGCGGGCTAGGTTTGAAGGCAAAGCCATGACCTCCGTGCAAAAAGGTGGCCACGACCGACCAGCACCTCTTGCTGCCGCGCATGCAGTGGACCACGCTCGAGATCTCTGCCTATCAGGGCCACCAGGGCATGGCGCTGGGGCCCCCAAGCAGCGCACTCCTCGAGAGTGTGACGCGCCGTGTCTATCAGCGAGCCAAACTCGTGGCTGGCAGGGGTGGTTTCCCTTCCTATAATTTCCTTCAGTCCTCCTACATTAGACAGGAGTCTGCCCAACGCTGCAGCGGCGCTCTCGAGTCTCGGAGCGAGCTCAGCGAAATGCGGACCAAAGCTCCATCGCAGCATCATCATCTCCATCCAGGGTCAGGCCCAGGGCCCTGGGCCCGAACCTCCACCTCCGTACCCTGAACAGTGATCCGTGCACCTCGGGGGCCTCTGTCTTGGATACAGAAACCCAGCATACAGGCCCAGCATACGGTCAACCGTCATCGACGTGCCGGCTTCTGCAAGGCGGGCCGCCTCTGCAAAACTCCTCGCCCGGGTCGTGAGTAAGGCTGAGGGTCATCAGTATATGAACAGATGACGCTCAACCCGGGCATTAGAGGTGCCCGCAACAACCAGTCGAAGCCGACGTTTCACGGGCTTGGTCCCAGGACGGAGCTATGTGGAAAGACGCAGCTGACGTGACGTCGATAGAGTCAACAAGCACCCACCTCCCAGAGGATCTCTCTCGCATGGAGGTATACCTCTAACAGCCTCTGGAGATAGTAAGGCACTTCATGGAACCTCAGCGCCTCCACAATCGTCTCAACAGGAATGGTGTTGAAGGCGTTTGCCACATCTAGCGAGATGACCAGGAGAACGTCTCCATCTGATCATCCTCTGATCATTGTGGACAATTAGTTGGTTTTAATTATAATAAGAAAAAGCAGGTCGGTAAGAGTAAAGTGGTCGTTCCAGTGAATATCAAACGCATGGAGAGATTAAGAAACACTATTAAAAATCAAATAGATATACCACCGGTTGGTAGTGTAAACGAGAAATATGAAATTTTATTTAGTCACATAAACAAAGTGTTTAAAAATGTATTTACACCAAAACAAATCTCTCCTAAGTATTGTAAATCTTTCAATGATTGGGCGACTCCGGGAATCCATAGAAGTAGGCAAAACCAAAAGTTATATGATCTCTTACACGAGAAATCATATAATACAAATATTGCTTTTTGTAACTATGTTAGAAATTACTCAAAAATATTTAAGCTTGTTTGTGCCGCAGCCAAGTCGATTTTCATTAGAAACAAGATTAAATTTAGTAATAATAAAATTAAAATGACTTGGAACATCATAAATGCCGAAACTGGAAGAGTTAAAGATCGTAATGGTGTCAGTGAATTGATAATTGACAATTACTCTATTAAATCAGATCAAAAAGTGGCAAAGGCTCTGGAAAATCACTTTGCTAACATTCCACTTTCGACAACTAAAACGCTTATATCTTCGCCTGAAGTCGCTGAATCGTTGCTAAAGCAAAATGTAAATGCTTGCAAAGGTGATTTTACGTTCAGACCCATAGACGCTAATGAGATAATCAAAATATTTAAAACTTTAGATATTAAGAACACCACAGATCTCTGGGGTATCTCTGTTAAAATAATCGGTACAATTGTTGACATCATAGCAACCCACTTAGCAATTATATTTAATGAATATATTCTAAGTGGTGAGTTTCCTGATCTTATGAAGCATAGTAAAGTTATACCTTTGTTTAAGTCCGGATGTCCTAAAGATCCGACAAATTACAGGCCTATTTCTATTTTACCTGCCTGTAGTAAATTATTTGAAAAAGTAATTCTCTGTCAGCTTTTAAATCATTTTACAAAAAATAAGCTTTTACATAATAAACCATTCGGTTTTACTAGAGGACGCTCTACAACAGATGCTGGTGTAAAGCTTTTTACCTCGATAGTCGATGCTTGGGAGGAGTCACGGGATGCTTTAGGTGTGTTCTGTGATTTGTCTAAGGCATTCGACTGTGTACAACACGAAACTTTAATCAGGAAACTCAGTCACTATGGCATTAAAAATACCGCGCTTAAACTTCTGAGTTCTTACCTTAGTCACAGAACTCAGAGGGTTGAAGTAAATGGTATTACGTCGTCTGGGTCTCATGTTCAGATGGGGGTCCCACAAGGTTCGATTCTCGGCCCGTTCTTATTTTTAATATACATCAACGACCTACCATATTTGGTGGAGAATAATCATGAGATTGTATTGTTTGCTGATGATACTTCATTAATATTTAAATTACATAGACAAGAGACAAACTATGACGACGTAAACAATGCTCTCTCTAAAGTAGTACACTGGTTTAGTGTAAATAACTTACTTCTAAATAGTAAAAAAACTAATTGTATCAAATTTTCATCACCTAATGTAAGACAAGTCGATATGCAACCAGAACTCAATGGTGACAAACTGAATTTAGTTAATTCAACGGTTTTTCTTGGAATCACTATTGATTCAAAGTTGCAGTGGGGACCCCATATCTGTCGATTGGCGGATAAACTGAGTTCTGCAGCATACGCGGTTAAAAAGATACGTCTACTAACGGATGTCGATACAGCTAGATTAGTATATTTCAGCTACTTCCATAGTTTAATGTCCTATGGCATTTTGCTATGGGGCAATGCGGCGAATATTAATACTATTTTCATTCTGCAGAAAAGGGCTATCCGTTACATATATATAAAATGAAAAGTAAAGAATCACTGAGGGAAAAGTTTAAAGAGATCAATATTCTGACCTTTGCATCGCAATATATTTATGAAAATATAATGTATATACGTAAAAATAGGCATTTGTTTGTTAGCCGTAGTGATCATGCCTTGAATAATGTAACACTCAGGAACGGCCACAAACTAGCGCTTCCTAAATGTCGGCTCAGTAAAAAAAGTCGTTCCTTTATTGGAATGTCTATTATAATTTACAATAAAATACCGGTTGCGGTTCAATCTCTGCCTTTACAAAAGTTTAAAAAAACTATTAAGCAAACTTTGTGTCAAAAGCTTATTATGACATAACTGAATTTCTAAATGATAAAAAGGCATGGGATTGAATATAACTCGGCCAGGCTATCAATATGCAAATTGTCTTTAGATATAGTTATACAATTTTGTGAGCAGGTGGCATGTGGTGATTTCGGCATATACGATTGGCTGTCTCGTGTTTGTCCTAATCATTTCATGGTCATACTGTGCATTATTCATTTATTTTGTATGACGCTTAATTATTTAAAAGAGTACCGAGAGTTTTTTTCCTCCGGCTTTTTTTCCTCTCGGCCAACACTAGGGACACTAGATTAAGTTATTTATTGTAACATTTAATAAAGCCGATGATATAATAGTAATGTTATGTCTACCGAGACATTAACTTGTAATAATTTGACGTATTAGTTTTAAATGAAATTTTTCTGACATTCGTTAAGTGTGTAAAATCACCTTATGACGAAATAAATATTTTCATTTCATTTCATTTCATTTCATTTCATTTCCACTGGCCACTGCCTCCGACGAGAGAGACCTCAGGGCGTTAATTTCCCTACCATGAGTAGACATCGCTATCATGTGTCTATGATAAAAACCGGGACCGACGGCTTTACGTGCTCTCTGAGGCACGGTGGGGAGACCCACAAGGACATACACCCAGACCGGAAACAAATATTTTAACAAATACAAATATCTGTTCCGAGCGGAAACCGAACCCGCGACCGCCGGTGTTGAGGTAACTCCTCCCACCACTATACTAGAACGGTCTTCTACTCACACCACTACACCAAAAATAGTATACAGCTTCTATTTCAATAGATTAATACATAATAAATTAATAACACTCTTCGAACTTTGTCAAGTCTGTCGACCACTACCACTTTCGCTTTTCACTTAGCTGCAGCTAGGTAATGCAGGATTCTTCTTCCGATTCCTACTCATATATTTAACTAGTTTTAGTCCTATCTAACCTCCTCCCCCCATTATCTTATAGTTTTCCTAGGACTTGGAAAAGGGCCCACAATATTTCTGTCTTTAAAAAACCGATGCCGTCTTCTTCGTCCCACTTCCGTCCTATAAATAAATAATAAATAAATAAATAAATAAATAAATATTAACCAACAATCACACCACGTTAACCTAGCCCCGTGCTAAGTTCGTAAGAACTTGTGTTACAGGTACTAGGAACGGAAATAAATTTAAGATATAAATACATATATACATAAATACACATCCATGACCCGGTGCAGACATCTATATTCGTCATACAAATTATCTGCACCTGGCGGGATTCGAACCCGCGACCGCTGCGTAAAGTGTCCGGTTGCCTGACCACTCGACCAGCCGGCCGTCAAATATAATTATTTTACATTATATACTATAATTATTTTACATTTTCTCTCCCAAGCTCTGTATCATATCGTCCACAATCAACTTTCGAACATATCATCCGATAGGCTAAAAGTAATTAATTTATAACATGTTAAATATTCTCCTTCGTATTTTAAAATCTATAAATATCTCACTATTCAACATTGCATGGTTTGACTCTTATCTTCGGAGAAGATCGCAAAGCAAGGGTAGACAGATTTTTCTGATCTGCCACCATCCACAATCAATCATCCATTCCGAAACATTGTCGAAATATAGGGACCTCAATAAAATTATAAACGCGCTAAGCACCCGAACAATTATTTTAAAAATTAAATGAATAGTGATCGCGTTAGTTCAAAACAATATATAATCATATTATATATATAAAAAATAATTTTATGTTGCAAGTACATACATGGGTTTAGATACATTGAACTTCATAAATGTTGTTGTAATTTCACAATTGTTTTTATTGGTAACAGCAGAATCTACATTACAACATGGTGGTAGCTGCTTAACGGTAGCGGTTTCAACAACAGAATATAATTTAAAACGCTCTTATAAACCTACTTGGATCAAGATATTTTTTTTATTTTTTTTTGTTTTATTTTAGTTTAATTACAATATACAGTAACAAAAATATTTAATAAAAAATATAGGCGATGTATAATAGATCAACATTAATCTGGGAATAATTGATATTTTACAAATAACTATTAAAATTAGATATTCGTAAATACTTTAAAGAATATGTATGGAGTACAATAAGAGTAATAATAATATTCTTTATATGTACGTGTATTTTTACACTTGTGTCATAATTTTAACAACAAAATTACAAATTCATAAAGAAATATCAAAATTCACCAAAGAAAATTCCACGGGGACATGATTTATACCAAAACGGTCTGACGACCGTTCTGGTGTAGTGGCACGCCGGCTGTCGCGGGTTCGATTCCCGCTCGGGACAGATATTTGTAATTGTACAAATATTTGCTTCCGGTCTGGGTGTATGTCCTTGTGTATCGGAGAGCACGTAAAGCCGTCTGTTGTTATCATAGAAACCTGATAACCATCGTTACTCATGGTAGAGAAATTACTCGCCAACCCGCAGTGGAGAAGCGTGCTGGATTAAGCTCCAACCCTTTTTCTATATGTAGAAGAGGCCTTCGTCCAGCAGTGGGTGGTTTACAGGCTAATACAGTATACAGTACAGTCTGTAAAAAAATTATTGAAGTTTTGCATAGTAAATATGTATAACATTGTAAAATTTCGAAATAAATATTTTATTTAAAATAGCAAAAAGAGAAAAAGTTAAAAGAGCAATTTTATTCAAACAACTTTAAGACATCGAACACGATATAGTTACAGCGATTAGGAAACATATAAAGAATTATAATATTAGTGCCAATAGGCTATAAAAACTAAACAATTACTACAGGTGATTAAATCTCTGATTACATATAATATCAAAGCTCGGATATAAATGTACGATTCACAAGTGATTCTGATAAAATAAGGTCAAGTGGCATTGTTGCATTCAGATACAGCTATAATATATTTGAATTGTATTGCAATATATTCTCTATATTGATCCATGTTTATCTATTACACTCTAGAAATAAGAGTCTGGAAATTTATATTCATGTTTTAAAGCTTTAGACTGTTTCAACGCGCTTATATCGGGATCTACCTGTTCGATTATAAAAATACTTTTGCGTTGGACAAACTATGTATTAAGAATTGTTAAGCTCGGGTAGAGAATGCTATAATAATTAACGTTATACAACTTATTAATAGTTATGCTAGTCGAAGAATTAGTTTAGCTAGAAGTTGAGTAGGTAGCTAGTTTAGAAAATAGTCGAGAAACTAGTCTCCCAATAAAAATTATGAGTCGAGCAACAAACGATTGACTACTCAAGCGACTAGTCAAGTAATAAATCTAGCAACTATTCGACAAATTAATGTCGCATAATATCGCGCACCTAATTTTAAGAATAGAAGGATTTATCTATATAATAAAAGTGGGTGTTGAATCATACAACATAAACAAACAATTTTAATAATATATATACATACATTTTAAATTATAGCCACAAGTTAACTATTGATTTTTTTGTCATCAAATTGTTTTATAACGTATAATTATACTTTAAAAATTTTATTATAAAATTCTTAGGTACACCTAGGAAACGTGAATAATACTAATAGGACAAATGTGACTTCGTCAACATTTTGATTTGTCTATGTTACGCTACTGCTCCTCGTTGTATTTTAACATCATTATAATTATAAAACTATAGTATTTATTGAATAAATGTAAATGCCATCAAAAACATAACTTGTAAAAAGAAACCAAGTCTCGCAACTCACTTCTTCTTCCGTAAAAAGTTGTGAGATCCATGTAATACCAAGTCGGCTAATTTATTCAATCCCTACTTAAGGGTTCTTCTGTTTTAAGTTATTACGTTAGTAGCTAACCTAACAACATCGTATAGTGATCATATCAATATTAAAAATCTTTGATGTTTTAAATAAATAGACTGACTTGGCAATCGCATGAAAACAATGTATCTAAGAAGTAACACATAGGAATATTATATTAAATTAGATTGTTTAGTGCGATTGCCAAGTCAGTCTATTTATTTAAAACATCAAAGATTTTTAATATTGGTATGATCACTATACGATGTTGTTAGGTTAGCTACTAACGTAATAACTTAAAACAGAAGAACCCTTAGACCTTGTTCAGATGACAAGCGCTTAACGCGCGTTATGATAACGCGCGCTTACAACTACATACATTTTATTCAGGCCGTACACATGCTAACGCGCGTTTAACGCGCGTTAGCATGTGTACGGCCGTACGTACGGCATGTGTAGTTGTAAGCGCGCGTTATCATAACGCGCGTTAAGCGCTTGTCATCTGAACGGGGTCTTAAGTAGGGATTGAATAAATTAGCCGACTTGGTATTACATGGATCTCACAACTTTTTACGGAAGAAGAAGTGAGTTGCGAGACTTGGTTTCTTTTTACAAGTTATGTTTTTGATGGCATCTCATTTCTTTTTGTAGACAGTCCTACTTATTTTTCCTTCCGGTGTTTTCTACTTCTTTAATATCAATAACGTATTTTCTTAAATCCTTCGCTCGGTCTAATGAGCTTTTCTTATTTTTGTAGATATTCTTCCTCTTTTTCTTTTCCGATACGATACAGATATATTATTTGATTGTCATGTCATACATATTGTGATCTCAAGTTGACAATTTTAAATACTTGACAAGAGAGATGAATGAAGTATGTTTAGTCGGAAACAGTGTTGTCAGATTGCTGTCGATTTTTTACACCTAAACTTCCATAAAAATAAACTTTTAAAAAATATTTAAAAAAGTGGATGTATACTTATGTACGTACGTAAAAAGTTATACTTATAATAAGACGATGCGCAGAGTTAATGGTTGGTGCGCGCCATCTGTAATCAGACCCTGAAAACCTACTAAAACAAAGTACTCGTCAAGACGAATCAATGGAGCCGAAACTCGATGGGGTTGCGTCGTTTCATTACAGAGTTCCTATGACCACCTTCTAGCTACATCATCAAACCCTGGTTACCATTGAAAGACAAACTTCTCGTCTAGAGGATTCAAACGAGCCCGAACTCGATGATGCTGTGTCGTTTCATTGCGAAGTTCTTATGACTGCGTTCCAACTCCATTATCAGATTAGACCCTGGTAACTATCTAAAAATAAAGTACACGTCAAGACAAATCAAACATGCCAAAATTCGATGGGGTTTCGACGTTTCATTACAGAGTTCCTATGATCACCTTCCAGCTCCATCATCAGACCCTGGTTATCTTTGAAAGACAAACTACTCGTCAAGACAATTCAATCGAGCCCGAACTCGATGGGGTTGCGTCGTTTCATTACAGAGTTCCTATGACCACCTTTCAGCTCCATCACCAGACCCTGGTTACCATGAAAGACAAACTACTCGTCAAGATGATCCAAACGAGTCCGAACTCGATGATGTTTTGTCGTTTCATTGCGAAGTTCCTTTGCCTGCCTTCTAGCTCCATCAACAGATCAGACCCTAGTAGCCATCTAAAAATTAAGTACTCATCAAGACGAATCAACGAGCCTAAATTCGTTGGGGTTGCGTCGTTTCATTACAGAGTTCCTAATGACAACCTTCCAGCTCCATCATCAGACCCTGGTTAGCATTGGAAGATAAATTACTCGTCAAGACGATTCATGACTGATGACTCACTTAATCAATCAGGTGCATTCTAATAATGACATAATTATATGAACTCAAAAATGATGACCACGCTGGCGAAATGGTGCGCGCTATTGTATATTAAGCGGGAGATCCCGGGTTCAATTCCCGGCAGAGTAAATTTTCTTTCTCTGATCTGCTTTGGTGGGAGTCTTTGGTAGTGGCTAGTTACCACCCTATCGGCAAAGACGTGCCGCCAAGCGATTGAGCGTTTTGCTACAATGCAGTGTAGAAATCGATTAGAGGGATAGGTTTGATATAGCTGCCAACAGAATAAAATAAAATAACTTACGTACGGGAAGCATGGAAGCCGTGGAGCGGGCAAACTACTTCAGCCAGTCGCGGTTATGATTTATTAGTGTTATTTAATACTTTGCTTGATTTTGGTACAGCTACATAAGACATGTCCCATTCTTGTTTTTTCATTCCGTTGACAATTTTACAGGTTACCTTTGAAGATAATTATATCTAGGTACCTATCTTCACCTATTATTCCACTATATTATACTTGTACAGGTACACTGATTCATTCACTGCAAATGTAACTTTGTAATCCTATATATTTATACGGGATTACAAAGTTATTTATGCAGTTGGTGTATCTAGAAAACTGGACCGAAATTGCAAAATATTTGAATTTTTCCTTGGTTTATATACTAAACACCAATGGTATTCTAAATTTGAAGCTTCTATGTCTGCTAGAAGTGCCTTAGAGTTTTGATGATCGGTCAGTCAGTGAGTGACAAAATTCGAAACTGATTAATTATATTTCTTAAACTACTAGTTCAAATTGAATGAAATTTGAAATATATCGTGTTTATACAATGCCTGCTTGGTTATTGAAAATTCAGACTTCTAGTTTTATCCACAACGAAGTTATAGGGGGTCGAAAATGGCCTGAGTTGCTTCGAGAAAAGGATAGTACGGCCGTGTTACTTTTTTTTTTGCTCGACTTGGCGGAGGCACTGCCGTGCCTCCAGATAAGAATTCTATTTTTATAATAAAACTTTAACTAGTCCTAGTATGTACATTGAAAATATTTTGAAAAGTTTTGAATTTTTTTTTTCACAATCACTGTAGCGAATTAATAAAAGACGTATAAAATTTAAGTGTCTCCACCGCCTTCAACGCCGTAGCACGAAATCGTAAAATATAAAAATGTTTCATGGAAGAATTTATTGGAATAATTCCAGACTGTACCGTTTGAATATACTTGGGATTTAAAAATAAAATTGAACTGAGTACATTGGTCCAGGAAGCGATTGATGATCGCCCGCTGCTGTTGAAGATATAACATTCGCCGAATTGCCTATATTTCATAATACTTCAACAATTTATGGATATTCTGTTAAAAACTCAGTTGATGAAAGCCACACGGCCATTATGTCGGATTTATGTATATCAACTACCTTTCTTTAGAAGATTTTAGAAGTTTAAAAAGATTAATTTAAAATTCTAAACGAGATAGCGCCTTAGGAATTTATACATAAAATTTATTTACCTATATAATGGCACCTGGCGACACTTAGGTACGGACTTGTCGTATTGGTTAACGAATTACATTGTTTTTATGGTTACTTCTCCGCGTTTTTGAGCCATAGCGTGATTTTAATAGAAAATAACATTTCGGACTGTTCTGTACCTACAGTATAAGTCACACGGTTAAATAAAAGCCTCATCTCCTGATAAATACAAATGAACTACAGATTGATGGATATACATATCTTAAAATTTCTCCTGAGTATTTTTTTAAACTGTACCGCCATAATTTGAGATACATTTTTGAACAAATTCATCAGCTGAAACTTTATTTTTTTATTTTATTTGGAACACCAACAGCACATAAGACATTATATGAGTACAAGTTAAACATTTCGACTAAGCCATTTACAGGTATTCGCATATGGTTATTTAAATGATGAGACCACCAAAGAATGACAATAAATCAACAAAACAAAAATGAAAACAAAAATCACTGACGATGAGGAATATTTTAGTACTTATTTAAATAATTTGTTGCACCCCCGACGCGGGGCCAAAAAACTCCAAAGCAAACAATCTATTCACATTCTGAGGTTTAGTACGGAACAATTCTAATTCGCTATTATTTATTGACAGTTTGTTAAAAAAGTTACTCGCTCGAATAATGAATGAATTGCGACGGTAATTAGTATTGACTTTAGGAATTGCTAGCGGTTGGGTACGTCTAGCTGGTAATCTGCGTGGAACCCTGATGCTAACTTTTTCCAGCAAATCAGGGCAATCAATGATGCCATTGACAATTTTTAATAGATATGTAATATCAAAAAGTTGCCGTCTTTTTTCCAAAGGTAAAAAGTGGTACCTACTGCATCTCACCTCATAACCGTGATCCAATTGCTTACACTTGTATTGTAGATACCTTAAGAACCTTTTCTGTACTGACTCAATACGGGAAATATACACGTTATATTGTGGATTCCAGACCATAGAGGCATACTCAAGGATACTGTGCACGTAAGCACAATAAAGTACTTTAATCGATTTAATAGATTTAAATTCATGTGTAGACCTTATAATGAAACCAAGAGCCTTGGAGGCCTTTTTCACTGCGTAATCAATGTGCTTATCAAATAAGAGTTTAGAATCTTGAATGAGCCCCAAGTCTTTCATAGATGTAACTTTGTTAAGCGACTTATTGTTAATTTTATACTGATAATTTATAGGGTTATATTTTCGAGAAAAAGTCATAGCAAAACACTTGGAAACATTCAAATCAAGTTTGTTTTGAATACAATATTGCACAAAATTATTAAGATCGGACTGAAGGCGATCACAGTCACCAGAACTGTTAGTGGCCATAAAAATCTTAGTGTCGTCTGCGTATAACAAAACTCTGGCAAATTTGAAACATAAAGCAATGTCGTTGATAAATATGACGAAAAGCAAAGGCCCTAACAAAGAGCCTTGAGGCACGCCAGAAGGAATCGATATCCACGCAGACGTAAAACCATTTATTGCAACCGCCTGGGATCTATTACTAATATAAGAAGTAAACCATCTAAATAAATTACCATGTATACCGGCTTTATACAGTTTCTCGAGGAGCACTAGGTGATCTATACGATCAAAAGCTTTACTGAAATCCGTAAAAATGCAATCGACCTGTAGCCCTGAGTCCATTTTTGAAGAGGTGTATTCATTAAAAACTAAAAGGTTGGACACCGTCGACCTCTGTCTCAAAAAACCATGTTGCTCTGGAGTAAAGGAAGACTGCAGTGCAGTATACACCTGACGGTAAACAACCTTCTCGAATATTTTGGCAAAGACACATAACTTAGATATAGGCCTATAATTTTTTACATTAGAACGGTCACCGCTTTTATGTACGGGCGTGACGAATGCTGATTTCCAGGTCATCGGCACTATACCTTCTCTTAAGGAACGCTTGAAAATAATGCATAGAGGCGTAACCAGGCTATCTACGCACTGCCTTATAAAAAAGGGGGTTATACTATCGGGCCCAGCGCCCTTGTTCATGTCAGTAGTTTTCAGCAATATTTCAATATCTTCCGGATCAATATTTATATCACCAATACTAAAATTATTTTGACCCTGATTATCAAGATGAGGTGTACAGCTGTTAGTGTCGGGGACGAGAAAATTAGATTGAAAATATTCTGCAAATAAATTACACACTGATTGTCCAGTATCTCCAGATTGATCCTCATATGTCATCACAGATGGTAGCGCCCGGGAGGGTCCATTTAACGACTTTGTGTAAGACCAGAAAAGGCGGGGTTTATTTATAACCGAGTTTTCTACTTCACATATGTAGAACTGATAACACTCACATTCCAATCTTATGGCTCGTTCTCTCAGAAATGAGTAAGTTTCATAATCGTACTGGTTACCATATTTTTTAAATTTTTTAAAATATTTAAATTTTTCTTTTAAAACCTTTTTCAAGGCGGTGTTGTACCAAATAGGGAATGAGCTACTACAGATAGTTTTGTGAGGTATAAATTCGTCACGAAGTTTGGTCAGAATACGATAAAAATTATGAACACAGTCGTCAATAGAACCGCTCGATAACAAAACATTCCAATCTATTTTTGATAATTTTGAATTAATTTCTACATAATTTCCTTCTTTGTAATTGAACAAAGTTCGCTTATTGACAGGTAGAAAACTAGGTGTGTCTAAATTTAATTCGATGCAAATTGATCTATGGTGTGGATCCTCTGCGATAAGGGGGTGGTCACTAGGCAGTATGTTTACATGATTATTGCAAAAGACAAGATCCAGTAGTCTATCATTGATGTTTCGTATGTTATTGTATTGGTCGAGATTACATTCATTTATTATATCTAAAAAATTAGCCTGACTTTCATTAAAAATACCTATAGGCCCTAACTGACCACTTTCCATTAAGTTCCAGGTGATATTTGGCATATTAAAATCTCCTAAAACCATAAATAGGTCATTGGGTGCGGAGTGAAAGTTATCCACAAGCTTACTCGTGAAGTTATCGAGTTGCGTATTCATTGAGTGGCCGCCTCCCTCTTTACATAAGTAAATAGTGCAGATGTGCAATGTAAGAAGTCCACGTTTGGTACGAAGTGTGATGGAGACCCATATATCTTCGGCGGAGGAACGCCAGGCCGGGCGGCCGGCGGCGGCGAGCTCGCGGCGCACGGCCACCAGCACGCCGCCGCCGTACCGCTGCCCGGTGGAGCGGTAGTCGCGGTCGCGTCGCCAGACTATATACCGCTCGTCGAAAAGTTCACCATCACTAATGCCATCCAAAAGCCAAGTCTCCGTTATTGATATGATATCAAAACAATTTAAGGCTACATTTCTCTTAAATAAACTTGTTTTTGTGCGCAGCCCCCGGGCATTTTGATAAAAAATATTAATAGCGTATTTTATAACACGCGATCATTACGCTAGATATAATATTGGTTAAGATTTTGGTCTGGAATTCACAACAATCACGACTACAAAGCAGCATTATAGTTTTAATAAAGCGGGTCGTAAGCAAAGTGATCAAAAAAGCGACGGTAAAAGCAAAATTTTATAGGCGAGAATGGCAGTATTCCGTAGGTATAGATAACACGCAAACATCGAATAACATTTTAAAAACAAAATATGAGTTTAATATATACTCCACCGGTACACGCGAGGTGCAGAGAAATACGACCTCTAAGCACACGCAGTTACGGCAGCTATTAACAGAAATGCATTTACTAATGACCGCCACATGCAGATAGTGAGTAATAGCGATAAGCAATACAAAAGAGTCAGGGCTTCCCAAGTCGTGGGCGCAACAATCACAATATTTATGGGAGTTGAAATATAAACTTAAGCAGTATGTCGTACAAGCAACTAGCAAACTGAAATATAGGCACTTTATCAATTTTATGAAATCTTTAGAAGATCTTTTTCTGATTTTATGCGGAACGTCGGTGATGTATCGGATTTCCGGGCCAGAATCTTGCAATGCTTTATCCATACATATTTGAAGTTTTTTGCCTTTGCCAGATCCTTCGCCTTCTTAAGAAGAGCTTTATTAAATAGCGTGAGATGGTCGTTGATGTAAACATGGCCTTCATTTGCGTATCCCAGTTGTGAAACTGTGAGTTCCTTATGTTTACGCGCGGCTGCTACAAACTCTTCCTTGCAGTAGCGATTGTTGAGCGCCATAATTATGGACTTTTGAGACTCTGCTTTGAGGCTGGGGACCCTGGCAATATAATTAATATCTTCTTTTCGTATACGGCACTGAATAACTTTGCTGATATGATCCACAATATCATATAAGTTCTCGGACTTCTTCACTGGAACCCCTTTTATTTCCACATTATTTGCCCGCGCCCATTGCTCCTTATCTTGTAGATCTTCCTTAAACTTATTTATGTCTGCTCCTAAAGTGTGGATTAAACTGGTATGTTCCTCAACTTGCGAAATCCTGGACTCCAGGGAATTCACTGTCACCGATAATTGGCTTGCAGTTTCGTGAGCAAATTCAACTGAGCTCTTAAGATTCGATATTTCAATCTTAATGGTTTTTACATCCTCAATAAGTGACGCCAAGGGTACAAGTTGCTCCGTGATGTACGCCAGGGTAGCCTGCATTTCGTCCAATCGCACTGATATCTCGGGATTGTACCTAGATGTTGATGCAGGAGACTGGGCATTTTTGCAATCATTACAGCGCCAAGTGGATCTTCGTTCCCCAAGTTTACGAAAATTGGTCTCTGAGATGCCAGCACAGGCGAAGTCAAACTGGCGTTTGCATAAATTGCATGATGGTCCGTCTGACACTTTATTCCCACACCGTGCACAAGAGAACATTTTCACTAAGCTAATAAAGCGACCCCAGAGTTGACCGTCACTGGATTACTGGTAAACGATCGAGCGCGTGCACTCCTTAACGTGTTTCAACGATGACTTTAGCAGATTTACTCCGGATTTGAACCTTTTGGTTATGATTTATCCATTTAATTATCATAGCAATAAATAGGCTGTTAACGTATGATTTTTTTGTTTATTACAATCTCTTGTCACTGTTCTTTTATATTACTTTAAAATACAAGCTGTTTATTTATTTCATACGAGTTAATTTCACATTTACACTGTACTGTATCATTCTGTAAACAATCCACAGCTGAGCGAAGGCCTCTTCTCCATATAGAAGAAGGGTTGGAGCTTAATCCACCACAGCGGATAATTTGTAATGAGTTGTATAGTAAGTACCTACAGATATTAAGCAGAGTAAGTACCGGTTGTTAGCATAGACACCTGATAATAAATCACTTAAACAGACTTTACGTGCTCTCCGAGGCACGGTGGGGAGACCCACAAGGACACTCAGACCAAATATTTTTACAAATACAAATATCTGTCCAGAGTGGGAATCGAACCCGCGACCACCGCCAAGAACGGTCGTTTACACTACCTAAATTGGGCACAACCAATGAATTTGAATATGGGCACAACACAAAATTGCAAACATTGTTTACACTTTATTTTTTGGTGTTGTTTTTTTTTTAATTTAATGATAATTGTTGTAAATCTTTTATTACTGTTGATTTTTTATTTTTTTTATTGTCTTTTATCTAACAAACACAAGAAAGCGCCGTTTACTTCTATTTAATTGGATAGGAAGCGTCTGACTAGCTTTAGGACACGTCATATATGTTTGTAATCACTCATCGAAATTGATTTAGAAGTAGTCAAAATAATTATTTCAACGAAATATATATATTGTATAGGTGTAGTGTGTGTATGTAAGCCTCCCGGTTACATATATAAATTGTGGTACTCAAATAAAAGGAAGGATTAATAAACGAACTTTGGAGCAAACCAGTCGTCTCATTCAATCACACATTACATGGCTTACTCCTACATACTTACACTACTACTTATAATATAACATCTACTTACACACTACAATATATTAATTTGAAGTCCCTATTTTTGTTCTGTTATTTATTTTACACTGAAACCCTTTAAACTTCGATAATCTGATTATTAATCATAGTAACGTTTGATCTCGACTTTACGACCGTTAAAAATTCTTTATACTTGCGTTTATTGATACGAAATTGTTTTATAATAAAATAAACTTCATGTCAACAAATCGATAACAAGTATGATCAAATACGATAACTTTTATTAATTTAAAACAAAATAAATTTAAAGTTTGCATTGGAAGTTCTGAAAATGTACCCACACCAGTTGTAAGAAGCGATTGACGATCACCAAACACGGCGACTTGCCGAAGCAGCCGAAATTTTTCTTCTGATATATCAGAAATTTGGTCGATATCGAGACAGAAACGTAAATCTGTAATTGAGTTTTCCCTGATATAAAAGTGTAAAACACTTGAATCTATGTCTTTTAAGTCTCTAAAAACCTTCTCGTGCCCGGAATGAATTGTAAATGAGTAATGGGTAGGAGCCTAGTGTTTTTAACACAGGGTTACTTCAATTTTTTTTTTATTCTGTAATAAAATTTGTTATCCGGAATATATGACATATCAACGTCTTTATTTTTGTATACATATTATTGTTGGCAAGTGATGACAGGATAGACATTTTTTAAATAGGTGTCAGTGTGAATTTTGAGAATTTATTCAGGTTGATGAACACCACAATATATGATTAAAAAAAAAACTTTTGAGGATTTAATCATGTCTTGCCGACAAATAAAAACTTAACAGACAGATTTTTGAAATGGAGATTACCTCTAAAATCATATACGATGTACGTAATTAGAACATGTAGGTACATCTTTTTTTTAAAATTATGTGAAATGCATTTACGCAGGGCCGAATTTAGAGTTCTGAAGGCCCGGGGCAATGGAGGAGTGGAGGCCCCTTGATTTGAAAATGGTTGCTATTTTTCTTGCAGAAAAAAATGACGACGAAAAAAAAATGGTCGTCGCGATATCACGCCAATATATTATCGTTGCCGAGTCAATTAAAAAAGGTCGTCCCAACTACGGACCGCTCCAACTCGGTTGGCTCTATTGTGGAAACCCCTCTTTTGTGGATGTGGGGTCCCCTATTTTATGGATGTGGGGGCCCCTCTTATGTGGGGGCCCGGGGCAGTTGCCCCGCTTGCCCTCCCCTAAATCCGGCGCTGCATTTACGCATACCTTTCTAGTGGCAACATGTGGTACTAACAGACGACGCTAGAACTGCACATCAGCCTGGCAAGTCAGAATACAATTAACCCACTAAAACCCATCAATTGACCATCGACCAACGCCATATGGAGCGTTATGCGATCGCTTACGTATACAACCACAACACTTCGGTGTTGGACCAGTAGGTCTTCCTCCTCAGAGCCGCTCGAACAGTCATGCAATTGCGCGAGGCTGAGGAGTACCAGAAGTGGTCCACTGCCCTGAAGTCATGAAAGAATATAAATAATGTAATCTCAATCTCTATTCAACTTCGCGCCCTCTCAATGCACCCTCTACACGATCTGCACATCCGCGCCATGTCCTTCGCTGCGCTTGCGCACACCTTACACAATTTCAATTTCATATATCCTGCTACCATCCCACGGCTGGGCAAAGGCCTCTTCTCCTATGCACGAGAAAGGTTATGGTTTTATACAAAACTCTGTTCACTATGGTTACTTGACTTAGAATTTCTTCCGTAATTATCATACAGGTTTGCTTTAACGATGTTTTTCCACACCGCAACAGCATACAACGAGATAAATTTTAAAGACAAATTTAGTAACTAAAACACCAGTGGTGCCAGCCGGCGACTTATATACAATTGTAGATAGATAAGTAGATAAGCATTTTATCACACACAAAATAATGAAATACACAATAATTTAAAAAAATAAATAAAAAAATTGGTTGTCTGTAAAGTCGGTTTACGGACGATAATTTTACGTGATAACGTCATAGGAAAACATTGAAAAAAAAATGCATACTTTTATTAATTGAATTGAATTATTATCACTGAGTTATCATTATTTTATATAATACAAAGAATGAGTTAATTCAATTATTAATTGCATTTTTTTTCGATAAATTAACACTTATTTGCACGCGTTAATTCAAATATTTTATTGCCTAAATTATACAACATTTATAAGTAACAATGTGCTGTTAACAATTTATTTACAACTTATACACATGTGTGATATTTAAGATCCGCGATAAGATAACGCAAATTGGATCTGCATTATTGTTTTTCATTTACAAGCCGAATGCTTAGGCCGATCGTGCCTGTATATGGCTTGTTCTGCGATCTCGCTCGCGACACGTGACACTTCTTCGTGCGTGAAGCCAGCATTCATCGATTTACAAGACGTTATCACGTCAAAAGAAATTAGTGCAAGGGCGGCCTTATCACTAAAAGTAATCTCTTACAGGCAAAAGGCAATATGGATGGATTGAATTAAAATTTGTCAGGTACAAACGGTGCATACCATACAGTCTAAGTACTCAATCGTAGCAATACTAACATTTCTACAATCATAGTTTATTTAAAAGGTATTCAAATATTTGCATATCTATATCTGTACTATAATAAAGGCACAACACTTTGTACTTTTGACTTTTTTACCGCAAAAATCTTAGAAGTGACTAGTCCAGTTCAGTGTTAGTTTCAATAATTGAAACTAACACTGAACGGTGATGATGATTTTGCTTATTAAAGATAGAATGTCACCACTTCAATTCAGTGTCAATTTCAATAATCTCTGATTTTGTTTACAAAACAACGATAAACCATAATTTATTTTAAGCTCCTGAGGTCACTAAATAAGGGATGTAATCCTGCTCAATCTTAAACGAATTTTCCTAAGGATTTCAACGCTAGGAATTAGAGTGGATAAAGGTGCTGAGCAGGTGGTCTTTGGTCTTTGGTACTGGCAACCAACAAAAACTTATTTAAGACGTTTTATATAATTAAATTATTTTATTAGTGCTTGTGAAGAGAAACGCTGATGTAGAAAGTTATTCGTTGAGATCAAAACCAGCATTGACATCATCGCACAGTAATGTAGAATTGCAGTTTAGGAATCCCATTCTTTTAATATAATTTTGGCACAATTTTTTGTTGCTAACTTATACATCAAGTAGGTCATACTTAATTTTCTTAAATGACAAGTTTAAATGTAATTTTTATTAAAATAAATTAGTTTTATAAATGTTTTTTTTTCTGCATTCTTGCTGTAGATACACAGTGCATTATAATATACGGGAAGTATAACATAACAATAGGTATCGCTTATTGTCTTTTCTCATAGTTTTTTTAATAATTCTTCAAAGTTTATTAATTAGAATTGCATATGCAAATAAATGAAAAATGTTATGTTCTTACATTCATAATAATAAAAATTTACAACACGAACTGTTTTCCACTTTACGATTTTCTTTAGATTCCAAATTCATGATGAAAAAAAACTGCTCTCAATGAAGGTACATTTAAAAATAAATCACCAATGTTGGGCGAAGATTACCTATTGTACGTGCTTAAAACTCTGAGGCCGATGCTCCAGTGCCGCAAATATATCCCAGCTTATCATTCTCCAGAAATGAAACGAGGACAGGGCCGGATTTTGAACTCACTGGATTCATTTGTTAGCTGGAGATTATTTTTATATAATTTTCATAATGGCTGTCTAAATTAATAATAATTTAAAGTAATATTCTGCAATCAATTTTTATTCCATTCAGTCCGCAGAAACTTTTTTTCTCTGATGAATATTTTTAATGAGGGCGTGTGTCCATTCATAGCTATGTCATTTATCAACGGCGTCAAAATATCTTTAAATAAATACATTCAAAAACAACGGGAAGGCAATGACTTGGCAGCGACGCATTTAGTAAAAACTCGAAAACAAACAACAAAATTTTAAGATTTTTATCGTGAGCTAATTCCACAGCGAAGAGTACCTAAAGAATATGGATGCCAAAAAGAAAATATAAATTTATTATACTTTACGAATAGTTTTACACTCTGTTGCTGCTCAGTTCGCTCAGTTTCGTTCAGAACGTGTCGCTCGAAGGTTCAAGATGATCACTAGCTCAGAGGGAGCAAGTTTGGTCTTCACCTACTTTATCCTACTCTTGTTGCTGGTATCATTGTGGCTACTGTATTCCGCATTTTAAAAAGTGAGTTTTATTTTTTATAATTAAAACAATCAAAGACAAAGATTTGGTGATCGCCGGATGAAATATTCTAATCCATAATTGATGGGAAAATTGTTATTTTTATATAAATATTTAATTAAGATAAATTAATTTAAATATGAAACATGAACAAATCAAATTTAAATAAAAATTATATATATTATTAAATATTTTATGAATTCCATTCGTATGGAACGATGACAATTTTGTCAGGAAGCCTGGAGAATTTCCTCGTGAAATCACTTCGAATAAAATTGTATGGAATACATTAAAAAACCACAAAATATTAAAAACAAGACTTCTGAAGTTCTAAAATTGAAAACAGTATTTTAGAATATTGTCCTGATTTCAAATATGTAATAATACATTTGTTATAACAGTTATATAAAGGTTGCACAATTATTATTTTCTTGTAACTTGACATCTTCGTCCATTGTGAAACGACTTCAATGATTCTTTTTTTAACCGACTTCAAAAAGAGGAGGAGGTTCTCACTTAGACTGTCTTTTTTATGTGTGTTACCTCATAACTTTATACAGGGTATACTAATTTTGATGATACTTTTTATATTCCAAAGCTGGTGCTTTTCATATAATTCCATTTAAAATTGAGCGAGGACTAACTAGTAGTTTTTGAGATATCCCTAATAAAGTGTAATTAATCGACTTCGACTACGTTGATGTTCTCATTTTTTTTAAGTCGGTTAAAAACAGCGTGATCAACACTTCTATGATTTTAATAAATGTATTTATATGCTAGCTGAATCACGTCTTCGTTCGTGATTGCCATCCCTATAAAGCTTAAGACGAGTTGAACGTTCAAAGGCTTACTGCACTGGGTTTTGAGTTATTTACACTTATTCCTGAGAGTTATGATGTTTTCTTCTGAATTTTCAAACCAAAGATCTCGAAATATTTACGGAAGAATCTTGAAAATAAATCCTTTTTCACGGAAAATGAATTAATAAAATTGAACTACGCGTTAATGAATTAAAGTTAGTACACATTTTTAATTCTTTTCATCACCCAAGAGAACCTTCAGAATTTATAAGAACCTAGTTTACTAGCTTGTAAGCTTATAATATAAATTAAAATAGTGTCCAGTTTCATTTAAGTTAAGTTTAAATTCATTCAGTACTCTTTGCGTGATGCGCGGCCAAAATAATGACAGACATGCAGACCAAATTTAAAAAAAAAATGCCTTTTCAGTATAGGTCCTAGAGGCCTTATAAAATTTCTTTCATGTACAGAATGTAGTATATCTATAATAACAGATAGATTGTTCGGATTAAAGAAAAAAAGCAAACCTAACATAAACATAGGATAATTGAATAAGGTATCGATTAAGAAAACATTTATTTTACGCATTTAAATAAATAGATTAAAAGGTTAATAAAGTAATTTTATAAATCATTAAAAAAAATCCAATTAATTCCGGTCAAATTCCAACGAATCCTTATACTATCGATTCGTCTCTGTGCAATGACGTGCTTTAGCCAGCCGTTGTGGATTTACCATTGATCAGTTCTCTTCCACATCGCAATCATGCCGATCAACGCCGAAACGGTCAACCTTGCAGCCACCTATATGATCCTCGTGATCCTGCTCTTCTTCCTATGGCTGCTCTATTCCGCGGTCTTCTAGAACGTCTCGTGTAAGTTTTAGTGCTTTAGTGATGGTGTTAACTTTTTGGACGTTTTTAATGGTTCTAATTTTAAAGTGCTCCAGCATCTTAATTATTATCTACATTATAACAGTAAACCTACCAGAGAGGTCAAATGATCCCTTTTGAGGCTTTAATTAAAATTATTAAATTCTAAGTTTACACGGACGTTAAGTTTTTGACGGCCGGCTGGTCTAGTGGTCAGGCAACTGGACACTCTACGCAGCGGTCGCGGGTTCGAATCCCGCCAGGTGCAGATAATCTGTATGACGAATATAGATGTCTGCACCGGGTCATGGATGTGTATTTATGTATATATGTATTTATATCTTAAATTTATTTCCGTTCCTAGTACCTGTAACACAAGTTCTTACGAACTTAGCACGGGGCTAGGTTAACGTGGTGTGATTGTTGGTTAATATTTATTTATTTATTTATTTTTCTTGAACTTACTGCTTGACTTTTATAACTACTTAAATAGCTATATATTATAGAAAAATTCGTGCAGTAAGTTCAAGAAAAATGTAAACCAAGAATTTAACAATTTTAATTAGTCTCAAAGCGGTCATTTGACCGCCCTGGTAGGTCAAGTGTTGTCTTTTGTGTATCTTTAAAAGGATTTTTTAAGGATTTAGTCAGGGAGAAAGAGATGTCGATACTTGGATTGTAAACTTGTCAACCTGTCGACATGTTTGTGGATGTCATCAGTTTCACCACAATACCGAGGTGTCAATTAAAAATTTGGCAAACTTACAGAAATTACTCGCTTCGTTTGTTTATTGTGAAAAATTGAAATAACGAAACTAATGTTCAGAAAATTCATATTGTTTTAAAAGTAAATAATTATTATAAATACTCATTTATTTTTGAAATTTAAAAATACAGTCTTTTTTATTTCATATTATATTTATATTCATTGATATTCTTTTATATATTTACGTTATATTTTAAATTACGTTTTTATTTTTAAAAATCTGTAAAACAACGTTTCCTTCAAATGTAGTCCTTGCCTCTATCAAATCATATAATTATCTCCTTTTGTACTATTGATCACATTATTCCTTCCATTAACATTTGCATCTATGTATGTATATTTATATATTTATATAACATATATATTACATAATATGTATCATATCTATTTACTTTTATAGAATTATATTACAGTTTTGTAATTTATGTACTATGTACTATATAATTATGCATTTCCTCGACCCTAAGGTTGCCTGGAAGAAATCGCTCTTTAGCGATAAGGCCGCCTTTTGTACAATATTTCCCTTTTTATTGTCGCTTATTCTTGGTGTACAATAAAGAGTTATTATTATTTACTAATATGTACGAACATATTATTATAGTTCGATTATTTTTTTTTCCAATAAAATTCATCAATCGTATCTTCATTATCAATAATTTTCTTCAATTACTTTAACATTAATTATTTCTTTGCTATTAGCTCAATATGTTGATCTGACTGAACTTAACGAGGATGTGAGCAAAGACATCTTCTTGCATTAAGAATAAAAGATTAGATATTTCAACTTATAAAATCATTGTTAATTTCAATTAACTTTGAAAAAAAAACCATTACGATAAAATAAAAATAAAATATTAGTACCGCTGAGTTTCTTTCGCCAGTTCTTCTCAGGTCAGAGGCTTCTTCTTTCCGAACTGGTAGTAGACTCATGACGTTCACTAAGAAATTGTAATAATTTTATGCTGAATAAAATATTTTGCGTTTGAGTTTGATTACCGATCTACTTTGCAGATTTGTGAATATATTGTTACATGAAATAAATAATAATTAAAAAATAATTAATTAATGAGTAAATAACATAAAATGAACATGTCATGACGATTTGATAACTTAGAGTTGCAATTACCTAATAGGATTACAATATTAATCTAATATCTAAAGTTAAAAAGTTTTACAGTTCGAACGCGCATAATAATCTCAGGATCTGGTGGTCTGATTAAACAATTTAATTGCTTTAGAAGGACACTTTATCAACGTTATAGTTTTTTAAACATCACTTTACGAATAGGAGGTAATCATAAACGCGAGTGCCATCATTATCAAGCAAGGATAGAATTTTTGTTAAACTAGACCATAAAAACATTGTGGCGCGGCGGTGGACTCTGCCCAGCACACCCTCGAGGTGTGCCCGAGATGGGCGGTGCTGCATCGGGGTCTGACGTCAGTCCTCGGAGGGGACTTGTCGCTTCCGAGCATCATCACCGCAATGCTCGGCGACGACGAGTCCTGGAAGGCGATGGTCTCCTTCTGCGAGACAGTAATGTCCCAGAAGGAGGCCGACGAGCGGGTGAGAGAGGAGGCCGCCGACGTGGCCTCCATCCGCGGGCGACGAATGGGGGTGCGTAGGAGGCGCTACTTAATGCGCCTCCAGTGACGCCCCTGTGCCTGTGTCGGGCCGGGATGGGAACCCCGTCCTGCTAGACACGACGTCGTTGGGACTGTTCAGAGGTGAGCCGGAAAGTCCCCATGGAGGAGAAGTCTAGCCTTTTCGCCGAGGCCAGCCTGTCACTGGAGAGATCCTGTTGCCTGCAGATCCGGGACCCTCCAATTAAAGCGGCTGAAGGCTCCCGCAGGGGTTTAGTACGGTATTGCACTCCCAAAGTGCCGAGTCCGACATAGGTCTAGGACTGCCACCGGCGTCCTGGATATCATCCGTAAATGGATTCCCCTGCGACAAAAAAAAAGACCATATAAACAAAATGTTGGTTTATTTTGGTTTTTTTTACTTGAATTTTGTATATTTTTTGCTTCAGAGAGATCTAGAATTTATTATTTTATTACAATACAACGAATACTCTCGATCACGATTCTTCACCGTACCCTTACCCATAATTATACTAATCTAGTCAGTTAAACATAAAGGAGACTATAATTATAGCATTGTTTGTTGTTATTATTATCAACGTACCAAGATAGAAACTTTGATAAGATAGCGATCTTGATCTGTCAACGACAGATCTATAATTACAGACATATTTATAAATCTGGATATTTCGCTTGAGAAAGGGGCGTGGTGCGTAGGCGCACGGTTGAGCGAAGACAATTTTATGTCACTAGCCAGTTTTCTGGAACCACTTGTCCAGTGAACGCGTCAAGATGCCGAACCACGAGACGACAAACCTGATAGCCACCTACCTCATCCTGGTGCTGCTCCTCGCCAGTCTTTGGCTGCTCTACTCCGGAATGTTCTGAGGTGCCATATTTTTCAAAAGCCTATTCAGTGAAGTGATTTTTGAAATACGATCTAGGACGACTAACAAACTAAATTTTACAGCTTTAGAAATAAATGTCATAAATACTGTTTAATTGTTTCACGTGACGCGTTAAAATACATCTTTTTTTATTACTACAATCTATCGACAATATAAAAAAATATTACGATATAGCAAAGTCGCGTAAACTCTTGGCAACGAAATTATTGTAATAAAATGCTAACCGCATTATAAATATTTCCTATTACCTAATAAATTATATTTGAAACAAACGCAATATCCGTTTGATCTCACGTTTTATTGATAGTAAAAATGGTTTTTAATAAATAATTAAAAATGTAATCATATTTTAACAGCTTAATTATTTAGTGAATATTTTTAATTCAAATTCTAATATTAATGTAAACAGTTTCTACTAAAATTTCAAACTGGCAAACAAAATTAAGTAAATATACATTTGCTACTATAAATTTTATCTTTTTAAGTTACTTCAGAAGGGCAATTATTATTTTTTATTTATTTGTATTATTTCAAAGTTGCTGACGTGACGAGCAATTTTATCTTTCTAAGTTACTTCAGAAGGGCAATTATTATTTTTTATTTATTTATATTATTTCAAAGTTGCTGACGTGACGAGCAATTTTATCTTTCTAAGTTACTTCAGAAGGGCAATTATTATTTTTTATCTATTTATATTATTTCAAAGTTTCTGACGTGACGAGCAATTTTATCTTTCTAAGTTACTTCAGAAGGGCAATTATTATTTTTTATCTATTTATATTATTTCAAAGTTTCTGACGTGACGAGCAACGACTACATACATATACTCGTATATACGAATAATTTATTTACACTAATAAACGTCAAATATTTACAAGACAAAATACAATTAATTACATGTATATCTCATATATAGTAATTGTAAACATATAATAATAATTTTTATTTATCCGAAAAATTTACAGTAAAAAAATAGAAATATAATCTTAAGTTTAACAACATTCTTGGTGAATTAACTTCTGTAGCTGAACTAATGAAAACCTGCGTAATGGCATGAAGTGTATATCTATGAGGTGTAGGGCACATTGTCAATCAGTTGTAGTCAATATTCATCGACTAAGCTATATTTATTTAATCTTAACAATAGTCTATATTTAAGCTATTTGAATAGAATATCGAATTTCTTGCAGGTTCTTTTAGATGCTTTTTAACCTGTAGCTTAAAACTTTAATTTATTTGTATATTGACGATCCGCCAAAAACAAATAGTATATTTTAAATTGTAATTCCCATAACCCAAGTGTAAGATGAATAAGGAAAAGAAAAATAAATATAATTTGACTAAAAAGTCATCGAGTTATCTGTGGAATGAATCATTTTCCTTTTTCATATTTTTTGGCTTTTTAAAACCAAATTGGCAAAAGGTTTTTACTCTAACCAAATTGGAGTTTGTTAATTTTAAATCAATAAAAAAAAAGAATTTTGAAAGAATTCTGATTTAAAAATTGCAAAAATGATAGCTTCATAAAAATAATAAGTATGCAATGTATTCCGGATTTATGAACAAAACAGTTTTAGGTAGGTACTCGACGGTCGTTTGGCCATAAGTCCGTTAATCCAATTTATAATAAGTCATTCAGACAGCCTTTTTTATGTTACCAATACGTCGATTAAAATTTTCGAAAGCGACTCAAATACATTTTATCAAAAGAATTAAGATGATTTCATTACACAGATGACACATGCCTAAGTCAGAATCGTACCACATCTATAAATGATCACGCCTGCGTCTCCTCAAGAAAACATTACATTCCAGTGGATATCTAAAATTATCCGCATAATTCCAACGAAACACACAAACGATCCGTAGCGAGTATATATTAAAATTAGCAATGATATATATAATTTTTTTTTATTTGTACATTTGCCAAATCACGAAATCAAAACAGAATGGCTGGAAGTAAACATGTCAGACTTTGAATTCTTTTATTATTATTATTTAGTTGCTTTTTTTTTTAATGTAATTTCTCCTTTTATTCGAGAAGAATTTAAATGTTTTTAATTTAAGAATTTCATTTACAAATTTAAAGTATTTACTTATATTCATAGATAAACATTTATTGTAAAATGTAAAACAACGTTTACAGATAAAAAATGTATTATTATTAACGGAAAAACTTTAAAAATATATAATAACTAGCTGTGCCCCGCGGTTTCATCGGCGTTAATTTGAGGAAAAAACTTATTTAATTATTTTTAAAGAGTGCCCGCCTTATTGGTCGAAAGGTCACAAGCGCTACTGCCGAGCAATGGGTCTCAGGTTCGATTCCTGGGTCGCTCAACGTACTATTGTTTTTTTTTATTATTATTCGAAAATTCTCAGTAAATAGCGCGGAATCTAGAGTCCGACTATACTAGTATGGTACCCGGTGTATGTCAGTAGGCTCGCCCCTTATCACATGGGACTCTTAAAAGTGGGTATTACATACGAGTATAATATTTGCGTCTCTGCCTTCCCCTTCGGATAATAAAAAGTGTGATGCTATTTTTATTTTAAAAGTGGAACTATAGTAAAAAATGTCTCGGTAAGAGGAGTAATAAAGGACGCAACGGAAGCTCTCAAAAAAAAAAATCCGTTTTTCTAACGTTTATTATTATTGCTCAGCCCCTATTGGTCGTAGCGTGATTTTATATTGCCTATAGCCTTCCTCAGTAAATTTACTATCTAACACAAAAATAATTTTTCAATTCGAACCAGTAGTTCCTGAGATTAGAGCATTCAAACAAACAAATTCTTCTGCTGTATTATGTTATTCAGTATATAGATAAACTTTTTTTTTTACTTCATTCTGACTTTATAAACTTCATAATTTTGTATAAAATCTGGCGATAATTCGGCAACGAATTAAGTAGTTTCAAATTTAAAAAAATATTATAATTAATTATTCGAACGCATTACGTATGTCATGTTTACAGTCTGCAGTCTTTATCAGTTAAGATATTTATTGTAAAATTAATATCTACTCTTAATCTTCGGACCCATTAGATAAGTGATTTACATATATTTATTTTAGTGATTCAGCATTACAAACTTAATTATTAGGTGAGCTGTGTAAATAAACCAGCAGCGTTTTTCTAAATCGGAACGGCAGATCAGAATATTAACGCACTGAAACAAACAAAACTCTTTCTACTTTTATATAATATTCTAGTTTATAAAATACATAACATATATACTCGTATAAGTTTAAGATAAATGAACGACGTTACCTTTCGTTAGGATATTTAACAGTAAAACTAAGTTTTTGTCGAATCTTGACAGATATAAAATAAAGTTTACTGAAAACTACTAAAAACGAATTTACGTCAAGTATATCACATACCTACACCACTATATAGTCATTTAGGCAGAGACTCCAACTCCGTCTAGAAGACCTCGATTCGTTTAATGATCTCAATAAAGTTACACAATAGGTGGGTCTAATATCAAACAATGGGAAAACGAAAAATATGCCCAATGCTTATGTTTCGACCCTCCCAAAAGTTTTCGATACTTCTCCTCTTGAATTGTCATTCGTTGATAAAATCTGGGTAGCACGACTCAACTAGAAAGGTCTAATTTCTAGAAATAAGCCACCAAATCCAATTATGTTGAGTAGCGTTTTGGAAATTTTGAGATACAAGAAAATTTTTTCGATCCCTCAGTGCTGAAGATTTTAAATATTACCTGTTGATAGAGATCACTTACCGTTCCAAAAAATAGTAGCTAAATATGAGTCTCATGAAAAAGCTATGCTTAGCGTATCTTTAAGCATTCGAAAATGGGGAAATCTAGGTTTCGCAGGAAAGCTTAGTTCAATTATGCTAGTGAATTTCTTAGCGTTCAAAATCAGGAGATTCGTAGAGGAATCGGAAATGAGGAAATCCGTAGAAAAACTGGAGAAACCGAAAAGTTCAACGCACCGTGGAGCTGAAATGCCAATGGATGAAGCACGTAGGTTGAAGACCGATGGTTTTCGGAGTTACAAGTATGATGATCTATTACGACTCTTTTTTTATCGTCTCTCATCAAGTCAGATGGAAGAATTTTGTGTGTGTGAAGTGCTTAGAAGAGTTATATGAAAATAAGATCGTTTTCGTATTACCAATGCATGTCATGCAGAGGCATTCGCTGAAATAAATATGTAATGTACATATATATGTAATGTTGGGTAATATATTAATTTTCCATTAGATTACAAGCATTAACTATCTATCAGTCCATTTGATTAAACCCATTTAGCTTGCTATTATTATATTAAGCTCTTCAACTGCATTTAAAATATTTGTATTACAAATGTAAGATTTATTGTAACCTATATTTGTCGTACTTTACGATGCTGGCTTTGAACCACTTGACGTCAACGCATTCAAAGAAAAAAAAAAACAAAACAAAAAAGACACAGATTATAAAACAAATGATCAAAGAGACCACAGATCTTTTGGAGTATTCTTTTAACTTTTCAAAAAAATCTCTAATGGCACAGAACATCAATTATTCAAATCTAAATCTGTGAGACAAAGACTTGACGTTAGTCTTCACAATAAATCATGAGTGAGGTATTCGAATTTCGGACAGATTGTCGAAAACGTTTCGATTTAAATATAGATTGCGCGAATCTAATAAATAGACATCTCATAATTTCTGTCATCTGGGCATATTTTTGTTGTCAATTCTTTTGACATGCTTTTAACTCGGACATCTGTGATTTTAATAATACATCTATGAAGATGTGGCATAACATCAATCTTTTATTTATTTAAGTTTGAATCTTTTATATTTCATCTTATTAAAATACGGTGTTACGAGCTATTATTAAATCAAATTAATTAAAAAAAAAATATTCAAGTACGCTTGAAAAGCACTTTTGAATCAAAATATTGATATGAACTGATGATATATGATGATATATGAACATTGATCTGTAAAGTTTTTTAGAGATCAAAATTTTATAAAGTATACCTATATTTTTTTATTGATTAATTATAGTTAATGTGAACCTATCACCATTTCGGAATGTAGATTCTGCTGAAAAGAATCGGTAAGAAACTCAACAGTTCCTCTTTAAAAATTATCAAAATAATATTCAATATTTATAAATTCATATCCTGCATGAACGACAGCGCCACAAAACCCACACATGTTTGTCATTAATATAATCTTGTACAGAATATAATATGTTTTCGCTAATAAAGATTTTTAAAATAAACCTTAAATTTATTAATTGGCAATTGTTAAATCGTTTGTCGATAACTCCCGTTGGCCCGTTGAAGCATTTAGCAGTGACTCTGCTTTCCGCTCCAGGGTCGTGTGTTCGATTCCCACTCTGAGACTTGTCGTAATATTTGTAAATAATGTATATATATATATATATATATATATATATATATATATATATATATATATATATATATATATATATATTTACGTATATCAGTCGGTTATTAGCAGACGACCGTGTTTGTATACTAAAACATATTTATTTATTTTTTGACTCGTTATAATGACAAACAAAGCGTTAATAATAAAAACTGTATATTTAACTTATAAATTGATTTATATCATCATACCGTTACGACACGCGGCACACTGACTGAAAAATATCACAAAGAATATATTAACCAACACCAAAAGAATAGATCGAATTTTCGTTTGTCGTCAACACTAATTTATGAAAGTATCACATAGTTTTCATTTTCACACGTCTTGACTCGTTGACAAATTAATTCGTCAGCGACACGATAGAAGAATTTGTTTTTAAACAATTCATGTGACATTTATTTTTTTTAAACTATGTATAGGGCCTAGATAAGGAGCACAATCTTTGTGTTACAAAAGTGTCCCATAAAAAATAACCTTTAATAAAGATGGCGTTGCTGTACCAGAGGAATGTTTTTAGGTTAATTTATATATTATACGCTACGCTTTCAATTACAACATACTTACTAACTACTTTAGTCTATGCGAATACTTTTAATTATTTTACTACTTCCACAAATTCAGATCATACCCTCTACTAAAGCGGCATCCAAACAGCCATATGAGAGTGTGCTCCTTACCCTGACAGCCGGCTGGTCGAGTGGTCAGGCAACTGGACACTTTACGCAGCGGTCGCGGGTTCGAATCCCGCCAGGTGCAGATAATTTGTATGACGAATATAGATGTCTGCACCGAGTCATGGATGTGTATTTATGTACATATGTATTTATATCTTAAATTTATTTCCGTTCCTAGTACCTGAAACACAAGTTCTTACGAACTTAGCACGAGGCTAGGTTAACGTGGTGTGATTGTTGGTTAATATTTATTTATTTATTATTTATTTAATTAAACGTTCATTTACATTCTTACCATATTTTTTAAATCAATCAAACGAAAATCGGTACCTAAGCTAAAAATGTCGTGTTGTCTGGATTCATGGACAGCTATGTATAAAAGATTTGACATTTTGTTTATGTGTCAAACTTGTAATACATAGAGCATACATAGAGTAACTGTGTGGGCATGTCAAGATGTTAAGTTATGTGTATTCCAAGGAATTTATATATAAATTCCTTGGAATACACATTACTTTTGTATATATACAAACTGGAATGCTCACGTGCACTCAAAAAACGTTCCTTAGCCCGGGATTGCGTCTCTTTCTACCATAGATTCAAGGCAAAACTCGTAAGAAAGAGACAAAACACGAGTTGTTAAGAAATGCTCGGAACAATTTTTCACTTTACATGTTGGTAAGAAATGTCAACCTTATGACGTTTATTTCAAGGTGCATATTTGAATATACAAGTTTACTAAGTGAGCGTTCTAGTTATGATATAAATTCTTTGGTGTATTTTTATAAATAACCTGAACTGAATCAGACTGTAAGCGTCCCACTGCTGAGCAAAGGGCTCTTCCCCATGTAGAATGGAGCTTACTTAAGCAGGCTGCTCTACTGCGAGTTGGCGGATAATACCCGTAACATGAACGACCGCTGTCAGGTGTCTATGATAACAACCGCTACCGACGGCTTTACGTGCTCTCCGAGACATGGTAGGAAGACCCACCAGCGCACGCACCCTGACCGGAAACAATTATTTGTACAAATACTAATACCTGATCCGAACGGGAATCAAACCTGCAACCGCCGGTGATTCAATATTTTCAAATGTAATTTAAATGTTACCTACGCTATATACAATGTCTGTTGCTAGGACGCTCACACACTGTGAGACAAATCAAAGTTACGCAGATGAGTTCCAAGATATTTTAAACCATTTGATGATGTTTAAGGACTGGTTTGTAAAATTAAGAATCAATGTATAGATATTTCAAAATAATCACGTGACCAAATTATAGAATAGGATACGATGTCATGAGACGTTGATGCTTTCATATTTTTATGAATTATTTATTAATCTATGATTCCAAGTTTATGATTTGTACGAACATGATAATGAATAAGTTTGTCGTAATACTAAGCAACCCATGCGGTTTCATCTGTGTTTAAAATGTTTACTACGTCACTATTGGCTGGGTGCGTAAGGCATAGTGGGGGACACAAAAGTGATGTCAGCGCTCGTTGCGGACAAAATAGAAGTACGGGTGGCTCTTTATTTTCTATGACCATAAAAATAACACGTGTGTCAGTTTAATTAAATAAATAAAATAAAATGGGTCATCAAAGTTGTTGTGTAGTCGATTGCAAAAATACTAGTAGAAATATAATTGTAAATTTTATAAGTTTCCGGTTGCCAAGTGGAAATTAAATTAGCGAAAAAAATTGATAACTGCTGTTAAAAGGCAAAAGTAAGCATTATTATAATCTACAACCGTATTCTATAGAATAATGTCATATACATGTGTCTATCGTGTAAGAAAACGGAGTAATAATTTAATTAGGCTTTAATATTTTATTTAGTTTTGATTAAAATTTTTAGATTAATAGAAATAATCGACTAAAAAATTAAGACATATTATTTGATATAGTTAATGTTTTATTTTATTAAACCCGTTCTTAACACCAATTCCATTTTTTATCTGCAAAATTAAATAAAAAAAATTAAAATTTAAGATACATTCGTAAATATATAATTATGTGAAATGGAGCTATTTGTTATTTTATATATTATTTTAGATTGTTTTTTAATATTAATAATGATTTTTTATTCAATATTAATTTTACAATAAACATTTTGATAGATTTTAACACTGCTTAACCTAATTCACTTATTGAGATTTGTTTTAGTTGTTGTAATTATTTTACTTACTGTTTTTAGCTGCCCCTCGGATTTTTTTTTAATTTAATATTCACTGTGTGTAATATATCACATTTTACATTGAAATTTTTTTTTTCAAGTTTATTTTATTTTTTCAATAGCTATTTGACATCCAATACATGTTTATTTTCTCAAAAGAGCCACCGTAAGTTGTATCGTTAGATGGCGCTAGGGTCACGCACCCAGCGAATAGGCTCCATGTCCCGTAAGTTTGTAGTGTCTTCTTACTTCCTTTACTTACTTTCTAAATGGGTTCAACAAACTTAATAACACATCAATTAATTTTATAAATCGATCCAGTAAATCCTTAGGTAAGCCTGTTCAAAGAATTTCTTCATCTTAAAAATATAATAAACTGCCAGGTACCATCTAGATACCCTTCCCTACACAAGTTAAGAGTCCTCTCTTTACCTAGCATGTGACGTTCACAGACTTTTATAGAATAGTAGAGAATCGGACAGTTTCATCTAGTTTGCTGAAATATCTATTTTGATATTAATTTCCATTTTGATTTAATCGATATCGATATAGTATGGCTTTTGGTTATTAGTTTTTAATGATATGTAAATTTTGCGTTTTTACTGTTTAGAATCTACTGTTAGTGTATTAATTATGTGTCTAAGGAAATTTATATATTTTCTTAAGTTTTTTTTTTGCATTGTATGTCTTTTATTGGGTACGTTCGCGCGCCCTCTTCTATATGTGGTCTGTGGAATGCATA
The DNA here is from genome assembly GCA_036937285.1 of Euphydryas editha. NCBI lineage: Eukaryota > Metazoa > Arthropoda > Insecta > Lepidoptera > Nymphalidae > Euphydryas > Euphydryas editha. The sequence continues at coordinate 1,949,631 of JAUPFZ010000006.1, forward strand.
GATAAAAAAGTATGAAGTACACATGCACTCCTATAAAAGTGATGAATTATCAATTAGAAGAGGGCCCGCGAAAGTACCCATTATCTAACTGATAACGTAAAATGTTTTAAAGTATTCGTTTTAATTCGTTTTACGAATGAAAATTTAAGATTTTTTTTTTGTATTTCAGATGCTGTCGAGGTTAAAACGTTAAGAGCCCAAACAGAAATGGCGGAAAGACAAACGCTATGTAAACAATTTAATTTTAAGAAACCGTAATTTTAGTATTTAAGTTAATACTATTTTAAGCATCGTTATACTCCCAAGCATTTAATCACGTTGAATTTTGGAACATCTGCTGTAAAAGCTCAACTACTGCTACGACCGCTAATTTGATGATGTTTTTATGGAAGCGAACACCGAATTCAATGCTGGGCATTCCAATTTATGTAAAAAAAATAAATAAATAAATACGAGAAAGACAAATATGTAAAATTCAAAAATTAACTTCAAATTACTACGTTAATTTAGTAAAAAAATGTCGGTTGGTGCAGTTCAAATCTTAAGAATGTTATCGTTATTATGGACTAAGAGAATTTTTTAATAAAGTTTATTTAAAACTCTACCATTGTTTATTCACTTGCTTTTTCTTTAAAAATACAATATGGGCGACAAGATGTTACATTTAAAATTTAAAGAATGTAGTATATAATTGATGCAATTGAAATAATAAAAATACAAAAATAGCTTCCTATAAAGCTGGATTCAGATGGCAAACGACTGTTAACGGTATGCTGAAATAGAGTTGTTTCTTGGCGGACGTCCAACTAAACTATCTGTAATTCATAAAACATTGCAAGAAGCTACTGTGAATGAACGAGCTGTAGGGCAGCGATGATATATTGATCACCAAAACGCCGATAATAATTAACTGTAGACAAATATTGACAAAATGACGCTTCGTCTGTAAATAATGTTTTGATTGAGATCTATTTAGATTTACCATCAAAGCAACTGTCTAAAATAAGCAGTTACGTAACTTAAGTAAAAATGTAGGTCTAAATATAGGTATCTAGGTATTTTTAGTGTCACTATACATATATTTATTTATACTTTATTGCACAATATATTATTGAGTTGTAAAAAAGCGGGTTTAATGCTAAAAGCATTGCATCGTAGTGCTTAAAGCAAAAGAAACTGATAAAATAAGTAACAATCATTTATTATAATTTAATACACAAGGAATAAATACAAATACATGCATATATAAATACATACATAAACAGACCCATACATAAAAACATACATAAACAACATATAATTTTAGCGAAACAAGTAAACCTACTTTTATATCAGATAAAAATACTTTTTTCATCAATGTGTTAAAATAAAAATAACATTGAAAATTATTTTTGTAACTACCACTTGAAATGTATTCTAAGCCCCAATATTTTCGTAACACATTTTACTCTCTTATTATTTACTTGTCCTCTTAAGTTGATCGGGTCGTGTGACAATCGCTTCTTATTTAAATCAGCAACTTTAACGAATAAACAAATAACGAACTGGTAAAAGAAAATGAAATGTAGAAAAAGAAGAACACTACATAACAATATTGATTGACAATATTAATTGTTTTTTTTTTTTTTTTTTTGATTGTCTTAGCTTGCTGATATAAATGTATTTCCACATTTGAGGGTACAATTGAAAAATCCACCACCACATCAGCCGCTGGATGTCCATTGCTGACTGTAGGCCTCCCCCGTCATCTCTGGGGGGTTTGCATATACTTGACACACTTGGCAGGCGGGTTGACGAGCGCAGTGTGTTGTTGCACCACTATGGCCTTAGTCACCTTTTACGATACCTCGGCAAGAAAGAGGTCGGGATTATTCTTCTCTGCCGGTCACCGCACGGCAAGCACAACTAACTATTGCTAAGACATAATTAAAGATATTTACTATCTTTGTGGTTAATCGTCGCGCCTTGGTCTCGGGTACAATCAGAAATAATGTAATATTGAGAACTTACGATTAACGACAAACATTCAAAATTTCCTGTTATATCACTTAATAAAACCTAAGATAATTGGATTAAAATTATTTAAAAAAAATACAGAAATTTTACTTAGTAATTAAAATTTTATTTAGGTTTTTGTCTAACTGATTCCACACTGCTATCATCAGATAATGATTCTTTAGATAACTTGGCATCTTCGATAGTCTGAGTCGTTTCCATATCACTGTCTAATGATTTCAGGTTTCTTTTGTCAGTAGACGTATTTAATATGGGTTTCAGTTCATGACTCTCTACAGGAGGGGACGCTGAATCAGTTTCTTTAATTATCACGTGATGCTTTCTTTTCTTGAGATCCGGAGGTAAGATTTCTTTCATTTGTACATTTTTTTTAACATCGAAAGAAGACGTCCTACTCTGACTATGTTTTTTGGTGATATAATCTTCTACGCTTTCCATTTCCACTAAACTTTTAAATTTCTTACCTTTTTGTCGAATTATTTTGTACTCATCACTCGTATGTGACTCATCGCTGTCCCCCATAAAATCACCATCGATAAGGTCATCTTTTTCTTGACTTTTTAAGCCTCTTTTGGATAAATCTTTCGCCTTTTTTGTTAATAATTCTTCTTTCATAGATTCGACATCAAGATGACTAGTTGCACGTTTAGGTTCAACATTATATGTGGTTGAATCACTTGAAGAACTTGCTATTATCGTCTTTTCTTCTGAAGGCAAAATATCTAACTTTTCCGTCGATATGGCTTTGTCATAATCTTTACTAGGGCCCGGTGGTAATATTTCTGAATATTCTTTTTTTAAATTATCTTCAAATTCTTTAGCTGATGTATTCTCCTCAACTTTTGTTATCTGAGGTAAGTCAAACTGTTGTGGGGGTAGTTTACCAAGATCGTCTTTTTTGAAAAAATATCTTTTTTTCTTTGTTCCATCCCATCCATCATAATCATCATCATCATCATTATCATCAAAATCATCATTTTTCAGATATTTATAAATATTTTTCTTACTGTTTGGGAAGTGTTTTAGTAAATCTTCCCAATCTTTACGATACAATGTAAGTATTCGTGACTTTGTAGATGTTTTATATGATTTCGTGTACGGTAAGTTGTAGACTAGACCTTGCAACTGAAAGTTTTCAAGGACCAGATATTATAACTAATTAATAAAATATACTTAAGCAATATTATGGTACCTATATATTTTCAATTGACACTAATTAAATTAAGAATATTATAGTAGTATTTTTAAATTTTTTAGAGGAGACAATGTAATCGATACCACAGCCATAAATGTAATTTTATTCACATTTTGCTGTCTGTCTGTCGATATTGTTACATGTTTTATTTATTTGTTATATAAAATTATTTTTTAACAACACATATAACAATTATAATAAATAATAATAACCTCTCCGAAGCTTTCTCCTGCATGATATGTTTTAGATATATTCGAATCACTTATTTCTCTCACGCGTCCTGTGTGTATTATATACATCGAATCGGTTATCTCACCTTCCTTAACAATATACATGTCTAAAAATAAAGTAAAAATTTTTTTTAATACAATGATTATTATTATATTTTAGTAATTAGAAAATGTGTGGTAAATTGTTGTGGCTGAAGAGTGTTCTTTTATCCTTGATAAACATAAAAAATAGATAATTATATGTTTATATTTAAATTCAAATGTCTGTTAAAAATAAAGGTTTGGTCAGGTTCATATGTTTATTTTCACGGTTGTTATCATAAACACCATTATTTAATTGTATTATCAATACTAGGATTATAAACATAAGCTGGTAAAAACTAACAAAATATCAGATAGAATAGAGGAGAAAATGGTGTTTTGAATTTAATGTAAATTATATATGATAGATTAATAAAATAAATTACCTTCATTATACGTATACAGACGAAGACAACCAACTAGTTGTCGAAGGAACGCGGGCTCGCATCTTTTGAATATTTGATGCTAAAAATAAAGATATATTTACATGCACTGTAAAACATAGACAATGAATTTTATTCCTTTTAAGTTTTTAATCAAATACAGAAAAGTTTTACATATTGGTAAAAGTTCGGCTAATCTTTAAGACAGATAAACTTCTTCATTAAAATGGTGCTGATTCTTCTTACAAAAGTACATCTTGTACTATTTTTTACGATAATGTAAAATATAACTAGATAACTGTAGTATCAATTATATAGGGCTTATTTCGCTACAGAGTTCTACGCTGTCGGTCAGTAGCTGCAACGTACCTCTTGACACCAACTAGAGCACCACCACCAGAGAACAAGTAGAATCTTTAGATATCCTTGTTTTTTACTTTTATTTTTAGTAAAATATATTTACTTGATATGTCCCAATACGCTTTATATTTATATATTAAACTAGCGGTCCGCCCCGGTTGCGCCCGGGGTATGTATATGTACCTAAACCTTCCTCACAAATCACTCTATCTATTGGTGAAAACCACATGAAAATCCATGCAGTAGTTTTTGATAAGCAGACGGACGCGGCGGAGGACTTTGTTTTATAACATGTAGTGATGATATAAGATATAAATTATAAATTTAAGAACACTCGATCATTAGATTATCTTACGTCAGTGAGATGGTACAGGTAAGCAGCCGACATAATGTTCAGCTTGAAGCAATTTGGGGCCGTCTTCAGGAAGTGTGGAACTTGTAGTCCTCGGGACTCTCGCCAGAGATACATCGAGTACTTGTTCACGAGTGATACCAAATTTTTCGATACACGGTTGTTCTTAAGGAATTCCTATGTAAATATGAATAGCCATGTAAAAAACCATATTATTAATACTTTGACGATCAGTTGGAGAAGTGACTAGCGAGGGTCTCATTTTATAAGTAAAAAGATATTTCGGAGTTTTTATTCATGAAATTACATACATCTGATATAAATTATCTAAATTAAGATCATAGGTGCCAGCAGGTACAGCGCACATGGAGCGAGCCAAAAATACATTTTTTATTAAGTTACTGTTTGAACAAAAACCGAAGGCATCTATAGTTTGCTGTCTATTTGTTTATCACCTTGTCAATAAATTATGTATCCTCCTCTATTCTATTTCTATAAACAATTGTCCTTCATTATACACGATAATTCTATATATCATCAAGAATAAATTTTAATAGCGCGTTTTTTTTGTATCAGCGCCATCTCTTATCGTTTTTTTCTGTGTTCACGTATCACGTAAAAAGTACAAAACCAATGTATATAACTTTAATACATAAAAATTTAACATATCTCACAGTATAATTTAGTTTTTGTTTCATTGTAATTAAATTTAAAAATAAATATTTAAGAAAATAGAAATAGTAAAAAAAAAATGTCTATTAGTTATTATTATAATGTGTAGATGCTGATGCACCTCCCTGAAAGTAATCATTATAGCATCCATGTTGAAGATGTTGAATGTAAGATGCTTATTTTACATTTAAGTTATTATATACACTGGGTAAAATCGATGAAAAGAATGCAAAAACTGTTTTGACAGTTTTTACTTAAAGATTTTATATAAAACTTCTAGGCTGAGATTTAAAAAAAAATAAACTATGGAAAGGCAAATCCAAATATATTTCTTAGCTTAAGTATTTTATAACAAAACTTTTTTTAATTTATGCGGCATTCTAAAAATTACCGAAATGAAAGAATCGGGAACTTGTTAAAAACGGTCTTGTTTATTTTTTAATCGATTTTTTTTCTCGATATTAGAGAACTCTTAGGAGAATTATGTACTGTGTAATACTTAAGTATTATAGGATTTCTATAGATTTGGTAAAACTTTTCTTAAAACAGATAATAGAGACTACATATATATTTCCCAGATGATACAGATGTAATGACTTTTCGGATGGCAACCCTCGATGTATAAATACTTTAAGTGCCGGCACTGGCGGTAAGTCTGTGTTTTACGATAAACCTGACCCAAATAATCCTTAGATCATTAGTCCGTTACTAATGATCGATGTGTTGTTGTAAACCGAAATCTTAAAACGAGATTTATTTGAAAATGACGTATGATACCCAAAATAACTCAGTAGGTACCTGTTACCTAACATTTTTTACTTTTTACTTGAATGCAACAACCCGAAACCAGAACACTCTCTGGTTCTCTGGTTCTGGTCTGGTTTTGATCTATATGTATATATACATGTGATTATGTCCATTCTAATGTTTCCTAGCAGCTACCTACGCAGATTAAATTATATTTTGACATTACATTCATGACGGCCGGCTGGTCGAGTGGTCAGGCAATTGGACACTTTACGCAGCGGTCGCGGGTTCGAATCCCGCCAGGTGCAGATAATTTGTATGACGAATATAGATGTCTGCACCGGGTCATGGATGTGTATTTATGTATATTATATGTATTTATATCTTAAATTTATTTCCGTTCCTAGTACCCGTAACACAAGTTCTTACGAACTTACCACGGGGCTAGATTAACGTGGTGTGATTGTTGGTTAATATTTATTTATTTAAATTATATTAGTTTCACTGGATGCATTCTAATTTGGAAATGAGATAGTTATCATAAACTTATAAAAGTATATTTTTTTTAGCTATGATGGTCACTAATATTATGATTTATATTTATGAGGAATATTATAGCATGTTTGTCACTGGTCATTTTGAGTTTCCGATATTTTGGGTATTATTGTAAGCGCTGTGGTCACGGGTACACTGAATGTGAACGCGGTAATCTACACTCTACAGAACTAATTTGTAAAAATTTTTTTTCTTTAATCTGTTCATCGAGGAAGAAAGATAATATAAATCAAAAAGTTATTATGACTAGAACAATAATAATAGCATTTTCATCATTATCATTCCACTGTGTAAATATTCCGTTTAAAATATAAATCATAGGGTATAAAAATGTTCAAGATTCTTTTAGCTCCAGGAAGGCCTTCTATTGACCGTTTATATCAATTGTATTATAAGACATCTAAAACCTTCGAGCTGATCGCTCTTGATGCCAATGGGGGAGGCCTACGTCCAATAGTGGACATTGAATAGCTGATATGATGATGATGATGACGACCTAAGCTGTTCGGCTTAAAACATAACATTTTGATTTATTAAATGATTTGATTTAGTGAAGTAATTTATTTTTATTATTTTTATTTGTAGTTGGTTGGTAGTGATTTTTTATTTTATTTCTAAGTTATTTGTATGTAAAATTCCGAAGTTACATGACCAATACCATGGACGTTTTTGGAGATCATGGGGCCCTAGGCCCGGTTCACTTTGAAATATTAAAATCGCAATCCCTGAAACCACCAACCCAACGCCCAGTGAATTAGAAAATTAAATATATTTAATTACTAAATCTTAACACCATGAAACATAATACCCCACCCACAACGAGTTGCAATTATTATAAAATTTAATTTCTAAAATTCTTAACTCTAAACCCGATATACACAGCGAGTTGCCTATAAGAAATTTAGATATTCAACGAAGATAATATTATAAAGATATTACCTCACTCGCAGAAATTTGCTAATGAAAAATTTTTTATCGTCTTATTCTTATACACGTGGGCAAATAAAAAAATCAAAAAGTTTTTCCCGGTTTCGTATTGCATGTATATACGTGTACTTAATATATTTCCACTTAATTTGCTGGCTTTGAAAAACTGACCAATAAATACAGTCTAAGTTATAAAAAAAAAATTAATCGCTGCCTTAAAAATAACAATTATTCGGTCTTTTTTCAAATAAATTATTTTTTTAAATAATTTTATCAAACTTGATGGGGCCCCTAGAAGCGCGGGGCTCTAGGCCCGGGCCTCGTAGGCCTCTATACAAAGACGACCCTTAGACGCCATTTAATCCTTCTTAACAAATAAACACTAAAATTTCGCGTCATCACATCACTACATCGGTGAAACTTTAACTGGAGAATACGTTTAATTATATACCAAACGTATTAATAATTATGATTGTTCTTTTTGTTGTTTTAGCACAAAAATATTACAATATCCGAGCACCATCCACTATAAATCTTTAAAATTATGCCAGTATATCAATTAAGCAAGTTGCATACTACTAAAAAGACAGTGGTTGACCGGAATTAATCTATATCTTAACACAAATAATAGATATTCTGTATTTTAGTATATACGATAACAAATTCCGAAGGGTTTCAACATGGTCCTCCCATTAAAAGTGCACCTCTCTAACATCCGAGGTCTGCACTCTAATCTCGAATCTGTCCACCACCACCTAGAAACAGAAAAACCGCAGCTGCTGTTCCTCACTGAGACGCAGATCAGATGTCCGGCTGACACGGCGTACCTCAGCTACCCCGGGTATTCTCTGGAGCACAGGTTCATACCTCGTGCCGGAGTCTGTGTGTACGTCCGTGATGATATTTGCATCAAGCGTCTTAAACACCTTGAGACATCCAGTTACTCCATACTATGGGTTCTGGTGGACACAGGACAGGAGAAAATCCTGTATGCCTGTGTCTACCGTTCGCACAGTGGAGACGTGGAAACAACTCAGTTATGTGACCATCTTACCCTAACGGCGGATGAGGCTCGAGAGCGTTACCCTTCGGCACAGTTAGTCATTCTAGGGGACTTCAATGCCCACCACCGGGAGTGGCTGTACCCATACGAGGTGACCGACCATGCTGGGAGAGAAGTGCGTAAACTAGCATTGACGCTAGACCTCACCCAGCTTGTAAACTGTGCTACCAGGGTACCAGACGTAGACTCTCATACTGCCAACTGCTTAGACCTATTCCTAACAACCGATCCAGACAGTCACTCAATAACAGTTTCTGCACCACTGGGTACTTCTGACCACTGTCTGGTAAAATCTATATCCGTTTGTTCCCCACCCGAAGAAGCCCCATGTGGCTTAAGACGGGTGTGGCGATATAAGGCAGCAGATTGGGATGAGATGCGTCACTTTTTCTCGTCCTATCCTTGGCGAGAAATATGCTTTTCTTCTGATGATCCGTCGAGCTGCGCTGAAGCCATTACCGCAGTTATACACCAGGGTATGGAATATTTTATACCATACTCTGACGTAGCGTCGAATGGAAAAGCTCGCCCATGGTTTGATGCGGACTGCTATCGTGCAGAAGCCAAAAAACGGACGGCATACACTGCATGGGCTGAAGCTCTAGCGCGCAAGTCTCCGAATTCTCGGAATTTGAAGAAAGCTTTTAACCAAGCCGCCAAGTCATGTAAAAGGACGTTACGCAGGGCTAGATTCAACCATATCAGCCACATTGGGGCCAAACTAGCTTCTTATCCTTCTGGGAGCAAAGCGTTTTGGTCCCTGGCTAAAGCCGCTGAAACTAACTTTTGTCGGCCGTCACTTCCACCATTGCTGAGGACTGATGGATCACTGGCCCATTCTGCAAAAGAGAAAGCGGATTTGTTTGCATCTCTTTTTGCTGAGAACTCGCGTCTGGATGTTGGAGGAAAAGCTCCACCAATCTCAACTCGTGCTGACTGCTTTATGGCTGAAGTACGCATACGTCAAAAAGAGATCCTTAAAATCCTGCAAACTCTAGACGTGAACAAGGCCAGTGGACCTGATGGTATACCAGCGATAGTCCTGCGTACATGTGCCCCTGAGTTGTCTCCACCTCTTACACGCCTGTACCGCCTGTCACTTAAGACTGGCAAAGTGCCGAAGTCTTGGAAGCTTGCCAACGTGCAGCCTGTGCCCAAAAAAGGTAGTCGTGCAGACCCTGTCAATTACCGCCCCATCTCGGTCACGTCCATACTCTGTAAGACTGTAGAAGGTAACGATCTCCTCAGCGACCGGCAATACGGTTTCCGCCAGGACCGTTCGACTGGGGACCTTCTAGTGTATGCCACACATATATGGAGTGAGGCCATTGACAAACACGGTGAAGCACTTGCCGTGTCTCTCGATATCTCGAAGGCCTTTGACAGAGTTTGGCACGCAAGCCTCATAAGCAAGCTTCCTTCATATGGTATTCCACCTGGCCTTTGCGCTTGGATTTCTGACTTCCTGAACGAACGTTCAATTCGAGTTGTCCTTGACGGGTACTCGTCGGACCAAAAGGCTATCGACGCCGGTGTTCCTCAGGGATCAGTCTTGTCCGCTACCCTCTTCCTGCTGCATATTAATGATCTGCTCGTCCCCGGTACCTTTGGGTATGCTGACGACAGCACAGTGACGGACAGATACTTTTCGAGTGCAAGGGCTAGTAAGGATGTTATCCAGTCTTGTCGAGAGGATATGGTCAGCCGCTTGAACGTCGCCCTCCAGGCAGTCTCCGAATGGGGCGATGCCAATTTGGTCACGTTCAACGCTACAAAAACACAGGCGTGTGTGTTCTCCTCTAAACGGAGCCCTTTACACCTGGCTCCGACTTTCCGAAATGTTTCTGTAGAAATTACCGACTCCCTTCAGCTCCTCGGTGTAGAGCTATCGTCCAATTTGAACTTTGGACAGCACATCGAGTCCAAAGCAAAAACTGCAGCAAAAAAACTAGGTATTCTCTCTAAGGTCAGGCGATACTTCACTCCAGAACAGCTGCTTCAACTATATCAAGCACAAGTTCGATCTTGTATGGAGTATTGCTGCCACCTTTGGGATGGATCCGCCAAATACCAACTGGCAACTTTGGACTCGGTGGAAAAACGAGCTAAGAGACTCATAGGTGACCCTACTCTGACAGACACCAAGTTGCAGAGTCTCGATCATCGGCGTAGGGTAGCTCGTCTGTCGGTGTTCTACAGAATATATTTTGGTGAGTGTGCGAAGGAACTGCACGATCAAATCCCCCCAACAACCTTCCGCCATCGGGACACTAGGCGCGGTCGATCGTTCCATCCTTATGTCATTGATATGCCACCTACGCGCACTAAACGCTTCGGCACTACTTTCTTGATGCGCACGGCTAAGGAATGGAACTCGTTGCCCGCGTCTGTGTTTCCCGAACGATACAACCTGGGTGCCTTCAAGGCCAGAGTGAATAGACTGCTATTAGACAGGCATGCTCCACCTTCGGCCGCATCGTCACTTAACATCAGGTAAGATAGCGGTCAAATGCCTGTCTATTTGTCATAAAAAAAAAAAAAAAAAAAAAATTGGTTTATAATTAGAGAATGCATTACAATACAAGATAAATTCGCTTTGATGATAAATATATCTTCATTCACTCCACATTATTAGAAGCGCACTTGGCAGAAATACAGATGCGGGATAGACAATTAATTTAACGTTCAATTGTACGAACTCTGCTGAAAAGGCGCTAATGGGCCGTGGACAGCTGTCAACATGCGTATTACCCAGTGTCCCTACTCACTGAACGTATTACAAAAATATATAATTTATTTTTGGTTTGTAAACTTCGTTTTAAAAATAAAATGAACCAAATAATACGTATTAGAAAATAAGATAAATAATAATTTAACATCGTTATGCCATAATTAGGACTTTGTGGATAATGAAAGAAAGCGTTAATCTTAATTCTTAAACCTTACATAAGTACGAGTATACCTTTGATATATATAATATGATATTGTATATAATAAACTGCTACAATATTTTCATACCAATGATGTTGTAAACCTAAAATCATCAAAATTATACCGAATACTACAGTCAAGTCAACAATACAAAATAAATTGAACATAAATAATGAGCTCTGTACAAAGTAGGTAGGAACATAAATCAAATTTTGTACTCTACAGTTACAATTGTAACTTACAATGCCTATTTATATATACAGTTATATATAGTAGGTAATTTTATTTTAATAATAAATTAATAATTAAATTAAACTATATATTACCTGTAACTCTAAATAGCTGGAGTAGAAATTGAACGATCGGAATGATTGATATTGAATGATGTTAGAGAGTTCGCCGACATAGATCATGTACATCATTGTAGATATTATTTGCAGAATGGACACGAACATCACCTGGTAAGAAATTTTGTTTCAAACAATTATATTACACCAACATTTATAATATATATATATTATAAGAGCCATTATGGAAGTCTGACTGTATGAGACTGCAGGTCGTATAAAGCCGCCTCGAAGGCTTGACGCTTTGGCGGAATAGTATAATATTCTCATAGGAAATCGGTAGGTAGTTTTAATAGTTTCTAACCCCTTTTTTTTCATTTCTTTCATTTTTTGAACCAGCGTCGCATATTAGGTTATATATGTATATATTCAAATGCCTCAATAGTTACGCTTAGAGATAACCAATGAAATAATTCTCTAGATAATCAAAAATCACATTCATTTTTTGACGACGCGTTGGCGCAGTGGTCACAGCAACTGACTGATGCGCTAGCGGTAGCGGGTTCGATCCCCGCATATGACAAATATTTGTATAGGCCATACAGATGTTTGTTGTGGTCTGGGCGTTTGTACTTGTGTATTGTGTGTGTTTCCGGACCCCCGACACAGGGTTCACATCCTACTGGGGGCCGTTGAGTGTGTGACGTTTATTTATTTATTTTCCTCAAACCTTCTAATTTTCCGGACAAACAAGACAAGATATTTTCTTTATTTTTATAAGTAAACTTATTCGGATAAGGAATTTAAGAAATCAAATCGATCCTATCATCTATCCTCAAGAGATGCTCTTAACAGAAAGTAGCATTAGTATTTTTTTTTTCTTTTATTTTATTGTAATTTAATAACCTCTGATTGTTTCTTGGGTAAAATGTCACCGACTCCATTTTGTGTGAAGGTGGTGAGGATAAAGTAGAGTGAACAAATATAGTAGTTGTCACACCAGGGTTCACCAGCATCTAAAACATCAAATGTTAGAAAGCTTAAAATTCATAAATCAGAAATGTTTATTAAAGGACAACTTAAACGAAGCATGTATCAAAATCGCAATAAATAAAGCATACAGTTTCCTATAAATACTGTCCACAAACAATAAGAACATTATTAATTGTGGGGCAGATATTTGTATTTGTATAATATTTGTTTATTTTTTTTTATTATTTTTTTTAGTTTCTATTATTGGTCTGGATTCTTATGGGTTTCAGAGCAGCGTGGTGGATTAAGCTTAAACCGTTCTCCTATATGAAAAAAATATAAATAATCTCTGGATAATTTTAATCTCGAAATTCATTAATGTTACCTTTGGAGAGTAAACTGAACTGAACTGGATCAGTTTGTAAGCATCCTACTGCTGGGCAAAGGTCTCTTCTCCATATAGGTGAAGAGTTAGAGCATAATTCGCCACGCTGCTCCACTGCGGGTTGGCAGATAATTTTCCCTAACTCTTATTGTGTATATATATATATATATATATATATATATATATATATATATATATATTGATAAGCTACCCTAATATTTGGATTTAATAAAAAAAAATTCATATTAATGATAATAAAGTTGTAACCATCATAAATCCACGAGGACTTGGGAGCGCGCTGTTCTTCCATCGCACCGATGAAATACCAGAGGCAAGTGGAAACGTGGACGAAGATCGTGAACCAGATGAACACAGATATTGTGGTGGTTATAATTAAATTCGTAGATAGTCTCTCGTGATGACGTTTTAGACATTTATAAACGGTCACCTTAAATTATAAAACAAATTAGATCGCCCACAAATTAAGGATGATATTCTTTTTATTGTTAAATATTATTTTACTAATCTATTATTCGATAATACGAATGTATAGATGATAGTTCAATTCATATTTTTCTGAACGTCACCGTAATTGAGTGATCCGAACATTAAAAATTAAATATTGTAATAAAAATTTTCACTAATTATAACAATTTACTTAGATAATAAAACACAAAACTCACAATTCTAAATAATCGGTTCAATCTCAACCAAGAAAATACCATCGCGGAGTTTCTTTTGCTTAGTAAACAAAATATTTCAATCGGTAGGAATGAGAGCACATCAAACTTGAATTCTGTTTTGAAATATCTGTAATAGTAAAAATGTTTTTATGAACTAAGTTTTTATACTATATGGTATTCGTTTTTGGTATGATTTTAATAAATTTCTTATACATAAACAACTCATCTGCAACAAAGTAGATCAAACGCAATGCACTATTTATATTAATGAAATTTCGCGAAATAACTGCATCAAAGCTCTTTTGCATTGACTTTTAACTCAAACTCAAAATGTACTTAATTCAACTTTCGAGTCTTTCATTTGAGTTTTTTTTTTTTACTACCACATATTCAGATTTTAGATTCTGCTAAGAAGAGCCTGCTACCAATTCAACTGTTGCTCTTTTAAAATCTTTCACCACTGATTAATCAAGTATTATCAGCTAACCTATGAGAAATTTTATAATAAGTATATCAATCTTACTCTATAATACTTTATCTTTCATGTATTAGAATATTGAACAGAATACCTTCACCTTTTTAAATTTATTATTTATAGTTACTAATGAATGATTATCAATGTGTAAAAGCGTAAATGGGTCTGAGCTTTTTACCGGTTCGTCTCAGCAAAATCTACGTACAGAATCCCATTGTAGCTTCAAATTAAATATTATAAATTACTGTATAGTAACGGTTACTTGAATAAAGTAAATTATAGATTTTTATTTGTTTTCATTTTCAATCAAAGAGTTTTTAATATAATTTAAATTGACTTCAAATGTAATCGATATACAAGTAGATCTTACTTCGCACGAATCTTCATCAACGTCCTCAAAAGTTCATTGTCGTCGACATCAACAATTTTCGGCAAAAAATATTGAATGACAAATTTCCATACGAAGCAAAAATCAAGTAAATACAGGCCGAGAACCAACCAGGGCCTGTTATCTTGAAAGCCGGCGTTATATACATCGGCATAGATACAGATGAATGAAATGGTGACCAAATAGATTTTCATAACGTATTGTCTGATGTTGAAGTAGTAGAAAAATCTACGTTCGCCCATAATATTTGACATAGTCATCGTACGATCCTTGATGTTATGGTAACTAAGGTTCCCGATACCGACAACATAATTCTGAAATATACTACTTATAAGTTATATATAAACGTGTAAGATTTAAATTGTACAATTTTTTTTAGTTAACAATAAGTTTTTCCGTATTATAACCGTACTAGAACTTTTCAAACAATTCCTCTTAAATATTTGATGTTTATTTATGTCAAGATCCAGATAGGCCGAAATACAGAATTATTAAAGGATTTTATAAAGTATTGTACATCTACTTTTTCTATATTTTATAAAAAAAGTACGCGACAGACAAATCTAGAACTATTTTTTTTAAAGGCAAATGCGCACAAAGGCAAAATTCCGTGCAGTTTCTTCTGTCTAAGCGGGAACATAATATGAGTATATGATTGCGCGAAGCAGAATAGTTTGATATATGATATAGTGTTTATTTCAAGCTTTTAAAATTGTAATTTTTTAAAGCTATCGCACACTAGGTGTATCAAGTCGTAGTTCGAGATATCTCGGACTTCCTAAAAGCCTTTTTTCTTTAATTTTCTTTGATAGATAATTTTCAAAAGAGCCCTTATTATAAAATATTACCTTGATTTATTAGAATCACAATATAAAATATAATTTGAACCTCATTTGACGGACGATAAAACTTCAGAAGTTCAAAGACACCCGGATAATCGTCAATGATCCTGAAGAAAGCCTGCGAATTTATTTGCAGCAAGTGAACTTGAGTGCTAGTGGTTATAGACACTGGGCATCGTATCGTTCCTGCTCCTTGCAAATTTCCGAACATACTAATCAAAAGTAAAGAAAAAAATGAAAATTATCGAATACACAAATAATAAATCATGCTAATGTTATAAAGAAAAACATTAAATCATTCTTAAATATTTAGAAAGCTACCCAAATCAGAAATACCATAGGCTGTAAAACATGACGCTGCAGTTCGCAGCAGCAAAACAGAACTTAAGTGACTAGAAATTTATAACTTAGTTATGACAGATCATGTGCGAGAGATGCGTTTTATATTATTGCTAAGATTCGCGCACACATTAGATTAAGTAACAGGAATACAATTTTTATTCAATAATATATTATAGACATATATTAATTTATTAAATAATTTGTGTAAGAAATATTAATGATTCACGACGAAGAGCCTTTCTTTCAATTATCTGTTACTCAAAAAAAAAAAAACAGAAAGAAAACTTCACAACAATAGTTATAGATGCTGTTGGATATTACGTACTGTACTTATGACAAAATAACTATGGTTAGAATGTTGTAAATACGCATATCATAAACAGTACTAAATTGATAAAGAAGAATTTTAATAACGACTATTAAGTATCGTAGTTGTTGAACAGATTTAAGTATTACAATAACAACAAGATGTGTATAACTATAAGGATTTTCGCTAGTATGAAAATATAAAACAAGGTACCTATATACACAATAGAATAAAAAAAATGTAAATAAATAGATTTAAGAAAAAAAAAAAGAAGAAAAAAAAAATTAAGTTAAGTTTATTTTTTCAGTAAGTTAAGATTATTGTTATATATTAAATAAGTGAATTTGTGGTCAGTGCAAGGACTCGCGATAGATAGAGATCCTAAGCTTAGCTTGAGTTTCGTTGTCTAAATAAGTACGCATCAAACATAATAAGAATAACAATCTAAAAATGTAAATAAAAAAAGGCATGGGCAAACAAAGCCTGTGGTCGTATAGTAAAAAAAAAAAAAAAACTATAAGGTTTTCTAGTTGTTTAATATAATATATGGAATGATCATTCTAATTGAGATCTATCAAACCTACGAAATGTGTTTTAAAAGTTAAAATTTCATGTATTCAAACCTGCCCTTCGTGAGTGTGCTCACAGTATCATCTCTCGGATCTTTTAAATCGACGGAACCCTGGACCACGATGTAAATATCAGAAATAACATCATCAACGGCTATGATTGAAGTGTCCATCGTGAAATAGAAGGTGCGCATTGCGCGACCGATTGTACGGAGTTGAGATATATCACACTGGTTCAAAATGGGACACTAAAATAAAATACCTTGAGTTATTTATGAAGTATAACACAACGTAGTAAAGTATAACGACAACTCTGAAAGTATATGTAACAATGTTAAAGTGTATTTTATTTTTAAAAATAAAAACGTCTGTTGAAAACGACCAGTCGCGTCGCAACCATAGCATAGACCATGTGACTGGTCCGAAATATCGACAAAATCGTCAAAAAACGATATTGTGGTACCCATTTTTATCTTTTAAAATAAACTATGTTTGAAAACCGTGAGTGTCTAAACCTAAATAGCTTAATTAAGGTGTATGTTTTTCAGTTTCGTAAAAATAAATAATCTGGAAGATTTGTATATCAACGAAAAGTATGGAAGTTTAAGAGTTATGACAAATAATTCAAAAGTAAAATTAATATTGAGAAACGTATGCAATACACAATATTAAATAAAAATAATAATAAGCCCCTGACACTTAACGGCCTTTGTTAGGATGTGAATCCTGTGTCGGGGGTCTGGAAATACATCACACAAGCCTAAATTCCCAGACCGCGAAACGCATGTGCTAGCATCCGATAGTTGCTGTGACGTCAACGCGTCATCAAATTTACAAGAACATAACAAAATAAACAACATAAAAGAAATTATGAATTAATGAATTTTTTACGATGTATAACAGTTATTGATTGGGTAATTTAGAGTTAATACATAAGGGTTATAAGATTTAAAAAATAAATATTACTAGACCAGACTTTTAATAGGTTTTATTTTTTATTTTTTTATTGATTGCGATTTTTTGTTTGTTTGAATATTATGCACTGTACTGTACTGTATGAGACTGTAAATAACCCTCTGCTGAGCAAAGGCCTCTTCTCCATATAGAAGAGTTGGAGCTTAATCCACCACGCTGCTCTGCTGCAGGTTGGCCGATAATTTCTCTACCACGAGTAACGATCGTTATCAGGTGCCTATGATAATAACCGGGACAGACGGCTTTACGTGCTTTCCGATGCACGGTGGGTAGACCCACAAGGTCATACACCGATACCTGAAACAAATATTTGTACAAATACAAATATCTGTCCCAAGCGGGAATCAAACCCGCGACCGTCGGCGCGCGGTTTGAGGCAACTACTTACACGTCGTCGTCGTAGATAGTATGACAATTTGTATTATACATCGCTTAATTCAAGCTTAACTTACTTGGCTAAACGTTGGTCCATATATGTGAAGTATAGCGTCAGTCCGTAAAGTTATTTGGTCACATAGTTTCAATACGTTCCTATAATCAAAGCCGGCCATTTTGTCCCAATTGTATTCGTAATAATCCATTACTTGCCTTAAAATAGAATTATTTTGTGGTAAGTTGCACATAAAAAAAATATTGACAAAAAAATCCTTTTAATAATAATACACTTTATTGTAACCAAAACAAAAATGTTACAGAAATAAAACATTTACATGTAACAAGGTACTATAACAAGAATGCTTAATTAAAAAAATCAAAAAACCCGACTGCGTAAAATACTCTTATTATAAACTAAAAAGAATGAAACAATTTACTAGCTTTCATTTGATACCCATATTGCTACAGTAAGAAAAAAAGTTCAACTCTCCCTCCCTCATTCCGCCATTTGCGGGCGCCATTTTGAAAATTTATATAGCCTATCGCAGTCGGGTAAATAATAATAAACGTCTCACACTCAACGGCCCCCAGTAGGATGTGAATCCTGTGTCGGGGGTCCGGAAACACACACAATACACAAGCACAAACGCCCAGACCACTGTCTGTCCATCTGTATGGCCTATACAAATATTTGTCATGTGCGGGGATCGAACCCGCGACCGCTAGCGCATCAGCCAGTTGTTGTGACCACTGCGCCAACGCGTCGTCATACAAAGGGAGTAGTCATGAGCAAAATGTATCACTAAAAAGAAAAGATTGATATGTATCTTTCGATCACTGGGATATGTATCACTCTTTTATATCTTTGTATCTTTACGTGTCAGTTGCTCACAATACTTAAATTTGTCAGTAAATCAGTAAGAAGATAGATAGGTCGTAACATTATGAATCTTTCTGATTTATCGGGCTGCTTTTTCTTTCTATGTATGTATTTGTTAGGTATGATTGATACATATTAAATAGGTACTCGAAAAATTAATTTGAATTTTTAGTTTAAAATAATAAATAATTAAATTATTATTAGCGAATGGTAACATAGGTAGGATAGGTATTGTAGGTATTGTATTTATTTATTTGTAGAAAATTTATATTATAGTCTACCGATTTCCCTTCATACTTTTCCAGGCTTAGGACTGGAACGATATCGAACGGAGATTAAGGTTGAAGTAACGAATTAAATCAATCAAACTAATACTTTGTTTAATTTTTTGAATCGTAATTATTATTTTTTCTTTTCTTTTATCCTGATCCTAAAAACCATAGTCTTATGACCGAAATTAGTTTGCATAGAAACTTTTTAAAGGCTAAGTACACGTATAGTTAAAACCAGTATAATACTTAATTGTTCACGTAACGCTTATCGAATTTAAGCCCTACGCACCAGTAAATAGAGTTATCAATTTACCTTTTTTTACCGACGTATGTCAGTTTATGATGGTCAAATAACACACTCTCTATCTCGCGAAAGCACGACAGTAGGTATATTCTAAATAGGGAGGTGCGAAAGAGACGTCTGGACTTTTCACTTTCGGATATCTCCGGCCGATGTATAAAATCATTTGTTTACATTTATTTACAAGTGCGCTATGCGTCATGCGATACAGTAGAAAAAGACTCCGTGATCGAAGGAGTTGAAAAAGATACACTGATACAGTGATACAGTCGGATTTGAACGGATATAAAGAGTGATAGATGAAAACGGAATGATTCATATCTTTTGTATCTATCACTCCTGAGTTACCCTTCGCTAAAAGGGAGGCCTTATCGCTGAAATGCGATCTCTTCCAGGCAACCTAGGGGCAGAGGAAATGGTCTTGTGTCGGCATTGGTGTACAAAAATATTAACATTTATAGTAAAATATAAGATCATACATACACATACACAATAAACGTACATACATACATACATACATTTTACTTACTTTTGTAACGATAGATCAAGTTTTTCTCTCTTCATAAACACTAATATATCTCTGATGTGCTCCTGGAATGAAGCTAAAGACTTATTCACATTTGCTCGAATGCTAATTATACGTACCGAGTAGTACGTTGTGATAAGTGCACCTAAAACATAATTACAGATTAATGACATAATGAAAAATAACCATAAAATAATAATATTTTTGTGTATAAGGCGGTGATATTTTCATGGCTCTACTTCATCGTTACTACACATAGAACCTTTTTTTATTTGCATAATAAATTAATAAATAAGTATATTTGAAAACAAATATAAACAATTCTAAGCCGTCAAGGAATCACAAAATGCCTTTCTTCTAATAAAGTTGTTGAAATGTAATAAAGAAAAATTACCTAGAAACATTGCAGCGATAAGCACTCGCATTACACTCAAATTGGAAGGTTTGAAGCTACCGTATCCAGTCGTAGTCGTTTCGTAGACAATCCAAAAGTGGCAGCCCAGGTGAAGGTTCCAAGGCGACTCCGTAAGATTAAAACGAACTAGATGATGAAAGAGTCACATGCTAATAACGAGCTATTCTCACTATGTTGTACCGAAGATACGAAATGTTAAAATGACAAAACCATTACGAAATAACATGGTAAATAACAGTTAAATTCAATTAATCGGCCCACAAACAAAACAGGCAAATAGTTTTAATTAATAAATGTTATCTTATCCTATCTTAGTAATAATATAAATACGAAAGGTGGTGAGAATGTTTGAATGGAAGAATAATCGTCATAGTCGTAGAATAGTGACGGATCTTACAAATTTAAAACTTTACAGGGTAGCCATTTCAACTAATTATGTTATTGTTGTTGTATATTTGAAATGGCTGCCCTGTAAAGTTTTAAATTTGTAAGATCTGTCACTATTCTACGACTATGACGATTTGTTACTATATCAACAAACAATTGATTGCAATGAAACTTTGTGTTTGATAACTAATATTATTCAAGATTTTTATTTTTTTTTTCTTTTTTTTATTATTTTATTAATTATAATGTTTTCGTTTTATGTTTTAATGGATTTACGAATAGAATATATCAACTTTTTTTGCGTAATTTTTTTAAAACAGTTGCTTACAAAGAATGTATTATATTTTACTTAAATATCTTAAGTTTATAAGTGAGATATGGAATTTTTATTTAGATTTTTTTTATTATTATGTTCTAGAATAGAAAACTAAATTGTATCCAGCGTTGCCTTCCTATGCAATAAGATTAAAAAAATTAAAATAACTGGCTTCCAGACGTAATAGGCTAAATTTTTCCTGAAATTCTCACGGCACTAGAAATTACGTTTGAAAACCGGTAAGAACCACTATATAATAATTTGAATTTTAATATTATAAATAAGATTTTTATTAGGGAAAACCAGTAAAAAAATATTGAAATGACCGACTGACGGAATAAATAATACGTAGATAAATGATATGTTCTTACTTCTATGTAGATCGAGAGAGAATGTACTAACATGTGGAATTAAAAATCCGTATCCAAGAACCGCCCACATCATCATGAGGCTCTATTGACCAAGAATTACTTCCGATCGTATAGAATATTTTAACAGAACAATAGACCATCAAGCAAGTTAACACATTCAATAAAGCCAAGAATAATGGAATGGCTTTAATGCTGAAAATGAAGTTTCAAAGATTAACACATTTTATTTATTATATGCAAAGAAGTCATTGTGGTGTAGTGGTGCTAGTAGTCGCCTTAAAGCCGTTTGTTAAGGGTTCGATTCCTGCTCGGAGCAAACATTTGTATTTATTCACATATTGGTTTTCGGTCTGGGTATATGTCCTTGTGAGTACTCCTTCGTTCCTCGAACAGTAAAGCAAAAGCGTAAAGCCGTCGATCCTTCGTTCTCATGATATCGACATTATCCGACAACCCGGAGTGAAGCAGAGTGGTGTATTTAGCTTCAACCCTTCTTCTATATGGAAAAGAGACTTTTGCCAAGCAGTGGGACATTTACAATTTTTATTTGCTGCAGTTCAATTCATACAAACTGATTTTGTCGAATGACTTTTATTGCCTAATTAGTCTTATTATAGCTTTATATGCCACAAAAAAACTTAAAATAGATTTTGATATAGTTACTTCACTGCTTCTGTAATGTACTCAACTGTACTGTACTGTACTGTATCAGCTTATAAACAACATGTCTCAGAATTATTTCCTAAAAAGGCAGGTTTCTTACGATGTTTTCCTTTATCGCAGAGCACGAGAAAAATTGTATGACATTTAAATAAAAATATTGCCCTTGAAAACTCAACGGCGCCAGCCTGGTAATAATCTGGCATTGATTAACGCGTTTTTAAATCTAGACATATTCAGATAAAAGATAATTCAGATAATAGTATTTATAAGTCTGCATAATCATCGGGCTTTTATCAAAAACTTAACTTTTGGTTAGAATCAAATGGTTTTAGTCACTGGCGGTGGCGGCTAATGCAAGCGATATAATATGAATTAGTTTAAAAAACATTAATTACACAAGTAATATATCACGCCGTATGAGTCCCTTCAAACCGAGTAGCGCACTCGGCATCCTGTACAGCTGGATCAGTCTATTCAACATCAAAATTTGTTTTATTGGCGCCTCTCTGTATCTATTCTCTGAAATTATGAACATTATGAACTAATATTTATTATATGAATGAAAAATAATATGAAGCAGCCTACTTACTAAGCTACTGATGTGCGAATTCCTTCTCTCAATATCGGAAAAAGGTTGGAGCTTAATCCTATACGGTGCTCCACTACGGTTTGCCTATTATGAGTAACTATAGCGATAGTTGTCTATGATAACAATAATGTTAGGGTTACCCAAAAGAACTTAGACCAGAAATAAATATTTGTGTAAATGCAAGTATCTATCTCGAGCGGTAATCGAACCCGCTACTCTCAGCACTAAGGCAGTTTTTCACACTTCAACACGAGAATGGTAAAATATGCCTTGAATCTATGTAATTTGTTGCTACTATGTTCACATACAATGATTTAATTGACTTTTCAATGTTAAGGCGAAATTTCTATGTTATGTATTAAAGTACATAATTTGTCCTTTTTGACAAGACAATAGATACGTAATACAATTTAACTATAACTGCTGATGTTTATAAATTACGAGTACTACTCTTAATATACCAGAGATTTTAAGTATCTTTTTTTTTTACTAATACTGATTATTGATTAAGATATTACGCAAAGCCCTTATGTTTTTAACCTTGTAATATTTCACGATATTAGAAATTTTTATCGAACGCTTAAGTCAAATTCTCAATTTTTTGCCATCACGAAACCTAACTTCCTATTTATTGTAATATTATAAAATATTTTGATCGAACTATACTATATATTCTACTTTAGACGAAAAAATAAATGAATACAATTTGAAATAGCCGTTATAATAAAGTATTAAAATGTAATTAAATTACGAAATGACTCCTTCCAAGACGACTCAAGTCGTTCCAACGGCAAACAGCCAAAGAGATCTGTCAAGAAGGCGCCCTTCATATAATGTCCCGCGGTGCTTGCGGGGTGATACACCAGAGTGCCCTTTTCGTTGTAGTAACCAACTAACATACGTTGTAATCTAATAAAACATATATTTTAACCACTTTAAATACTCCATATGTAAGAAACAATATATAATAATATATAACATTTTGTTTAATAGTAATTCACATCAATCGGAGGACCGATTCGTTTGAGCAAATGTTATGAATTTTAGATTTTAAGTCATCATGTACAAGTGATGCGAAGTTTTTAGCCAGCTAAGTAGTCTACTATTGAACAAAGAATTTACTTTTTGTCAGTTATTACATAATATTACTGAAATAACTACATCAAACTAATTACTTTGGACCTTCTTCATGCCGTATATAATTGAGAAAATCGTATGTGCCTTACTGGCTTCACGAACCGAGACTGATAAAACTATTAACAGAAGAATTAACCAAATAAATGAATAGTTAAAACTTACACATCAAAGTACGCGGTGAGGTCCAGCAAGAAGGTGACATAGTAGAGCCAGGGCCACTGCAGCACCAGGTACGTGTACCCGGGGTACAGCGTCGCTGAGAGCACCGCGCAGCAGCCGCGGAACCACTCGTGGCGCACCACGTAGCGGCCGTCCGGCCGGATCGTGAAGCGGGGGAATATGTATCTGAATCGTAATTTTACAATAAAATTATTGATATTAATATTAATTACTATTCGTTCAGAATGTACGTAATGAAAAAGACTTTCAAATTTCTGTCCTCTATTCCAAGCTATTAAGGGTGGAATTTTCGAATTTTGTTTATATCGTATTATGGCCATGTACATGTATATACTGGCAAAATTTTATGTTTAACTGTAATAGTTTTAAGCTTAGCGATAATGAAACATTCAATTAAAAAACAAATATAGTAAAAATAAATATACTCATACAGTTAACGAAAAAAATAAAATCAAAAGAACTTTTAACCTCAAAAAGGATAGTAATCCCAATCTGTAAAATGGTTGAAGAAACGCATTATCTTGCTCAAACTTTCTCGGCACTCGAAATCTCTCGACGTTGGGAGGCGGTTCCGGAGGCGAGTAGCTCGTGAACGGCTCGCGTCGGATTTGAACCAGTGGATATAGCTAAATATTAAATAAAATATACACATCTAAATACAAGCAAATCATTTAAAATATAATGTATTAAAATTTGAAAATATAAGACCATACTTCGATCTAAACTTGAGGCAATGAGTCCATATCAAACTAATATACTGTGAAATTATATCGCTTATGTACCCATACTACGTGACCCTTTTTTACAATTTTAAACATTCTCTGCTGTGACCACTCTTAGTATTTGCTAAGACCCCCCCCCTCCTCCTCCTTGAGTTTTCACGAAGTAATTAATAAAGTTGGTTTTAAATCATTTTTTTTCAAACAAAAAGTAAAAAAGTGTAGTCAGTAGAAGTAGTGATAATGTAGAGTAGTGTTGCCACCTATGAGTTTAAAAAATGCTAAGAGCTGCGCGCCATATTTGAATATAGCTGAAAAAAGCGCAAGATTTCTCTAGGGAATATTGACTACCTGACGAAAAATTTAAGAAAGTGACCAAGCGTTGTATTTTTGAAGACGGATGAATCCCCTAAACGGATCACGTAGTATGGGTACTTTCCCTTACTATTCCACCTACTCTTGTCTAACGCTCAATCAAAAGTGAATTACTAATTTAATACTTATTTCATATAATGTCACGTATCTAGCCTTACAGGCTGCTCCTTAGTGTACTGTATGGCATCCTTTATTTGTGGTACTTCAATAGCGTTCAGTAAATGCTTCCTTGATATTGAAAATACTTCAACGTATGTCGCTGCTCGTATTGTGTAAAATGCTGGTAGTCCTGTGGAATTATATTTATTTTCATAAAATAGTCATTTTCACAAGAAACATTCTGTATTACAGCAGTGATAAAGTTACTGTTACACACCGACAGAGACTGGTCTGTCAAAGACGTAGCATCGTAGTCGTTAAATGTATTAAATTATACTAGTGGTCGCCCAGTGGTCCAGTATTTAAGACCGTGTTGATAACAGACTTTGACAATAAACCAAATTTGTGTATATATGTACATTGTACACAATTATGTGTTTGTCGTAGTGTGTGTATTGTGTTTTTTAATTAATTTAACGTATTTTTTGAGCATTATTATAAAAAAGCGTAAGAGCGGTCATTGAGCAGGATCATATTATTTTGTCCGAATAAAATCATTGTTTTCCGTTGGTTATATTGCTCAGTTTTCAATAACTTTAGTGTATTTATTTTTACGCATCCTTGTTTGACTTGGTGGTGTATACTGGAGCGTAAAGTCGTGAAGTTTTTTGCTTTTTAAAGTGATTTTAAGTGCATTAACTGGTTATGATTTTGATATTAAATTGTTCTAAGTTTGAGGTCACTACCCTCTGTCTTAATTAATTGCGGTCCTTTCACGTAATATTACATAGTGGTGTCATAATTCGCAGTGTTAATGAACTGTTATCGCGGTGTATTGGTTCCGGCTACGGTTTTTTATACCCTATCATCGAGCGAAACTGGGTTCAAATCCTCCGGCTTGGCCGCTGATATTTGTTTGAGTTATAATTTATTTCTGTAAATTTAAATATCCAAGCCAATATTTGAATTAAAAATGAAATTTGCTTGCTGCAAGTCAACAACAGGTGGAGCCACCGATTCCTTGACATGTACAAAATGTAAGTTAAATTACCACATTCAATGTCTCCAGGCCTCCGGTATTAAGAAAGATGGTAAATTGGAGATACGTAAACACTGGATCTGTCCAGAATGTACACTAACTGTGCCACGCAGGGGTAATAATGACAACACACCAGTCCGAGGAGTGAGCAACCTCTCGAGGTCGGAAGAAGATATCTCTGTGGATAATAATAATGTTACTTTAAGGCGAGGTGGTTCATCCTCCATGAACATGATGCTAGATTTCACTTGTGGCACGGAACACGGTGAATCCTCTATCATTGAATTAATAAGATCTGTCGTTTCATCAGAAATTTCAATTTTGAAAGATGATTTTAAAAAATCTATGATTCCCTTGCAAGAGGAACTTAAATCTATACGTGAAGAGTTTTTAGGCATGAAGGAATGTTTTGAATTCATAAATTCTAATTTTGATAATTTTAATAAAAGAATTGAGAATTGTGAAAAAGATGTTCAAAAATTAAACAAACAGTTTTCGGAGTTGGGTGAAATAAGGTCATCTATAGCCACCCTAAAGGAGGAGAACAACGTTCGTGAACAATGGGCTCGCAGATCAAATGTAGAAATCTATGGTATTCCTGAGCGAAAAAATGAGAACCTACTTTCCATCTTACAAAACATATCAGAAAAAACTAAATGTAAATTGAATCCGAATACAGATATTGATTTTGTAACGAGAGTGGCATCGAAAAATAAGGATGTGAAAAAACCAAAACCTATTATTTTCAAATTCTTATGTCGTTGGAAAAAGGATGATTTTTTATCACAGATACGAAAATTAAACCTTAAATGTAATGATTTAGGTTTTAGTGGTAATAGTAACTCCGTTTATTTCAACGATCACTTGACAAGCTTTAACAAAGGTTCATTACAGTCTGTTAAAAAAATTGCCAAGGAAAAAAAGTATCAGTTCGTTTGGATCAAAAATTGTAGCATAATGGTTAGACGGTCTAGTACAAGTGCAGTTTTACATATAGGACGAGAGAGTGATTTAAAAAAGATTGTTTAAGAGTTACTTGTATTTTTTACAGTTTATCTACACATGTTTACCGTTATATTGTTGTACCTACTATTTGTATTGTTCTTTGTTTTTGCATACACTTTGGCGTTTTATATCATATATGTAGGAATTTTATAGTGCCCCTTTATATAATGTATGATTACTGTAATTATAATGTTCTTAGCTTGGTTTTCTCCATACGTTATATATTTTTGTACGTGTTTATGTTTATATGTGCGTATACTTGTGCCTGTTCTCGTCTGCATATTTATGCTATTATTGGAATTTACGGGTATGTGAGTTTGTTTGGAGGTGCACTTTCTGTATATTTTCTGTCTATCGACTATTTTATGAATATTATTTATACATTATTATCTTCCAGTTATAACAATGGATAGCACCCTGAATGTTTATTATCAGAACGTACGTGGGCTACGAACAAAAACTAATACTTTCTATAAAAACTTGCTTCAGGTTGACTATGATGTAATTTGCTTGAGTGAGACATGGCTGCATGAGAACATCTTTAGTGCTGAACTTTTTGATTCACGGTATTCTACCTATAGATGTGATCGTAATTATTCCGAGTGTGGTAATGTGTTGGGGGGCGGCGTATTGATTGCACTTAAATCTAATATTTTAGTCCGTTCATCCACCACGTATATTGATACGTATGCAGCGGAAATAATTAAGGTCTCAATATTTCGTAATACAGCGCCATGTACTAGATTTTTGCACATTCTGTGTTGTTACTTTCCACAAGGTTCAATGCATTATGACACACTTTGTGATTTTTTTGACAGAATTTCAGAAGAAATGATAAGCAATTCAAATGATAATTACTTAATTGTTGGAGATTTTAATATCCCATCAGCTCAATGGATTGATATGGGCAGCGATTCGCATTTGGGTATGGTGGGTGAAGGGGATAAATTCGCATATAGCTTGTCAAACTTTCTAAATTTTTCAAATTTAAAACAATTTAATAAAATACGTAATAATAACGGTAGGCTTCTTGACCTAATATTTACTGATATGGATTGCTGTGTTTGTTCTTGTACTCTTCCACTAGTGGGGGAGGATAATCATCACCCTGCGCTCCATATCAATTTAAAAAATTGTATTTTCAAAGAACTACAGCCTTCATGTAGAACTATACGTTTATTTCATGCGGCGGATTATGAAAGAATTAATGAGGCTCTTGCTACTGTTGATTGGCATGATATTTTAAGCGAGTGTGATGTAGCCATGGCTGTGGATACTTTTTATCAAACTATAAATAAAATAGTTTCAGATTTGGTCCCAATTAAAATTAAATATGTTAATGGCTTTCCATCTTGGTACTCTAAATCACTAATAAAAATTGTTCGCGAGAAGTTAAAGTATCACAGGAAATGGAAAAAGTACAATAGATTGGCGGATTATAACCAATTTAGTCTTTTGAGAGAACGTCAAAAATCTATTCAATTAAAATGCTACGAAAATTACATTTGTTTATCCGAGTTAAAAATTAAAAAAAACAGTAAATATTTTTGGTTCTTTATTAAGTCAAAAAAATCTTCAAATTCTATACCTAATCACATAAAATTTAATGATAAATCTGCTACCGAAGGGAACGAAATGTGTATTTTATTTAATGAATACTTTAAATCGGTGTACGATTCTACGGAACTTGTTACAGATAGTTCTATAAACAGTTCTTCTTCAAATCGTACTTTAAAAAACACGCTCAACACGCCCTTCCACATTTCTATTAGTGCGATCTCTCTGTCAAGTCAAATTATTGAGAAATACCTGAATAAATTGGACGTAAATAAGGGCCAGGGTCCCGATGGTTTACCGCCTTTATTTCTGAAAATGTGCAGTAAACAAATTTCTTATCCCTTATTTTTATTATTCTCCAAATCACTTAACCAGGGTGAAATACCAATAATATGGAAGAAGTCGCACGTTACTCCAATTTTTAAATCCGGTGATAGATATAATGTTAAAGATTATAGGCCAATTTCAAAATTAAGTACTATTGCTAAGGTCTTCGAAAAAATTATTTTTGATAACATCTTTCCTGTTTTACGCATCATACTTGCACCTCAGCAACATGGTTTTGTAAGTAAAAAATCTACCGACACTAATCTCTGTGAATTTGTACATCACGTATCCAATGCCATGGATCAAGGTTACCAGGTGGATGCCGTGTATACTGACTACTCTAAAGCTTTTGACAAAATACCTCACGATCTTCTAATTACTAAACTCGAGGAAGTTGGTATACACGGCGACCTCCTGCGTTGGATATCCTCTTATTTACGTGACAGAAGCCAAGCTGTTGCGATCAAAGGTTTTTGTTCAACATTTGTCCCAGTTACGTCAGGTGTTCCCCAAGGCTCTCACCTCGGACCTCTTCTTTTTAACGTGTTTATTAATGACATTCGACATGTTTTTAAGTACTCGTCAATACTTCTCTATGCAGATGATATGAAAATATATAAAAATATAACAAATCCTAATGACTGCCTGCTACTACAGAATGATTTGGACGAACTTTGCAAATATTGTGTGGTTAATCATCTGCTTCTTAACATTAAAAAATGTAACATTATTTCATTCTCGCGGAAAAATACACCAGTTGTATTTACTTATAGCTTAAATGGAAATGTACTGAGTCGTGTCTCCGAGGTGAGAGATCTGGGTGTACACCTTGATAGCAAATTAACATTTAAAACACATGTAGACATCATTGTTGCAAAGGCCTTTCGTATTCTTGGCTTCGTTCTGAGGGCTAGTAGAGATTTTAAAAACATGGATACCCTAATTACATTATATAACTCGTTAGTACGTCCAGTTTTGGAGTATGGTTCAATCGTATGGAACCCTCAATACAAAATATACATCGATGAAATTGAAAGGATCCAACGTAAATTTAAGAGATCTCTTACTGCTAGATTCACAGATTTTGATTCATGCCTTGTTTCGCTCGAACAGCGTCGTATGGAGAAAGACCAAATGTTCTTATATAAGCTTCTTAACAATATGATAGATTCACCATTTCTTTTAAATAGCTTGAACTTTAGATGCCCACGTAATTCTTCGCGCTGTAAGTCCACTTTTAGCATTCCACTTACTAGAACTAAGTACGCCAAAAACAATTTTATATATCGTTCATGTGCTCGATATAATAGAGTGTATGCAGAAATAGACTATTTCTCGGTTCCGTTAAGATTGGTTAAGAAAAGAATCAAAGCCCTCTCTAATTGTTTGTGATCGAATATATAACTATTCACAATAAGATTCAACATACTTATTGATTATTATTTTTTGTAATTATCTATCTGAATTGTTTTAATATTGATTTTTTTATAATAGATTAATAATGGTACGTAATTAGTGATGATGTAATTATTTCTAACTGATGACACTGTTATTCCTGGTATTTTAATTTTAATTTCTTTCAATAATTATTTAATTTAATTTACATACTTTGAGTAATAATTTACAATGATATTGGTTATGATTAATATTAAATTCAATAGTATTAATTGCAATAGGATTACAACATTATTATTAATTATTTTTTGGAATTATGTAACCGAATTGTTTTAATGTTTTAATTTTTTTTTTTTTGTTTTTGATTAATATTATTATGTAATTGGAAATGATGTAATTATTTTTAGTTGATTCACTGTTATTCCTACTATTTTAATTTTAATTTCTTTGATTGAATAATTATTTCATTAACGTACTTTGATTGTCATTTTTTGACTACATGTATAATATGTATCTGCTCAATAATGTTTAATTGATTTGTGAAAACTTTACTGGTCAATGTATTTGTTAATGTGTACAAAATTTTTTGTGTTATAAATACTGTTTGTTTTCCAAATAAAAAAAAAAAAAAAAAAAAAAAAAAAAAATTAGCATTCTGCACTTCTCCTCCATATAAACTTTAACTGTGCCAAATTTCATACTTCTCCGTCCGCATAATTTTCGTAAAAAGGGGTAAAAAGTTTTTGTTTCACGTATTAATATAAAAGTCGAAAAGTTGTCTTATGACGAAAAAATTCGCCATACGATAAATCGTTTTGTTAAAACAGTTAAATTAGCCGAAACGGTGGACTACACGAAATAATAAGGCGATTGAAGATTACGTTTATCGATATATCAAAAACTCACTAATCGATAAATCGTATTATCGATTACCTACTTCAGATTCAAATTTTTTTATGAAATTAATGGCGTACCATTCTAGAACCGATGAGCTGAAGAATAATTGAAGAAACTACTCAGTTAAGTTCTTTTTATTTTTTACATTAATTCATTTTTAAATTAACATTAATTACTTACGTAAAAGACATTCGAAAACTCCAAAGTGACTTCTTACACTGAGTTCTCCAACGACATTTTTCGTATCGGGACTTAAAATCTACAGATAAAAAAAAAAACTGAATGCCATACCTATATCTAACATAATCTTTACATCTCTGTACATCTTTAGCTGAAATATTAATTTGCATATTTAGCTTGTTTTTTTTTTCTCTAATACGAAATTAGACAAGAATGTTGGTTTTAGTTGATTCTGCTTGATGGAATATGTTTTTCAAAGTCAGTGTTGAAGTTATGTTTGTCATTAAAATGACATAATGATTAGTTCATATTTTTAATACACTTGGAACTTCAATTAGATATTGTTCTAGACGACGTATATCGCAATTTAATATACTCTCTCATTATGAGTTTATACCTACTTAACATCAACGCAAGGTCGTTCTTTACTAACCTCACAAAACCCTCGTTTAATGACATACATCTCGTTGATCATGTCACCCGTATTCATCAGGATCTCGTTAGGTGATGTACAGAACAACTTCGCTTCTGAAGATATATTCTTCAAGTCTTCCTTATTCAGTAACTAAAGCGATATTAAATACGTTAGAAGGTGATTTGTGCAGATCTGCTAGGTTGTGGAATGTGTTTTTGCCGTGTGGTCCTCGTCAGAGAAGAATATTCCCAACCTCTTTTTTGCCAAATTGTAGTAAAAGGCGACTAAGGCCATAGTGGTACGAACAAATGTACAACAAACGAGATGGTGATGGACAGCAGGGTCATCATATCCTGCCGCAATACACTGCGCTCGCTAACCCGCCTGCCAAGCATGGCTAGTATTGGCAAACCAAGCTAGAGATGATGAGGGAGGCCTTCGTTCAGCAGTTGGCATCCAAGGGCTAATGTGGTGGTATTTACGCGCCTAGTTTTAAAGATTTTATTTTTGAATGAAGATGGGAGATGGTTCGTACATAAGCTCCTGCTAATGACAGTGAGCGTGGTGCAATTATTTTTTATCTATCGTAATTTAGATATTTAAAATAGTGTAGTGAATGATATGTATTTATGATACACCGTTATCGTCGCAATCTATTTTGTCATATTAATGATACCAAATCAAATCAAATAAAACAAATCTTTAGCTTCAAAAGCCCTTTTGAATCGTCATTTTACAAAGTTTATAAAAAATATATTGTGAAACTATATACAATCAATTCGGAATGTATTACTATTATATATATATACCTAACTTGGCCTATAAAGAAAGGGTTTAATTTTATAAGTCGAAAACTTGGGAGATAAAATTTTAAAATCACTACCTACTCAAATCACGACTTCTATTGCTTTACCTTTTTCTTTTAAATATAATAATATTAAAATGCCTTGATATTTAAAGCTTTCCTAAGTTAGGTAATAAACTCTTTTGCAAAAAAAAACGGGCACTTAAGCAAAGAACTATTTTATAGTTACTACTAGTTTGTTTGACAATTTTAGGTATTGTTATCCTCAGAATTTTATAAATTAATTAGGAAGGAATAGTTTTCATCAGTTTTATCATAACATTTTAATTAAATTATTAAGAAATAATGTTTTAGCTCAAAACATTATGATTGTACCTGCTCGCTAAATAAAAATGAAACGCGTTAATTTCTTTGTTTTTCTTGAATACATTAAAAGCAGATAAAAGTTTAGTATTGAGTGTGACCCCCTCTTGCTGAAATCACAGCTTGCATTCGTCTGGGCATGCTAGTGAGTATATCTTTTATGGTTTCTTGGGGAATACGTTCCCACTCCGCGGTAATCACATTCTTTAGCTCGCTGATGGTCTGCGGAGCCGGCTGCACTGATCTCACTCGTCGCTTCAGAACGTCCCAGACATGCTCTATGGGATTGAGGTCCGGACTTCTAGCTGGCCAGTCCAAACGACGAATTCCGACTTCTAGCATATACGCATCCACACCGCCAGACCGGTAGGCGCGAGCGTTGTCGTCCATAAAAATTGAGTTTTCGCCAAGAGCGGTTAAAGCGGGTTGTGCATAAGGAATTAGAACTTCCGTTATGTATCGGTGTCCAGTCAGTGTACCGTTTTCGATGAAGACTAACTCCGTACGATCCATAGAATTTATGCCTGCCCAAAACATAACAGAGCCCCCTCCATAAGGTGTGACTTCTTCAAAACATGCCTCTGCAAAGCGTTCTCCTCGTCTACGTAGCACTCGCCGACGTCGGTCTTCACCATGCAGAGATATCCTGGCTTCATCGGAGAACAATACCCTATCCCAATCTTCATGAGTCCATGACACACAATTTCGAGCGAAGCTAAGCCTGGCAACTCGATGTCCACGGAGTAATTTAGGGCCGCGTGCCGGGCGATGACTGTGTATATTAGCAGCGAGAAGCCTCCTCCTGACCGTCCATAGACTAATTTGCACATTTCTTACTTCTTCGAGGGTGTTCTTGAGGTCCACATAAGAAGATTTGCGATTTCTCAACGCTTGACTAACTAGAAAACGATCATCCCGTGGTTCGGTACATGTCTTTCTGCCAGAACCAGGCCTTCTCTTGACGGAACCGGTCTCTTGATAGCGCTGCCAGGTCCTTTGAACTGTCGACCGACTCACATTTAGCCTCTGAGCCACGAAACATTGACTGCAACCTTCTTCAAGCAGCGCAATAATTTTGCTCGCTTTTATCACTTTATCTACCATTTTCGAGATTGCTAAACAGCAATAACAATACTTTTAAATGTCAAGGACACCAGATAATTTGATAAAAATTGACAAAAAGTTAATTAGAGTCGATGTTAACTATAGGGAATTCGCGCCACAAAATGTAGTTAAAAGTTATTTTCTTTGAAAACCAGGCTCAGTCAAAAATTTGAATTTGGAATGTACTCTTATAAACATTATGGCACTTTTATAACTGGCCAGTAACATGTTCAAATGATTAAAACCTTTTTGGTATTTTATTTTTTTCAGCCAGGAAGAAAATCGAAACCGCCCGTTTTTTTTGCAAATGAGTGTATAAAAGAAAAATTGAGTTTTCTTATCATCGGTCTTTAACATTATTATTGCCTCGCGCGTAAGTACGCTTGGTAATCACGCTATCTGAACTTTGTAGACTAATTTGATTAAGGTTTTCTTAGTAGTTAATTGGTATATTTAAACGTTATATGTAACCATAAATTGTTATGTCCTTGATTTTGTCAAGTGCTTAAAAAATAAGTTTTATGTCGAGTGTTATAAAATTCATTATGTATAATATTATATTCATTATATATGCACCTTCATAAACGGTATCGCTAGTATGAACTTGCTTCTCTGTCTGGCCACTATGTCTTGATACACGTGTGGTGGTAGATCGTAGAATATAGTTTTTTGGTCACTTGTTATTGAATAAGCCTGTGAAATTGATATTTTGATAAATATTACTAACTAGTGGCTCAAGGCAGCATTCATCAACAGCGTTTACTTTAAAAACGTGTACATGTATACGTTTTTCTGTTATGAAAAGTTCTCTTCTCCTACACGAGGAGGTATCGAACTTAATTTGCCACAATACTCTACAACGGGTTGGCGGATATACATGTCTTAGATATTTTTCCAAAACATGCCGAGCTCCCAACAAAGTTTATCTTTTTTTTTAGTTAAGTGAAATAAATTATGCTAACATTAAACAGATAACCGTACTGGTGTAGTAGAGTAGTCACCTTAACGCTGGCGGTTGCGGTTTCGATTCCCGCTTGGAGCAGATTTCTATTTGTAAAAATATTTGTTTCCGGTCTGGGTGTATTGTGTACTTGTTGGTCTTCCCAAAGTGCCTTAGAGAACACGTCAAACCATGGATTATGGTTGTTATCAGGAACACCTGATAGCGATCGTTACTCATTGTAAAGAAAACATCC
The DNA here is from genome assembly GCA_036937285.1 of Euphydryas editha. Classification (NCBI taxonomy): domain Eukaryota; kingdom Metazoa; phylum Arthropoda; class Insecta; order Lepidoptera; family Nymphalidae; genus Euphydryas; species Euphydryas editha. The sequence goes on from JAUPFZ010000006.1 coordinate 1,985,256, forward strand.
GCCAACCTGCAGTGGAGCAGCGTGGTCGATTAAGCTATAACCCTCGTACTATATAAAGAAGAGGCCTTTGCTCTGCAGTGGGATGTTAACAGGCTGATTCAATTCAATCCAGTTCAGTGGAAAGAAATGCTACAGCTAAATTAAAAGAAATGATTCATTATACTTAATAGTTTACCAGGACCAAGTTTGATACGACGAACCTTATCCGTGTACCAGCGCAGCCTCAAATATTCAATAAACCGTTGTCTAAGGACTATATCTATGTCTTTTCTCACCAAAAAGTTTGTTATATTTTCTATAAATGCATCATAATCTTCCCTGTTTGGAAAAATATTAAAATATAATTATATAGTCTTATTTATTTATTCATACTTTATTGCACAACACAATATTGAATTGTACGAAAGGTTGACTTAATGCTAAAAGAATTCTTATCAGCTAACCTTATTAGGACGTACAAGATAGAGCAAAAAAAATAAAAACAAAATAAACGAATGTCATAATATTGCACACAAAGTTATTGGTATAATTGTTTGCTTTAATTTTACTTTTGTTGTTAAATAAATAATTGTTTGTTCTAGATGTTAAACAACGACTATAGCTTATATTGAAGCAGGATGTATAAAGTGAGGTCACAGACCATAACAAGAAACAGAAGGACAAATAACAAAACCTGTATTAGAAGCAGGGTCTGCTTTGGGGAAGGACTACATCATCGAGGCCTTCACAAGGGAGGGGCCATCATAACAGAGATTCGAAAAAAAAATCAAATATCTGCAGGTCATCAAGTATTCCGTTTTTACTTTATTTTTGTCTAATTATCTTTTTTGCATTTTTAATTAATTATATTTGAACTCAAATCTCTCAATTCTCTTTCTTGACATAATTTCATACTAATGGACTGACGACGGAATAGTTTTTTTTTTAATTTTATATCTATTATTTAGTATATAGGTAAATAAAATTTCCGAACAAGTTACAAGTACAAGACTAATACCAGAATTTGACGTATACCTCAGAGCCGTTGTAACCATTATGGTAGCAGAATAAACAGCTTCAATAAAAATATACAATACAAGGCAAATTTCTAAAACGAACATCGTGTAGAAAATGTTGTTCCAACTTTTTTGTACCAATGTTTCCATGTGGGCTGGAAATACGAATGAATAATTTTTTTCACAAAAAAATATAGCCGATATAACATACGAGTAAGACATATTAAATAGTAAATCATCTTTTTTTTTGTAATAGTATGTTAAATTTTACATTTTATTATGAATATATAACTATCAATTAATAAATAACTTAATAAATGTAAAGCAAATTCTATAAATTTTTTTTTTCATTAAAAAAAATATTATCAGTACAACTAATTTATATTTTTAACGACTGATGAGCGATTAAAAGATATATATATATATATATATATATATATACATATATATATATATATATATATATATATATATATATATATATATATATATATATATCTTAATAATAATTTCCACAAAAAAACCAATCCCTTACCTGTGAAGGTAACTATGGAAGTCGCCCAGTACAGACCAAAAGTAATTCTATCTTCGACGGTTTCTTCGTCAAGTGGTTTTTTATTCCAGTATGGTGCATGTGTAAAATTTTCAACCAAGCAAAACCCGAAACTAAAATAACTATCTTAATTAACGCAGGTTTCCATTCAAGTGACAAAAGAACACACGAAAAGTGTATACCTACGTTTCGAAATATCATCTCTGACAGGTACTAGGATGGTCCGAAAATGTGTGAAAATATTTATCTATATACATGTATGTATACTTATAAAATACCATAGACTAAACGACTGATTAGCCATCCGACCCGTTAGCCAATCACCGAGTTCCACTCCGGTCTCCCACTCCGGCACGGTGATCAGCTAACGGGCTTTTTTCGGTGGTGGCGGGACAGCCTCCTAAGCTGGGATGGCCTGGGTTCGGGTCCCCTACGAACCACCGGGTGGCCAGCGGTGAACCGTTTCATCGGGTCTCCCTGGACCCCATGACAGCGCCACACGCTTCGCCACACGAAATGCCGCGCTACCGATGCAGGACCAAAGACTGACGGGGATGCCACACGCAAAGGAAAAGGATAGGGTAGGGATAAGGGGAACTGGCTTACATGCCATCGAACCGGAACACATCCGAAGATATTTTGCGGTTCGGCTTTGACATGATAGTGGTCGCGAGCCATTATTTATTTACACTATTATTATTTATATATTTGTGGTGTACAAAAGTACACCACAAATATATAAAAAGTTAAGTTTATGACTACGATACTTTTTTTTGTCGCAGGGGATTCCATTTACGGATGATATCCAGGACGCCCGGGTCGGCAGTCCTACACCTATGTCGGACTCGGCACATTGGGAGTGCAATACCGTACTAAACCCCTGCGGGAGCCTTCAGCCGTTTTAATTGGAGGGTCTCGGATCTGCAGGCAACAGGATACCTCCAGAGACAGGCTGGCCTCGGCGAAAAGGCGAGACTTCTCATCCATGGGAACTGTCCGGCTTACCTCTGAACAGTCTCGACGACGCCGTGTCTAACAGGACCGGTTTCCCATCCCGGCCCGACGCGGGCACAAGGGCATTACTGGAGGTGCAATAAGTAGCGCTTCCTAAGCACCCCCATTCGTCGCCCGCGGACGAAGGCCACGTCGGCGGCCTCCTCTCTCATCCGCTCGTCGGCCTCCTTCTGGGACATTACTGTCTCGCAGAACGAGACCATCGCCTTCCAGGACTCGTCGTCGCCGAGCATCGCGGTGATGAAGCTCGGGAGCGACAAGTCCCCTCCGAGGACCGACGTCAGACCTTGACGCAGCACCGCCCATCTCGGGCACACCTCGAGGGTGTGCTGGGCATAGTCCACCGCTGCGCCACAATCGTACCGTACGTCGCCATACTCCGGCAGACACCGGAGTACAGCTGCCTGCAGGCGGCGCTGGGTCCTCCGAGGTTCGGGAGGAGTCTGACCAGTGCCCTCGCCACCTTCATGACCTTCGGTCCCACCATAGTGAAGTGTGAGCCGAAGGTCCACCCTCCGTCGAGGTTGAGCCCCAGGTATTTTATTTGGGGGCTCATCCTGACTCTTCTCTCTCCGATCTGAAGGGCAGCCCCCGGTTTCTTCCAGACAACCCGAATTTATTTTCACTAAATTAAACTTTTACCCGGTTCCTATATTTAGAAAACGATTCGTTTTGCTTACAAACCGTTCAGTTTGAAAAGTGTGAACTGTAATTATACAGTACCTGGATGAGCGAGCTTTGCTCGGTTAAATTATATTTAGATACATTACATACTGATGAAACAGTAAAATAACTTGTAAAAACAGTAAAAAAACTTAACTTAACAGTAACTTAACAGTAAAAAAATAGTACAGTAACTTGCTTGTTTCTTCCGTGAAACAGCTTTGCTGTGTTTCGGAAAGAAGGGCAAGACAGGCAGTGTAATTACTGGCACCGAGACTTAACATCATATGTCTCAGGATAGGCAACACATAAATGAGTTGGCTGGGCTAGTTCCAGGTAAACTAGTTTATGTTCATGGGCGACGTCGACCACTTACCATCAGGTGGCACGTCTGCCAGTTTGCCTATCCAACAAACATAAAAAAAAACATAAATAATATTTTCGATCTTACCGACATAATAATAAAATAATAAGAACTGGTTATTTAAATAAATAAAAAACGAGCTCTCAATAATAGTTTTTCTCACAAAAGAAGAAACTTGAAAAAAAAAGGAAAAAAAATTGGTCTGTAGACACATAGATTCGAACCCGGGTTTTCTGAATTCGAATTCGCCCGATTCCCATCCAAGGTAATATAAACTTAACAATGACAGCGAAATTTACCTTCGTATCCTAAAGATATTTTTTAATTGCGTGAAAAAAAGGATAAAATGACATTTTCTAAAAATAAATCCTAGCTAGATCGATTTATCTCCCCCGAAACCCCCTGCATACTAAATTTCATGAAAATCGTTGGAGCCGTTTCCGAGATTCAGATTATATATATATACAAGAATTGCTCGTTTAAAGGTATTAGATTTTTCCGATTTTAATATACTGTATACTACTACTGTATAATCGTTGTGATGATCACCGGTGTGTGTTCGGCGTTTGCTCATCGGTCGTCCAGTAGGAAGGTGGTTTAGTGCAATTTTCGATAAGTTGTAATTCTTATTTATTATTATAAATTATTAAGATAATTTGTTCTTGCCATTTTTCTATTTTTGTTATTATTATAATTGTTTGATTAACTTGTCCGTTTATTAGTTCAATTGTATTGTTTAAAAGCCGATTAAAATATGTTTGTGTATAATTCATATTCTTTTTAATAAATTCCACTCCTGATTCCTAAAAATACTAAAATACCATACTGTTCTCTTATATTTACGCGAATTTTATTCATTTAATTAAAAGTCTAAAAACGGATTTTATCGCGTTTATTTAAATTTACTGTTTAACAATATTTAATTTAAATTATTTCCCGACGTTTCGGACCCTTTACAGCGTCCATGAGTCCCCCGAGATCATGGACGCTGTAAAGGGTCCGAAACGTCGGGAAATAATTTAAATTAAATATTGTTAAACAGTAAATTTAAATAAACGCGATAAAACCCGTTTTTAGACTTTTAATTAAAATAAAATACCATACTGAATACTACTGAATATCGATATCGATCGATCGATAATATTTTGAGGCGCAACTCGTTTCCAATTGAACGGGTCGTAAGCAAAACGAATCGTTTTCTGGATATAGGAACCGGACTTTAAACAATAATTACAAACTGGATACATACATACACAGGATTTAAATGTACATATTTAATTACTTGACTTTGCATACAGAAAAATACGTTTTTACGTATCGATGAATATACTTCATCCGACGTTAATAAAAAAATAAAAACAATTTGAATTTAATAGTAATTATACTTACTCAAAACACATAAATCCTTGTTGCAGTGCAGCCATAAGGTAACAGGCAAAAAGAATTAAAAGGGAGTATGATATGAATCTCAGGATATTGCTGTGGTACACGCAATCGTCCTCTAACGATTTAAGGACTCGAAACACCTGACCGCAAAAAATTATATTATTAAAAAAACAAGGAATTGACAATTTCAACATGAATTTCTTTTAATAAATCAGACTTGACCTCACTTATACTACACATACGAGTATTTGTTGGTTTCGTACAAAATACACACATTATCATATTAATAAAATAAAGCGCACAAGGCATCTTATTTCATCCGACTTTAAAATTTAATATAAACTTTTAAGCGTATTCTAAAGAGGCATATCAATATTTTTTCTTAGATTTACCTTTGGCAGCCGCAGCAGCTTATTGAGTCCAGCGAAGTGACCGTCGTGAATGAATTCGAAGATAGGCAGTGTACCAATTATGTCTAGGACAAACCACTTGCTGCGCGCTTGTGTGGACGATGTCTGGGAGAGTGTTATGGGTACCCCTACATATGTTCTCATTTGTATAAAGTGATCATATATTTTATTTTGTGGAGAGGTTTGTCAATACTGGCCATGCTTGGCAGACGGGTTGGTGAGCGCAGTGTGTTACGGCAGGATATGGTAATGGTACTGCTCATCATCACCCTGTTTAGTGGGCAATTTTTCGCACAATTATGGCCTTAGTTGCCTTTTAAGACACTTCGGCAAAAATAAGCTCGGTGGGACTATTTTGTAACTTGCGTGATCGCGAGAAATCGCTGTGGTGTTGAATTTCAATACTAGCTGAGCTTTAATTAGAATACTTAGTATTGAAATTCGACACCATCTATCATCAGGGTCTATTCTTCTCTGCCGGTCACTGCAGGTCATATATTTCTCGTTCTAGAGGTCGATGGGGGAGGCCTAGATTCAGCAGTGGATATTCAATGGCTGATATAATGATGATGATTATACTGTACTCCGTTGCAGTGGTTCAGAAATGTATATACAATACGTTAAGCGATTTTTTAATACTGTCAGAATATGTTATTTATTTTATGTATTTTTTTTAAATACAAACAAAATTTGAAAAAGGAACAAAATTGATATCTATAAAAATATATAATATATAAACTTCAAAACTACGTAACTATTTAATAATTTTTTCGCCTGTAGAAATCTTAAAATAAAAAGCTATAAAACAATACACCGTAGTCATAAATGTCAACAATGTATCAAGTGGATCTAGAAGATACGTCTAGTCTTAAATATAATTACCATCTTCCACGTTGGCTCCTGTGGACAAATGTACTACCAGATCCAAAATGTATATAACCGTTACTGTATAATCAAAGAATCTGAACTCCAGCGGTACTCGTTTTTTATACACCAAGTAATAAGGGTGAGTCTGAGGATAGTAATAATATAATAAATTTAAATATATATCTCGGGTATACATTATATGTACTTTGCTTCCTGTAAATAATAAGGGTTTCATCTAAATGTCTCATTTTAAGAAGAAGGAACTAAACTGAATTAAATTAGTCTATAAATTTTGGGCAAAAGCATCTTCTCTTGTTTAAGAGAAGGGTTCTAGTTTAATCCACAACGTTGCTTCACTGCAGTTTGGTCAATAAATCATTTTCCTACGAGCAACGCTCCTAAGAGCAACGCTCGTTACAATATGCTTATAATTATAAACGAGATCGAAGTTAATAGAAATTTAGTCACCACAACACCAGAGTGGCTATTAGAGACGTTAGGAGAAGAATTGAAGCTCAATTCGTGATACTGAGTTTTCAACGCTAAATTGGTGAATGCTTATTTCTCCGTATTTCTTGCGAGACATGCAGATCTCCCCACCTCCGAAGGATACTTTCTTCTTTCATAGATCTGGTAATAAGCTTTCAAACAACAACAAATTTAGCACCGACATTCACCATTGCTAACCCAGATTTGACTGCGACTTTTGGTCAAGATTAAGATATTTTAACTAAGAGGCTATTAAAATGGTGAACACATCAAGCGCATAACCACATTAAAAATATATTATTATATTTTATCACACTAAAATATAGGTATGACATTATAATTAACACTAAAGTTCATGGTACAAATGAAATGGCATCATTGCTAAAATTAAAAACATGCTGTCCGAAATGTATCACTAATCATCAATTTTTCAAATAAAAAAGTTTAATTAGTTATAAAATAAACAAAAACTTTACTAACTATACAGACAGCAATGATAAGGCAGGTGACGAAGGCATTCCAGATGTTTTGTAAAGAGGACTTGGGTTGCAAGATACACGGGAAAGTTGGGCGGAGACAAATCGCGTCGGATTCATCAGTTAAAGTTGAATCTGCTCGCTATAATATTTAAAACATTTATCGTTAGATGTGGAATAATCTTGCATTATATGGATTATTTATATACCTTTTAATTAATTTTATAATCAATATTAATTTTTATAGCTTTGTAAAATGAAAGGTGTAAAAAGAAAAGGTGTAGGTATTTGTAAAATGAAAATGTGTAATGTAAAAGGAAATGTTATCGAGAAGCGTGCCTCACACGTCCTGAAAATTGATAAATTATAGTTTCCTTTATTAATTGAAACTAGATTTTTAATGATAGGCTAAAATTTGGGTTTATAATTTAATTTTAAAAAGCTTTTATTTGTATGGTTGGGTGTCCGACTTGGTATTTATATTGAATCTGCTTTTTTTGCCTAGTCAAGCTGACTGCTTGCCTGGTAATTTGACTGGCCTAGTGACGCAGTTGGGTACTGCTAACCCTATTGTGGCTCGATTCCTACCGAGTCTAAATGTAATATACATATATTATTTATATACGGGAATGTTACAAAACACAGGCATTTAGTTGCCTACCTTAGCAACAGATGTCCGTATGGAATATAAACAGTTACCTTCTTAGTTACCTTGCTTTGCTATTCTTTCTAAATTTAACCTTTTTTGTGAAAATTAAGCTTAATGTCTAAAATTTACTAATATATTTAATAAGCATCGTACTAACATTCCGCATAATATAACACCCAGCAATATCGATCATAAAATCCGTTTTAGACAGCTGACGATTCCCAGCGGCATCTTTCGAATCCTTCAGGTGCATCAAATTGAGCTTAAATTGTAGGATACTGCTTTTGAATCTAGAATTCAAAGTTAATATTTATTTCGATTATTCGATACCTGCTGGAAAAGTCAGATTTTTTTATTATTTAAACATACTTAGCATCATCAGAAGGTCTAGAATTGTAATGCCTCTTGACGTTTTCGAGGTGCTCCTAAAATACAAAGGTATTTTTTTTTACCTGATGATTCTTAATTATAGATATGATCAGCAACTATTAAATTATTTGCATATGCCTTAAGCGATTATGACGTATGATTAAAGAAGAAAATGGAATATGTACTTCGAAACCTAAATTATATATACTGTAATATGTAACAAACTTGTAAGCTAGGAGATGGAAGTATTAAAAAAAACAACTACAACTTTAAATTCCCATAAAATAATAAAATTAAAACTGACATTAAATGATTTCAAAATGATGGCTCCTTGACCATTTCCCTTTCCATATTTGACAACAATCTTCCACAAGTCCGTAGTAGTTAAAACATGAGCGGTACAAAACGTAGCAGCTCTGATTTCCACGTAAGCTCGTACACTGGCCGCTACAGGGCTGCCGGCACAAGGAGATAGGATGGTGCCGCGTATCAATCGTAATATTGCTGTACTGTCATCTTCAGCTGTTAGCATCTGAAACGCAATATCTATATGTAACAATGAGCCAAACATAATTTTCAAACTTACTTATTGCTTACTTAGTGCCTAGTCATTTCCACGTGCCTAACAACTTCTTAAAAACTGGTTGAAATATGTTGTCAAATGCTAACAAAATGCAATATAGACTCGACGAATATTTCGGTGGTATGTTTTAAACTCATAAGGAGTTCAATATTAAGATTATTTTCCAAATTAAGCCTTTAAATATTCAAGCATAATTGTAAAATAATATGTTTTCAGGCTAATACAAAACGCATTTATCTAATAACCAATATGATAATAACCAATTAAGATATTAACAAAAACAATAAAAAATATCTAACTTCTACGTCTCCGTAAGTGATGTAAATAGTTGCGGATTTTTTAAGATTCTTCTTTATAATCGCGTCTCCTGGTATGTAATGTATCGTCTTCATCTTCTTGGACAGTTCTGACAGGAACTGATTGGACAATTCCCGTAGAATTCGAGACTAATCAATAAATAGAACAAAGGTGTTATTGATAAACTTTTGAAATAACATTGTCGATATACTCGTACCTAAAATTGAAACTGTAAATCAGTTTCAATATAGGGTTTTAATTATTCAGTTACAAATAGGGATAAAAAATTCCAATCCGAAATATGGAATAACTTTTATTACCAGATAAATATACATATATATCTTATTTTATATTTCTTATTTTTGTCGTAGTTTAACTATTGTAATTACTTTAAAAACACTACATGTTATTGCTATAAATTATAAAGGCATTTGCGTTATATATGTAGCTTATACAAACCTAATGTTGGAATCTCAGGCATAATAGGGCAATTTTTATTGTTTAAGCAGAATGGATGAAAAAAGAGTGCAAAGAAATATTATTATGAGTACCAAGAAAAAGAAATAGAGCAAAAGATATGAGGTAGTTGAGAATTCGGAGATGAATGCTAGTAGCTCGAAAAAAATTTTGCTAGGACTTTGGAAGAACTTCAGGAAGGTTTATGCCTAAGAGTAATATAATAGTATAATTGTTTTAATATAATCATGTGATTATTTGCAGTAGAAATAACGGTTATTTTTTTTTTCAAACTATAAGTAAAGCACACTGTTAATAAACAAAGTCAATGTGGTCTACATAATACCTACTTTCTGGGTAGCTTTAAAGTATATTTCAGCATAAATGGTAGTGGTGAAGGATGGCGGGAACAGAGGTAAAAGTTGTGTGACAGACACCGCCCTTTGCTTATGCCAATACATCTTATAGAACTTCTCCACTTTGTCCCGCAGGCTTGGAGGTATGTTCGATACTTGCTGCGAAATGTTATTAACTTTTTTGTTAAAATAATTACGAAAAAAACAACTTAGCTTCTGGAAGAATAGAATTAGTTATTAAGTTAAAACAAAAAAAAAAAAAATCTGAACAATTATTCAAACTTATAGTGATTGCTGTTAACCTCCCTTGAGAAATCAACAGATTTTAGCAAATTTACTAGATTGTCTCAACCAATCTGTAGAAATTTTTAGACAATTTCAACAATATACAAAGGTATAATATATAGAAAAAAAGGATAATTAATGTATTCTATAAGTTCTATAACAAATATAATGTCACACGTACGTATGATATTTTTATAATAATATAATAATAGGTCGGGAAAAAGTCATTTCGTATTTTGTATGTATAAAATTGAAGAAAAATATATTTGACTGTACGGTTTGTATCTATGGTTTTAATATTAATAAATATAGGACATTAAGAAAATACCATAGATCAGCCGTTATGTAAAGAATATTATGAATAAATAATAAAAAATTACCATATCTTTCATAATCAAGCGATATCTAGTCCGGAAAGTCTCCTCTGGTCTCAAATATATGCTGATGACGAGAGACAGTGAGGCTACAGCAGCACCAGTCACCACCAGACAGCCACTCATCATGATCAAGAGACACGCAATGCGTTCTAGATCATTGTCCAGAACGAATGTAGGACTAAATTATAAAATTTAAGTAGGTACGTATCGATATATAATATAAATTTAAGTGCAATATAAAATATACATATACACAAATTAAGGGATAAAATTTTTTTTTTGTTCACGTATTGCAGGAAATTATTTTGAATAAGCCACTGAATAGATCAAATAGGAAATTTATACAGCTTTAATTTTTTTTTAATGTAAGCTTCAATACGACCATTTCTCACTGAGTTATCGGACTTTGAAATATTAAATTTGAAACTGTAATTTGACTTGAGACTGAAACCTTCTAAAAGACCAATAAAATCTGTAATTTAATTTTTACTGGTATGTAATATAGATTACCCTATCGGTATAAACATTTTGTTGATTATGTAGAAAGCCCTGAAGAACACAAAGAGATTATGTTCAGAATTTTTGCGCTCTCTCAGGCCATCTTGCATTTTTAACATTGTTCGTTCCATTTCTTTCGTTTGCTCACTTTCCTAGAAATTTTTGATTGTAAAAATGAAATCATAAAGCAGCTTACAAGATTAAATTGACAAAATCACTTGTTTCATGGTAGTAGGTACAAAGGTTAATCTTTAATAATACCAAAAAAATATATTAAAATGTCATGTCAAAAACTGCGAAATCATTCTGTCGCGAGAGCACGCTGTAGTTTCCCAGGTTGGCCAGAGATTTGACAAATAAAAATGCAGTTTAATAATTTTACTTATTATTGTGTAGCTTTTTTCTCTTTAATAAAGGTGTAAGTCTAATTTACAATATTAACAGGACTCTGTTAATAGCAATTCTTCAACACTCTTAATTTATCGAGGGTGTGGAAAAAGTATTCCAGTTTGGACTTACTTCATCTATTCCTCTCTCCCTATGTCCATGCTATCAGTAAAGGTTTTCTGTGTAAGTTTTCACGATATGAATTTAAGCATATACTTACATCATCTAAGTGTAACCATATCAGTACCCAAGTGAGACGAAAGGCAAAGACGATATAACAGTATTTTAGTGTTGTTCCGAGCACGCTACCGTGGAGATTATTATCGTTCACCGACCCTGAGTTGTGAAATACATCATATATACTTTTAACACTATATCGATTGCTTTTGATAATATAATATTTATAATGATTACTATATAAAAATTATTTATCCAATGATTCCTGAATGACAACCGAAAAGAGCGTGTCTGAATAGATGCCCCACTGTCGCTTAAAGTATTAAATTTATATAAAAATCTCTTACTTGATTGAATAAAAACATTATCAACATGTAAAATTCAAAAGTAATTTATTAAGACCATAAATCGGTATCGTGAAGCGTTGTATATTAGTCTTTAGCTTCTTAATGGAAGAGGTATTGCTAAATAGTGTGACATTTACAGACTATTGCAGAATATTACTAACAAAGGATTTTAAACGCAAGTCACGTGAATTCCTGTGATATTTGCAATAAGTTGAGCATACAACAAGATTTAAGTATTGTATCTAATTAACTATTACGAAGCAATTTCACTGACGCAAATAATTTTTGTACTGTATACTGTATCAGCCTGTAAGCCACCCACTGCTGAGCGAAGGTCTCTTCTCCATATAGAAGGGTTGGAGCTTAATCCACCACGCTGCTCCACTGCGAGTGTAACGAACGTGAGTAACGATCGTTATCAGGTGTCTATGGTAACAACCGGAACTAACGGTTTTACGTGCTCTCCGAGGCCGGTGGAGAGACCCACAAGGACATTCACCCAGATCAGAAACAAATATTTGTACAAATACAAATATAGGTTCGGAGCGGAAATCGAACCCGCGACCGCCGGCGCGCTATTTGAGGCGACTTCTCGCGACAATACACCAGAACAGTCGTAAATAATTTTTTAATAGAGTTTAAAACTTACATAGATATTGAAAGGGTCGATGCAATCTTATAAAATAACAAATCAACTTTATCTTCGATAAATTTTGTTGATTTTGAGTGTAATGGGAGAAAGATAGGACATCAATTACGAAACCGGCTGAAAGGAAATGTAGCCAGGAAACTATATTAGAAAATAACTTACTTTATTTCTAGACAAATCTAAAGAAAAAATCACGAAGAAAAATTATATTGATACCCTACAGTTACATATTAAAAGATTTAAACAAAACGCCGAAGCGCTTAAAAGGAACTTAACTTTAAACGTTTTATTCATATTTACTCAGAAAGCTGTTAAAATTACCAGTAACTAATTGATATCAATGATCATAATATTTTCAAAACGATTTACTAACATATCGTCCACCAGTTTATACCATCTGCTTCTGAATTAACTATAAGACTGTACGCCAGGATAACTACATGAGCTGCGTATATAATATTGTAGATAATATCGAATATATCTATCACAATCCATCCAACGTTCACCGAAGCAGTGACAATAGACACCAATACAAAAGAACATATCAAAGAATTCCATAAAGAGTTCTCAGGGAGAGTGATAATGTTTTTGTTCATGGTCGTGAACGACCAATGCGCTTGGTATTCGTCCTGTAATATAATAATAATATCTTTATTCATGAAATATGATTACAATATAAGTTACATTCAGTTTTCAATAAGTTATCGAAGATACTTGTTGTGGGATTGGGAATGACTCGCAACTTCCCAAGTTCTTTAACTAAGATTTAATACTATTTTTTTTTTAGCTTCAATATAACGCAACAGTAATATGGCCGATGTACGAGTACTATTAATCTAAATCTATGTATATAAGTAATACATAATATTGGTAAAACTAAACTGAAGCCAATTAAGTAGAGCTTATGTTCGATTGGCTCGACTGCTAAAATTCCAAGACCATTGTGTTTGATGGAATAAGTGAGAGCCGAAAACCTATTTCTGATTCCTTCTACTATCCCTATATAACTTTTTCAATCAATAGTTTGAGGCTTTTATCGTGCTGCAAATGTTTATGTGCAGCGGTGATCACTTATCATCGTAGCTTAAAAAATCTACGGATTTTTTTTATTTAAAAAATTGGTAATCCAATTTCCGATAGAAATTGAATATTTATCTTTTTAATTTACTACATCATCACATCAGTCATTGGATATCCCCTGCTTAGCGTAGGCTTCTCCTATCGACCTCCAGAGTAACCGGTTCGCAGCATCCTCCATCTAACGACTTACTCACTTAGTAAAATACAAATAAAATAAAAGAAACAATTCACAAACTTAATTTTTCTAAAATGGTGTGAATACTATTATATTAGTTTTACCTTTAGGAACAATCAAATAAAAGCCTATATGGTATAATATTCTAAGGCCATTCCACCAAAATACTCGTTGTACATTTACAGCCAAAAACATTTGCAATTCTCTGTGACATTCAAATAAAACATGGGCACCAAGTAAAAAATTCATTATGAATGTATGATGTTCGCGGGAATTTTAATTACCTCTTGATATTCAGTGAGCTGCAACTCTACATCTCTCGACGAAGACTGAGAAGATCTTTTACTGGATGTAGCCATTTTAAAACTTTTAATAATTCTTCAAACCAACACCATTCTTTGCCTACGCATTTATTAACAATTTCTTGACATGCATAGAAATCGCAAACCATTAGAACGTCAAATACGTATCAATGATTATATTCTTTTTTGCAAGCTATTACTTATGCATGAAAACTTTTTTTTAATTTGTATAATATTTAAGAAGTGTCACTACCACTATTACGACATATTTATAAAACAGTGCTCCGCCGCGTCTGTTCTATCTGTCTGTTCGCGATAAAATAAAAAACCACTGCACAGGTTTTCATGCGGTTTCCACCAATAGATAGAGTGATTCATGAGGAAGGTTTAGGTACATGTATATACCTTGGGCGAAGCTGGGGCGGGCTGCTAGTAAATAATATTTAATACTAAAACTGACCTTTTTTCGTTATATTTATCTTACTCGACTATTTTTCACGGTGAAATAAGTTGTTTTTTATAAAAAGATTTATTATAGGTAGTTATGATGGCATATAAATATATGTATATATAATTATTTGTTGTAATTTTCTGTTCGTAGGATAAATCTTTGATGATTCGTGCGATTCCTGCGATAAGATCCTCGACTCGGATTTGAGGAAGATGCGGAATCACTTGTGCATGTGCAGCATTACACCCTGCTTCAGCTTATTTACCTATCTACTATATGCAATATGGAATAAATCTAATATAAATCTCAATAATAATAAATGTAATAGAAAAAAATAAAAAATAGACTTCCACCATTTAATCTTTTATTTCTATTAACAATTATCACATTATATAGCTATAAAAATATTATTATAAAAACCTTTACATATTATATATGGCTAGTGAAATCCCCGTTTAAAAAACGTAAATACGTTTTACCGCCCACATTTGTTGAGTATTTTCAAATAGTATATAGTCAAAAGATTCCAAATTATAAAATAGAATAATCATTGCCATTGTAAAAAAAAAATTAATATTGTTATTATGACAGATACAGTGTGGCCATCGCTTTAATGATTAGTTTATTATTGTTTAGTAACTATGCTATTACTAATATGTTTAATAAATTTTCTGCTAATTATAATAAAGTTACTTGCATTACACTGACACAATAGACGACTGTCAACAAAAACAAAACTTGCGATCGCAATCTGTCAACTTTTTAGCGATAACGAAATAATTTAACAATGAACCTCCATGACATTTTGTTGCATTTATATTGCATTTTTTTGTTTCATTAATGAACCACATTATAAATGTATTCTGCATAGAAATATTTTATTTCAAATATCTGTGGTATTCTGCGTATTGTTAAATTCATTAAATTAATCACTCAATAAATTATTCAAAATTATGAAATTGTTAAAATGTTTTTTTGCTTCTTTTTTTCTAATACTTATACTAAAAAGGTAATAAAAATTGACGAGGATAAAAATTTGTACTATATGTAATTATCTAATCATTATTGTATCTTAGTTCTAACTTTTTGCATGTATTCTCCTCTAAATTCACGGTTCATTTGAGCGCCAATTTTTATTCTTATCCATTCAGGTGCTAGTTTTATGAAGAAGTACTGAAAAGAAAAAGATATATTCAATTACATATACAAATCTGCCGAAGTCTTATCTAAATTAAAATAACAAAGCTACATAGTTTTCATGTTTGTTTATTTGCCTTTTTCTATCAGCCAGATTTGTTTTTTTTTTTTTTTGAAAGTCTGGTGCTTTAGGTTGCTGTAAAAAAATAAGCTTTAAAACATTACACTACGAATCAAGAGCTGAACGGCTATCAAAAATATCAGCCATTTAAAAAAATACGGACAGAACATTAAAACGTGCGGAGTCTTTTTTATATATATAATCTATGTATTTTAAAGAATTTTTTTAAATTAAAGTCACCTGAATTCCATGCAACCAGTAACCGGTGGTGGTCTGCACTCTCCCGAGCGTGGAGACGGCGTGCTTGGTGTACGTGGTCGCGTCGGGCACGAGCAGGTTACCGTCTAGAAGCTTCTGCGAGAAGGTATTCATCTTTGTGGACACGAAGAGGGGGGAGAGGTGCTGGATGTGGATGCCCTTCGATCCGTATTCCTCACGTATAGCGAACGTGAAGTTTCGGACGTAAACCTGTCGGATGTTTATATATCAAAATTAGTTTTTTTTTTAGTAAAGTTAGTTGGTCTACAAAATGAATTATAGTTGTGTTAGTTAAGCGAGTTGACTACGAAATAAAACTTTTCTTTTAATAAAGTAAGTTTGGAAATAAAAATATAATGCTTTTACGTTCAGTTAGGTTAGTTTAAATATTAAACATTTTTATTTATTTATTTAAGTATATAATATTTTTGAAGTTTTAGCGGAAAAGCCCAATACGGAAAACGGATATTAGGTATTTACAACGCATATCAATCTATAGGTATAATACAATATTAATCGTATTTATAGATATTGTGTGAGTGTCGAAGCATCCAAAAATGTAAAAGCTAAACTAACTTATGTGCGGATTTTAACAAAGTGTGGAAATTTTACCTATTCAAGTTTTGTAAACTATTTGCCATAAACTTCACTGCTACAAAATCCACGTAAAATATTCCTAATCTTTAAATAATTCTTATGGGTTTTTATAACAATAAAATAAAAGAAACTTCAGGTCACCTTGGTAGCAGCATACACAGCCATGAGAGGCAGAGGCTGCAGCTCAGAACCAGAGGATACATTAATGATGGCTCCTTGTCCTCTCGCCACCATGCCGGGCAGCACCATGCGCGTCATAGAGGTCACCGCTACCACGTTCACATTAATGATCTCCCAGGCCTTAGCTGTTGGTAGCTCGCATAACGGCATCGGGTACTCGTATTGGGTACCAACATTATTCACTGTAAAGTTAATTGAATAATTGAAATTAATTTAACAGCCTTTAAACGTCAGAATGATTGACAAAGGCGTTTTCCCCATATATTTGGAAGAAGAATGGTTAGCGCTTGATTGACCACGTTGCTGCACTGCCGGTTGGTGAAAATTTTCCCTACCATGAGTGAAGATGGTATTTAGGCGTCTTTGATAACCATCGTCAGCGACGGCTTGTTGTGCTCTACGAGGCACAGTAAGGAGACGTATACCCGAGAAAAAATGATCAGGCCTAATCATGCATGAAAACTGACCGAGCCTGAAAAGACCTGCTCATACATGAACAGGCCTGATCCCGGCAATTTTTCATGCCTGATTATTTTTTCCCGGGCAGACCAGAAACAAATATTGTATAAATGCACATATCTGCCCCGATAGGGAATTGAACCCGAGACCATCAGTGTTTAGTCTACTTACACAGCTACACCAGAGTTATTGTCAGGATTGAATAATTGTCCTAAATTCGTTTTTTTAGTTTAAAAAAATAAACTTTATTTTTTTTTATAATTAAAAATATAATACCATAATTTGAATGTTACGTACGATATTGAATAAAAAAATGGTTTTCCAATCATTTTAAAATTATTATAGCAAATTTTTATTTGAAAGTTTCAATTTAATTGAACAAAATAATATTTTTATACACGTAAAACGGGATAATAAACATGTTTGTGCCGACCTGACCAACCGTCACAAATGCGACTGCGTGACAGTTGCGCTTGCAACAGTCAACAGATGTCGTTAACATACATTGTAAATATACTATTTTAAGTCTTCATAATGGTAACATTGAGTGTAAGAAGTTATAATATTTTCATACTTATAATTGGTTATAAAATTATACCTACACAGAACCCAATCATATAAAAGACTAGCTTCCGCCCGCGGCTTAACCCGCGTGGTTGTATTGACAAAAAGTAGTCTATGGCCCTGCCCAAGCTACACACTATCCGTATCAAATTCCTGTAACAGCTCGGTAGCAAGGATTCTCATACAAAAAACGTTCCTCCACGCTCGCAGAGTGAACAGTAACAAATTCTTCCAGTCGTCACTTACGCGTTTTCGCGTGATAATTTTTAGACTACGCTATATTAACCCTGCTAATATAGTCCAGTAAGCAGGTATTTTTGCCCTACAAAAGGTGGCGTAGAAAACGTTTTAATTTGTATTGCTTAAGTATAGGCTCCTCATGAAAAATGTAAGTTTTCGACCTTGAGGGGTCACAGCGTTAGCCGCCATCTTGAATTGAAGGGGCCATAATTTGGTTTTTTTTATATACTGCTTCAACAGTTGACTTCAGAACAAATATGTCTACGAGAAGTATAAAGACAATAAAATTTCAATTATTTTTTGTATATAAATTTTTTCTGTACGTCGTATAGAAAAAAAGTTACAAGAGGGAAAAAATCGTATATTTACAAAAAATCATCTATATTGATAAAAACAACATAATTAATTTTGTTAAATTCTAGATTAATTTTTTTTTGAAGTTACTGCACTGCTTTTTTTTATAAAATATAACTACTTAAGTAGCTATATATTATAGAAAAAGTCGTGAAGTAACTTCAAGAAAAATGTAAACCTAGAATTTAACAATTTTAATTAAAGTCTCTAAAGCGTTCATTTGACCGCTCTGGTACGTTTAGTGTTAATATTGAAGTTTTTAAACTAATTATTTTTAAACCGTTTTGAGGTTCCAGGTAGGTTAACATCGATAGCTTCATTATCTGCGCTGGCATTTTCTGTCTCCTTGCTTTGCAAAATTTCGTCATTATATTCCCCGGTCTCTATCTCAATTTCTGATGCGTTATCGCATGCCTGACTACTACAGAATCCACACACAAGAGAACATTTCAATCCAGCTTTTCTGCAGCTACATGCTCTACTGCATGCTTTTTTACAGTTGCAAGATAGTATATTTATAAGTGCCTCGGGCTCCGCTTTATTAGTTGTCGTTACAGGAATAAGTCCAGTATTGATGTCATATTTCCAGCCCCATTCTTCTGGATTTTTTTCAAGTCCGTACCATATTTGGACTTGGTGGTATGCCCTAAAAGCATGATATGATGCAGCGTCTTTTGTTGGTGGCAAAGAAGCAAGATTAAATTTACTTTTTACCGACGATTTTATGAATCGTTGATATCGGATTTCTTCTAAGGAATCCTTTTCCATATCGCCACCAGACAAAGTAACCAGAAAGCATTCTCCGGCATCTGTAATTGCTTCTGGTTGAGCAGATTCATTTTTGAAAATGCTAATAATTTCATTAAGTTGTCTGTTCTTCTCGCCAAGAGAAATAAATTTGATTTTCCCTTGATTGAATAGAGACGATGTGGTATCGCAGCCACTAAACGCATGAAGAAAGAGGATGTTGGTTGTAGCTTATTTGTATTTAAAACTATTGGCGGAATAAAGTCTTTCAGCCGTTTTGCCTTTACCTGGTTTTCGCATGAATATATTGCTTTGAGGTGGAGACAGCGCGGTCAGCAAAACCACAAGATCCACGTCTTCAGCAGAACGGCAACATCTCACTTTCCAGCGTGATATTAGCGAGGTCAAATTGGACTTGTATTTATTTATTTTGTTGAAAATTAAATTTTTAACCGCTTGTAACTTTTTTTCTATACCTACGACGTACAGAAAAAATTTATATACAAAAAATAATTGAAATTTTATTGTCTTTATACTTCTCGTAGACATATTTGTTCTGAAGTCAACTGTTGAAGCAGTATATAAAAAAAACCAAATTATGGCCCCTTCAATTCAAGATGGCGGCTAACGCTGTGACCCCTCAAGGTCGAAAACTTACATTTTTCATGAGGAGCCTATACTTAAGCAATACAAATTAAAACATTTTCTACGCCACCTTTTGTAAGGCAAAGCCTCTTTTTTGTCCCCACTCATTGGAGTAATAATTATTATGTTTATTAAAATATTATTAATTGTTCCATTTCCGCGCATGTTGAATGTATGACGTGCGCATGCGCTCCTATCAAAGTGAAGAAAATCTTCAATTAGAAGAGGGCCGTGAAAATACTCCATATTGTAAATAAATGTTATTACAATCTTATCGATTTTTTTACTACAGAGATTAGAAAGAAATATCTAATTAAATTGTAAAATTAAAATCTGTTAGAAAAATTTATATATAGTTGCATTTAAGTTCATTCATTGTTTAATTCGTTCAATGACAATTTCCAACTTTATTACTATTCTATATTTGTACACCTAAGAAGTAGAATAAGCGTGTCAACATGTATTCCTAAAACCTACTGTAAAATTATTCGTCTATTAAAGTATTGTTAACCCCCGACGCAAAAAGAGAGTTAAATTTGATTTGATCCAACTAATATAAACGGAGCTGTAATAATTCAAATTAATGTACTTAAAATTGTTATCAATGAGCTATATAACTTTGTGACCGTACCTAAAATTCCCAAGGGAATGTCCTTCAGCTGTTCTTCGATATACGGGTACACTTCAGTCCCTTTGCTGAAATCGGCTACTATTGTCCTCGTCTTCACGCTGTACAATTTTTCTGAAAAATTAATATGTAATGAACAACCGTAATATACGCAAATCCAAATACACACGTATGTTTCGTTTGCACACTTACTCTTGCACCTTTAAACGCACATACACAACCACTACACAACTAATAAGTAATAGAACTATTTTTTTTCCTTTAATATAAAAGCACAAAAAAAATGTATACAAAACAATACAAAAAAAATACAGAAATGATTTTAAAACTAATCAAAAATCTAGTTTTAGCCTTTGCCCTGATGACGGCTTCCATATGATCGCTCATGGATCTTACCAATTTTAAAATTTCTTCTTGAGGAATAGTGTCCCATTCCTCAATAACGGCATCTTTGAGTTCCTAGAGAGTCGTAGGATTGCCCTCGAGCACCTGGAGCACGGGAGACGCAAACAAGGTCGGTTTTGCCGTCGGCCGGCATGCCGCTTAAGAACATACAAGAACCTTGGACGAAACGATCACCCTGCATTCTGTAAGCTCTTTTGCGTCTGTCGTTGCAGAAAAGGTACACTCTCGTCTCATCTGAGAAGAGAACAGCTTTCCGTTGTTCAAGGGTCCAATTGACGTGTTCGCGAGCGAATTGCAAGCGGGCTGGCTGATACTCTGCGGTCAATTTTGAACCCGTAACAGCTCTACACGCCGCTATTTTTCTCTCCCTCAATCTTCGTCTAACCGTAGACACACTCAAGGTTCTTTAGCTGTCGGGAACTGCTTTTGCATCTCAGAAGCGTTTAAGAACCGATTTCTCAAAGACGTCGATACAATGAATTGGTCGTCTCTCTCCGAGGTGCAGCGACGTCTACCAGACCCATGACTCCGGTCATAGCCACCGGCCTTCAGGAAACGCTGGTACTCTCTTCGAACCGAAAAACGGCTCAACTTAAGTTGCCGAGCGACATCACACTGCCGCATGCCTGATTGCAGTGGTGCAATTACTTGGGCGGCTTCACCAACAGTGGTATCCATCTTAAAGGATATTAGCTTCTAGTGTGTCCACATCAACGGTTAGATAGTGAATGATCCCGATTGAACCTATATTCATATATACCAACAAAAGATAGCCCAACTAGCGGCTGTTTTAAGGAGCAAAATTGGAATTGTTTTGTATACTTCTTTTTTTGCGCTCTTCCAGTAAAAGAAAAATAATTAAGTGAATTGTTTTGTGATTTCCATTTTATTTCCTTTCAAATAATGTAATCCAACATTACCCTCATTATTTATGCCAAATATGGTTTAAAATTGTTTGAAGTAGATTTTTTAGAGGTGCGATTTTTTTACGCCGAGTGTTACATCATGATTAGACCGTTGACCAAATTAAATAAAAGAAAAAGTGAATTGTAACACAAGTTCATCATTTGTAATTTTCTAATGTCACTCAATCAAATTAAATGAAAGAAAAAGTGAATTGTAACACAAGTTCATCATTTGTAATTTTCTAATGTCACTCAATGTTGAGTTTACAACAACAGAAATTGTACTAGGTAGGTACTTAAGTTTTATATAATGTTCAATGGAAATTTATTTGTGGTTTCAATAAATACCTATATATTAAAATTAAACAAACAAATCATCGTAAAAAATACATAAAACGAAACTGTTATTGCTTAAGAATAATATTATTGCGGTGAATTAAGTAAATCCAATTTAGTAGCAATTTTTATTGTTAGTTTGCTAGGAACTGATAATATTAATAATAACCTCTACCTACAATGACAGTAGTTTAAAAAAAAACAATATTAAGTAACAAATCGATAATGATATTTATATGAATACATGAAATATTGAACTTAACTGAACTCAATCAGCCTGTAAACGTCCCACTACTGGACAAAGGCCTCTTCTCCATATAGGAAAAGGGTTGGAACTTAATCCACCACGCTGCTCCACTGCGGATGAGATCCCTAACATTAGTAACGATCGCTATCAGGTGTCTATGATAACAACCGGGACCGACGGCTTAACGTGCTCTCCGAGGCACGGTGGAGAGATCCACAGGACATACACCCAGATGAGAAACAATTCTTTGTAAAAATAAAAAAATCTACTCCGAGCGGGATTCGAACCTTCGACCGTTGGGTGAAGGCGACTAGTCGCTCCACTACATCAGGACACAGGACATATTCACAAAGATATGTGGATGTCGAATTAAATATGTGCTCGTAAAATTAAAATTGAGACGTAAAGTAATTCTTATAATAACGCTATACCTATTTCTTCAGCAACACTCTTCAATTTGTCAGGGTTCCTGCTGATGAGGACGACGTTGATCCCTCTCTGAGCGAGCTCTAAAGCGTATTGCTTGCCGATTCCGTCTGTGCTGCCAGTTATAGCTGTAAGCAACATGTTAGATATAAATAAACATATATAATTGAGCTATAAATGGTTAAAAAACGATCTTAAATGAAATTAATTAACAAGCAAGAAAAATACATTAAACATCTTTTTTTTTTTACTTATTCGAGAAACATAGATTATTTTACTTAAAGAATAATAATTTTAAATTATACATAAACCAATCAAGTTTCCACATTTTACTAACACATTAGGCACACCAATTTATAATAACTAAATTTAATAAAATTATTTTTAAAAAAATACATCAAAAATTAAATTAAATTTGAATGAAACGCGTGAACCATTGTGCCACTCGTACTATAAATGACGATTTTAATCTAAATTTTCATTCCTGTATCAGAAACAGAATTAAAAAAAATTGCAAAAGTTTTTGTGTCCACCGAAGCGACAAAGACACAAAATAAAGATAAATAAATAAAAAATTCAACCTACAAAATTGACCTACTTAGTTACGATTTTATAATTTAATAATATATATGCAATATAAATAAATAATATATATGCAAATGATATTTTTTGTCGATATCTTGTGAAAAATATAATGAATAAATAAATAAAAGTACATATTATGTAAACTTTACAATAATGATATTTTTATTATTATATATAGGTATTTTTAATATTTATATTATATTTGGTTTTTTTTGTGATTAAATCAGAGATAGAGACAGAATGATTATTATTTTTCAATTCAATGGAAACTTTTGTTCAGTAGTGAAATCAACCAATAGCTCCATCCAAATCCACCAATAGTTAGGTCAAATATTTTTATTTATATTTTCATATCTATAAATTGACTAATATAATAAAGAAGGAAAATTTTGTTTGATTGATAAACTCTGAAATAATAAAAAAAATTTTAATAAATGATTCACCATTAAAAAGTTACATTAACAATAAATAACATAAGCTGTAAAATATCGAATTTTGACTCACAATCACAAAATAGCATAAATATCAACCCGGATATAGACGCGATGATTTCTAGCGTGTAATGAACTCATCAAACCTGTACGAGTATTTATTCCACTGCGAATACATATTGACTTAAGTAGTTAAGAAGTAAAAAACAGAGCAGAGTTAAAACTATTTATACACTGGTATTTGTTTAAGCTTTAAGTACAAAACGTCTAGAAAACGCTTGTTTTACTTACAAGGTGCGCGGAAAACGCAAATATTGATCAATATTTATGATTATTTACTCTCTAAACATGAATCAGTGGAATATTCATTAAATACGTTAGTGAAATTGTATTCACTACATATCAGTGAATTTCAATAACATGTCAGTGAATGCTCACACACACACAATACACGATATAAATATTCAATGACCAAATCAGTGGACTCAGATATCACATTTAATAGTCACTAAATCTGCGTGGTACGATTCTCACATTGATAAAAAGTAAATAGTCATTTAAAATTAGTGAAATTCCACTGATAGGTATATGTTTAAAGAATATAAATAGTTTTACACACACATTGTTGTGATTGTACTATTGTAACAAAAATAACAAGGTTTTAGGATTTCGCAATTTAAATATATGTAAGTATGAATTCCTTTTGTGTAATCGAGGTCTCTGGAACAAATGGATCTTAAAAGATTAATTATAATTCTTGCTAAGAGTACTGATTAGTAAAGTAACCCGAGTTGAAATTTAAAGCCGACATAGCTCCCTCAAGTCGATATAGAACCGATTTAGAGCCCAGTAGTCCGAAATAGAGCCGATTTAGAGTCCAGTAGTCCGACTTAGCGCCAATATATTCCATTTATGTCCGATTTAAGTCGTAAAGTGGAAGAAACGGACATTTATGCCATTTTGGGATGCTAAGTCGGACCTAAGTGAACATGGGTTAGGACCGACTTTGAGCCCAGAGGTCCGACATAAGTCCTACCGTAGGCGGCGCTAAATTGGCTCTACATTTCGACTCAGGAATTTGCTAAAAAATCATCTCGGACACGAGGGTGAAAGAGAATCGTGCGAAAACTAACTAAACTAAACTAACTATTAAATTAAACTTAACTATTTGGTCAACAGGTAGAAGCACAATGCATACAATTTGACTGACCCGTTGGCGCAGTTTGCAGTGACCCTGTTTTCTGCTCAAAGGGTTGTGGGTTCGATTCCCGCCCCGAGTCTGGGTGTAATATATGTATTATTTATATGTATATTTATTTTTTTAAAAAAAGTATATCAGTCGGCTGTTACCTAAAACACAAACATTAAGTTGCCTACCTTAGGAACAGACGACCGTGTGTGTTTGTTATACATATTTATATTTATATTATATTTATTTAATCAAGTCATTATAAAATGTATCTACTTTTGAGGGCTCCGTATCCAACATTCCTTATAATTTGGCTACGTCTATCGGTCTGTGGCTTAGCTAAATATCTAGCCATTATTTTTTTGTACTAGAAATGTATAATTTAGCCTGAGTATTCATGTGAACTAGTTTGGATCTCTCTTGTTCACGTAAACAAACTAAAAATGAGACTTATTAAACGAAATAAAGAAAATTCTTTCCCTAGAGCGGCTCTATCTCTTCAATTAAAAGTCGCTTAGCATACGATGTTACGCAACAGATTTGATATGAATAATTTTAACCAAATATTATAGATTCTACGCGAGAAAAAATTTAAATGTCCTTAAAATGATGTAGCAATATTTTCGAAAGTAAACGACAATGAACTTTTAATGAAACATATAGATAATATTCATGTGTTTACTTTTACGATTATTAAATAAAATTGCAAAACACTTAAGATACTCTAAGTGTTTAAAAGTAAATAACATAATATATTTAATTTTAAAAAAAAATAAAGACCTAATTCTTGTATCGGGGTGTACTTTTATTAGAATTAATAGGACTCGAGGATTTTTTTTTACTGTATAAAAAAAAAATCGATTAAAAAAAACATATAAGAAAAAATATCATTATACCTTTTTGTTAATAAAATCCTTATATAATTACTGTCCAAGTCAGTAGCGTAGCTTTCGAAGAGCTAGCCAGAACAGTGCCCCGGGGCCAAGCTACGGCGGCCCCTCGGGTCCCCTAAGAAACGTTCGAAAAAGAAACCTCGAACGGCTCGAATTGACCACGCAAATTACTCCCATCTCCAGCACATAAATT
Source organism: Euphydryas editha (assembly GCA_036937285.1). Classification (NCBI taxonomy): domain Eukaryota; kingdom Metazoa; phylum Arthropoda; class Insecta; order Lepidoptera; family Nymphalidae; genus Euphydryas; species Euphydryas editha. The sequence continues at coordinate 2,011,451 of JAUPFZ010000006.1, forward strand.
TCACATATTGCAACCCAGCTTTACGCATGGGAACTCAGAGGATGGATATTCAAAAGTAATTTAAAAAGTGCAAGAATTGTGTTTTTTTTTTTGACATAGCAGTAACCGCTAAGATTTATTGGTGTCAAAATTTATTGGTGCATCAGAAACCACTCAAAAAAATAAATCCAACAAGATGGCCGAGTATGGTAAATACAATACTTCGTTTTTTTTTCTTTTTTTAATAATTATATAATCAAAGAATTTGAAAAAAATGATCAATTTCCAATTCGCGTTGCTTTTCGAATTCATGCACCGTATACTAAATGTCATCAAACTTGACAAAAACGCAATTGGGACAAAATTGGAAATTGTTAAAAATTACATCGACTCATTTGATTGCAAAGCCAATGAAACTGCAAGAAAATATAATATAGATAGGTACCCATTTTTAAGAAAAACGAAAGCGAAAATTTAAAAAACATTTTGATGAATTAGCTGCTGACTACCGATTTCAAAATAGGAAAGAAATATTTAAAACTACTATTTTTATCAAAAACACTTGACACACTTGTATTAACAGCTAAACTAAATACACTTTTTACTGGTATGAAATTAATGCAGTCTGCCAAATATTCAATTTTATAACATCAATATTTTTACTAGAAAGAAAAACTTTGGTGTTAGAAAATTTAATATATAATATGTAGCAACTTTATTACAAGAGTTCAACCAATTCTAAAGTATATATTCTGATATAATAGATCCCAATTTCTCAAGTTTCTTAATATTTACCATCTTGTTTTACCCGAATTGACCTAGATATGTGACTTACTAAACGGATTTTAATAATTATTTAACATTAAGAAAGCTACATCATTCAAAAGTAAAATGGACTATTTAACATAGTAACCAGTAATGTTTTTATAATGTCTGGGACCAGGGCCGGATTTAGGGGAGGGCAAACGGGGCAGCTGCCCCGGGCCCTACATAAGAGGCCCCCCACATCCACAAAAGAGGGACCCCACATCCACAAAAGAGGAACTTCCACAATAGAGCCGACCGAGTTGGAGCGGTCCGGAGTTGGGACGACCTTTTTTTTAGGAATACATATATCCCGATGGAATAAGAATCAGCGGTTCGGGAGTGGGACGGTCTTTTTTTTTAGGAATATGTCTACCCGGCAACGATAATATATTGGCGTGAGATCGCGACGACCTTTTTTTTTCGTCGTCATATTTTTGTGCAAGAAAGAAAAAAAAATCAATTTCAGATCAAGAGGCCTCCACTCCTCTGTTGCGCCGGGTCCCCACAACTTAAAATCCGGCCCGGTCTGGGACTTGAAATATAGTATAAATATGTCCCTTCGATGAATTCTGGGAAACGCCAAACGTTGATGAAACAACGTGTGTGAAAAAAAAATAATTGGTTAATGTATTTCGCATCATATATTAATGACTAAGCCCATAAGGCCTAAGGTCAAATGTTCAAACAGGTTAATCAACGTTGTTACCAATCGTTATAAAGGTACGATCGACTGGTAGCACGACCGTGACCCGCTCGGGAAAGAGATTATAGTTCGACGTGTAAGTTTGATAGTTTCGAAACTGATGAATATATTGAGACATCCGCTTGCGTGTGATTGCGTTTCGATATTTTGAATTAATTACTGTATTCTTGTTCTCATAATTCTTGGTTTTATTTATTAGGGATGGTACACAGCACATAAAAAATTTATAAAAGAAAAAATAAAGTAATACAATTATGAAGGCCAATTACGACCATCCATTAGTTTAAAATCAAATTAAGTACATAGAACAAACGTGCAAATAAAAAAAGGAAAAACAAAAAACAAACAATATGATAAAACCGAAAAAAACCTAACATATCATATTAAATTAATTAATAATATAAAAATATTAGTAAAAACTTTATACAAAATATCTGCAAATGCAAATCTCTAACGTACTCGTACTATAACTTATTTATGTAATTAGACAAAAGAGTATCTCTTGGTCTTAATAAAATAAGGCTTGATTACGATTGAGTTATATACTACACTTTTTTGAGTAAAGTCTTTATTAAGAAAAGTTGGTAATACGTAGCAGTTACATACAATGTATATAAATTCTAGATATTTTATCTTTCATATAATATTGCATATTGTAATACGCCTTTTTATGAAATCATTTTTAATGTAGGTTTTCAATTTCTATACCTAGTACTCGTAACAAATCTAGTACTTCTTGACTGAATTTATTTTTCTTTTTTTATATACTGGCTTATATCCGCAACTTATTTGTATGTTTTGCTCATTATACTAACAATGTATTTTATATGCATAGGAAAAACATAAAACAGATAGGAAGCAAAAATACAATGTTTACAAAATTTCGTTGTAAAAACACGTAGTGCTCATAAATAGTTGTTTTGCTAAAACTTTATTAAGTTTATATTAAATGAAGATATCGCAATATTGTTTTAACATATATATTAACATTTAATATTGTATTTATACATAAAATCTATTGCGAAATACATATACATAATGTTAATTTTATGTATTTTAAATGTGTTTTATTTGTATATATTTTCTATTTAATATGTAAATATAATAGTTATTTAGTTTACTGTATATTCAGGTAAGAGTAATCGACACTCTTTCTCATAACCATAGGTTGACTTGAAGAGATCTCTTTCAGAGATAAGTTCAGCCTTGCCATCAACCTTATACATATGAAGTATTTATGTATAATTTTTATTAAGTGCAAAAACGTATATATATAGTTTTCCCCGATACGCGCACATCGTCATAACTTTATCGTTTTATTTACGTACTCGTACGTACGTGTACGTGTGGGTACAACACCGTACTAAAGCCCTGCGGGAACCTTCACCCGGTCAGATACGTACGTATGCCTAGCACAATGAATGTCAATGCAATATGCTGTAACAAAAATTTTGTGACGCAACTATGAATACACCTATTTGCTCAAAAACCTAACACTCCGAAATGTTTCTCTAGATCCTCAACTATAAGCTCAACGACACATTACATAATTACGAAAATGGCGTATATGTGTGAAAATAGTGACATTACACCACGGTAATTTACCACAAGAGATGATCCTGTCAAAATAACAAATTTACCCTACACGAGCTGTATAAATTTTTGTTTATTGATTCATTATTCTGATTATGAACACTGCAGATCTGATTCTTTCAATGGACTGATATACATATAAATACACAATATACTAGTTTTCTTAAACATAATATTCTTAAGTTTAACCAACCTTGTTGATTTAATAAAATTTGAGCTAACTTGATCTCGCTTTTAAGGTAGGAACAACATTTTTATAAGTACTATATTTGATTATTAATACATGTTTTAACAACAGACAACTCCTCTTGGTGTTTGTAAGCACATCATCATCATTATCATATCAGCCATTGTCCACTGCTGAACGTAGGCCTCCCCCATCGACCTCCAGACGACGTTCGAAACAGCCTCCAACTCCAAAACAACATCCAACCGCTTCTGGCGACTCTCCTCAAGTAGTTCGTCCATCTGGCGGACGGCCGTCCGACGCTGTGCTTGCCGGTACAAGGTCTCCAATCTAGAACCTTTCGGCTCCATTTGCCTTCAGTTCTACGAGCTATATGCCTTGCCCACTGCCACGTCAATTTGCAAATTCGTTGGACTATGTCGAAAACCTTCGTTCGTGTAAGCACGTGTAACATATTATTTGACAAGTAAATTAATAAATTCTATCACCGATTATATACAACGAAAGCAATTGTAATAAATGCGATTCAAAGTGTTATTATGTGACATTACAACAGATGTGAGATGACAATCAATGTGTCATATCTAGGTTACTTTATGAAACATCAATTTAATGGACCATTTTATTGTTGCAACCATTATTATATTGTTGTAAACGTTAGAAAACTATAAAAAAGTATATAATCGTTTATTTGCAAAGAATTAAAAAATACGATACGATATGAAATTTCTCTTCTATTTAGAAATAAAAGATAGAATGGACCTCAAATCCTTCTAATATTATTAATACAAAAGTTTGGATGTATGTTCGCATCGATTGCAATAAAACTTGTTAGCGGGAAATCCAGAATAAAACATTGGCTACTTTCTATCCCGACTTTAAGGCGCGATCGAAAGTAACGCGGGTAAAAAAGCAAGGTGCAGCTTGTTTACAAAGAACTTAAAATTTCTAAGGTTTTTATATAAAGACAAAATTAGTTATATAACATTTTTTTTGCGTTGATTCTGGTGAAAACTTCGATCTAAACCAAAATACTTATATTAATTTCATATCCAAACTTGTAAAGAAAAACATATATACAGGTATAAGGAACACATCATAATTAACAAATATAAGAAAAACATCGTAAAGAAACTAAATTTGGTATGAAATTCTGAAACATTTTTCCATTCCAGCAATATGGAATCGCTGTGTGGTTAAATAAACTCCCATTCTTCTTAAAACTGTGTTTTATAAAAATAACCATATAATAAATACCATCCATAGATGGTTCAGATTAGCACTTGGTCCCGATTGGTGGCGCTGCAGTTGGTATATGTATATATATTTTTGAAGATTTCTCGAATTTACTAACACTATAATACTCATAAAACCACCGATTATAATTTGGATATGCATTTGTTATGTATTCATGACTTGGTCAAAAGCTTCGTTTATTATTTTTCATTCTAATAAAAATAAATAAACAGATTTTAAGTAATTAAGTATAATCTGTTCCACAGATACGTATAATCTGTTATATAAAAAAAATAATTATATTTCCTTGAATCCAAAACTACACAAAAAATGCAGTGAAGTCAAATTATTAACCTAAGATTAAGATCTTTTGTGGAAGAGGTTTATTTACGATTAATTTATGATATTTTTGTTAAACATACTAAACAGGTGTCCAACACGAGTCACTTCTAATAACATTTAAAAAAATGTAAATAGAAACCGCAATAGACAAACGATCAATAATAAAGTGAGTTACATTTAATAGAGCTAGGTACTTTAAAATTATACTATATTTACTATATATATTTAGTAGTTGCTTTAAAATTAACTAACAATAATAATAAACGCCATATACTCAACAACAAACAAACAACAACAAACGTCTCACACTCAACAGCCCCCAGTAGAATGTGAATCCCGTGTCGGGGGTCCGGAAACACACACAATACACAAGCACAAACGCCCAGACCACGACAAGCATCTGTATGGCCTATTCAAATATTTGTCATGTGCGGGGATCGAACCCGCGACCGTCAGCGCATCAGCCAGTTGCTGTGACCACTGCGCCAACGCGTCGCCATACTCTCAGTAGGATGAGAATCATGTGTCCGGGGGTTCCGAAAAGACACAACACAAACGCCCAGACCACAGTAAACTTATATAAACATATGGCTTATATAAACATTTTTCATTAGCAGGGATCGAAGACGCGACCGCTCGCGCAATAGTCAGTTGTTGACCACAGCGTCAACACGTGTCGTCGACATCAGTAATTAGTTACGGAAATTAGCAATTTTTTCACAGAATTCAAATGAGTTGCTATCAAATTAATTGATATAACATTTTATTTTGCAACTATTAATTGTTATAATTTAGAAAGCTTAACAATGAGAATTTATTGCTTAAATAATTTGTCAAGCATAATAAAATTAATAGGTAATAAAATTAATTTAATTTTTTATATTGCAGTATCACATCAATCATTACGATTTCGTAAACATGGCACATGCATGTGAATTTTGTAAAGAAGTAAGTTCTTTATTTGATTGATTTTGTCTGTGCATATGTTACGTAAAACCGAGTTTCTCAGAGACAACTCGCGCGAGTTTACCCGCCTTCTCAAAATTATTACTCCGACCTTAGGTCACTTTTACTTTTTAACTTCGGAACTGTAATAATATTATAATAACATTACTATATTTTACTATTCAATTTTTGTATATTATACATATATGAGATTGTAAATACTTTATCTATATTAAATTTAAAGAATTTATTTTATTCGAATTTTAATTTATTTTAATTTTGATTCGTATTTTATCGATTGTATCTAAATTTTTGTTGGTAACTTAACTACTATATCGATTCCTAAGAAAGACAGCTTTTTTTGTAATTCGGTTTAGACTAAAAACCGAATATTTTTTAATCACGTTATTGACAACCTCTTGAAACGAGTGTTTATATAATTATGTATAATTAATTTTCAAAGTTTCTAAACTAAATTACAAAACAAAAACTATATAACTGTGTTAAACTTTGCCATTATCTAGACTGTATGATGAGGTCGCTTGACCTATGTTCTTACCCAAGAGTTAGGTCGTTACATCTCGCAAGACGTGACGAAACAGCCGAAGCATCTTTAAAGACATTGTGTAACAGTACTGTCACATTTTTAGTAACCTGTGTTCACTATTGTCTTTTATATTTCGTTTCAATAGAATTGCTGTGATTCGTAAGTATTTTTATAAAAAATATTCTCGTTTTTTCTTTTTTTTTTTACTTTTTTACCTAAAAATATTTTTAAATATAATGATGTTTCAAATAGAAAGTTTAGCTTAATTTATTATGTTACTTATTTATTTCGTTTTCTAATACTTGGTGATCGGTTCTTACGCAATGAAATTGGTAAGAAAATTGAATAATTTTAAAAAAATAACGACAATTTAAACTTAATAGTGTTTAACAGTTCGCGCGTCTCGTTTTTTTCTTTTTTTTTAATTTATTGAGAGCTGGATTCGAATCCTTCGCTCTTGACAGTTCGTGCATCGCAAATGTTGCCACAATGCGTATTTCAGTTAAAATAGAATATTCTATAAATTTATATAGGGTCAGCTAGTTAATTCTTATTAGTCAGATTAATATCCTAATCCCAATCGTATCCCAATGAAATACTTGACGGAAATAACACATTTTTCTGTACCAGACGTCTTGACCAGTAACTGGTCGACATGTTTGGTGAACTGAGGACTGCTTCGAGTCTGAATGTATCTAACAAAAAAAAAATTGCTGCCTTTAATCAATGATCAATCACGATTAATACATTACTACCTAAAGGAATAAGGGGAAGTTTGAGAAATAAGCATGAGAAAATAGGTTTCAGCTTTTTTTCATTTATTTATTAATTCTTTAATGCACAAAACACATGATGTGTAGACTTTATGTATAAATCGTACAAAAGGCGGATTTTTAAGCAATCTCTAAAATAAATAATCTTTGAAATAAATTAGCCGTTTTAAATATTTTTGTATTCAAGTACAAAGCATATTATAATATCGTTATTGTTCCTCATTGTTATACATTTTCAATTCCTTACCAGGTTTTTAACTTGAATACTACCGATATTTGGCCTTTTAATAGATTACTTTGTGTTTTAAATAAAATATATACCAGATTATTTTTCAGTTACTCTACCCAAATAGTGCCAACGAGACCCTATAACTATGTCGTCCGTTCTTCCACCCATGTCAGTGTACTGTATTTTTCAGAGGGACGTTATAGATATGAAATTTCGGATTTTTATACGAATATGGATATAAATTATACCGGTTTCGGATATGGAAATATTTCGGATTATCTACTTGTTTCTAATACTTTCAGGATTCGGATACAGTTACGGATGGATTCAGTGCCGGATTAAGGTAACTTGATGCCCTAAGCAATCTTCCCCTGTGGGCCCCCCTATCCTTAAGTGAACTACAAAGAATTAATTGAAAAAAAATGTGAATACGTATCGTAGGTAGAATATGTATGTGTTGTTCCTTTTGCCCTTATCCCATGCTAGGTGGGGTCGACACAACATGATTTCACATATACATATGTTCTCCTAAAATTAGGCTATATTTCTAGACCGGCCGCCGACTTGACGTCAACTCACCTCAGGAACATTTTACACAGCCAACATATGTTTTCGTCACATTTGACCGTTGATGGGAATCGAACACACGACCCCCGGCAGGCTAACTACAAACTACGCCAACAGGCTCCCCATAATATGTACATAATAGTATATATATGAAGGACGAAAAATATATGTAGGTAGAGTAGGAATAGATTAATTCATCATCATCATCATCATCATCAATATCAACCATTGGATGTCCACTGCTGAACGTAGGCCTCACCTTCGCTATCACTTCCAGCGACTTTCCTCAAGTCGTCTGTCTATCCCGCGGACGGCCGTCCGACGCTGCGTTTGCCTGTACGTGGTCTCCACTTGAGAACCTTTCTGCTCCATCGGCCGTCACACATAATTCTACGAGCTATGTGCCCTGCCCACTGCCACTTCAGCTTGCAAATCCGTTGGTCTATGTCGGCAATCTTCGTTCGTCTGCGGATCTCATCAGTTCTGGTTCAATCTCGCAGAGAAATACCAAGCATAGCCCTCTCCATTGCACTACACAATTACACATTACACAAAAAAAAACTTCTCGACCTCCCTCAATATCTCAGCTCTGGTCAACGCTGTACCTCCATCCTCAGTTTTCAGCGTCGACAACCAGCTTTGACTAACAGATGAAACCCCTGAGAACCTGGAGCCCCGATTCCGCTCTATCGTATCTTTAATACGTTTTATATTAAAACACACGCATATCATGCCTCAGTGATTTCCAAATCTGTCTGTTGATCCGCTTATATGCTATAGAGTAATTAATTAATTATTATTAGAAACAAAAACATTTTTATTGCTTTATTAAATGCGAATTGCGATTTTTTCGGACATTAAATTCGTGTTAAATATTTTTCAGTCTAACATTTTAAGCATATTTGATTCGATATATTATATATTATATAAAAATCAATAGCTGTTCGTTAGTGTCACTAAAACTTGAGAAAGGCGGAACAGATTTATCTTATCTTGGTCTTGAAATGTTCGTGGAGGTCTAGGGAAGGTTTAAAAGGTGAGAAAAATTCGAATAATTACCGGGTTTTCCCGGTAATTATTCGAATATAAACTATATATATAAACATTTTCTAAATAAAATGTAGAGACTTGAAATTTGGTAGGGATATTCCTTTCGCCGAGTAGAGATCAGCTAAGAACGGGTTTTATGAAAATTTACCCCTAAGGGGGTGAAAAGGGGGGCAACCACCTACTTCAAATTTTGCATAAATATTCTTTAACAGAATTGATTGAAGACGTGTTTCCTATTTTATCAAAGTTCATCCCCTAACGGGGTTAAAAGGGGGTTGAAAGTTATTTGCTTCGAAGTTGATATCAATACTCCTTAGTGCTTTTGATTTAAATTACATTTTATATTGACACATGTTTGACAACTCAATCAGTCTATTATAAAATATTTTCCAGTATCGACGCAGGTGTAGGTGATAAAAAATATTAATTTATATTTTTTGAAATATCATTTAAATACCCGTGCGAAGCCGGGGCGGGCCGCTAGTGTATAATAAAGACAATGCATCTAATCTTTTTTGACCCATGGTCGTTCTTTTTTTCATTTTTTATAATTTTTAGTTTTGAAAAAGATCTTTCTGAGAATTTTGAAATTGCTTTATCTTTAGTGTGCTCGTTTTTTTTTCTCGGTCGTCTCTGGTGCCCCCCAAGACGGGATGCCCTAAGCAATTGCTTAAATAGCTTATAGGCTAATCCGGCACTGGATGGATTTTTACCTCAGATATCCGATAGTTTCGGGTACAATTACGGAATTTTAACAAATCGTGTATTACTGAGACTGTTTAAACAAAGTTATAAAGATATAAATATACGAGTATTTACCATATTTATTTATTTATTTACACTTTTTTGTACACCACAAATATATAAACAAAAGATAAGTTTATGACAATTACAAAATGTGAAGTACAAGGGGCGGTCTTATGGCTAGCTAGCCATTTCTTCCAGACAACCCGAAATAAGTTGTAGTAATTTATTTAAGAGTGCGCGGCGCTTGTATCAGGACCGAAATATCGCGAAATCTGAATGATTAACGACGAACATAATAAATATCCCATTTTAGGTCTTAAGAATAGTGCTAGTGACCATGAAGGCTTATAAAGTTATATCGTTTTAACAAAGTTAAATATTGCGCAGTGGCCCGGAACCATTCGTTCCGATTCAACCTCAATTCGAATTAAATTTGACAGGAAGTTAGTATGAATACGAAAAAATGCAATAAGAACTATAAGAACAGTTATAGGAACAGTGAATAATACATTGACAATTTGACATTTCCATATTTTCCGGCTTATGTGTTATGAGCCTTGTTGTTTTGTTAACTTTTAACGTTTATGTTTTAATTACTTGAATTTCCAACTAACGAAATTTTTAAGACTAATAATTCGGACAAACAAGAACTATATTTCAAGGTCAGTGATTCAGTTAAATTAAAAACTTCGAAAAGAATCCTCGTGCTATAAAAATATATTATGTATGGTAAGTATTAAAGATTCCTCTATAAGCTTTACTTCTTGAATTTTACATGTTTTTTTTTTTTGATTTTTTTTTTAAATATAATGTATTACCCAAAGATATTTGATATTATTTCTATTGTACATATTAGCTGTGTATTTAAAAACCATCGCTGATCGCAAACTATCGATTTCATAATATTTATATGGAAAAGTATTTAATGTAGTCACAATAGCATCTTAGGTATCATTTGCGGATGTGTATCCAGTCTCGAAGATAAATTTTCCGATGATAAACTTACTATCATACACACAATATCGATTTCATGAAGCATTTACGAAAAGGTCATTCCAGTTTAATACAAATCGAGCATTACTAATCTATTGCGTTATGAAATATATAAAAAAAAATCAACCTTTTTATTACTATAAATTTATTTATTATGTAATTTGTCGTACATAATATATTCTCTGATTGGTATTCACCTTGAGGTTTATGCATAAACTGTCAATAACTTAAGTTTCATTAATCGTAACTTAACCGAGATTTTATTTGGTAAAGCTAATAATAATTTATTAACATCATGATTTAGACAATAATGCTCGATGGAATCCATTCAATGACAAGTAGGCAATCTTGGTTCTTTTTAAGGTACTCTGAGAATGTTGAATAACCAGTTACCAAATATTCACAGAACCTTAATAGTATTCATTAATTTAATACAATTAGAATATCGTTGATAGTTTTATGTTTCTTCACTGCCTTTTGTATTAATATTGTAGTCTTCGATCAATAATAGTATTGATCGAAGATTGTAGTTCATAATGTATTTATAATAATCTAGTTAGTGTAAATGGGAATGCCGTTCTAACTAGATGTAAATAAATATATAAATGATATTTTTAAATGAATCGAGTTCTTATATTGTCTCATACCAAATATTAGAATAATTAATAAGTAAATAATTTAATAGTACAAAAGCTTCATTTATTTATTTGTTTATGATGAAAAATATCTAGTTATCTATGTCTAGTTTTTCAACGATACGCAAAAAATTAAATACTTTGTGATCGAATTGATCTACTTGATTGATTCTGGTTATCTAATTCGTTGATTCAATTTTAGAAATTTACTAAATTCTATTTTATTATAAAAGTATCTGTGTCGATTAGGTTCATGTTATAGTTTAACAAATCTCTATTCTCCTTGTTTCAAGCTATCTCTCCTTCCATTTTATCTTCTCTAAAGCTTTGCAAGTACACAAAGTGGCCTCATTTTATGCGCATGTTTAACTAAATTATCAGTTTTTTTTTTTTTTTTTTTGTTACGAGTATCTAACCTGCCAAGACTGAACTTATTATAGTTGGGGAGAATAGGAATCCCTCCAGCGTGACTCTTGAATTTGAGTATCAGGATGTTCTTAGGGCTTCAAGTTCTAAACTAATATAATATAAATAAAATTTATGTATTAAAATTATAATACAAAATATTTAGGAACAAGATAATTTTATCAAACAAGAAAATAAAATACAAAAATACATATAACAAAGAATAAAAAGGTTTATCCTTATACATACGTAGGTACAACAATTCAAGGTTACCAGTAAAGCACATAAAAACCAGAATGAAACGCCGATTAAGTCAGAAATGCGACCCTTGGATATTTATAATTTTATATAGGTAAATGTGTCAAAGGCGATAATCTCAAAGGTGAACGCACGCGTTTAGACAAACATTCACACCGGTTAAAACATATATTTTTTTACTCACCGGCCCAAGGTCCGAATTTCTTTGACAAGGGTAACACCTCCGTAGGTAAGAAATATGGCATTAGATGTGAAGTTATCAGTTCGAAGAGACTCCATAGTGAGTCTATTATAAAAACTGTCACAACGACAGCTCCGATCACGGCCAAAGCTAACACATACATACTTGTCTAATACACTGGAATTTAATGATACGTTTTGAATTTGTTTTGATTTTCGTGTTTTATCACGTGTTAGAAAGTAACGCGTCGTTTTGACATGACGATGCAGCTTGTACTGAACTACTGAGCCGACTGAGCGCCAATCCAATACCGGCTACCGTGATACGTAACTCATTGATTTTAAATCTATCAAATTTGTCATTTATTTATCTTTTAAATCTATCGATTACACTTATTTTTTTTTTTTTGCTTTGTATTAGCAAATTCATTACGAAAGAACGTTTTAGCAGTACTTTTCTTTGATTATTTTTAACGGATAGAGATTCTGTATTTTAGAAAATGATACTAATTTATTATATTAATCTCTTTTTTTTTATTGTCATGCTAATTATCTTCTGTCCCTGCTACATTTTTTTTTAAATAATAATAATCATTTATTTCTCACCATAAAAACAAGATGCTTACATGTAGGTACATAATGATCCAAGAAAAAAAAAATTTTGGTGGGTTGATACTTGACATAGGAATATTCCTGTAGCGTATCGACTATCGTATTTCGTTTCGTATGTGTCTTACAATTATACTTGGTAATTCGTGAAAGACTTCATTTGAATCTACAACTCTATAATTTTTACAATCTAATATTGAAAATTTCAAAAATTAAAGTGAGTCAAATATTATCATCTCTACTTATCAATTTAATATTATAACTAGCCTGATAAGAAAAAAAATCTCCTGCAAGAAGAACAACAGCAATCTAACTGTTTAGCGTTAAGTTATAAAGTTATCGACACTGGACTTAACGCATGCTAACTCAAACGGTAAGTTCTCACAGGACCGAATTTGGACCGGATTAGTTACGGAACTACAACACTGGAGTCTTACCGATGGAGTTCTACACTGTCCCTCCGGGAGAATTGTTTCTGATCTGAATGTATATCCTTGTGTCACCCTACCTCCGTGCCGGAGAGCTCGTAAAATCTTCGGTCACATCGGTCGATTACTCGTGGTAAGGAAATTATCTGCAATCCGGCAGTGGAGCAGCGTGGTGGATTAAGCTTCAACCCTTTTCCGATATGAAGAAGACACCCAGTAGTGGGACGCTTAAAGGCTGATTCAGCTCAATTCAGTTCACAACATAAGGAACCTTGACATCATCGGGAACGAAATACAAAAATGCACTTCAGTAATACATGGATATGGTCATACATTAACATTATTTAATTAACAAGTTTAATTTTAATTTCTTTTTTAAAAATTTAAAATTTGTACAATAACTCGTTCTTTGTATTATACAAAATAATGATAATTCAGTGATAATAATTCAATTCAATTCATAAAAGTATGCATTTTTTTTTCAATGTTTTTGTAATATATTATGTAATTTGTAGGTAGAAACATTATTTCTATATGTATAAATAGGGGGGTATAAAGAACTTGCTTTGTGTATGAATAAACGGTCAACCAAGTGCTAACGTGTGTTACCTTTGTTCCGGCTAATTAATACGGCTAGATATTTCTCAGTTTTCTTATGACGTTAGCACGTAAAATTATCGTCCGTAAACCGACTTTACAGATAAAATGTAATCTGTAATGTATTATGAAAAAACAAACTACTGATCACTACAATAATTATTGTGTCTAATGAGAGACGTTTATTGAGAACATGTTCTTATATCTCTACCATGGCTCTACCAACTCGATACCTTTTGGACTGGCCTGTTGGCGCAGTTGACAGTGACCCTGCTTTCTGCAACAGGGTTGTTTGTGGGTTCGATTCCAGCCTTTGGGTGTAATTTATATATATATAAACATTTATTCCAAAAAAAATGTAAATCAGTCGACTTTTACCTACAACACAGACATTATTTGTCTACCGAAAAGACGACCGTGTGTATAATATGTTTAACATATTTATTATTATTTATTTTTTGTGTCACTAAAACATTTTTTTTCATCAGACGTTAATTCTTGTTATTTATAGGTACATAAAAACGGGTACATATATACCGGAGTAAATTAATTCAAAGTCAAACCCAATCGAATTAATTTAATTGCTTAATTTTTCAAGTGGCTCTAAAAACCAGAGTACGCGAAGCCGCGGCGATGTATGATGCGAGGAGGGGTTTGCCCCAGTGGGTGATCAGGAGGTGGAACGGATGTCCTCGGCTCTGTGGTCTCCGCACCCCACCTGTCATGTCGACCTTGAGTTCAAGTGTCTAGTAGGAGCAATTTATGGCCAATAATAGCCATGATTTTAACATCTACATGGACGGCAGCAAGATTGAGGGCAAAGTGGGTGCAGCGTTATTTGTATGGAGAAGCGCCCCCGAAACCATGTAGTGTACGACATAATCCTATGACATGTAAACCAAGAATATGAACTTGTATTTAAAATTATATTAAGATGAAAATGATTTATAATGTTTATTAAGCATTAATAATTTTATAAATATTGAACATTCTATTTCGCTGACAAATACTACATCCGATCTTTTTACAAATAAGTAAAATGTTATGTTAAACAAGTCACGTACCAACCTACATGAAAGCCACTATTAAAACTCTATATTTTTACACAATAAACGATCAATTAAGAATCAACGTTTGTTGTATTATTATATCTCCCGCACCGCACATCTTAACCAAAACCCTCAAGCTTGCTTTGCCGTCCTATTGTACGGTCTATCGGGCGGAACTCCTGGTGATATGCCAGGCGATATGGCATGTTGACCGCGGACTACATGGCCGGATCGGTCGGGATATGGGGACGCAGGAGGGGGATGACGCGTTCTCCCCCTCCATTCGGTGGAGCAAAAGCGCGGTAGTTTGGGCGCGGAAGTGCAAAAGCCACTGGGCCTCCTGGACCATCTGATGTGCGGACCCATCAGCGGGGGTTCGCCGTCTGGGGTGGCTGAGCGTACAGTGGCGGGCGGGGCGTGAAAGCACGGTGAGAGTTTGGGCACGGGAGGTGCAATCGGCGAGGGCGTGGCACCGTGAGAACGCGGAGAAATGAGGGGGAAATTTTTCCCCCCATTCGGTGGCAGGAGTGGGTGGGTTCGGTCGTCCGTTCCGTACAGATGGGTGCGAAACCGCAGTGGTTGGGCGTGGAGGCGCACAAGCCACTGGGCCCCTGGACAGTTCAGGGTTTTCGCCATCTGGGGTAGCTGGGGTCCAGTGGTGGGCGGGGCGTGAAAGCGCGGTGAGAATTTTGGCACAATAGGTGCGACCGGTGAGCGAGTGGTGCGGCCGCTCCTGGTACTTCTCTGAATTAGCAGAGTTGACCAGTCGAGCGGCCCCAATCACATGCGGAGGGGCCACCGACCCAGGCCAAACGTCGGGGCGTTACGGTTGTATGCGTGAGCGATCCCGTGTCGCCCCACTACGGCACAGACGGTCGATGGGTTTTAGCTACGCAGCCAACTAGTCCCACATACCCGTCGCCTGCGGGCGACGGGATGCGTAAAAGCATTATCCTTCATTAAAAAAAAAAAGGTGTTGACGGGTCATAGCGGATTCTCCGAGTACTTGTATCAGCGTAAGAGTTGTTGTTTCAAGTGTAAGAAGAGTCCGTCGTGCGTCTGCGACTCTAGGTGCTCGGATATGGGATAGTAGAGACTGTTTCCTGCAGTTTTGCAAGTTTTTTAAGTTGACAATGTATTAATAATAATAATAATAATAATTATTATTATTATTATTATTATTTTCGCAATAGCTACACTCCACCCGTTCAATGTATACATATACACATATAAATATATATAATATAATACGATATATAAGGAATATAATAAATTTACATAAATTTACTTAGATAAATATAAGCGGGTGGAGGATTACGCCCCGGCAGGGGGATCAAACGGCCGGGGGTTAGGGCTGTAGGCTGAGAAATCGGCGGACAATCCTAGCCGAGTCGAGTAATACCGCCTTTTG
Source organism: Euphydryas editha (assembly GCA_036937285.1). Classification (NCBI taxonomy): domain Eukaryota; kingdom Metazoa; phylum Arthropoda; class Insecta; order Lepidoptera; family Nymphalidae; genus Euphydryas; species Euphydryas editha. The sequence goes on from JAUPFZ010000006.1 coordinate 2,027,721, forward strand.
CATCCTGGCTGCGAGCGAACCGTCACGGATACCCAGCTGCCTCAGATGGTGAGCGAGGCTAACCGGGATCAAACCGTTGGCAGATATAACGATAGGGATGATTTCAGTGGAATCAACACCCCACATGTCGACAATCTCGTGCGCCAGATCCAGATATTTACGTTTTTTCTCTGTTTCGGCTTTCACGAGGTTCTCGTCATGCGGAATGGTGATGTCCACTAAAAACACCCTCGACTGTGCCCTATCCATCACCACGATATCAGGCTTGTTCGCCAGTATCGTCCTGTCCGTGGCGATAGGCAGGTCCCAGTAGAGCCGGACTCCGTCGCGTTCGAGTACTGGCGCCGGTGTGTACTGGTAGTACGGCATCCTCTGTTCCAGGAGACAATACATTAGAGCAAGCTCTTGATGAAGAATCTTGGCCGCTTGGTTATGTCTGTGCAAGTACTCAGTGTTGGCAAGCGCTGAACACCCCGTAAGCACATGTCTGAGTGACTCACCGGGATGACGACAAGCTCGACAGAAGTCGGGAGTGCCATCCTTCAGAATGTGCTTCCGGTAGTTGTTCGTCTTAACCACCTGATCTTGTATTGCACAGACAAAACCTTCGGTTTCCCCAAAGAGGTCCCCGAATCGCAGCCACTGCACGGAGGCCTTGACATCCACGTGAGGTGCGTGGAGCGCCTTGTAAAACCGTCCATGCAGCTCCTTCTCCATCCATACGGTCTCCCGGTCGGAGGTGCTAAGTACAACCGGTCTTCGCCATTCCTCTTTGGCCAGGGATAAGGGGGTGAGACCTTTGTCACATACTACAACATCACCATGCATAGCGCTCTCCCTCCTCGTCTCAAAGTAGGCCCTGAGGCTGCACACCTCCCGGTTATGCATGGACTTGGCACTTAATAGGCCTCGGCCACCACACTTCCGTGGGATGTACAGTCTCATGACCGACGATTTCGGGTGATGCATGCGATGGTGAGTCATAGTCGTGCGGACTCTTCTGTCCAGGGCGTCTAGTTCGGTCTGAGTCCATCTGAGCACGCCAAATGTGTACAAGAGAGTGGGCATGACCCAGCCGTTATAAGCTCGGACCTTGTTGGCGCCCGACAAGTAGCTCCGGAGAACTTTTGTCAGCCGTCCAAAAAAGACCTCGCAAACTGCCTGTTTCATATCCACCTCCTGCACCCCTATGCATTGTGACATGCCCAGATACCGGTAAGATTCAGCTTCGGAAAGGGTCTTGAAGTTCGATTATATTATTATTATTATTATATTATTATTATTATTATTATAACTATTATTATTATTATATTATTATTATTATTATTATAACTATTCTCTTCGGTGCTGCTCTAGCGGTACACCGCTTCATTGGAGCCAAAACCCAGGAGCCTGGACGCACTACTAATAAGAGTAGTGACGTACCAGCCTGGAAGAAGAGAATAGAACGCCGTATCAGCCTGGCCAGGGCCCTCATTGGCAGACTACAAAGCTTCAGGTCGGGCAACACTAGGCCAAGGATTGTGCGCTCCGTTAGAATAGCTTTCAACGGACTAGGTGTCAAGCTTGACCAGCCTGATATAGCTGAGAAACTGACGGAGCGCATCGACGGCCTGAAGCAGAGAATCGCGGCATGGGGGAAGCGTATTCGTAGGTACTCTGAGAGAGTTGAGCGCTTCCGACAAAATCGCCTCTTCGTGAGTGATCAGAAGAGGTTCTACAGGAAGTTGGAGAACCCGACGCCGTGCTCTACTTCCCCAAAACCGAATACGGCTGACCTCGTCGCCTTTTGGCGAAACATATGGTCACGGGAGGTAGAGCATGAGGAGGGCCCTTGGATTGCGGCGGTTCAGGAAGCATGTGCTAGAATCGAACCGATGAACCCAATCGCCATCTCTTCGGAGAACGTAGCTGATGCGGTCCGGCGGGCACCGAACTGGAAGAGTCCGGGGGCCGACGGCCTGCATCACTATTGGCTGAAAGGGTTCTCGGTATGCCATGCGACCTTGGCTCGACAATACCAAGAGGCGATAGAGCGGAAGACGCTTCCGAACCTCTTCACTACTGGGATCACTCACCTAGCTCCTAAGTCCACCAACACCGCGGATCCTACCAACTACCGCCCCATAACGTGTCTGACTTCCATCTACAAGACACTGACATCCGTTCTGAGCTGCAAGATCTCTCGTCATATTGACGAATTTAACATCTTGTCTGTAGCTCAGAACGGATGCCGTGGAGGCGGCCGCGGCACAAAGGAGCTCCTTATCATTGACTCTGTTGCGGGCCAGCTTGTCAAACGCAACCGTCGGAACTTCTCTGCTGCCTGGATCGACTACAAGAAGGCATTCGACTCGGTGCCTCATTCATGGCTTCTGAGGGTCCTCGAGCTGTACAAGATCGACGGTGCAGTTCGAGACTTCCTCGAAGTATGCATGGGGCAATGGAGTACGATCCTTTGTCTCCAGGGCGAGAGACTGACGACGGGTGCCGATGACCGAATACGGATACGAAGGGGTATTTTCCAGGGTGATTGTCTGAGCCCACTTTGGTTTTGCTTGTCCTTGAACCCTTTAAGCACTCTGCTGGAGCGTTCGGGGACAGGCTTTCAGTTTCGGAGAGGAGGTACTAAAGTCTCCCACCTTCTCTACATGGATGACCTCAAGCTGCTGGCACCTAATCCTGCACGCCTTATGGAGTTGCTGAAAATCACTACTGAGTTCAGCGGCTCCATCAGGATGCAGCTTGGAGTGGATAAGTGTGCGGTCGTGCATGTGGACAGGGGACAGGTGACGCAATCGGCTGAAATTAGCCTAGAGCTTTCTAACTTCAAGACCCTCTCCGAAGCTGAATCATACCGGTATCTGGGCATGTCACAATGCATAGGGGTGCAGGAGGTGGATATGAAACAGGCGGTTTGTGAGGTCTTTTTTGGACGGCTGACAAAAGTTCTTCGGAGCTACTTGTCGGGCGCCAACAAGGTCAGAGCTTATAACGGCTGGGTCATGCCCACTCTCTTGTACACATTTGGCGTGCTCAGATGGACTCAGACCGAACTCGACGCCCTGGACAGAAGAGTCCGCACGACTATGACTTACCATCGCATGCATCACCCGAAATCGTCGGTCATGAGACTGTACATCCCACGGAAGTGTGGTGGCCGAGGCCTATTAAGCGCCAAATCCATGCATAACCGGGAGGTGTGCAGCCTCAGGGCCTATTTTGAAACGAGGAGGGAGAGCGCTATGCATGGTGATGTTGTAGTATGTGACAAAGGTCTCACCCCCTTATCCCTGGCCAAAGAGGAATGGCGAAGACCGGTTGTACTTAGCACCTCTGACCGGGAGACCGTATGGATGGAGAAGGAGCTGCATGGACGGTTTTACAAGGCGCTCCACGCACCTCACGTGGATGTTAAGGCCTCCGTGCAGTGGCTGCGATTCGGGGACCTCTTTGGGGAAACCGAAGGTTTTGTCTGTGCAATACAGGATCAGGTGGTTAAGACGAACAACTACCGGAAGCACATTCTGAAGGATGGCACTCCTGACTTCTGTCGAGCTTGTCGTCATCCCGGCGAGTCACTCAGACATGTGCTTTCGGGGTGTTCAGCGCTTGCCAACACTGAGTACTTGCACAGACATAATCAAGTGGCCAAAATTCTTCATCAAGAGCTTGCTCTTATGTATTGTTTCCTAGAACAGAGGGTGCCGTATTACCAGTACACACCGGTGCCAGTACTCGAACGCGACGGAGTCCGGCTCTACTGGGACCTGCCTATTGCCACGGACAGGACGATACTGGCGAACAAGCCTGATATCGTGGTGATGGATAGGGCACAGTCGAGGGTGTTTTTAGTGGACATTACCATCCCTCATGACGAGAACCTCGTGAAAGCCGAAACAGAGAAAAAGCGTAAATATCTGGATTTGGCACATGAGATTGTCGACATGTGGGGTGTTGAGTCCACTGAAATCATCCCTATCCTGATATCTGCCAACGGTTTGATCCCGGTTAGCCTCGCTCACCACCTGAGGCAGCTGGGTATCTGTGACGGTTCGCTCGCAGCCAGGATGCAGAAGGCGGTATTACTCGACTCGGCTAGGATTGTCCGCCGATTTCTCAGCCTACAACCCTAACCCCCGGCCGTTTGATCTCCCTGCCGGGGCGTAATCCTCCACCCGCTTATATTTATCTATGTAAATTTAAGTAAATTTATTATATTCCTTATATAAGTATTGTATTATATTATATTTATTTATATGTGTATATGTATATATTAAACGGGTGGAGTGTAGCAATAAGAAGATAATAATAATAATAATAAACGCCGTGTGGTTCCCGGCAGAGTAGAATAGGACCAACCCATCCTCAGCCTAGGGTGTCGTAAAAGGCGACTAAAGGCAACTAAAGCTGCACAACACCAACGCAGCCTCCTTGGAGAGCGTGAGTGCCTCTCCGAGGGAGTAATCTAGCACTCAATTTTTTCAATGGATGGACAAGGACAATAGAAAGCGCATAGGGCCGCTGCCTGGGGGGCGCCAGGGCACGTCTGGAGCTGGCGCTGGACGTGGCAGCATGCGGGCCGCCAGCAACCCCCGCCGACCGGTACCACCACCTAGCCGGCCGGTGTCTCCACCATCCCCACCAGTTGGCTTGGCGCCGACAGAGTCTCCAGGGACTCAGCATTCGGCGCCCGCCGCTGGTGGAGTACGCCGCATGAGATGGACACAGGAGATGAATCGAAATGTCATGCGCGCGTATTTTAGGGCTGTAGGGGGGGGGAAACCGGGCGGACTGGCTACCGAGCAGTAATGCACCGCGAGTTCCTGCTGCTCGAGCCAAATCTAACTGTCACGGAGCAAAACTTGGCAGATAGAGCTCGGTACATCCAACGAAAGGGCTTATTCAACGCCGCCGAGCTCGAACGATTACGACGTGAGGCTGCTCCTGAAGTCGAACCCGTATCTACAGAGCATAACGCAGTTGTAACGCAACAGGAAAACGTTCGTAGCGAAGTGCCTGTGGATGCGATCACTGAAGGAGCAGACTCCCAAAAAGTAGAGCAGATGAGAGGGATTTTGGAGGAGGCGATTTCCGAGATCCGGAGCACTCCTCTGGAACAGAGGCCACGACTCACCCGTCTTCCTCTTAATGCTGCGACGCGGGCTGCCATTGAGGCAGCTAACAGGCTGCTACCTCCATATTTGGATGGCAGTCTGGGCTTGGATGATACGGGTTCTATTCTCTTTGGTGCCGCTCTAGCGATACATCGCTTCATTGGAGCCAAAACCCGGGAGCCTGGACGCACTATTAATAAGACTAGTGACGTACCAGCCTGGAAGAAGAGAATAGAACGCCGTATCAGCCTGGCCAGGGCCCTCATTGGCAGACTGCAAAGCTTCAGGTCGGGCAACACTAGACCAAGGATTGTGCGCTCCGTCAGAATAGCTTTCAATGGATTAGGCGTCAGGCTTAACCAGCCTGATATAGCTGAAAAACTGACGGAGCGCATCGACGGCCTGAAGCAAAGAATCGCGGCATGGGGGAAGCGTATTCGTAGGTACTCTGAGAGAGTTGAGCGCTTCCGACAAAATCGCCTCTTCGTGAGTGATCAGAAGAGGTTCTACAGGAAGTTGGAGAACCTGACGCCGTGCTCTACCTCCCCAAAACCGAATACGGCTGACCTCGTCGCCTTTTGGCGAAATATATGGTCACGGGAGGTAGAACATGAGGAGGGCCCTTGGATTGCGGCGATTCAGGAAGCATGTGCTAGAATCGAACCGATGAACCCGATCGCCATCTCTTCGGAGAACGTAGCTGATGCGGTCCGGCGGGCACCGAACTGGAAGAGTCCCGGGGCCGACGGCCTGCATCACTATTGGCTGAAAGGGTTCTCGGTATGCCATGCGACCTTGGCTCGACAATACCAAGAGGCGATAGAGCGGAAGACGCTTCCGAACCTCTTCACTACTGGGATCACTCACCTAGCTCCTAAGTCCACCAACACCGCGGATCCTACCAACTACCGCCCCATAACGTGTCTGACTTCCATCTACAAGACACTGACATCCGTTCTGAGCTGCAAGATCTCTCGTCATATTGACGAATTTAACATCTTGTCTGCAGCTCAGAACGGATGCCGTGGAGGCGGCCGCGGCACAAAGGAGCTCCTTATCATTGACTCTGTTGCGGGCCAGCTTGTCAAACGCAACCGTCGGAACTTCTCTGCTGCCTGGATCGACTACAAGAAGGCATTCGACTCGGTGCCTCATTCATGGCTTCTGAGGGTCCTCGAGCTGTACAAGATCGACGGTGCAGTTCGAGACTTCCTCGAAATATGCATGGGGCAATGGAGTACGATCCTTTGTCTCCAGGGCGAGAGACTGACGACGGGTGCCGATGACCGAATCCGGATACGAAGGGGTATTTTCCAGGGTGATTGTCTGAGCCCACTTTGGTTTTGCTTGTCCTTGAACCCTTTGAGCACTCTGCTGGAGCGTTCGGGGACAGGCTTTCAGTTTCGGAGAGGAGGTACTAAAGTCTCCCACCTTCTCTACATGGATGACCTCAAGCTGCTGGCACCTAATCCTGCACGCCTTATGGAGTTGCTGAAAATCACTACTGAGTTCAGCGGCTCCATCAGGATGCAGCTTGGAGTGGATAAGTGTGCGGTCGTGCATGTAGACAGGGGACAGGTGACGCAATCGGCTGAAATTAGCCTACAGATTTCTAACTTCAAGACCCTCTCCGAAGCTGAATCATACCGGTATCTGGGCATGTCACAATGCATAGGGGTGCAGGAGGTGGATATGAAACAGGCGGTTTGCGAGGTCTTTTTTGGACGCCTGACAAAAGTTCTTCGGAGCTACTTGTCGGGCGCCAACAAGGTCCGAGCTTATAACGGCTGGGTCATGCCCACTCTTTTGTACACATTTGGCGTGCTCAGATGGACTCAGACCGAACTCGACGCCCTGGACAGAAGAGTCCGCACGACTATGACTAACCATCGCATGCATCACCCGAAATCGTCGGTCATGAGACTGTACATCCCACGGAAGTGTGGTGGCCGAGGCCTATTAAGCGCCAAGTCCATGCATAACCGGGAGGTGTGCAGCCTCAGGGCCTATTTTGAAACGAGGAGGGAGAGCGCTATGCATGGTGATGTTGTAGTATGTGACAAAGGTCTCACCCCCTTATCCCTGGCCAAAGAGCAATGGCGAAGACCGGTTGTACTTAGCACCTCTGACCGGGAGACCGTATGGATGGAGAAGGAGCTGCATGGACGGTTTTACAAGGCACTCCACGCACCTCACGTGGATGTTAAGGCCTCCGTGCAGTGGCTGCGATTCGGGGACCTCTTTGGGGAAACCGAAGGTTTTGTCTGTGCAATACAGGATCAGGTGGTTAAGACGAACAACTACCGAAAGCACATTCTGAAGGATGGCACTCCCGACTTCTGTCGAGCTTGTCGTCATCCCGGCGAGTCACTCAGACATGTGCTTTCGGGGTGTTCAGCGCTTGCCAACACTGAGTACTTGCACAGACATAACCAAGTGGCCAAAATTCTTCATCAAGAGCTTGCTCTTATGTATTGTTTCTTGGAACAGAGGATGCCGTATTACCAGTACACACCGGTGCCAGTACTCGAACGCGACGGAGTCCGGCTCTACTGGGACCTGCCTATTGCCACGGACAGGACGATACTGGCGAACAAGCCTGATATCGTGGTGATGGATAGGGCACAGTCGAGGGTGTTTTTAGTGGACATTACCATCCCTCATGACGAGAACCTCGTGAAAGCCGAAACAGAGAAAAAGCGTAAATATCTGGATTTGGCACACGAGATTGTCGACATGTGGGGTGTTGAGTCCATTGAAATCATCCCTATCGTGATATCTGCCAACGGTTTGATCCCGGTTAGCCTCGCTCACCACCTGAGGCAGCTGGGTATCTGTGACGGTTCGCTCGCAGCCAGGATGCAGAAGGCTCAGAAGGCTACTCGACTCGGCTAGGATTGTCCGCCGATTTCTCAGCCTACAGCCCTAACCCCCGCCGTTTGATCTCCCTGCCGGGGCGTAATCCTCCACCCGCTTATATTTATCTATGTAAATTTATGTAAATTTATTATATTCCTTATATAAGTATTGTATTATATTATATTTATTTATATGTGTATATGTATATATTAAACGGGTGGAGTGTAGCAATAAGAAAATAATAATAAGAACAGTTGAAAACGCACCTGAAATGAGGTTCGAACATATCCCGGTAGAAACATTCAAAAATATCTTAAAACGCATGCATAACTGGAAAGCACCTGGGTTAGATAATTTACACGCCTACTGGTATAAAAAATTCACACGAACTCACCCACACATTCATAACCACTTAAACACTTTCATCCAGTCACCAGACACAATGCCTACATTCATAACTCAGGGAATAACATACATGTTACCAAAAGACAACCACGACACACAAAACCCAGCCAAGTACAGACCCATTACCTGTCTTCAGATATTCTACAAAATTTTAACCGGCTGTATAAGCGAGCTCATATATCAACACGTTGCTGAGCATAACATCCTCTCAGAACAGCAAAAAGGCTGCAGAAAATTCAGTCAGGGATGCAAGGAGCAGCTAACCCTGGACGCAATTGTCTTAAATCACGCGTATAAGAAAAAGAAAGATATACATTCTATGTTTATTGATTATCGCAAAGCTTTCGATTCCATACCTCACACTTGGCTGCTAAAAGTTTTACAAATATATAAAATAAACCCTATTATAATATCATTTCTTCAAGTCTCCATGCAAAATTGGCAAACTAAACTTAAAATAAATCAATCTTTAACTACTGAACCGATTCATATAAAGCGTGGAATATTCCAAGGCGATGCCCTCAGTCCTTTATGGTTTTGCCTGGCTCTGAACCCATTGTCAGACCTTATAAACCACAGCAAACTCGGGTTCAAGCTAAATAATGAACAAAGTAGCACAATATCGCACCTCATGTACATGGACGATATCAAATTATTCGCAAGTAATGCAAGTGATCTTTTTAATCTGGCTGACATCACACAACAATTCTCCACAGATATCAACATGCAATTCGGTGTTGATAAATGCAAAATTCTATCTATAAAAAAAGGAAAACTTGTACACAATTCATATGCACTTAATACTGGCGAAACTATTGAACCGATGAACGAAGTTAGTACATACAAATATTTAGGCTTCAATCAATCTAGACAGATTCAACAGAAACAGACGAAAACTGATCTCACCACAAAATTTAAACACCGTCTCAACCTCATCTTGAAATCTGAACTAAACTCTAGGAACATTGTAAAAGCCATAAACACGTTCGCGATCCCTGTACTGACGTATTCCTTTGGAATAATTAACTGGTCACAAACAGATTTACAAAAGTTACAACGCACCATACACACTAAACTCACAAAATTTAGGAAACACCACCCGAAATCTTGCATTCAACGACTCACACTACCACGCCAAGAAGGAGGAAGAGGACTGATAGACATTCATAACCTACACAACAAACAAATAACTACACTCCGGCAATACTTTCACACTAAATCAGAACACTCAGCACTACACAGGCATGCAAGCGAAAAAGATACTAAGCTTACACCACTAAACTTACATGACAGACAAGACATGTAACCTGTCCTGACCACACTGACCACAGACTAACGAAAAACTAACGGACCCGAAACAGAAAATCGCTACCTGGGCTGGAAAGTCCCTCCACGGGAGACACCGATCCCACCTTTGCCAAACATATGTCGACAAAGATAAATCGAACGAATGGCTAAGGAAGGGTGAACTGTTCCCTGAGACCGAAGGCTTCATGTTAGCAATACAAGACGAAGTAATAGCCACACGTAATTACAGGAAACATATTCTAAAAGACCCCAATCAGACTAATGACTCATGTAGACATTGCAATAGTGCCCCCGAAACCATACAACATATAACTAGCTCCTGCAGAAGCATAGTACAGACAGACTACAAACACAGACATGACCAAGTAGCATCAATCATTCACCAGGAACTCGCACATAAATACAAATTCACAGCCAAAAAACAACCATACTACAAATACAAACCAGAAGTAATTTTAGAAGACAGAAACTACAAAATTTACTGGGACAGGACTATATTAACGGACAGAACAGTGCATTACAACAGACCAGATATTACTCTCCACGACAAACGAAACAAAACAGTTTACCTGATAGACGTTGCTATCCCTAACACCCATAATATTCAAACAACCACATCGGAAAAACTAACAAAGTACCAGGACCTCGCAATAGAAATTAAAACGCAGTGGAATGCAGATACTGTTCATATTGTTCCCATTGTACTCTCCGCAACTGGAATCATACCTAAAACTTTAACTAACAGCTTAAAAATTCTAAACATATCCACCAATATAACATACACCTTACAAAAAGCAACAGTTCTCAACACCTGCCGTATCACTCGAAAATTTCTGACATCCTCGACAATCACCTCCAACGCAGAACCATCTGCCATACTTGGTTAAGGCCCGTATGGCAGATTATTACCTTCTCTTAACAAGAGAAGAGAAAAAGAAAAATCAAAAAAAAATAATAATAATAAAGAACTTTATTTGGTAAACACACTGTTCCTAACACATAATATATTATATAACATCTAAGGTAACATTTGAATCTTAAAACACGGTGTTTGATAAAAAAAAATAAACAATAAAATAAGATAACTATTAGTATGGAAGTGTTGGTAACAGTGCGCTTCGCAAAAAGGTGGGACCTCAGCTATAGTCAGGACTAAAAGCCCTAATACTGGTTTTCAGGACCACCGTTGCTTTTCCCATTTTGGCGGTAATAGTAACGATATTAATACTAATAATAAAATTAAAAAAACTGCGAAAAAAAAAACAAATATAAGTTTAATATAGAGTGTTATAAAATTTATATGTAATTTAAACTACATTATACACAGTTAAACATTAATAAAGTAACCTATGTATACAAAATATAATAAATTTAAAGTAAATTTACTTATAAATCTATATAAATAAAGTAAAGAATACAATAAATTATAATATGTTGTGCATTAAAAATAACTATGACCTACGTGATAGTACCCCTAAAAACATACGTATAAGAAATACAGATACATATATGTAGATATATACTCACATACAGACACATACACAAACACATACATACGCATATACACATACAAATATAAAGAACATATATATGTATATAAAGCATGAAACACAATGGCATAGAACACAGGTGACCCAATCAACGGATACTTCAACCAACGATGAATATAACTTGTCACGAATACACTGCTCAGACATTAATTTTTAATTTCTTGTTGCTCTAAAAGTAAGGTTCTTCTATAAAGTTTCTTAAAATTTGATTTGTTTGTTAAATTACGTAGTGGCGGTGGCAGGTTATTCCAACATTTCGTTGCAGCATATTTAAAGGTACCGCGAAATGCGGATGTACGGTGCCTGGGTAAGCACAGAGCGTGCCGAGATGACCTTGTGCAGTGCGTGGTATTGACATCTCGTGTCCACTCTAGCTTCTCCACCAGATACGTAGGTACGCCATGTTTAATCACTCCAAATAACATTGTGGCTAGGTGTAATCGCCTACGGTTCTCCATTTTTAAAATGGACGCTTGATTCAGGTAAGGAGTGACATGATCTCGCCGCGGTATGTAGAAGCAATAGCGTGCACAGGCGTTTTGAACTCTTTGTATAGACTTTTTTGTCCTCTCTAGTAGTCTTGGCCCTATAACGACATCTATGTAGTTGAACTTAGAGAGTATTAGTGTCTCACATAGTAATATGCGCAGCTTTTCATTGAGAGAATCCCTTATGTGATATAAAACTTTAAGTCTATAGAAAGAAGTTCGTACTATATTAGACACGTGCGATTCAAATCGCATATTCTCGTCCAATAGTAGTCCAAGGTTCCGTATTTCACATACACCCTCAATCTTACTACCGTTTATTTCGAGAGAAGGGGCTTTGCTCTTTATTAACTGCACTTGATGACGGCTGCCAAGAACTATATATTTTGTTTTATTTGGGTTCAAAACCAGTGCGTTGGATTTCGACCATTTAAAAATGCGATCTAAGTCATTGTTAATTAAGTACAATGATTTTTCCAAGTCTTGTGGCTTAAAAGATAGATAGATCTGTATATCGTCAGCATATATGTGATACCTACAGTTTCGTATAGATTTAATTACGTCCGCCGAATATATGCTGAACAATATGGGTCCTAGTATGGATCCCTGTGGGACTCCTCTATCAAGGGGGCTGCGCTGCGATGAAATCACTTTTCCCTTCTCATTTCTAATTTCTACGATTTGATGTCTATTTTGTAAATAGCTTGCGAACCATAAGACAGCGGTCTCTTCCAATCCATAAAATCGTAGCTTTGCCAGAAGTAAGCCAATGTTAATGGCATCGAAAGCTCGAGAAAAATCGAGTAATACCATTATGGTTACCTTTCTATCATCCTGGGCGTGAAGTACATCATCCAGAACATTCACGAGAGCCGTAGTGGTACTGTGGTGCCTCCTGAATCCCGATTGCAATGTGGGTAGTATGCCATTACGCTCTAGATAGTCTACTAATTGCCTACAGATAATCTTTTCTAGTATCTTGGAAAGACAGGGTAAGATACTTATGGGCCTTAAATCTTTAAATTCTAAGGGGTTAGGTATTTTTGGGATAGGACGAACCACAGCTCCACGCCATGTACTCGGAAAGGTGGAGGATGACATACTATTGTTTATGAGTGTTGTTAATGAACCCAATATATGATGAAACGATAAAGTCAACATATCTAGCGAAATGTCGTCAATACCAGTCGCATTGGATTTTAGTTCTCGTATAGCTTGAGTTACATCTAGGGAATAACCCGTCTCCGTAGTTTTAAGTCTTAAAATGTAATATTTTGTAGTAGTAATCTATAATATAAAAATAAGTCGGGTTTTACTTCCTGACGCTATAATTCCAGAACGCACGAACCGATTTCCACGGTTTTTCAATTCGTTGGAAAGGTCTCGGGCTCCGTGAGGCTTATAGCAAACAAAATTCAGGAAAAATTTCAACATAAAAGCAGGAAAACAGGGAAAATTATTTTTCACATACAGCGCCATCTCTTATACATAGCATGTACTACTTCATCTTTTAATCCCCTAACGAAATGTTAAAAAAAACGAAGCCATCTGGTGGCGAAACGGAGTTCGCCGGGTTTGCTAGTAGTCTATAAGATAATATGGAAATTGTAGTTTATAAGAAAAAAAGTTGTAAAAAATCGAATAAAAATATATATCTACCGCCCCCCTCCCCCTCATTTACCCTGGTGTTATGTAGTTAATAGTAAAAAATTGCTTTTTGTTTGGAAAACACCCAGAAAAGAATGAATGTGGATGGATCTAAGATGAAAAACTAGTGTGCAGAACGAAAGAGCGAGCTGAACAAATGCGAGAAGTATGTTAAGAGACCTAGATTGTATTATAATCTGAATATTGGAACTAGGAGGTATAGTTGTACAAAAAAAAATACCGTAGTACCCTATCCCCTGGAAGCTATTTCATGGGACTACCAATAGGGGTGTCTGTCCCAGAGGAAGCCTATAAGCTTGCTCTGGTGCAAAGCACTCACAGGGCAAGAGGGGAGCCCGCCGCTGGTCAGCTGCAACGCAAACGCAGATACACACCTGATGCAACTACGCCTGTAGAGTGTGAGGGCACACGTTTATTCTCTGAGTACAACAACAATGCATTAGTTTATAATAAATTAGATATAAGATGGGAAAAATGCTGTTACAATACTGTTACTATTTTGTGAACAGCATAAAGTAATTTGTAAAATATTAGTATAGAACAAACTATTGTCAACAACCGAATAAAATAAGTGTAGATTTAAAAATTGTGTTATAATAAATCCTTCTTCTAGATGGAGAAGAGGCCTTCGCTCAGCAGTATGTGGTTTACAGGCTAATATAGTACAGTACAGTCATAATAATATAACGTTATTACATTGTAAAAAAATACATAAAAACTTAGTAAATGTAAACAAATAACAATTGAGAAAAATATGTAAGGTAGTTAAATAGTTAAGGCGTAGTTATAAGGAACAAAAATTGTAAAATTTAAAAAAATATTTTCTTTTTCTTTCCTTTTACCTAAAATTAAAAATAAAAAAATATATGGATAGAAGTAAAATAGTGGGAACCCACCCTGCGTGTGATAGAGATGTATACCAGAAAGAAAATAGTATCAGTAATGCAAGTGCGAGTACTATAAACGCGAGAACTGGTATGCAACAGCAAAATAGTAAACATAGGCTCCTACCCCCTGTTGGAAGATCAAGTAAAAAAAGATATGATATTCACAAACTTAAATTAGCTTTATTTTTGTGTGTAAATGATTTGAAAACCCACTTCTAAAAGAGATATCTCAGGGCACGTCTAATCAAAATGATACTGAACTGAATCAGTATGCGAACATCCTACTGTTGAGCAAAGGTTTCTTCCCCATATAAGAGAAGGATTGAGCTTAACCTTTTGAACCCCGAGCCTCAAACCCATTCCCGTGCCCTGTACGCCAAGGCATAAAATAAATAAAAATACCTACGAAAAATCCTCCCAAGGCGGGCTGGCTATCGTAATAACCGGGGCCGACGGCTTTACGTGTTCTCTGAGGCATGGCAGGTAGATCCACAAGAACAGGACACACCCAGACCAGAAACAAATATTTGTACAAACACAAGAATTTGCCTCGAGCGGAAATCGAACCCGCGACCGCCAAGAGTTAACTGTTGAGGCGACTAGTTGCACCACTACGTCATAAAAAGAATAATAAATAAAGAAAAACTCCCACTCAATAAAGAAAAAATTCTGACCCGAGCTACTGATTAATTTTGTAATATACCGTTAACAATGAAATAGAAAAGTTTTTTATTTTTATTTTAAGCAAATATTAATTTTATTTATTTATTTATGTGCAGCTATAAACGCCACGAACGTTGACGAACGACGTCGAAACGACGAACGATTGTCATTTCTTTAATTGGCTTATCAGATATTATAAAACAAAGTCCTCCGCCGCGTCTGTCTGTCTATCTGTTCGCGATAAACTCAAAAACTACTACACAGATTTTCATGCGGTTTTCACCAGTAGATAAAGTGATTCTTCGGGGTGGTTTAGGTACATATATTATATACACCGAGCGCAGCCGGGGTGGGCCGCTAGTTGGCTTATAAGATAAAGTAAGCCGGCTAATATGACCCGTACTTTCAAAGATTTCTGTACGTTCCGAGTTTCAAATTATTGGACCTATTACTACTACCTACTTTACCTAATACTAACTGGACTATCAAACCAAAAACTATGTAATATTTACCGGATAATCATTGGTCTATAAAAAACCCTGAATACACAATCACCGTGTCAAAAACTTCCGCCAGAAAGAGCACACATCATGTGCTCATTTCACTCAAAGATTTCAATCAAAGAGTATAGAGAGTAGAAGAGTCGATTTTTTTTTTATTATTATTTTTTTCTTTTTATTATTCTTTTGTATAATATAGATTGTTAGTATTTAGTATATAGATACATACCGGAACTTTTCATAGAACGATTGCAAATGGTAACAACGAATTTCGTTCTGTATATATAAACGTGTTGTTAATAACCGCATTAATAAGTTGAAGGAAGAGGTTAAAATAATAAAAACTAAATTATTATGAAATTATACATATATTTGTTTAGAACACACAACATACATAAATTTTAAAAACTTAAAATACTTAATGTATAAAAAATATAAAGTGTAAAAATATACTATTTTACTATAAATGTTAATATTAAATTTGTATACCTATGCCGACACAAGACCATTTTCTCCACCCCTCGGTTGCCTGAAAGAGATCGCTTTTCAGCGATAAGGCCGCCCTTTGTATAATACCTTGTATGTATATTTTTGTTTTTCTATGTAAATTTCTGTTTTGGTGTACAATAAAGTGTATTATTATTGTTATTATATTCGACTCAATTAATGCCTTGTCCTAACGGCAAACTTCTGTCATAAATTTTATTACTTTTATACACTGCTTTGTAAATACAACTTTAAGTTATGAGCTTAAAGTTGAATTTCCAAAAAGTATGTGATGTCATGAACATAAGTCCTTTTGTTTATTTGGAGCATATTTGGCGACACTTTCAAGCGTTACTTTTGTATGAGACTGTGCATTTACGGTTTTTTATAGATTAATGCAGTTTGTATATAAATTCCTTGGTCACGCTATACATAAAGGTATTAGTTTCATAGAGGTATGATAAATATCTCTATGATTAGTTTTATATTTCTAATATGGCAAACACTTTTACATAGAAGTGACTTGCTCAGAAAATAAAATAAATATTCCCCGCCGCCCAGAAGAAATAATAAAGATTTTTTAAACCCTTATTCAAGTTTATATGTTCGTCAATAGAGAAGATATAATAAAGAAAAATATAAAGTGTAGAAGATTTCGTTTATAATTATATAATATTATTGTATTAGTTTAATGTGTAATAATTTGTACAGTTTAGAGCGAAGAACTCGAATCCAACTCTCAATAAATTTTAAAAAAAGAAGTGACTTGTCAGCTTCACATTTGACTGTTGACACTTGACAGATTAGTTATTTAGAAATTGACAACTTTACCAAAAAAAGAAGTTCCATTGGCAAACAAAACTCTGTTTATTTGATTAATAAAGGATCAAGCATGGAAAAAGAATTAGATAAAGTCGTGGAAGAGATTATGTCGACACCAAACGTAAGCGGATGCCTAGTAGCCGACCATCAAGGCCTTTGTTTGGCTTCTAAAGGCACAGCGCACGTCGATTCTGCTGGTCTCATCGTAGCTATATCGGAACAAGCGTCCAAAATACAGCCCTATGTGAAACCACCCACAGTCTGCTTGGAAACTGATAATAAGATATGTTTGATACAAAGGCACGGTACTATTACGGGAGCTGTATTTAAACAGAAAGCATAATCTACTTTGTTGTAAAGCATAATGGCTGTGTTCATAACTTGATTGGAAAGCTAAACGTTTAGTGTTATTTGGGAATGATATTATTGTCTTTGTAATAAATTTATATAAAACATTATAATTGTCATTTGTATAATAACTGTTGAAGTGTATTTCTAGTGAGAATTTTTATTAACATATTTTAACAGGTTTTATAGATTAAAAAAATTTAGTGTTTTCAAAATTTTCAATTTTTTTTTTTGGCATTAACTTCGTCTGTTATTCATATTACGCTATTAAGTTAAAAATGTACATATAACATGTAATATATTATATTAAAATTTATAAACTCTTAATAATTTAGTTTTATTTTTAAAATAAACACTTAAAAATTAATATTCTCCTTTAGTAAATGTAAAAACTATAAAAGATTTGATTATTATGTGATGTGATTTGACCAAATAGCATAAAATGATTTCATTATATACAAGAGATTTAAACTTAAGAACTTAAGAGAGAACTTAAACAAGAGATTTAAACTTAAACTTATTTTTATGTGCTGATTAAGTTGCAACGAAGATTTAACCAGCATCAAAGGATCTACTGGGTTACTTTTAAAAAATAAGATGTGAAGTGACATCATTATGGATTCCTAAAAATAAATAACTTTTCAAAACTTAAGACCTGAGACATTGACTTTATACTAACATGGGAAATTCATTTTGAGATGACTCCTTGTAGATGTAGATGTAGTACTCCTTTAGGATGTTTCATCTCCCACATAATAGCATTGAATGGCCAGTCATTGTGGAATTTTTTTTTACTTTTTCACATTGAAAACTTTTTTATCTTGTAATGGTCTTAGATCCGGCTGCAAAAAAGTGCTCTCATCAAGCGTTTGTTAAAAACCTAATTTTTTTTTCATACATTAAGATTAGGAGTATACAAATCTATAGGATTGCCTATCAAAAAGTAGCCGCTAGCATTTTTAAATTTTTAATTAATTTATTATTAATTGTTTTCGGAATTAAATTTCATTCACTTGTTTTTTAAATAAAATACCATCCACTTCACGGCAATATATTATATAAAGACTGAAAAACCACGATTGCCATTGGGCACTTGGCCGCAGCTTTTCGCAGCCAGGTGATTTTGATACATTTATGCATTCATGACGTACATTTATGATTTATATATCAAATTAAAGCTCAATTTTTTACTATTATGATATACGTATGCTTAAAAAAATCTGGGCGCAAATAAGAGTTGTTAAGATGAGAGCTGTTAAAGATGCAAAATATTAAAGGTAAAGTGAAAGAGGGTTAGCGCGCAACATCACTTGTTAGACAAGGATAGCATTATATGCACAAAATAACAACAAGAAATACAACGTTTCCTGCGTCAAGTCGTCAACGCAGGTTGAGAACACTGACGTTTTAAGCAAACGCAATTATGAAAAATACAATTAATGAAAAATACTAGTGACCACTTTTTGATAGACAACCCTGTAAATTTGTATTCTCCTAATCATAAATGTATGAAAAAATTAGGAAAACGCTCGATGAGAACACTATTTTGCAGCCAGATCTCGTACTATAAGTATGAAAGTTCAATACGCTACAGATAATAATTTTATGGTAATCAATATTCCCTACTAATAAAACTAATCGAAAAGGGGTTTATAAAATGATTAAGACTAAATACAACTAAAAACCTTAAAACATATTTTACTTTTCCAAGATCAATGATAAAAATGTATTGATTACTTAGCTCTGCCATCTGTTTCACGCGTAGTATCTAGGCAGTAGTTATTATTTGGTAATGATCTAATATTAATTTTCCTCATAGCCTCTATCATACAGAAGCCTAATAAGCGAATATAGGAATTCTTCAAAAACTACTGTTGTCCTTCAACAACAATTTAACCAGAGCATGTAATTACAAAAATATTGAGACAACTGTTATGAACAACCTAAATATACAAATTTTCATACTTACTAAAAAAAACAACAAGTCCAGAAATAACAAAGTTCCAAACAAACTTTATACATTTTTTTCAATTACTTGTATCTTGTTTGTAATTTTCTGTACGTATAATAAAGAGTTAAATAAATAAATAAATAAACTAACCTAACCCATTCTACACCTTCAAGGAGTGTTATAATATATACCTTTCGTAGCTGATGTCTTGTACCTACTGATAATCTATCTAGGTATGTGTCAAATTTCAACTTCATAGATCTAGTAATTTTCCAGACTTCGCAATAAGTCACTAACCTTTTGTATACAGAATACTTACGTGTGTCCTTCTTTATATAGATTTATAAGGATAAAATGATACTTTCATTCAATATACACACATTTATTACAGATATGCCTTCCTAGTATTAACATTTATCGACAAAAACAATGCAGTAACCGCAACTACCGACTATACTTACCATTGATGCAAGCTATCTGTAACATACTAACCGAGATGTCACTTTATGCCAAAGGTGTACAAAATAACATTTTCTTGCCGATCGATACGATGAAAATATTTTGAATTAGCATAATTTGACAACTCTACGTTTTCTATTGAAGATTATTATTAATTTTTTTTATTAGATCTAATAATATTATGGACTTCACGTATATCGTTAAGTAATGAGGACTTATATAAAATTATGATGAACGAAATTTATATATCAACTTAATTTTTCACAATTTTTTTTTTAATAATAAACATTAGTCGAGGATATGAGTGAAGTTCATAATTATATAAAAAATATATTTATTCGTGTAACAATAAATGTGTTGCCATTTTATTAATACGAGTACAATTATTAGAAAATTTACTATAAGATGCAACTTAAACTTAAAAATCGAATGGTGTTACAAACTCAAATAATCATACCTAGTTTATTTTTATGTATATTAAAACTTAAACACTAAAACGTGACTAATTTTAGCAATATATTTCATTATTATATACAAAATTACAAAAAAAAAGGAATATTTTTTATAATTACTCTTAGAAATAAATTATAATACAATAATATACAAATACAATTAAAATAATAGGTTTCAAATAATTAAAATTAGAAAAGCACGCAATAAAAATAATCATACGTTTTTATAATGTTGCCGGATTTAAAATTAACTAGACCGAAATTTTTCTATAAATAAAAACTGGCAACACTAATATCCGAATATAAACAATCATAAATAATGTTGGCGGTGTGAGCAAAGTCTTTAAACCTAGAAATAACATTACCTAAGACTAGGGTCTTTCCATAATACTTTCTTATATCCATTGCCTTTCTATATACTTTATAAAAAATATCAATCAGTAACAGTGATATTTAACAAATCGTATTTGAACAATAATATTAACAGATGAATGATACAATATTTTTTACATTTAATATTTTGCAAGATATTTAAAACACGACAAGATACAGACGTAATTTAACAACATCTCTGTCCATAGTTTCATAAAATTATACATATAAGTCACTGCAGCATATTGAAATAAAATCGCGAGTCACACATGACCAAAATTTTTACATACGTTTACAGGACATATAATTTTTTTTATTTGAATGAGATACAATCTTTATTTAAATGACATGGATGCACAGACATCACAAGTCTTCATGTTTAAGAAATTAAAAAATAAAAAGTCAACTTTTTTTCCTAACACTTGCGATAGAAAAAAAGTTTACTAATCGTTAAGATTGGGAGTGGGATAGCCACTAATTACGTTATGTACGAACAGAGATGTTGTTAATGGAGATATTAATGGACATTGATACTTGAATTTCTAATAAAAAGCGAGAATATAATCTTACAGATGTCTAGTAATAATAAACATATTTTAACTAAAACATTTTCCCTATTTATATTTTTTTTTTTGCCAAAAAATATATCAGATATTGAGACGTCGAAGGTTTTTTCGATTATGAATTTTAAAGACATCTCATTCAACAGAGAATGAATTGAACTGAACTGAATCAGCCTGTAAACAACCCACTGCTGGGCAAAGACCTCTTTTCCATATACCACGCTGCTCAACTACGGGTTGGCGGATAATTTCCCTACTATGAGTAACGGTCGCTATCAGATATCTATGATAACAATTGGGACTGACGGCTTTACGTGTTCTCCGAGGCACGCTGGGGAGACCCACAAGGGACATACACCCAGACCAGAAACAAATATTTGTAGAAATATAAATATCTGCCCCGTACACCACTACACTAGAATGGTTGTTAACAGAAAATATTTTAGTTAAATTACGTTATTTGATAAATACCCTACCTAAGCATAATTATAATAATGGCATCATATTATTACCATGTGAAAAAAAAATTAAAGATATATTTTTTTTAAGTTTATGGTACTTGCTTATTTTCAACATGAGCAAATACTTTATATTGAATTATTTCATAGCCGTTAATTCTAGTTTTACTTCATAAGGTTCCAAAGTAGGCAGTCAAAATTGACGTTGTTAACAAATCTCTAATTGGATTTAAAAAAAAAAAATTGGATAAAAAGTTGGTCAAAACCCTAGAATCTACTGCAGATTAAATTAATCTTTAGTTTTATAAACTAAGCTATTATTTTTTTTAAATGGCTTTATATTGAGACCATAATAAGTATACGTGGAATGTTTTTTACATCAAAATTATTATTTTTGTTAGTAAAAGCAAAATATAATTTGGACTAACTTTGAATACCAATATTCTTATATTTTAATTCATTATTTTTATATGATTTTATTTTTTTAGAACCGACTTTTTATCTCCTTTTAATATAAAGTGGAAAAAAAACCGTGTGCATTTCAAATGACACTCGATCTCTGTGACGCTAATATTAAAACAAAAATTTGTTTGACAAGCAATAGACATATTCATTTTAGCTTGGCATATATTATTATTTAATTATTGCACGATTTTGTTTTTTAATAATCAAAAATATAACATTAAAATTATTTTATAAACGAAGGATATATCCAGAGTTTTAACCGCATATTACTGTATATTATAGAAGATAATAAATTTTCTAAAATTATAATCCATTTCTAATTTCATTGCAATATTTAGCGAGTTAAAGCAAAAATATACACCGTGTGATATCATGTATTTATAATTATTTATTTTTTGTAACTATTAATAATATAATATAATTTATTTTATTTGGAATATTATTTCACTATACAATTAGCTATCTAAATTTCCTATATTCATATTATGCAAATATCTTAATCTACTGAATAGACCTTGAACAGCTGATTTGAGAACCAAACGCGATAGGATTTGCAGATTTGTATTGAATTTAAAAGGCCATAAATATGAGGGTAGATACGAATTCGGAAAAGGCCGACAAGACACGAAGATAACCGAACTTGTTCGTTCGTTGAGTCTTTTAATTCAAACGTAATTAAATGATGTACGGACGCATTAGTTTATACGCAGTCTATGTACGATTAACACCTGGACTTCTATTACTAAAACAAATCGCGCCACAAATTTTAACCCGCGTAAACACCGATTCTATGATAATTCTGAAATTAAAAATATAGCCTGTGTTAATCTGGATCTCCAGCTGTTTACTGTAGCTTTAAATTTATGACCGATGAACACAATTTTCAATAATTCATTCACATGTAAACGCCATTATCGAGAGGTGACATAGGCCATAAAAATCACGATACTTCTCATAATAGTGGAACATTAGCCATAAATATCAACACGGGAGAAGCCGCGAGCGACGTCTAGTATACGACGCACTAAACGTTCGAGAAAATTCCAGAAATTTCCAAAATTTATCAAAAGTAATATGAATGTTCCAAGTTTATTTATTAATATTTTGGTCCAATAACGAACTCGATTTTTCAAACACAAAACATCTAACTCGTTGACTACAAAGATACATCGAAATATATTATAATACAATATTTTTAACGAACATTTTTACTAGATACATATACTCACTCATTCCTGCGTGAAAACTAGAAATCACTTCAAAATATTTCTATACATTTCAAGAACAGTGTATTTCGGAAATGGTATGTGGCCATTTGTAGTGGAAATGGTAAACTACTATTTTAATGGATTCTAAATA
Organism: Euphydryas editha; assembly: GCA_036937285.1. NCBI lineage: Eukaryota > Metazoa > Arthropoda > Insecta > Lepidoptera > Nymphalidae > Euphydryas > Euphydryas editha. The sequence continues at coordinate 2,050,901 of JAUPFZ010000006.1, forward strand.
CACATTGAAATGGTTTTAAATTTGAGTAATGTTAGAAATAGGCCTTAAAGCGTTTATAAAACATAGTTTGGCATTTTTAACGGAGGACCCTAGGATTCGCTACAACTATTCCAATAAAATGAGTATGTGTCCATAAATATTATTAATTAATGAATGATTACGATATGAACATGAAATATAACCTAACACACACACACACGCAGACTTACACAATATGTGTAATTAGAAATATCGCTTTAATAGTTACAATTTAAAAAACTTCATAATTTATAATGTAAGGTATATCATATAATATGTAATGAAATTCGCTAAACGCTAAAAGATCCCATTCACGATAAGACTTGTCGTAGAGTCGCACTTGAACATCAGCTTCATACATAGCATATAGCTTCGTGACTAAATTATTCGTAATTAATATTGTCACATACAGTCAGTGAAACTGTCGGTACGGCAGTCGCGACGTGAATGGTCCATTTTTAAGCTGAATAAAACTCTACAATAAATATTTTTTTAAACAAAAAAAAAAATGCATACATGATTCTAAATTTAAAATTATTTAAATACATCGCAATTAATGCGCTACATTATAACAATAGCAACAGACTGGATATTGGATATGTTTAAACAATGGTGTGTGCCAGATGCATATATACTGCATTTAATTCCTAAATTGCAAACAATATAAAAAAAAATAGTTATTTTGTTTATCAAAGTGTAACATTATTTATAATAATTAAAAATATGACTACAAAATAAGATAATTTGTATAATTATGGTATGTATTATAAATTCAAAGCTGCCATATTGATTATATTTTGGCCATACTATACACACATACATATCAATATTTAAATGGTAAAAATATCATTTATTCAAAATTATATTACAAAAATTCATTAGCAGAAATATTGCATCTATTATAATTTTTTGTTACAACTGGAATATAAAAAAAAATAATTAAAAAATTTAAAAAGCAATAATTTTTATCTTGAATTCAACATAAACTTGAAAATTATGTTCCAACATATAACCAAGTGTACTGGTCAGTTCCAATGACACCTTGAATCTTAATGTCATTCGACGTCACCGTTATACGAGGGCCTTATTATGCATGACATAGACAATCAGAAAAATGGCCTATCTTATCAAATTAATACAATTATAACTGGTAACGAATGCGATCTCAAGCAAAAATCTTATATACACCACTAGTTGATACCCGCGACTTCGCCGGCCTTGCTTAATTATATGTGTTGACGTCATCACTATGATTAGTTATGGAGTAATAACTCCACTTTTAGACAGTGCATCAGGTTGAAAACTGCACCAGATTTTAAGTTAGACCTCCAGGATCATTAGTGTAAAAATTGCACCTCATTTCGTGTGGAAGACTTTGTTCGGCTAGAATTCTAAACTCAATTGCTTTTGGGTTCTATTTCTCTCACAAGGACGCCTATAATTCGTTTTTCCTCAATATTATCTTATGTAGAAAAATCGGTCGGTTACATTTTTATTATATGTGTGTCATACAGGTAATGAGATCTAAGATGGCACTGACCAGTTTACTTAGTTACACATGAAACATTCCCTAAATCTAGATTATATTTTAGTCCAACTCGTCAGTATTGTACCAGCAGACCATTTACAGATAGTTCGAGTTAGTCGACTCATAGTTGCTGCTAGTCAGGGAGTCTGGCTATACTTGGCGCCAGGAGTCCAGCGATAATAATCCGTAAGTAAGCGAGGGCCCCGGTGATTATCGCACGCAAGGGGCCCGCCGAAACTAGCGCATCTGTGAATTGGGAGTGATACTCACGCATCTGTAGGTAGCGGGCCATGTTGCTTACGAGTTAAAATGTGGAGTGCCCGGTGCTGCTCACGCGTCAGTAAGCGGAGGGTCCAAAATTATTGACGCGTAAGTTGAGAGCCTGAATTAGCTCACGCGTTGGAAAGTGGGAGGTCCCGAGGATCTCGTGCGTCAGTTAAGTGGGGGCTAGGGGGTAGCGCGTCAGTAGGCGGGGGGGCCGGAGATGCTAAATGGCTGCTCGTTGGTGACGAGGTTGGCGCGCGGAGCGGTGGTCGGCTGACCTGCTTCGAGGTTCGCAGCCGACGTTCGCATATCGTCTATGGACGCTCTAAAAAAATATATAAATTATATTTTAATATTTATGTAACCAAAATAATTAATTTTATTTTAAAAAAACCGACATCAATTTAGTTAAGGTTACTCTTTCTTTTCTTCTAATGGAACCTTACATGACATTATGCATATAAAAAAATTATTGAAACCGAGTTTGTAAAATTTATAAATATTGAAAAATGAAAAACCACTTTGAAGTCGGTTATAAATATAAAAATAAATCAAAAACATTACAGTAAAAATACGGCATACGAAATGTTCTTTGAAATATTTCATCGAATCTTTATAATATTTTAATAAATTACAGAATACTAATACTAATTCTAAACTGGCAGTAGATACACATTTTTGATTGGAGGCACCTTTCATATGTTTTTGTAATATTCAAAGATTTTTTTTAATGTTTTTTTTTTTCTTCAAATAAAATTATCACATAGCTCATTTAACTCCAGTGTTACATTTTAGTTAAATTGTGTATCTTCTACTTATAACATTTTACTCTATTTAAAAAAGTGAGAATTCTTTTATAGCTCTAAATAAATAAATAACATAGCAAAAAATAATAATTTCGCTACGCTATAATATAGAAGTAAAAATGAATTTAGTTGTGCTATAACATGGCCTATTTCGTGGCTAAACGAAATTAATTTCATTGTGCTATAATATGGCCTATGACATAAAAATACTGTGCTATGAAATAAATAAATCATGCTTATTGTTCACGAATAACACTATTTGATAATAAAATATCATAAAAGAGCCATGTCCCACAGTACTATTTATAACATAACCGCCCACGTGACAGTTGGATTTTAAAGATTTAACCTTTAATGTACTTCTTATTATTATTAAAAATGCCAAAATTTTGTAATATTTAATAAAGACGATGATATAATAGTAAGGTGATGTCTACCGAGACACTAGAGATTAGCTTAGATAATTGTATATTGTAATTAAGTTACGCTAGCTGGATAACATTAGGTAGTACATTACTTTCGGGGCGTCACGGTTGTATGCGCGAGCGATCCCGTGGCGCCCCACTACGGCGCAGACGGTCGATGGGTTTTAGTGGGTATTCTGGCTTCGCAGCCAGCGAGTCCCACATACCCGTCGCCTTCGAACGGTGGGATGCGTTAATGCATTTTCCATCGTAAAAAAGGTAGTAGGTACATAACTTAAGTTTGTAATGTACGTAATGTTAAAATGTAGCCATTTCTAAATTGTAAATTATTTTGCTACCATGACGTACTTTTTTCCTGTAGATTTTTTTTGACATTCGTTAAGTATGTGTTATCACCTTATCGCGAAATAAATATTTTCATTTCATTTCAAACTTTGGCTAAATATTTCTTACTCAATCACACCAGAATGACTCAACGGATCCAGATCAAATTTGATACAGATAGGCTAGAATCTGGAACAGCACAAGGCTACTTTTTATCCCGGTAAAATGTACGATACCCGTGGGATAGATGTCCATGCGAAAAAAAACTCGCGGACAACGTAATTATAGTCCAGATTATTTTCAAATATACGTACATTTTTTTTTAAATAGTCGTAATGATACTTCTTTAACACAATTGTGGCTGAATGTCTGTAGCTAAGGAATATAACCCATACTACGTGATCCGTTCTAATTTTAGTTACGTAGTCAATATCTAGAGAAATCTCGCGCTTTTTCGAGTTATATTCAAATATGGCGCACCGCGTTTAGCGCTTTTTAAACGCACAGGTAGCAACACTACACTAGACTACCACTGCCACTACTGACTACATTTCTAAACTTTCTGTTTGGAAATAATAAATTAAAACCATATTTATGAATTACTAGGTACGTGAAAACTCGAGGGGAGAGGGCATCTTAGCAAATACTACGGGTGGTCACTGAGGGTGGAAGGTGGAGGGTGGAAAAAAATTAAAAATGGATCACATAGTACTTTCCCTAAGCATATGTTGAAGAAATAAAAAAGATAATTAGCTCGAATTAATTTAATCTTTGAGTAATTGCTGTATAAACTAACGATATTGCAATATTAATATTTCATTCGAATTGAACTCTTAATAATATTACTATAACAGATTCTTCAAGTATTACATTTAGCGTGTAATTTTTTTAAATGTAAATTAAATCTATTCAGATAACGAGTACCCACCCTGATTCCGTCCTCATACGGTTTCGTTGAAAATACGCACCTATATATAAAATTCTATCAAAATCAACACAGGCTTGTAATTAGAATATTTTGTTTGAAGTAATAAGCATAACGACTAGCACAAAAGAATATTAAAGTGCGACACGTATCAAGCGACAAGCGACATGCGACATGCGACATTCGTATTGCCTTAGTTGGGCCGCCACACGTCGGGGTCCTCCATGAGCGTGACGGTGTGGTCGTGCGCGGGCGCGCCGGGCGGCGTGCCGGCCGTCGCCATGGCCGCCATGTCGTCCCGCGAGCCCCTGCCCCGCCACCCACCATTTGTTACCACCGTACACCGTTGTACACCGTTGCACCGTACCGTACCGCACCACACCGCACAGTACCGTACCGCACAGAAAAGTACCATACCGTAACGCATCGCACCGTACCATACCGCAACATACTGTACGGTACCGCACCGTACCATAACGCACCGTACCGTACCATACCGTAAAATTCACACATCGCCGGTCTAACTATTAGAATTCGTAACCGTCTATTGTCAGTAGGCAGAAATGTTGAAATCACTGAATGTGTTACTTTGTCTATATAGACAATATTTAACATATTAATTTTTGAATAAAATAATTTATGACTGTAAACATCAAAAACCTAATTATAGACTCTTTTTGTGTTGTTACGAACTCTTATAAAAATCCAATTAGGCCGACGAACACTTCCACCCTGCCCACAAAGCCCCCCACCATTGTATAGCTCACCGCATACACACTCACATACACAACCAATTAACGAAATTATAATATTGTAACATACACCCATACATTTCTTAATTATTATGGTTATCTCAAAATATCAATTTCAAAATGTCATTTAATAATTAAATTATTAATATTAAAATACTTTTTTAATTGGACCTACTTATGCAAAACAGAATCAACCCACACAATGACAGTTTTGAGAAAAAGCCATTTTTGTCAAAATTTTGTATACAGTAAAATTGTTTGTTATTTTGAATAAAATTTATTTACAATATTGTACCAAATCATTTATTCTATGTATACAAATATAATATTGAGGAAAATCATTAGCATTTTTAATAATAATAAAAGGAAAACTCGGTGGTTCCTTTTGGCAAAACTATCTGTGTGTGTGTTGGTTCTTTGTTAATTTTTCATCATGCCATATATTGATAGAAAAACAATGAAGAATCCCATATTTCTTTTAACATATCCTTTTATTATTGAAAAATAAAAATAAATCTTTAATTCTTAGAGTTATATGCAAACGTTAAAAACTAGAAAAATGTTTAATTGAATTTCAAAAAATAATTGATCTAAATCCAATTCTAAATCAAAATCCGGTTGACCTGAAAAACCTTCAAGAACGCCGTCAACAGCATTCCCGTCGAGACGATCGTGGAGGCATTGAAGTACCACGAAGTGACACAATTTTTTAGGATTGTTGGGGGACTATGAGGCATGGATCTTGTTAGTTTATTAAACAACTGCTGTTATGTTGGTTGGTAACTTTGTCATAGAAATGTTTTATTCTGTAAAAATTGTCAGATCATTTTGATCTTTACAGGGTCGCTAGAAGGTGGATTTTTGAAAGCTTCTGTGTCATTATCTCGATTATGGCATCTGTGTGGATTGGTTCCCTTTTGCATAAGTAGGTCCAATTACAAATATAAATAGACTATGTTAGAAAGAGACAACACAAGAAAGCGAAGATTAGTTACAAAACTCTACTGTTGTTTGAGTTAGTATTAATTATAAGTTAAATTGGAATGTTCACTCACTTCTTTCCGAGCGCCATCATGCCGTATATGATCCCGGTGGCGAATATGAGGCCGCTGCCGAACCAGGTGCTCATACTTAAGAAGCACAGGAAGAACGGAGGCAGCGCCAACCTGAAAATAATCTTCCAATTAGTACACTAGATGGCACGCTGAGTTTAGATAACCCAGCGAAATAATCCAGCGGAATTAACGAGTGAATGGTTATCAGAATGTCGCGACTACGAATTTGTACTAACATCATTGATATTTCAAACCATATTATTTTGATTTTGAGGTCCCCTGAAACTGGCGCCCTGAAAACTATTTTTTATCTAGTTGTTAAACTTCTCACTTACCCTATATACAAGGCAGCCTTGTTCCAGTAAGGACGGGTCTCGATCCTGTCGGAGAGCGTCTGTACGTAGTCGATGAAGAAGCAGCAGCAAGGCGCCTCGCACACGATCACTATGAAGCCAGCCAGCATCTGCCACACGCCGGCGATCAGGCAGCTAACGTTCATCAGAATGATACCCGTGCAGTTGATCAGACCAAGAATTATCGCGACTGGAAGTTGAAATATATTACTATAATATCAATTTAGTAAAAATCGCTATTGAAAATTTTTTTGTCCATGATTTTGGTTTTCAATATTTTCCCACGACATACTAATTATTATTTTTTTTACAAAAAAAAAAATCATAGCTTAGTCTTAATAATATCAGGTCTGGCACCTGATATTATTAAATCAGTCAAGCCATTTTGGAGTTTAGACGAAGCAAATGAAGAGTCAATAAGTGGAAATAACGAGTAGAAAGATTTAAGATATATATCAGTTAGACCTTAAAATGGCCAGTACATATTTATTATAATATATACCTCTATGACCAAACGCGGGCACCGGGCAGACACGTGAGGGCAGACGTCATAGATGGTTATGTTCATTTTGAGTTTTTTTCTTATAGCTAATTCGATTCTCGGAGCGATTTTTACTTACGATTAGTGCAGCAGGCATAATTATTATTTTTAGTTAGTATATTTTAAGTTAGTATTTTTTATTTAGTTACATGTAAGTATTACTTTTTATTTTTATTTCAGTCGAATTAGAAATGCCTTTTTTATTTGATTATAGGATTGTGCTTTTAGTTATTAAGTTTGTATTTATGTAAATATATGTTTCATGGCTAATTTGCTGCGCCGTTTGTAATAAAATTTGATAGGACATGGGCTACTTTTTATTAATACACCCACGTGGGCGAAGCCACGGGCGGATACTAGTAAATAAATGTTTAAGGGGTTATAATACTTTAGCGACTACAACATTTAAATTCTTTTTTAATTGCATTTTTGGAAATTAAATATATTCAAAAATATTATGACAAAATTTTAGAACGATTGGAGCATTCTATCTTTACTTTTTCGTATGTTGCTTGTTCATCCCAGCCGGTGCGTGTATATGAGAGACCCAGGCCAGGTATATGGCGCACGGTTATATGCTTTTGTTATTGTACGCAGCAGCTAACTTTTGTTATTGTATGCAACTGGTACCTTTTGTTATTCCTACTCAGTATTAACTGTATACAAGTATCTTCTTAATATTTAGTCTTACTAAACTATAGCCATTGTCATAATAAACCTAAAACCATTTGACTTTTTTGTTTCAGGCGGACCGTTATTTAGATTTTTTCAACAGCGCAGATCTATCTACTTTCTGATGACTCCTGTTTGACTACCGTTTTTGTAATTAAAAAGTGTTTAAAATAAAAATAAATAAATTTTTGTTGTAGTTTATGAGTGTTTTTATTAAGCTAAGCATGTTACTTACTTTTCCTAAAACCCCTTAACATACTAACAGTGTAATATATATATATTAATTATATACATACATAAATAAATATTTATTGCACCTAGACTCCGGGCAGAAATCAAATCCACAACCCTGGAGCAAAAACCAGGGTCACTGCCAACTACATCAATGGGCCAGTTGAATAATAACTTTCTCATATTATTCATTATGAACACATTGACAATTAAAATAGTTTTTACTATCTCAGAATAAAATCTTTGCAGTGTTAAAAACACTTACATATTATATATTTTTATTTTATATATCTTTACATAATATAACAATATACTTTTACACTTAAGGAATGAATATTCCAATCCAATAATTTGATAATGTTGTTATTCTTTATACTAATCTATACAAAGATAATTAAAGACATAACATATATAACATCATAATAACATACATAACATATATATAACATAATAACATATATAACATAGATAACATCAATATTTACTAATTTATATCAGTAATATTTATACATAATATTTTGTTATTATTTTGAAACAAAAACAATTTTGTTTTATTAAAGGCTGCCAAAGTGAGACTTGACAAAAATTGTAAATATTAAGTATAATTGATTGAGTCAAAGAGGTTCACTTTCATTCTAATCTCCCAACAACCAACTATATATGTGATATCAGAATGAAGCTCTGATCACGGACATACAATATTGTAACTGATTTTATAGTTGCACATTTCTTAAGGTCTAGTTAAAATTTAAATTAAAAAAAAAAAAAACATTACTTGTGTTTTCCTTCTCTTCACATTATTATATAATAGTACCTTACTGTAAAATTTTAACAAGAATATTTATATATTTTAACTAAATACTTAATAATATAATTTAATATTTTTTGTTCATTTATTATTATAACTTTTAATTAATAGTGCCTTACTAATCTTCTATTACTGTTTACTTACATTGTTCGTGTTGGCGTTTTAAAATATTATAGTCTAACTTTATTTTTGTATATTAATATATAGCTTTTAGCAACTGTAATTAGTTATGTACCAAATAAATAAATAAATTTTTCTTTTTTTTTTTTTTAATCATTCATCATAAAAATTAAAAAATTCTTTATTCAAGTAGGCTTCATATGCACTTCTAAATTATCATTTTACACAGTATATAACATTTTAATTTAATTATATATATTTAACGCAAAGCTATCGCCGTTTCGGAATATAGATTCTGTTGAGAAGATGTTTCACTTAATCGATTATTTTATTACATTTTATTAACATTCACCACATTTTAAATGATAAAATATTTTATATAAAATGAAGTTTTATTTAACGTTAACTACACTCACCGGCACGGAATCTTGGCCAAACTCATAACATGCGATAAAAATTTTTTAAGTGTGTCTAACTTTGTTTTTATTGTATAAGTGGGTAGAAATAATGTTTACGTTAATCCTAAGAGGGTAATTAACTAAGTTGAAGTGCATTATGGTTTGGGTTCTGAAGTTTAGTTGAATTGTGTCATTTATCCGACGAACTCTACATTTTGAATTGTGTTGTGGAATTTGTAAGTGTTAAGTTGCCGAAGTTCTTTGGTTTTATTGTGATAAATAAACATCTAAAGGCGCCTAAGGATCCATAAAAATGCCTTTGTCACCAAGTCAGATAGCACAAGCAGTGTCATTAGTGGAACAAGGGATGACCCATCGTGAAGTGGCTACTATCCTTAACGTACCACGTTCTTCAATGCAATATGCATTAAAACGGTACCAACAGACTGGCCTCTGTACACGCAGACCAGGTAGTGGTGGTGTACGTTGCACGTCAGCTCGTGACGACCGCTTTATCGTGTTAGAGACTTTAAGAAATCGCTTCCTTACTGCGGTCGAGATCCAGCAGTGGCTTCAAATCTCTAGGAATGTAAATGTTAGTGAGCGTACGGTGAGAAGACGTATGGAGGAAGTTAATTTAAGAGCGAGAAGACCAGCCCGTGGCCCACAGCTCCTCCCACAGCATAGAGCAGCTCGACTTCAATTTGCCCGCGAACATGCTAACTGGTCTCATGAACAATGGGCAAGAGTTTTGTTTACGGACGAGTGCAGGATCGCTTTAAATGCACCTGATGGTCGACAACGTGTGTGGAGAAGGAAAGGTGAACGATATCTGGCGATTACTACCACTCCAACAGTGAGTTTTGGTGGAGGCTCTATAATGATATGGGGTGGCGCTAGTTCTGATGCACGTACAGAATTGGTCATCGTCAATAACGCTCTAACTGCAACACGATATATCGAGGATATCCTTCAAGAACATGTTGTACCCTTTGGAGGGTTTATTGGATATGATCAATTCATTTTAATGCATGATAATGCACGTCCACACGTCGCTCATATCGTAAATGAGTACCTTCAAGAGGTTGGTATTCAAAAATTGCAGTGGCCAGCTCGCAGCCCCGACTTAAATCCAATAGAGCATATTTGGGATAAGCTAAAAAGGACAATTAAAACAGCATCGAACCCACCACAAACTCTTAGCCAGCTTCGAGATGCCGCACTGACTGCATGGCGCGACTTATCGCAATTGGACATCAAAAATGTCATCCAAAGCATGCCAGATCGAATGCAGGCGGTCATAAGGGCTAGAGGAGGAAACACGCGATATTAAAAAGTTAAAAAGTTTACCAAAGATCAAACAGTTTTTAATTACTAGTGCTCAAAACTGCAGTGTTTAATTTTGTGTAAATGTGATTTTGTGCTTAAACTTCATTATAAACTTAAAAAGAACATTATTTATGCTTAAAAATGATTAAAGACGTTAATTGGATGAACAACGATCAAAATTGGCCTAAATTTGTAGTGTAAACTGAAAAAAACTGAAGTTATCACAAATTTTATACTTGGCCAAGTTTCCGTGCCGGTGAGTGTATAATATCGAGGGGTAACGGGCTATTTGGTTTAAGCGACATTTTGGGTGATATTGAGTTATATACATATTTGGAATCAGCGAATTTTTCTCCGTCGAATGATGCCGGTTTCATTAAAATCGGAGCACTTTTTTGGCGTTTCAAACAATACTATTTTCGTGTCGTTTCCAAAGTGGCAGTGTATTAACCGACGTGGATTTTGCATTTTTATTACAATCATATACTTGAACCATACCATCATATTAATAACCGACACATAAACCAGTCACCTTATCTCTCATAAATAGGCGAATAAGAGTTAAAGCGTTTTTCCTGTTTCTAAATTTTATTAAGAAGTAACTTGAATCATTTTGACTTCCCACTAATCACACGGTGTGATGTCGCTTAAACAATTTGTCCGTCACCCAAATATGACATGGGTCGTCGCTTAAACTCTTTTAGCTGCATCTATTTTCCAAGCTGGGTGCTACTTAAACCAAATACTCGTTTTCGTTCAGATATTTTGTTTAGTCGTTAAACCATTTTAGTCTACTGAATGAATAGGTAATAAATAATTATAGTTGATGTTCCTACATTGAGACTGATTTTACTTAATTATCATACAAAATACTAATAATGTAACTGATTTTGCTGATTAAGACTGAAAAGTAAATACATAATTATAATTGATGTTCCTATTGAGACTGTTCTATAATAATAATTACTCTAAATAAATACTTTTGTTGTGTTTATTTATTCATTTATTCAATGTATAAGATCCTGAGATTTTTGGTGATTTCAATATATCCTGGTTCTTTTATCAGCCATTGATAGTCTTAAATGCAAAAAAACCATAAACATTAAACGTTACAATTTCAATGTTATATGTCACTTAAGTAAATTAGCCTGTCAGTCATTTTAGTCTAAATTGGTAGTTAAGATAAATAGCTTGCTTCTACTAATTTTGGATTTCGTTACTTCATACTTTTTGGCTTACTCCGTAAATAGAATGCGTCGTCGCTTAATTTTTTTCCCCTGTAGCCAGTTGTAGTTATGAAGTCACTTAAATCATTTTTCCTGTCTCTAAAAAAGGACACATTGTATTAAGCGACAATTATCTTTGTAATTAAAGGTCCACTTTATTTGGTATTAGCATCAACAACTAGAAATTTTTAATTAAATTTCAATGCAGTTTACCCCGTTTAAATAACTGTAGAAGTTTTTTTGTTATGAATTTTATTTCGAAATTTTAAACTTTAAAAGGCTCTCCTGTAAAGTTGCAAAAATGTCGCTTAAACCAAATAGCCCGTTACCCCTCGATATGATATTACAGTAAGAATTTGAATATTTAGTTATTTTACTTAATTATTGTATATATTTAATGAACATTTTCAGCTAAGAATTTTTTATTAATTGTATAATATTATTTAACAGTCAGTTATATATTGTGACTGATAAGATAATGACGAAAAAAAAAAGTGAATAAATGTAATTTAATCCTTAAACTTAGGGGTAAAAAAAATAACTTTTAAAGGGCAGATTTGATACCAATAAATATTTTTAAATGCAAAAATTTCTTAAATATTATCAAATAGTGATCTATTACAAAAAAGTATAGGACAGTTATATAATCGTAAAAAAAATATTTAGAAAAACAAGTTTTTTAAGTTCTCAAAAGTATAGTTAATTGTTCAGTTACTTCTATTGATACTTTTTCTACTATTGTTATATATTTTTAAAGTAGTGAGTTTAATGTTTAAAATATCAAATGTACAAGATAAAAAATGTTTACCCAACGAAAAACAAATCCAATGACATTTTTTAAGCTCAATTTTTTTGGTCTGTTTGGACAATAAGCAAGGTGATAAGATAAAAAGTTAAACATATTTCGTTATATATTTATTTAATTAAGAATATCGAATATATATATTTTAAGAATATATGTAAATATTTTCAAGGATAAATAATGGCATCGTAGAAAATATAAAATAATTAAAAGATACATACTGAAACTGCCAACTGTTCCCAACCCCCGACCAGCGTAGCGCATCCACCAAGGAACGTCATCTTTTTGGGCATTGTCGCCCCCCGGACGGGACATAAGCATAGTTATTTTGTCTGCTAACGACTGCAAATTCAATGTACATTTTTATTTAAACACAAATCAATTATAATATATTTTTAAATAAAAATATATGAAAAATTTTACCATTTTCGAAAAATCAATTCACTGCTTTGTCAGCTGTCAGAATTATTTCTCCTCGAATCAAATGTCCTCGAATCTGAATTCTGAACCACAGATTATTATAACGTATAGTTCATGGAGTATACAGTTAAAAGAGTGCAATCTTATGTTACGAAAAGTGTCCGTCGAAATGCACCAAATTAAGGTGGCACCACATTAGCATCAAGATAAATCTTAAAAAAGGAATTTACATAACTGGAACGCTCACTTAATAAAATTCTATATTCAAATATGCAGTTTGGAATAACTGAAATAAGGTTGACATTTGTTTCCAACATGTAAAGTGAAAAAATTGTTCCGAGCATTTCGTTGACTACTGGTATTTTTTCTCTTTCTTACGAGTTAGCTTAAATCCATGGTAGAAAGAGATACAATCCCACTCTTAAGAACGTTTTTTGTGTATACGTGCACATTCCAATTTATATATAAATTCCTTGGTCGTTATATACTATTATTTATATCCATCTAGAAAAAGTTTTGAACACGATCTAGCTATTATTAGATCGTGGTTTTGTACGTGATCGTTTTTTTTTTTTTTTGTTTATTATATAAATATTTATATTTATTTATTTACTATATATAAATTCCTTGGTAACGACCCAGTCGGATGCAAAAAGGAATAAAAAATTAAAATTATTATAATTCCATAATAAAAAATCATCGCAAATATTTGTAATAATATAAAGTGAATATGTTATATACCGAGTAAATATAATATCACTCAAAAGATATTATATTTTTATAATAGATTCAAAATGTCAAATTAATAAAATATAAGTAAATTCCGTAAAAAGGAATGCATTTTCCGTCGAATGTCGGTCGGCTTCAGTCAGTGCAGCGTCAGTCATTTTGTAAGGTGTGGCTACCAACTTTCAATTTCTGTAAAAATTGGTAGCATTGTTTGTCAAAATCAAAAATTGATACGTCAAAGAGTATGTCGATACGTCACTTCGATAAAAAATCAAAAATGGCCTCTGACTTCCTATTTAAAAAGTTAATTAAACAACAAACATTTTCCTTCCAACCGGTAGGTGTTTACGAATTTGTTATTCATTCAAAGTCTCCGAAGACCTTTGTTTAGATGCTCGTTCTTTTGTTTTATTGCTAAGACTCGTGTTGATACTATACTAGGTAAAAGAAAACTGATTGTTGACAATATATTTACACATTTTACGTTTTTTTTTTTAAATTTTAATTATGGGCTTTAAATTTATTAATTTTGTATGTGACTAAGTTATTTTGAAGAAAAAAGTACGTTATTCTTATGTATTCAGTTAAAAATACATGTGAAACAACACTTTACAGTTTTTCGTTGATATAAATACGGAAATACCACATGTATAAAAATACTTTTTCTTGTTGTTCCATAGAATAAATAATACTTTAGATATTTTGATTCCTAACAATAACACATTATTCAAAGTTTCATAGTTTCTTTTATCTATTTATTTACTATGTTTAGTATATTATACACCTCTGTTTAACATTGGAATCTTATCTTTATGAAATTCATCCATTGCTTGAAACCACTGTATGGTATTAAAGGTGTATTTATTCAAGTACACATGCCTCCTGTATCTAATTTATTTTAAACAAATATCTGGTTGATCTGAATTGGTGTGTAAAAAAACAAAATACCTAAAACACTATAACATATAGGTTAGGTTAGGTAAGGTTAGAAACTGAAATATTAAACATTAAACATAATCAATAATTAACTTGCATTAATATTTTCTACAGTAATTAAAGATGATATTTTTTAATTATCATTGACAACTTTGTATGTGTATTGCAAAATCACATCAATTGGAGTATCTAAGTAATAATTTGATATTATATATTGTAAGTAAATAATAACTTGACCAAACTATTACAACAGCAAGGAGAATGGACAGCTAAACATGATGAGTACCATTAGATGAGTCCATTGATGCAATTCCCTCTTCGCATCTTAAAAGCATAAAATAAGAAACCATCAGAAACTATATAGAGGTAAGGTGATTTTTTTACATTTTTAGTATTATTATCTTAGCATAATTCTGGATGAATAGCATTTTAAAGTTATGTGTTGTATAGTATAAATAGTTCTGTAGTCTTGATATTGGTTTGGCCATTTTACTACTTCTATTTATATTTGCTTACAAAAAGCTGCATAAGTTTCAAAACTTTATGATTTAAATATATTTTTATATACATGTGGTTATAACAAAATACAATAATTTTATTGTATCATAGTATCTTCCCTTTTTTCTATATGGAGAAGAGGCCTTTGCTCAGCAGTGGGTTGTTTACAGGCTGATACAGTACAGTACTTAGTAACTTGCTTATTATAATCACCTCACCAAACAGGACTTCATGTGTATTAAAAAAATTTGTACTTTAATTTTTTTTTTTTTTTTTTTTTTTTTGGTAATTAGTAAACATGCATCTTAATCGACTATTGCATAAATTTAAGTCTAAATAACAAAGTAAACACTTAACATATGAAAAATAAATTTTACAATTATAATAATAAATTTAAAGGAAACATTTAGGTATGTACAATAATGTATCTTATCTATAAACTCTTAAATAAGAAACATTGAATTTTGTATTTGATTATCAAGCATTTTTTATGTATTTAAATCTTGATTACCACAAACTATAGTTGACATTAGCGCAGTTGATAAAAGATAAATTAATTACATTTATTTACCAAACTCACATTTTTATTTCAGTTCTTCAAGATGTAACTAATATATAAGGAAGGTGACCATTCAAAATACTATCTGTAACTTACAAAAAGTGAGTGTTTTTTTTTTTTAATTTATCATTATTATAGTACAAAACATACAGATGTATTACAGTTTGGTACAATATGTGTTAAACAGACTGTTGACCTTAAAACTTAAATTAATTCATATACAATCTTGAAGTTATTATTTCAATATTTGACTACAACATGGTAAACAACACATTGACAAATGAAAACATTCAAAATTAACTATTTTAGTTGTATGATAAAATTTGATTTAATCTGCAGTCAATCATTTTTCAGAATCACATTATTTTTCTGTCTTATTGTTTCTGTCCTGTACAAATTATAATTAATAAATTATTGATAAATAATAAACGACTGGTCTCTTGGCACAGTTGCATTATACTCCAGGGTCGTGGGTTCGATTCCCATCCTGAATCTGGGTGTAATATTTGTATATTATATATTCATATGCATATTTACTAAAAAAAGTTATATATTTGTAGCAGTCAGTTGTTACCAGAAACACGGTCATTGAGTTGCCTATCTTAGGAACATGGGACTGTGTGTGTGTTGAAACATTTATTTATTTGATTTATTTAAATCACTTTGTTATTAATATCAAAGTATTTCATTAGATGGTTCTCTCATAAAAATCCTGTATTAATAGATTATTTTAAATAAATATTATTGACAAATCCTTTTAACTTCTATATGTTATATAAAAGTTGAGACTTTTACCAATTAATGAGTCAATAAAAAAAAATTTTGGTTTGAAAATTATTTTATAATAAAAATCACCTATAGCCTATCACTAATTAAATTAATAATTTTTAATTTGTTATTTTGTTAAACCAATCGAAATTAGAAACTATAAACTGTATTTAAAAAGTTTAAATTTCAAAGAAATAATCTTGTAATTAATTGAATTTTCAGACATAAGAGGTTCATAGCTACACCACACCCTCTTCTCCCAAGGATCTTGGTGCATGTATCTACCGCGCTAACTAATAATTCTAGGTAAGAATAAAGTTATACTTACATATAATTTTCTAATGGCTGGTTGAATAACAAATCTACATTTAACAATCTGTTAAATTAGGTAAAACATAAAGCACATACGACATGTGTATGTTTCAAAAAGTAAGATAAATTGGCATTTCTACTTTCAACATTGATCTTTCTTTAGGAGGGCTCAGTTTTAACTAAAGATAAAAAAAAGCAATAAAAAAATTTGAAATATTTCAATATTAATATTTGTATGACGAATATAGATGTGCACCGGGTCATGGATGTGTATTTATGTATATATGTATTTATACAAATTTCTTAAATTTATTTACGTTCCTAGTACCTGTAACACAAGTTCTTACAAAATTAGCACGGGGCTAGGTTAATGTGGTGTGATTGTTGGTTAATATTTATTTATTATTTATTTATATTTGTCTAAAATCAGCAATCTGTCCAAATCTTCATAAAAAATATTTAAAAAAAAAATGATAATTTTATATAAAATAGTAGGTTATTTAGTAATGAAATTGATAATGGCACATAATTATGTATGATGTATATTATACATATTGTATACCATTTTAACAGAAATATTTCATCAAGATGATGAAATTATATCATTATTCCTATTTTTTTTATGAAGGCTATTCGTCTACATCAAATATAGTTATTTCCTTCGAGATTTAAAACTGAAAAATAAAAATAGCCAGTTAATATTTTATTGATAACAAAAATGTATATTTTTAATGTATGTATATAATACTTTTTGATATATTTTTACATTTAGATTATTTCTAATTTCAGATTCTACATCAACTGCATTGGTCATTCTTCAGATCAAGCATTTAATGAAAAATTGTTTGAAGCTCGTTAAGCGATTACTAAATATATTATATTATAATTTTAAAGAAATATTATAAAAAGCAGTTATACTAAACAATAGTTGCCTATTTAAAGCATTTGACTATTTTTTGAGTTTTTACTAGTCAGTAAATAATGCTTATATAAACTTGTAACATTGTAAACATTGAGATTTCTACTTAGATTTACTCAGGTTTTAAATACAACAATTAAATTTTGCTATTTTCTGACAAGTACTGTTTATATGTAGTTGGCTATCATAAAATCTCTACATCTATAATATTTCTATATTTTACATGTTTTAAAAATGTAAAATTGCTGTTTTGTGTTTTTACTGCCAACAATTATAATATTTTGAGCATTCCTTTCAATATTTACAATTTTTTAATTGTAAAAAATTATTTTTATTATCTTCTGCCAAATACTGTTAGCAATAATGACTTATTTATTATACAATGTTTTAAAAATTTTCATTATTTGAGTATATTTACATGAATATTAACATTTTTAGATTGTATAATTACTATTTATTAATTCCTGCCAAATACTGCTTGCAGTAATTGTTTATTTTACAAAGTTTTCTAAATTTAAATATTTTTAGTAGATTTCTGTCTATATTTACATATTCTTACAATGGAAAACTTTACTTTTGTATTTTACAACGAAAAAATTGTTTAAATATTACAGTATTTACTAATTTTCTAAGACGACAGTTCTGATTATACAGTCTAATCTTAAGTCTTATATCATTCTGTAAGGTAAAATTTTTTGTGAAAGGCTAAAATATTACAATATGATCATTATGCTAGTATCATTATCTTGTTTTATACCAGTGTAGTATCTTAGTAAGATGATTAAAATGCGCGGATCATTAATATTGTCTTTAAGAGTGTGTCTCCACCAGAGCAGAGATGTGCTGAGATGTGTTTTAAACAACCAATAGAATTTCGTTCAGTGTTCAACTGAAGCGGAGGGGAGACGAGGTGTGTGAATAACGAAATTCTATGGTTGTTTTAACACATCTCCACACATCCCCGCTCTGGTGGAGTTCGGGCCTAAAACTGTAATACTCAAGTGGAACTAGTAATAATAAAAAAATAAAATATTTAGTTATTTATTGATCTTTATGTATCAGCAAGTAACTAACTAATAAGATAGGGTACAGGGTAAAGTTAAGTTTGTAAAGTAAAGTTATATTGTTTAATATTTTTTGAGAATGACTTTATAATGAGAGTATTTCTTATGTAAATGCTCTTTAGAATAGTAATTTTCTTAGTTGATATCTGTAAAAATATTTTTCATGTTATGCTTGTAAATGATATTTAATATATTTTGAGAATGACTGTATAATTAGAGTGTTTCTTGTGTAAATGCTCTTTGAAATTGTATTTTTCTCAGTTGATATCTGTAAATATTTTCATGTTATGCTTGTAAAGCATATTATTTAATATTTATTGAGAATTACTGTCTATTGAGAGTGTTTTTTACTCTTTGGATTTGTATTTTTCTCAGTTGATATCTGTAAATATTTTCATGTTATGCTTGTAAATCATAATATTTAATATTTTTTTAGAATTACTGTATATTGAGAGTGTTTTTTATATACTCTTTGGACTTGTATTTTTCTCAGTTGATATTTGTAAATATTTTCATGTTATGCTTGTAAAGCATATTATTTAATATTTATTGAGAATTACTTTATATTGAGAGTGTTTCTTGTGTAAATGTTCTTTGAAATTTTATTTTTCTCAGTTGATATCTGTAAATATTTTCATGTTATGCTTGTAAATTATATTATTTAATTTTTTTTTTTGAGAATTACTTGTACAATGGATGTTTCTCATGTAATGCTCTTTGGAATTCTATTTTTTTAACTTGATATCTGATTTTCATATTATGTTTGTAAATCATATTATTTTTGAAAATCATTGCATAATGAGAGTGTATTTTATGTAATGCTCTTTAGACTTGTATTTTTCTCAGTTGATATCTGTAAATATATTCATGTGTTTGTGAATCATATTATCATATTAAAATATAAATAATAAAACAAAAAATGTGTTTTATTTACAATATGCAAAAATATATATAAAGGAAGCACGTGCTCAAAAGTATCGATAGTTTTATCGATAATTTTCCACACTAGTATCGACATCTGGTACGATAAAATAGGGACAACACTATGCTTCAGTACTACCAAATTAATGGAAAAAAAGAACTCGACCGTAATGTTGCATTATTTACTTACAAAACGATTTTTAGCTCAACTCTATGTTCGAATCTTCACCTCTTTATTTTTATACTCTTTGGCTTCAGTATCGCATTCGCGAATATTTAGATCAAGTTTTGTTGAATATTACTATTTCACTGTAAAATTAAAGTTTACGTTTGTGATTAATGTGTACGTTTGTGGCTTGATGCAAAAATGCAACCTACAACTATGCTTCCAAAACTAACAGACACAACGCAAACGATGTGAGTAACTTGCTATTTCAAATTTACTTTAATGCGATTTTTTGGGAAAAGTTAGTAACGACATTCCTTCGAAATATCTTAAATTTAAAGTTAATTGTATTATATAAACCTAAAAAAGCTAGAATGTTAATAAAAATTAAGTATAACCTGTTGAAATTCAAATTGATGTCTTGAACAATATCCTCTGTTTTTAAAGTATACTTTCTGGGAAAATTAGGCACTGTAGTGTTCAATACTGTAACTGTACCTGTATCAGCCTGTAAACCACCCACTGCTGAGCGAAGACCTCTTCTCCATACAAAAGAAGCGTTGGAGCTTAGTCCACCACGCTGCTCCACTGTGGGTTGGCGGATAATTTCCTACTATGAGTAACGATCGTTATCAGATTGTTTATGATAACAACCGGGACCGATGGCTTTATGTGCTCTCCAAGGCACGGTGGGGAGACCCACTAGGACATACAACCAGACGGGATATAAATATTTGTACAAATACAAATATCTGTCCCGAGTGGGAATTGAACCCGCGACCACCGGCGCGCATTTTGAGATGACTACTCGCACCACTACTCCAGAACAGTCATCAACATCATAAATACTTAATAATAATTAATATTACAGTAACCTGAATTTTTAAACATTAAATTAATTTGCTTCTAGATCATTTTCGGAAGGCGATGGTGTCTCTAGCTCCGAGGTTTATTCATCAGATGTAGTAGTAACCTCCAGTGCTGGTAACCACATCCATGGCAGCTCTAAAGTGAAACTGAAAAGCCTTGTTGACTACAACTGGGAGCCCAAGTTCTACCCGGGACAACTACTAGCTGTTCATATTAGTGGCAAATATTTAGCTTACAGTATTAAAGGTATACTTCATGATGTTTACTTTCAATTATTTTTATATATTAAAATATAGCTTTATTTCTATTTAATTGATTAAATTAATGATATTTTGTCAAATGTTAAATAGTGTTTTATTATTGTATTGTAGCACCCAATGCTGCCAACCCTGGTACATGGAATGGAATGGTGCGTGTCGTGTACAACCCTGAGCCAGGCATTGATAGGAGAACACTTATTAAAGGCATGAAGGGAGAGGTGTGTACTTATGGTGAACAATTTTTATTTTGTAGGTGACAAAACTCTGCTTGACTGAAAATTTAAAGCAAACAAATTTTCCCAGATAATACCTATCTAGGTTATTTTTACATTCCAGTTAATCCCCATTTACCAAATTTCATTAAAATCATTACAGCCATTTTGAGGATGTGTTTACAAATATATACAAACAGATATTGCTTATATATTGTTCAAGATATTTAGAAATTTACAATATGTAAATTAAAAATAATAAACCTTTTCAACTTTAATTATCGTTGTAATTAAAATGTAACTAATATTTTTATTCTAAAGTGATTCCTAGTAGAATACCTTAACATGTTCATGGACAGAACGCCTCTTGAGGTTGTTACTGTAAAAAATATTATGACATTATGCCGGTCGACGTTACTTACTACTTATTTTATGTTACTTTTTACTTGTATACATTCAGTACACCTCACGAGTCACGACGTCCAAAGGCATAGTGTCACAGTACACAGTAAAATACAAAGCACAATGTGACAGAACATTTTACGACGTATATGCCTATAACTGTACTGTCACATTATATCACTTTTTACTTTTGAGATGTGACACAATACCTCTAGACAATGTATGAAATTTTGTAGTGTACAAATATATATATAACACGATCAACCATGAAGGTGATACTGTCCATCGACGTGTTTATAAACAGGATTGCGGTCTCTTATTATATTTCTATAGTATTATTAAAAATTGTTTATCTTCAGGTACAAGATCTGGCCTTTGCTCATATTCCCAACCAAGTTGTGCTGGCTAGTATAGATGAAATGGGCAATTTTTACATACATGAAATCGAAGTCACTGATAATGGACTACGGTAAGTATTGCCAAGTTATTTTTATTTCTTATTTATATCAATGACTACTTTGACTGGCCTGTTAGAGCAGTTGGCAGTGAGCCTGCTTTCGACTCCAGGGTTGTGGGTTCAATTCCTGCCCCGAGTCTGGGTATAAATATATTTATTTATCTGTATAATTATTTAAAAAAATATGTTTCTCAGTCAGCTGTTACTTGAAACAGGCAATAAGTTGCCTACCTCAAGAGCAGACGACCATGTGGATATGTTAAACATTTATATTTATTTATTTATACTTTAGTTTATCACACATTCCTGGTAATGTAAGAATGAAATATATATTCAGAAATTTTTTAATTAACTTTTGAAAGTCACTTGAAAATTTCAAGTTTGTTTATTTCAAGTTGAAATAAACAAAAATTCAAGAACATATAAACCAAAACAGATGAAAATGTCATTATTAGTTGGTACTATTTTCTATTAAAATAATTTAATTTCTATAAAATACTATATTATAAATAAAATTGTTTTAACAAAAAAAAAAAAACAATAATAAGATTTTAGTTTTGTGTTTCAAATTGACTACCACTGAAATTATTAGCTAATGATTGTTCTTATAAAATCTGTGTCTGAAATAGAACTGCGTCGATCAATCATTCGCGGTGACCCGAATCGATCGCGACTAGGCATAGTGATCGAGTCACAAAGACTCGATCACTCACACGATTCACGTTTTATGCACGTGTCAAGATCGAGACTCAATATTGCTTAGGTACCACAGTGGATATTACTTCACGAATATCTATAGGGTTAGGTTGGTACCTAGCCTCTACAGTACCCAGACATAATAAAAGACAATACAAGACATATTAAATGTTTTTTAAAGGAAATAAAAATGTTTATTAATTAAATTACAAAAAAGTCCTCGTAAATAATATTATTTAAACCGCCTCCAAATTTAAGCAAAAATAACAAAATGTAAACATCCACACAAACAACACAAAAACATGCATCCGGTAAATTACGCGTGAGCGTCACTTCGTCATAGTCGTAGAATAGCGACGGATCCCACAAATTCAAAACCCCACAGGGCAGACATTTCAAATTACAACAACAACAACATAACTGCTTGAAACGTCTGCCCTGCAAAGTTTCAAATCTGCAAGATCCGTCACTATTCTACGACTATGACGACTTCTTCGCGAGTCATAAGTCACAGGTCACGGCTATCTGATTTCGAATTCGAAAACCAATCAATGAATCGTTTCACGACCCACGAGTCCCACGACTCACGAGTCACGACCTACAACTCGCGCGAACATATCGCTTACGAGTGTAATGCTAGTTGGTCTCGTGAAATTGTATATTGTGTCTTTCACTCATATGCAAAGTTTGCAGACAAGACAAGCACTTTTTAAACTGTGGTTTTGAAATAAAAACTACGTAGAGCGTGGCGCTTTATGAATGTGTGCATCTTAAAGTTAGGCATGAGACCGATATATCAAAACGTAACTAATATTGGTTACGCGTCCCTATATCATATCATATCGATAAACCAAAACACATAACCGTTTTCAAATAACCAACGAAAACTTGAGCGCGAACACGAAACTGTAGAACGGTGACGATATATCACGGGCGCGCAATGGCTAAGAGCGGCGCGACGGCTAAAACCAAATTATCTGCATCTCTTTCTTATAACGATAACTTAATACTGAATAAAAGAGATGAGGCGAATATGGTTTTCGATCCTATTTAGCGGTTTGCAACTGTTTGTACATCGCAAAATATAACTACAAGTTTAATCAATAAAGTCGAGTCTTTTATGGTTATGATAATTTAATTCCCTTAATAAAATAGTTTGTGTATTTACGAAAAATTTTGTCAAAAGAATAATTTTTAGATTTATTGAAGTATGCCTTATAAGGCATAAACATATTATTATATTAAAATATTATAAATTTTATAATATTTTATAACCTTAAGGCGTAGTTTTTCAAAACATTTTGTTTTGGGAGGTTTTCTCGGAAAATCGCCATTCCAACTACCTACTCAAACTAAGCAGCTAATCTAGAATAACTTTAGCGACTTCTTATAATTTATATTTAAACTGTTTTAACCTTTGCGTTCAAGTGTTCAACAGTTTGCATTTGTTTCGGTTTGTGTTTACGTTACGCAACTGATAGCAAAACATTACTACTGATATCGATATCTGAAAACGGTTTTCAATATCGATATGAAAACTCAATATCGGTTACATAGCCGTTTGTTCTAAAAACCGAAAACGCCCATGTCTACTTAAAGTAATTGAAGTGCGGCGGCGGCGGGCAACCCGTCGATCAAAAATGATCGAGTCGCTTGTACGGCCGTGACCGACTCACAAAAAAAAGCGTGATGTTATGTTTAAAAGTGGAACTACAGTAAAAAAGTTCTCGGGAAAGGGAATAATAAAGGACGCAATGAAAGCTCTCAAAAAAAAATTTTGTACCGTTTTTGTAACGTTTCTTATTATTGCTCAGCCCTTATTGGTCGTAGCGTGATGTTATATAGGCTATAGCCTTCCCCGGTAAATGGACTATCCAACAATAATAAATTTTCAATTCGAACCAGTAGCTACTGAGATTAGCGCTATAATATTAGTATCTTTATCTTTGAACCAAAATTATGTTTGTCAAGTCATCTTGATCATACAATAGTGAGTGATATTAACACTTGAGAATTTTGAAACAAACCTGATTTCATAAATGTACTCTAAAATTCACTGATGTATTCGTACTGTAGTCAAATTCTAAGAGATATTTTAAAAACTATCATATTCCTTGCACCACCAGAATCATATTTTATACAATAATATACTATTTTTATTACACTGCAAAATATTTGTTACTAGCGGCCCGCCTCGGCTGCATCCGGAGTATGTATATGTACCTAAACCATCCTCATGAATCACTCTATCTCTTGGTGAAAACCGTATAAAAATCCGTACAGTAGTTTTTGAGTTTATCGCGAACAGACAGATGCGGCGGAGGAATTTGTTTTATAATAATGGAGTGATTAAATCGATCAAATGTGTCCAATAATGTAAACATTTTCACTGGTTCCAGCGTGCAGCTGTCCGCGGAGATACGCGAGGACACAGGCGTGGGGGGGAGCACTCACCGCGTGGTGTGGTGCCCCTACATCCCCGACGAGGATGAACCCGATGACGATGTAGCGCGGCTGTTGCTCACCACACACGCCAATCAGGGTTAGTGTCTTTATTAAACTAAAGCTACACTGTAACCTAAGGTCGTCGCATCTGTTGCTGCAATTTATTATGGAATTCCCTAATATTATTAAAGGCTAAATTCTAGTATTCAAGCGGTATAAATCTGGTAGCTATTGGATAATTTAGCTGACTCTAATAAAACTCCGATTGCTATATTACTGAACTGAACTGAATCAGCCTGTAAACGACCCACCGCTGGGCAAAACCCACTTCTCCATATAGGAGATGGGTTGGAGCATAAATTCGCCACGCTCGACTGCGGGTTGGTAGACAATTTTCCCTATCATGAGTAATTATCGCTCTTAGATGTTTATGACAACAATCGGGACCGACGACTTTACGTGCTCACTGAGGCACGTTGGGGAGACCCACAAGGACATGCAAACTAGGAAATGAATTGACCTGAATCAGCCTGTAATGAATCCACTGCTGGGCAAAGAACTCTTCTCCATGCAGGAGAAGGGTTGGAGCTTAATCCTGGTGGATTAGGCTGCTCCACTGCGAGTTTGTAAATAATTTCCTTACTATGTATGATTAACGATCGCTACCAGATATTTATGATAACCGAGGGACGGTGGGGAAACTCACAAACCCTTAACATCCAGACTGAAAACAAATATTTGTACAAATATAAATATCTGTCTCGAGCGAAAATCGAACCTGCGACCGCCGGTGTTGAGGAGACTTCTCGCACAACTAAACCAGAACGGTAGTAGCTATACTTACACCTTTACAATTTTTCTGGTGAGTAAGTGTCATCTGTGTGGATAGCTCGCATGTGGAACATCCGCGCGTGCTCGGCGCTGTGCGCGGCGGGCGGCGCGGCCGGGGGGAGCGGGGCGGGCGGGGCGAGCGGGGCGGGCGGGGCGAGCGGCGCGGTCGGGGCGGGCGCGGCGCTGGCCAGCGGAGCGGGGCGCGAAGCGGGCACGCACGGGGGCGCCGTGCTGGCGGCGGCCTTCTCCCCCGACGGAACCGCTCTCGCCACTGCCGCTGCTGATGGAAACGTCATGTTTATGCAGGTGTGTGTGAACTCATGTGCTCTAATGGTCTGTGATATTCTGTAAACGTCCTACTGTAGTAAGCTTAATCTGTTATGCTGATCCATTTCCAGATATGTATGTCTCAAAATTTCTTCAGAAACAAATTTATCATGAAATATTTCTAACGTAAATGAGATAATTTTCAAGTACTAATTTAGCACTTAATTATTGGTGCCAGCTCAGATTTGAATGTGACCTGATATTAATTGATTGAGCTTTGTAAGTCATTGTATGCTTCCACAGGCTTAGGCAAAAGTCTGTGATATTTCCTGAGCATTTTTCTGACTTATTTTTTATTCGAAGTCTTCAGATAGTGTGCATTGTAAATAAAGTTTACAACTCTAATGCTTTCTTAAAAACGTTTATTCCTTGCAGAGAAGGCCGAGTTTTACATTATTTTGAATAGTAAAATATCTGTAAATACAAGTAATAATAATATGCAATAATTTCTATACTACTTTCATGGATTCAGAATGGTTTTATGATTTCATGTCATTACATGTCATGACATTCATCTCATGTCATACCTTAAATGCTGATGAAATTATTCATGTATTTTCTGTAAAAAACTGCTAAAAGTTGTATTTAAGAAATGAACTCAGTGTATAAAATTATTTTTGAATAATAAATAAATAATAAATAAACGTCTCACACACAACGGCCCCCAGTAGGATGTGAATGCTGTGTCGGGGGTCCGAAAACACACACAATACACAAGCACAAACGCCCAGACCACGACAAACATCTGTATGGCCTATACAAATATTTGTCATGTGCGGGGATCGAACCGGCGACCGCTAGCGCATCAGCCAGTTGCTGTGACCACTGCGCCAACGCGTCGTCATATAATCGTAATCGTAAACTAACTTGTCGTAATCGTCGTATAATAATATTTAACATTACAGGTGTACATGAACAATGAAAGCAGTCCACGCTGTCTACACAAGTGGCAGCCTCACGGAGGCAAGCCACTCAGCTGTCTGTTCTTCCTCGACAATCACAAGGATTATAACACAGAGTAAGTTGTGACATCAATGTGAAATCATTAATAATAGTTATAAATTATTGTTGTTATAGTACATTAGATGTGCGCTGCGGTTTTGTTGTAGTTCCCATTGTATGTATAGTGCGTTCAACGAGACAAGATACCAAATGTAAACAAACCAACTGCCAGGTCATTCGCCTATGCAGGGTTTTGTTACCTTTTTTACTTACACAAATTTATCAAAACTAGATATAACAGCAATAAATAACAAAAACAACAACTAATACAACAAATGATAACTATAACTAAAACTAGTAACAAATAAGAATAATTAACGAAAATATTAACAGGAAATATCAGAGAACGAACAAAATTTATGTATCACCCCAAGCGCTTAACGAACGGAATGAAATAAAAATAAATAACTACGAAATCAAATGCGAATGTTTTCAAACCTGCAATAGTCTCGTTGAACTTTGCCCGATCTTACCCGAGAGCTGTGTAGTAGATAGCAAAGAAACAAGATAGAAGGAGATAGACCATATTTTCATGTTTCGTCTGCATTGTTTATATTTGGTATCTTGTCTCATTGAACGCACTATATATATAGATGGGCCAATATACGAAGTAGCATATGGATAATTTGGGATTCTTAACTATCTAAATCAGTTTCATTCCAAATAACTTGGTAGTTTTAGAGTGAAAAAGTAACAAACGTCTAACAATTCATCACCAGAAACACTTTTATATTTATACCAATAATATTTTTCCAGCGTCCAGTTCTGGAAGTTTGCTGTAACAGGTGCTGAAAATAACACGTCGATCAAGATCTGGTCATGCAAATCTTGGAACTGCCTACAATCGATCACATTCTCCCCCTCTCTGGGCGGGGAGACCCTGGGTATGAAGGCCATGCTGGACACCAGTGCCAACTATCTGTTGCTGTCTGACTTTAAGACTAGGAGTCTGTATGTGTTAAATATGGCTCGAGACAGCGAGGACACAATGGCATATTGCAAGAGTATATCAGAGTTTTTGTTGCCATATCCAGTTTTGAGCTTCTGTATTGTCGACGCCGGTAAGTACACGTCACTACACTGTAGAAGTTGGGTTACATACTATTACTTAAAAAAAAAAAAAAACTTATGAAAATCACTTTTATCAACAGAGGAACAGCAAGTAAAATGTGAGTCGAGCTGCGATGACCCCTACCACGCAAACGGTTCCAGTGGAGACGTGGGGGACTCCCCCGATGACTATGAGGTGCACGATGTAAGATACATTTTATTTGAACAATGTGCATGTGCAGTACTTCATTATATTGGATGGATGTAAACTTTTTATAATGACAGTCAGAAAGAGCAGTAGATCTTTTTGGGCTTTAGATATTTATTCACTTTCAATCCAATAAGTCGAACGATGAAATAGCAAAGGATATATTATAAGTATCAAAAACTGATGTGGTAAATTATAAATGTCACCATTTTTATGGGCCTGTTTTACCAGTTACTGATAATGTTTATCTGGCACAAATGTTCCTGATAGACTTTATTAGAAGGAGGTATAGCAGCCTTTAGGGCCTGTTTTACTTCAACTAACATACTACAACTTTTGGATCCACAGGTTGCAAATATACATATAAAGCCGAATTCGATGGTGGAAAAATAAAATATATCATAAACTTTTATCTGATGGATATCGTTATACGTCAGATAGCTTTATCAGGAACCGGTGGAACAGGCCCTAGATGTAGTAAAATGTGTTGCGACGGCAGGCCGGCAGTCCCGTGGTGTGCGGCGCGCGCGTGCGCCTGCGCCTGTACATCGTGCAGCCCAAGGGCCTGCAGGAGGGCGAGCTGAGCTACGCGCCGCGCCGCCCGCCGCCCGCGCCGCCCGCGCACGGTACGCCCCGCCGTAAATTGCGATCAAGCGAGAATCGCGGCTATTTCTCGCGATCGCGCAAGTTACGCAATAGCTCCACGGGACGATTTTTAAAACCTTCAATCTGTGTAAAAGTTAAAAAATATATATTGTTCTAGTATTTATTGAAATATTTTTTTTAAAATGCTGATGAATTGGTCATTAGAATCTAAGATACACTCGTAGTGTTTTTTTTTTAAATTATTAAAATTTATGGAACTTGAATGGTACATTGTAAACAAAAACATTGGCAAACTCTTGACTATGCTTAGTAATTATTATTAGCTAGTGAGTTATCAGATGTGAAATGGGAGCATGTGGTCGGTGTGTGGTCACAGAGCTGGAGCAGCTGGCGCTGGAGGAGAGCGCGGCGGAGGGCGCGCTGCCGTCCAGCATCCTGCAGCAGCAGACGCAGCAGCTCAAAAGCCTGCTCATGCGCGCGCAGGTGACCATCCGCACGCTCTCTAGCGCCGCCGTGCCACTTTTAATTAATTTCATTTTGAATATGCTAATTAATTATATTAACCTGAACTTTTAATAAATAAAATTTACAACATTCTACACTCCCTTTTCTATAGCCACGGTGACAAGTTGTTTTGTATCAATATCATTTTTTTATTAAGGGGTATTCTAGTCTAGAGGCATGAATTTCGAGCGGTTAAGGCTCTGTACAAACAAAACAAAAAATATTTTTTGTATCCATTTTTTTATCATTTATTTATTAATATTTTGAGATTTAATAAAAAATTAACCAAAAAAATTGGTCTAAAAAAACATGTCCTGGTGTGTATCATTTCAACCCTTCTGGTCATCTGAAACAAGAAAGCTGAACGGATTCTTAATTAGATAGATAATAGAATAGATGCCACTATAACATGACTAAGTACAATCTACTTCAAAATTCTCGTTCCCCGAAGTTCTTTCGGGAAGAATTGTTATATAAATAATTTTATTGTTAATTTGCGGAGCAGATGCCACGTCACAAAAATAGCCATAACTCGTAAAATAATTAAAACATTGAAAAATCCTTTCAACGATGTATTCTTGAATGTCTAATCATTGGAAATATTAAAAAAAGTCCTTAATCTGTTCTATATTTTACTTTAATAAAACATTTGTTGTGTTGAAAAAAAATTAATTACAATAGACATTTAAAAAAAAAGTATTTTTTTAGACTCAACCAGGAAGTCTTATCGGTCAACGACCGGAATCTCCCGCAACGATGCCACCTCAGCTTAACCTTATGACTCCCGATGCATTTAGGTAAGTATTTATAGAGTTTTAATTAGGTGTTTGCTATAATTATCGATAATTCGTAACTACTCGATAATTTTTCATTCGATAATTATCGAGTGGTATCGATTTATTTGATCCGATAAATACCGATAACTATCGCAAACTATCGATAATTTTCATCCGATAATTATCGATAACTGTTCATTTGATAATTATCGATAAGTATCGATAGTACGATACTAAAATTATCGATAATTTTTTCCGATGAACATCACTAATTTTAATACCACTTTTCAAGAAAAAAACTGTTAAATAAGTTTTCGTACACTATCTAATGCATTATAGTTAGCTGTATTAGATTTAATTAAAAATAATTTATTTACTATCTTATTTTAATATTAACGATTTTAAAAATAACATCTTTTGTAATTTAATAATAATTTTGTAAGGAATTTTTTTAAGTTTTACTTCAAACAATAAGATGTTATACTATCCGCCAGTCACTTTTAAAATTATTAAGAATTTTATTAAGTTGCTGAAGTGTGAATAACATTTTAATTAAAAATAAAATAAGTACTATGTTAACAAACAGTTCACCGGGTAAAAGAGAAGACGATGATCCGCCGCTATCAGCCACTCCCGAAATCAACAATAAATCGAGAGTCACTACTGGTGGTATGTGGATTTAATGTTTATAATAAACTAGATATTCTTAATGTTGCTGTTCTCTTAAGTGCTCTAAAATACCTTAAATTTGAACAGATCGTAATTTTGATTTTTGTTTCATTTTAAACAATACAATTAATTTTATATAATTTTGTTTATGTATTATTGTCAATAATAATTATTATTGACAACAATACATAAACAAAATTATTGTATTACAATGATTATAATCATTGTACTTGAAATAAAAAAAAAAATAGTATAAAAAAGACGCGATCATAACTGAAATAATGTTTCGCGCCATGTATTCTTTTTTAATTTATGATAAGGCATGGGTATTTCGCCATTCTGCCGCCAAAAATTATATAATTGTATAGGTCTGTCAGACGAGGAGCAGCCGGAGCCGGTGGTGGCGGAGAACAAGGCGTCAGGCGGCTCCAGCCCCAGCCGCGAGGTGCAGTCCATCATGGCGCACAATGACGCGCCCTTTTACGCAGAGCTGGTGATCCTCATAGCTTATACTGTATCAGTCTGTAAACCACCCACTGCTGAGCGAAGGAATCTTCTCCATATAGAAGAAGAGTAAGAGCCTAATCCACCACACGGCTCCACTGCGGGTTGGCGGATAATTACAATAAGTAACGACCGTTATCAGGTGTCTATGATAACAACCGGGACCGACGGCTTTACGTGCTCTCCGAAGCACGATGGGGAGACCGACAAGGACATACACCCAGGCCGAAAACCAATATTTGTACAAATACAAATATCAGGAATCGGATCGCGATCGCCGGCGCACGGCATTGAGGCAACTACTCGCGCCACTACACCAGAACAGTCGTCATACTACTACTACCTGACATTTATTATTATATTGCGTTTCTGCATAGCATATAGTTAGATGGACCGATGCTGGTTAAAGATGCTGAAAAGGTGACCTCTTTCAGATAGAAAGATGACACAATTGTGATGAAAAAGTAATAACCCAAATAGTGACCCGATGGGATGTCTAAAATGGACATTTACATTTTACTTCAATATTAACTGAAGAAAGAAGTCTGGAAAAATTGTCGTTATATATTTGTAACTTAATTGCAATACATAAGGCGAATCAGCGAGTGGTGGTCAGTAGTATAATAATACATGATTTTAGGTAGAAGAGGAAGTACCAAAGCCTATCACAAAGACTCCCGCGGAAGCAGAAGAAGTGGCCAGCACCAGCGCCAACGAGACGTTCTACACTTCGGAACTGTTCACTACTCCCGAGAAACCGCCGCCGCCCGCGAAACTCACCCATGCCAGTAACTATCTATGAACTAACTATATATATAGGGGAAATACGTACAAAATGACATATATGGACAAAATGACATAGTCGCCTTATTTCAAAATTGGTGGGCTTTAACGACGTCCCCGCCACTATACCATGTGACGGCAGCCATATTTAAAATCCTGTCAGATGTTGAGCGCCATTGCCACAGTCGCGTTACAGCAGCGGCTTGTCACTTCTTACCCCTTCTACTTTCTTATAAAATACCATAATAATACCGTTCACCACAACAACAAACATAAAAATTTAAATTTAAATCAAATGGTAATCGTGGTATCACTGATTGAAATAACAACATAACAACATTAAAGAATTTTTTATAACTTTGAAATTCAAATACTTTTGCTTAAATAACACGTAGAATTTATTTAAGTTATAATTATATTCAAGACCATTCAAGGCTAATTATATAAAAACTTCCAAATTTGTATAAATTATTTTACCAATATAGTATTCGTACCTATTCACCCCGTTTTACGGAAATTATTTTTTCCTCGACAAATTAGGTTGGTAATATTGGATTATTACTTGTCGTATATGAATCGTATCTCTTTAGTGCAATTTCCAGTAAGTGCCAAGCCGCTGCGTTACAGTAACAGGTTCGAACGTGTTTCGTGCCTACAAAAGTTTATTTTACATTGGTTTTCTCCTGTTTTTTGGTGAGTTATTTTTTGCTATTTTGTAATTATTTCTATTAAAATCGATGAATTATGACAGTATCCAGTGATTTCCGTTAACTTTATTGCAATTATTAGTTGTTTGATAGAATTATGATTTTTAATTAGTCTTTGTTTACATTTGGACAAAATGACATACATATACAATGGACAAAACGACATGGTATGTCATTTTTCCCGTAAAGGTTCTGTTAATTAATATTTATCATTTTGTTTAGGTGATATGCCGAGAAACTGTGAAAGAAAAACAAATCGGCAGTCTTGGAGCCAAGAATCCATGATAAAGGCTATTGAAGCGTGGAATCAAAAAAAATGGCATGGGAATTGGCCGCAAAAACATTTGGTAGTCCTCAGGCAACGCTTAGAAGACATGCACTCAATACGAACAATAATTTGGAGTCTAACTCTAAAGGATTAGGAAGATTCAAAAAAAAGTTTTCAACTGAAATTGAGCAGGAGTTAGTGGAAGACATAAAGTTTGTAGAAACACGACTTTTTGGATTGACGCGTACGTCACTCCATATTCCCGCATCCAAAAACACTTTACCATCAAAGAAGAGATTGGGAGCTTCGAGGCAGCGTACAACTGCTCCGATAGATGATAGCTCAGGAAGTGAAGATTTCTTATGACAGAAGACGACAGAAGACAGAAGACGACGATAGCAACGCGGCTTGCATTTATTGCAATGATCTCTTTTCCCGTTCTAAGCCCGGTGATAGTTGGTTACGATGTATGATTCGTTCTCTTTGGGCTCATGCTTCATGTGCTGATGTCCCAAAGAAGACCAAACGATTTATTTGTGAATTGTGTTCTTAAAATATTAGTATGTCATTATGTCTTTACTTTGTATGTCATTTTGTCCGTAGCATATGGACAAAATGGTTTTTGTCATTGGTTACATTTTTTCTTAGTATATATTTTATTATAGTTCCTACTTAATTAAAATATTGTGTTACTGATAGCCAATGAACCTAAGATGAGTAAAAACAAATGAGACTGATTATAATTACGTTAAATAAATAAATATGTTTAAAAAACAAAACACCATGTCATTTTGTACGTACTTCCCCTATATTATATTTACTTATAATTTTATTCAGGAAAAAAAAAAATAACCAAGCAGACTATTCCAGAAGAAATGGAAATGCTATCAGCTTGTATTGGAAAATTTCGAACGTTACGAAACAAACGTTTTGTAATAGTTTTAAAATATTTGTCCTTAGAAATTAATAAAACCTATCAAAATTTTTCAATTAAAGCCTCTCGAGATTTCCATACAGGCATGTAAGGTTCAGTTCATTATTTGTACTAAAATAAATCAGGTTAGCACTCAATTAATTTTGTGTATGCGTTATATTATATACTCTGAAAATATCCTTAATATTCTAAATACATTTTATTCCATCGATCTTTTTGAAGCATTCTCAAATTAAGATGACTTTGTTTAATATATTTTCAGACAGCGACACATCATGGCCACAGATATCTCTCGCTCAAATAACGGAAGCGAATCAAAGAAAGGCCTCCAGCGAAAAATCCAGTACGCAGTCCCTCAGCGCACCGCTCACCGTGCCGCTGAGTGCCTCCCTGTCGGCGCCCCTCGCCGGCCCCGGGGCGGCACCGGACCGCGTCCTGGATCGCGCCCCGGACGACGCTATGAAGAACAAGTTAGAATCTCTGGAGCAGAAATTGGATAAATTAACTGGTGAGATATTAGAATTTCATCACCATCGTTATGTGAACCAGTGGATGTCCACTGCTGAATGTAGACCTCCTCAATAACCAATAATTGTCATTTCAATCATTTTTTTTTTTTTTTGGTGGTGATACCGATGAAAGCGATTTTTGTGCTAAAAAAATTTAGGAACTTTGGTTTTAATTGTAGTTTATCATATTGATGATATCTAGTTCGAGCTCACAACAATTTGTTTTGTGCTCGGTCAGCACATTTAATTTTATACCGTCCAGGGAAAAAATACCCACAGCAACATATTCCCGTCGTGCCCAACCGTACGTCGGCCGGTGCTCCAAAGCGGCTCAATGGTTAATATCGGTCAAATATGAATTAATTTATACAAAGGCTTACTGTTAATTCTTTTCTATGGTACGGCTTTGTCTCGGCACGATGTGAGCCTATATTTGTACTCGATTGTGCCGACACCGAAACGAGCCGAGTGTCGAATGAGTCCTCAAATCGTCCCACAGAGCTGCTGAGCGCGCAGGGCCGCGAGCTGCGAGCGCTGCGCAGCGAGGTGGGGACGCCGCGCGCCGCGCTCGACGACGCGCTGCACGCGCACGCGCAGCGCACCGCCGCCGCCGTCGACACCGCGCTCGCGGCCGGGTGAGCACACTCGCACTGCTATAGTCCGCGAGCTGCGCGCGCACAGCAGCGAGGTGGGCACGCCGCGCGCCGCGCTCGACGACGCGCTGCACGCGCACGCGCAGCGCACCGCCGCCGCCGTCGACACCGCGCTCGCGGCCGGGTGAGCACACTCGCACTGCTATAGTCCGCGAGCTGCGCGCGCACAGCAGCGAGGTGGGCACGCCGCGCGCCGCGCTCGACGACGCGCTGCACGCGCACGCGCAGCGCACCGCCGCCGCCGTCGACACCGCGCTCGCGGCCGGGTGAGCACACTCGCACTGCTATAGTCCGCGAGCTGCGCGCGCACAGCAGCGAGGTGGGCACGCCGCGCGCCGCGCTCGACGACGCGCTGCACGCGCACGCGCAGCGCACCGCCGCCGCCGTCGACACCGCGCTCGCGGCCGGGTGAGCACACTCGCACTGCTATAGTCCGCGAGCTGCGCGCGCACAGCAGCGAGGTGGGCACGCCGCGCGCCGCGCTCGACGACGCGCTGCACGCGCACGCGCAGCGCACCGCCGCCGCCGTCGACACCGCGCTCGCGGCCGGGTGAGCACACTCGCACTGCTATAGTCCGCGAGCTGCGCGCGCACAGCAGCGAGGTGGGCACGCCGCGCGCCGCGCTCGACGACGCGCTGCACGCGCACGCGCAGCGCACCGCCGCCGCCGTCGACACCGCGCTCGCGGCCGGGTGAGCACACTCGCACTGCTATAGTCCGCGAGCTGCGCGCGCACAGCAGCGAGGTGGGCACGCCGCGCGCCGCGCTCGACGACGCGCTGCACGCGCACGCGCAGCGCACCGCCGCCGCCGTCGACACCGCGCTCGCGGCCGGGTGAGCACACTCGCACTGCTATAGTCCGCGAGCTGCGCGCGCACAGCAGCGAGGTGGGCACGCCGCGCGCCGCGCTCGACGACGCGCTGCACGCGCACGCGCAGCGCACCGCCGCCGCCGTCGACACCGCGCTCGCGGCCGGGTGAGCACACTCGCACTGCTATAGTCCGCGAGCTGCGCGCGCACAGCAGCGAGGTGGGCACGCCGCGCGCCGCGCTCGACGACGCGCTGCACGCGCACGCGCAGCGCACCGCCGCCGCCGTCGACACCGCGCTCGCGGCCGGGTGAGCACACTCGCACTGCTATAGTCCGCGAGCTGCGCGCGCACAGCAGCGAGGTGGGCACGCCGCGCGCCGCGCTCGACGACGCGCTGCACGCGCACGCGCAGCGCACCGCCGCCGCCGTCGACACCGCGCTCGCGGCCGGGTGAGCACACTCGCACTGCTATAGTCCGCGAGCTGCGCGCGCACAGCAGCGAGGTGGGCACGCCGCGCGCCGCGCTCGACGACGCGCTGCACGCGCACGCGCAGCGCACCGCCGCCGCCGTCGACACCGCGCTCGCGGCCGGGTGAGCACACTCGCACTGCTATAGTCCGCGAGCTGCGCGCGCACAGCAGCGAGGTGGGCACGCCGCGCGCCGCGCTCGACGACGCGCTGCACGCGCACGCGCAGCGCACCGCCGCCGCCGTCGACACCGCGCTCGCGGCCGGGTGAGCACACTCGCACTGCTATAGTCCGCGAGCTGCGCGCGCACAGCAGCGAGGTGGGCACGCCGCGCGCCGCGCTCGACGACGCGCTGCACGCGCACGCGCAGCGCACCGCCGCCGCCGTCGACACCGCGCTCGCGGCCGGGTGAGCACACTCGCACTGCTATAGTCCGCGAGCTGCGCGCGCACAGCAGCGAGGTGGGCACGCCGCGCGCCGCGCTCGACGACGCGCTGCACGCGCACGCGCAGCGCACCGCCGCCGCCGTCGACACCGCGCTCGCGGCCGGGTGAGCACACTCGCACTGCTATAGTCCGCGAGCTGCGCGCGCACAGCAGCGAGGTGGGCACGCCGCGCGCCGCGCTCGACGACGCGCTGCACGCGCACGCGCAGCGCACCGCCGCCGCCGTCGACACCGCGCTCGCGGCCGGGTGAGTACACTCGCACTGCTATAGTCCGCGAGCTGCGCGCGCACAGCAGCGAGGTGGGCACGCCGCGCGCCGCGCTCGACGACGCGCTGCACGCGCACGCGCAGCGCACCGCCGCCGCCGTCGACACCGCGCTCGCGGCCGGGTGAGCACACTCGCACTGCTATAGTCCGCGAGCTGCGCGCGCACAGCAGCGAGGTGGGCACGCCGCGCGCCGCGCTCGACGACGCGCTGCACGCGCACGCGCAGCGCACCGCCGCCGCCGTCGACACCGCGCTCGCGGCCGGGTGAGCACACTCGCACTGCTATAGTCCGCGAGCTGCGCGCGCACAGCAGCGAGGTGGGCACGCCGCGCGCCGCGCTCGACGACGCGCTGCACGCGCACGCGCAGCGCACCGCCGCCGCCGTCGACACCGCGCTCGCGGCCGGGTGAGCACACTCGCACTGCTATAGTCCGCGAGCTGCGCGCGCACAGCAGCGAGGTGGGCACGCCGCGCGCCGCGCTCGACGACGCGCTGCACGCGCACGCGCAGCGCACCGCCGCCGCCGTCGACACCGCGCTCGCGGCCGGGTGAGCACACTCGCACTGCTATAGTCCGCGAGCTGCGCGCGCACAGCAGCGAGGTGGGCACGCCGCGCGCCGCGCTCGACGACGCGCTGCACGCGCACGCGCAGCGCACCGCCGCCGCCGTCGACACCGCGCTCGCGGCCGGGTGAGCACACTCGCACTGCTATAGTCCGCGAGCTGCGCGCGCACAGCAGCGAGGTGGGCACGCCGCGCGCCGCGCTCGACGACGCGCTGCACGCGCACGCGCAGCGCACCGCCGCCGCCGTCGACACCGCGCTCGCGGCCGGGTGAGCACACTCGCACTGCTATAGTCCGCGAGCTGCGCGCGCACAGCAGCGAGGTGGGCACGCCGCGCGCCGCGCTCGACGACGCGCTGCACGCGCACGCGCAGCGCACCGCCGCCGCCGTCGACACCGCGCTCGCGGCCGGGTGAGCACACTCGCACTGCTATAGTCCGCGAGCTGCGCGCGCACAGCAGCGAGGTGGGCACGCCGCGCGCCGCGCTCGACGACGCGCTGCACGCGCACGCGCAGCGCACCGCCGCCGCCGTCGACACCGCGCTCGCGGCCGGGTGAGCACACTCGCACTGCTATAGTCCGCGAGCTGCGCGCGCACAGCAGCGAGGTGGGCACGCCGCGCGCCGCGCTCGACGACGCGCTGCACGCGCACGCGCAGCGCACCGCCGCCGCCGTCGACACCGCGCTCGCGGCCGGGTGAGTACACTCGCACTGCTATAGTCCGCGAGCTGCGCGCGCACAGCAGCGAGGTGGGCACGCCGCGCGCCGCGCTCGACGACGCGCTGCACGCGCACGCGCAGCGCACCGCCGCCGCCGTCGACACCGCGCTCGCGGCCGGGTGAGCACACTCGCACTGCTATAGTCCGCGAGCTGCGCGCGCACAGCAGCGAGGTGGGCACGCCGCGCGCCGCGCTCGACGACGCGCTGCACGCGCACGCGCAGCGCACCGCCGCCGCCGTCGACACCGCGCTCGCGGCCGGGTGAGCACACTCGCACTGCTATAGTCCGCGAGCTGCGCGCGCACAGCAGCGAGGTGGGCACGCCGCGCGCCGCGCTCGACGACGCGCTGCACGCGCACGCGCAGCGCACCGCCGCCGCCGTCGACACCGCGCTCGCGGCCGGGTGAGCACACTCGCACTGCTATAGTCCGCGAGCTGCGCGCGCACAGCAGCGAGGTGGGCACGCCGCGCGCCGCGCTCGACGACGCGCTGCACGCGCACGCGCAGCGCACCGCCGCCGCCGTCGACACCGCGCTCGCGGCCGGGTGAGCACACTCGCACTGCTATAGTCCGCGAGCTGCGCGCGC
Organism: Euphydryas editha; assembly: GCA_036937285.1. NCBI lineage: Eukaryota > Metazoa > Arthropoda > Insecta > Lepidoptera > Nymphalidae > Euphydryas > Euphydryas editha. The sequence continues at coordinate 2,090,301 of JAUPFZ010000006.1, forward strand.
ACAGCAGCGAGGTGGGCACGTTCGCACTGCTATAGTCCGCGAGCTGCGCACGCGCAGCGCACCGCCGCCGCCGTCGACACAGACAGTAATATACGTAGTACAAAAAATTATGAGAGATGTCAAAAATGGACAAAAAGACGGTCTTATTGCTCAATAGCGATTTCTTCCTGGCAATCTTAGGGTTTGAATTTGAGAAGAAAAAATAGGTAGGTGGTGTATAAAAAACATACAATAAAAATATACAGTAAACCCCAGAATGATATATATATTTATATACATACATACATAAATAATAAAATACATATAGTAAGTACTGATAAATAGATGCTGATATATATTTATATACAATTTTGTCATATTTAAAGATCCCTACCTATATTATAAATGTGAAATGTTAGTTTGTTTGTTACGCTTTCAAGCAAAAACTACTTAACCGATCATCATGAAACTTTGTACACATATTCTTGGAGGTGTTAGAAGTAACATAGGATACTTTTTTTCGGTCGCGACAACCGACATCCACGCGGGCTCAGCCTTGGGCGGAAGCTAGTAGACAGCAATGTAAAGTGAGGCTCGGCGCCGGCAGGTGGGAGCGCGTGGCGCGGCTGGGCGAGGCGGCGAGCACGGCGGCGGCGGCGGCGGCGGGCGCGGGCGCGGCGCGCGCGCTGGAGCCGCTGGCGCGCGGCCTGCAGAGCGAGCTGGCCGCCAAGCTCACCGCCACCGACCGCCTGCTGCGCGAGAACATCGACAAGCTCGCCTCCAGCAAGGTGCGACCCGCTGCTCTCTCGCTAGATTAGCCGACATACGCAGAATCACACCATACTGTACTCTATCAGCCTGTGAACAACCCACTGCTGAGCGAAGGCCTATCCTCCATGTAGAAGAAAGGTTGGAGCTTAATCCACCACTACTGCGGGTCGGCGGTTAATTTCTCTACCATGAGTAACGATCGCTATCAGGTGTCCATCCGAGGCACGGTGGGGAGACCCACAAGGATATACACCCAGACCGGAAACAAATATTTGTACAGATATTTGATCTGTCCCGAGCGGGAATCGAACCCGACACCGCCGGCGTGCGGCATTGTGGCAACTACTCGCACCACTACACCAGAACGGTCATAATCGTCGTCGTCAAGTTTTCCAAATAAAGTGGACAATTTTTTTACACAATCATGTTTGTACAAAGCACTGTAATGTAAAGGCCGAAACACATAACCGCGTTGCGACGCTGCAACGCTAAAATCGGCGGTGGCCGATTTGAACCGGAGCAGCTGTGAACCGGCTCATAGTTCAGCTTAATTGTTGTTATGTTGTTACTTTTAACTATTAGATTTACAGCTAATTTAAGACTCAGTTCAAACAAATGACATGTATGATGTACCTAAATTATAAGTATGTATTAAAGCAGCGTTTCGAAAACTTATTATAGTGATATTCCGCTTAATAGCTATTCAAATGATGATATACTCATTGTAAAGTAGGGGAAATTTTTTTTTCGTCCATCATCATCAAAGCATTAAGCTTTGTATTTTCGAGAAAAGTACTCGCCATCAAGATTTATAGCCTTACTAAATGGATGTATCCAGTATCTTCTTTGTCGTATATTTAAAACAGAATAATGTCTTCTTAATCACAAATAAGCAATAAGTTTCTTACGAAGATCCATGGCAGGGACACGTCTATCCACAATAAAAAATCACGAGGAACTGGTTACCCTACCATACGACAGTAAAACGCTCTTTTTCGCGACGCCGCAACGCCGCAACGCAAACTGCCGATTTTAGCGTTGCGTCGACGCAACGCGGTTATGTGTTTCGGCCCTAAAAGGTAAAACGTAAAAAAATAAATATAAAGGAAAAATTGTTTACTAGCCTGAATTTGAAATTATTATATTATTATTATTTTTTCGAAGTTTTATGCCAGGCCCTCTTTTATGGAGGCCTCGGAGGCCACAGATACACTTAAATTTACGCCTGCTTGAAATTGATTTACTTGTGTGTAAGTTCTCATTAACAGACGACTCACTACGAAATATTCTCGCCGGCAGACGGTGACGGAGCGGCTGAGCTCGGCCATCGCGGCGTCGCTGTCGGAGATGGTGCGCGAGTCGTTCCGCTCGGCGCTGTTCGAGAGCGTGGTGCCCGTCATGGAGAAGGCGCACGCGCAGATCTTCCGCCAGATCAACCAGGCCTTCCAGAGCGGCACCAAGGAGTGTGAGTGCGCTTTCTATTACCTGTCGCGTCTTATTTTTGACAATGTCCCGCACCGCGTCGCTTATTTTATACACATTCATTGATTAATTTAAAAAAATTACTATAATCTGACATACGAAAAAAATATAATTTCGATTTCAAAGTTGTTTATAGTGCAGAAGCCTGCTGAAAGGAATAGTCCCGATCTCCTTGCCGAGATGTCGTAAAAGGCGACTAAGACAATAATGATACGAAAAACTGTGCTCCAAACAGGACGATGATGGGTAGCAGCGTCACCATATCCTTTTTTGTTTTTACGTGGGGATACCCTCTATCACAAGAAATATGGAGGGATATATCGGAATCTTACCGACCAAAACCCCAAGGTGTTTCTTCTTTCCGCAATCGGTGAAGTTATGGGTATCGCTTGCGCTTTGCGCTCATCTTCTCAACTTCGCCAGCAACTATTCGGGAATTGAACATCTCCAGCAGCAATTTATAACTGCACTATGTCCCATGAGAAGACGGCAAGCCAGAACACTTACAAATTAGAACACTTAGCTCATTCTCCGACTACCTTAGAAGACCCTTATAAAAGTCGTCCATTAATCATGTGATGTTTTTAGCAACTTTTTAACTCCCTCCTCTCCCCTGGTGACATAGGGGATTATAACGTGAAGATAGGCAAAAGAGGAGACGATGAGCTGAGAGTGGGGCCATTTGGATATGGACAGCCCAACCCCAGGGTTCAGAGGCTGGCTGATTTTCTGGAGAAGGAGGGACTCTTTATGATGAACTCTTTCTTCCAGAAGCCGCCTCATAAGAAATGGACCTGGATGAGCCCTGACGGTTCCACTATGAAATAGACTTCATCATGACCACCAGGCGACAGATATTCAATGATGTCTCCGTGATCCATAGGGTGAAAACCGGGAGTAATCATCTATTGGTTAGAGGCACATTGAATATCTGTGTTAAACTGGAAGGGTCACGCCTAGTGAAGTCTATACTACAACCATCTAACGCACATATCCAAAACCCCGAGAGCTTTTAGCTCAAATTATCTAATAGTTTTTATTTTCTTGATTGCCTTTCTGTGCACGATATAAACAGCGGGTTGGTGAACACTGTCTATACAGTCGGTAGCCGATTTTATAGACCCGGCTGTAAAAGTAGCCCCGAAAGCTCTCTGACCAAAATCAGTCTCATGGAAGAACGACGCTTGTTAAACCTGCAGTCCTTTGGTGACGCTGAAGCATATCATAATATAAGCATATATATATAAGCATATGGCGGATCAACAAACGGATATGGAAATCTGTAAGACACGATATACGTGTCTTTAATTCAAAACGTGTCTTTAAGTCAAGGGATTCGTCTGTTGGTCAAAGCCAGTTGTCGAGGCTGAAAACAGAGGATGGAGGTACAGCGTCGACCAGAGATGAGATATTGAGGGAGCTCGAGGAGTTTTACGGACAGCCGTATACCTTGGTCAACCAACCTGTTTGTAGTTCGGGTGAAGATCCACAAGCCAAGCTAACCCGACATTATTCCGAAGATATACCGGACATCAGCGTGCACGAGATAAGTACGGCTCAGCGACAGCTTAAAAACAATAAGGCACCGGGCGAGGACGGTATGACGTCAGAACTTCTGAAAGCGGGTGGAACACCGGTACTTAAAGTCCTTCGGAGGCTTTTTAATGCCGTCTTCTTCGAGGGCGTAACGCCGGAAGCCTGGAACAGAGCGTGGTTGTGCTCTTCTTCAAAAAGAGCGATAACACCCTGTTGAAGAATTACAGGCCCATTTCGCTTCTGAGACACGTTTATAAGCTGTTCTCTAGGGTCATTACGAATCGTCTGACGGGCAAGTTTGATGACTTCCAGCCTCCCGAACAAGCCGGTTTCCAAAAAGGCTATAGTAAAGGCTATAGACCACATACATACGCTGCGGCAGATTATACAGAAGACTTAAAACTTAAGTTTGTGTACTATGAGAAAGCCTTCGATTCGAAAAAAAACTTGTGCGGTGCTGCAGTCACTCCAGCGGTGCCACATTGACTAGTATATCAGTGTTGCAGTGCTTTTACAATAACGCCAGTATGTGGGTTCGAGTACAGGAGCATAGCACGAAAACGATTCCGATGCAGCGAGGTGTGAGACAGGGAGATGTCATCTGTCATCTCTCCGAAACTTTTTACCGCAGCACTGGAAGACGCTTTCAAGCTTCTGGAATGCAAAAAATACTGCATCAACGTAAACGGCGAGTACATCACTCACCTTCGATTTGCCGACGATATCGTGCTTATGGTAGAAACCCTGGAAGACCTCAGCGTTATGCTAAGTGACCTCGATGGAGTTTCCCGACGGGTAGGCCTTAAAATGAATATGGACAAGACAAAAATCATGTCGAATTACCATGTCGGGCCCACTCTAATATCGGTTAGAGATTCTACTCTTCAAAGTTGTTGACGAGTACATCCCTTATCCCATACCTAGGACAAAATACCAACTTGGTAGATCCAACTTCGAGACAGAGATAAATCGTCGAATCCCGCTAGGATGGGCAGCGTTCGCGAAGTTAAAAAACATCTTCATCTGTCATACCTCAGTGCCTGAAGTCGAAAGTCTTCGATTAATGTGTGATGATGATATACGGAGCTGAGACGTGGTCTCTGACTATGGGCTAAACACGCTAATGATGATATAAGGTGATAGCACGAATATACTTAAGCCAAATTTGATATGGAATGTTTATCAACAAACCGTTACTTTGCAATCAACCATAGACAGATGTTGACAACCTATTGGAAAATAATTATAATAATTATATTGTTTACACAGTAGTACAAGCTACGTAAAACTTGAAATGAATAAGTCAGGGAGTTAGATATATTATGTATAATTATCTGTTATAGAGGTACAGTTTACGTGGGTATAAATAATTTCCTATTCTGTCCCTGAAAAGCATTCAAAATAAAATAACATTTGTTTTAAAATGGATTTATCATTATTAAAATCTATGTTCAGACACTAGTTCTCTTTTAGTATTTATTTTACTTTACTTACGTTGAATAAATAAAATAATATATAATATTTAAAGTTGTGCATAAAAATCGACTACAAATTACAATTTATTTTCAACAATACATCTGATCAAAAAAAACCATTAGTGCTAAAAATTTAGGGTCGTTAGATATATATTACAAGCTAATTTTCTTGCGGATTAAGTATTTGGCGGTTAAGCTTTAGAAAACAGTGTTAAAGTAAAAATTTTAATGTATAACTAGCAAATCGGTGATAAATTGCAATTTTTCATTTCATACACGATGATTTATGGTTTGTTTACAAAGATTCCATCTCGACTTTGGCTTTAGTATAGACACTCTCGTCTCAAATAGTAATCCGAGACGAGAGCGTGTAGAGTAGTAGTGTGAGCGCGTGCTCGTCGGCAGTCGCGGCGAACACGGAGGCGGCGGCGCGCGCGGCTGCGGAGCGCGGCGGCGCGGCGGGCGCGGCGCCGCTGCTGCGCGCGCTGGAGCGGCACGCGGACGCGCTGGCCGCCGCCGCGCCGCCCGCGCCGCAGCACTACGCGGCGCAGCTGCGCGAGGTCGTGCACGGGTCAGTCGAACACTTGTTTTTTTTTTTATTAATTAATTATTAGGCTTAATGGCTTTCACTATTGCCAAGATTGCACAGATGATTTCGCCAATGTCACGTAGAATGGAGAAGACACGAAGGACATTGATCGGTGTATTTGAGGTTAGAACCTCAATAGAATTTTGAAGACCGTAGAAATAGTAGGTATTAAAATACCTTAATCTAGAACAACGCAAACCTTTAAAATACCATTTAAATACCCAAATATTGTTAGTAAGGGGTTTTTTTAACATACACACGTTCGTCTGTTCCTAAAGTAGACAATACCTGTTTTAGGTACCAGCCAACTGATATTCATTTTTTTTAAATATACATATGGGCCATTCCATGCCAACTCGTCGTACTAATGGATTTTGCATCTCCGATTTCACTGAAACCTGGGTACTTTTTTATACTCCTAGAAAAAAGTTTTTATGAATTTTTTCATCCTGCCAATCGGGAGATAATTTTTTTAAGATTTCAGAGATTTTTTCAATTTTAAAGTCATTAACTTAGTGGAAAATTGTCCGATTTTGGTCTTGGGACACACGTCACTTACGCGTATGGTACTCTCGGCAGATGAGAAGATCTTTTAAACGATCATATTCTACCACAATGCACTAAGACTTATAAAGTATTTAAATATTTCATAAGTCATAAAGTGATCGGTGGTGAAGGAAAGCGTCGTGAGGAAACCCACCCCGTCGATCCGCAGGGGAGCAGTGGGCAGTGGGATAATTAACACTGAACCTACCGGAGCAGTCAATTGACCGTTTAATTAAAATGGTTAAATTCTAGGTTTACATTTTCCTTTTTTAGGTTTACAGGTTTCTTAAATAGCTATATCGTATAGAAAAAACGTGCAGTAAGTTTAAAAAAAAAGTAAACCTAGAATTTAATAATTTTAATTAAAGTCTCAAAAGCGGTCATTTGACCGCTCTGGTAGGTTTAGTGTTGAGCTCCGGTAGTTAAGAGTGAGCGGCGAGTGTAAAGAGCCCGTCGGTCCGCAGCGTGCTGGAGAAGGAGGTGTCGTGGTGGCGCGAGCAGACGCGCGCCGTGCAGGCGTCGCGCGCGCACTCGCCCGCCACGCCCGCCACGCCCGCCGCGCCCTCCGTCGCCGACCGGCAGGTGAGCACGCTCTCGCACACACGCACGCACACACACACACACAATTTAGAATTATACAGGAAAGAAGTTTATACCACGGTCTCATACACAGGTTTTTGCATCGAAGCCCAATTTCAGTAGTAAGAGATTAGTACGATTTTTGTTTTGTTTTTATTTGACATTGTCTAAAACATGATTCGACTTCGTTGCACAGCACACCCATCTATCGTCATGCCTCTGGCGGCCGTAATATGAAAAGAACAGCGGAACCATTAAGCTAACGTACCCCCACTACTGTTGTTGCAAGATCTGTGTATAAGAACGTGGTAGATTAATTAGGCTATGGTCGAAGTAAATCTTCACTTAGAAGGGGGCCGCAAACATTGTCATAATAAATCATATATTAACAGCTACATGTTAATTTATAACAATAGAATCTGCTACATCGATCATTATTATTATTTATTTATTTTTTCCTTATCGTTAATCCTTTTTCTGTATACAATGATTTTATTTAAAATTTTACAGAGTAATACATCCGTGGAGGTAACAATTATACTTTATCGTATTACTTAGGAAATAATATTTTATTTTACGTTACTTGTTAAACTCAGAGATGACAAGCTAATTAAAAATATATAAAATAAATTTCAGAGATCGTCCCGTAGCGCAAGAAACTGCATTCAACAATCTTTACCCTACTTGCTAACAGTATTTATAGTTTTTCTAAATGTTTAAATAGATGTTTTATAATAATATTATTGGCCCCTAATGTCATTGTAACAATTAAAAATTAATCTATTTCAATTAATTAAAAATATTACAGTATTTAACTATAATTTTAGTTCTGAAAGTATATAGTTTCAAACTTTAGTATGGTAGCTATATTATTATTATTTATTATTTTGATTTTATTTGAGCAATTTGTAATTTATGTAAATGTATTGCTGCCTACTTGAGTTATTATTTATCGTAAGGTACCAAATAAGTATTTACTCAGATCGTTTAAATGGTAAATCCAAAACAAAACCAAGCGGTTAACTTAATTAAAAAGAGACATAATACAAAATTGGTGTTTTAGAGGAAGTCTGGAAGATATGCTTTTGATGTATTAGATGAGAAACAGTACATAACATACCCATGTCATTAGAATCATGAAAGATTGTCGTGTATGGATTTCGATGAACGTGTATGTTAATAGTTGACAACAAGACGACAAGGATTGTAAGGTTATGTGAATTGGAAAAGAGTGGGTGCTGAGATGAAGTTCGATAGAAGAAAGTGGAATAAAAGTACATGTTATTTCGATTCCGTAATAGGATAAGTCCAGTTACACAAAAAAAAGAGTAGTAGAATTCGTGTCACCATGTCAAAATATGTAAAAATCACAAATGTTAATATTAGATAAGTGGAACGTAATCTCCGATGAGACGACGCCGTCTCGTCGAGGACGCAGTGTCCGACAGGCCGAGGGTTCGGTTTCAGATGCAGGTGAGCCAGGTGCAGTCGCTGCTGATGAGCGGCGACGTGAACGGCGCGTTCCAGCTGGCGCTGTCCGCGTCCGACCTGGCGCTGGTGGTGGCGGCGTGCCGCGCGGCCGAGCCGGCGCGCGTGTTCGGGCCGCCCTGCCGCCTCAAGCAGCACGTGCTGCTGTCGCTCGTGCAGCAGCTCGCCGCCGACATGGCGCGCGACACGCACCTCAAGCACAGGTGAGCACAGGATCGCAACCGGACCTGGCGCCGGTGGTGGCGACCACACGACCGGCTACAGCAGGAGCCCTGTGCTCACCGGCCGACATGTTTTCCGTCACGTTGTATAATATTGAACTTGAGGAGGAGAAGAAACAGTGGTCCATAGCACAATAATATTACTGTCAAGTTGTTGTCATAAAGTTTGGAATGGAAAGAATTATAAACGAAAATTTCTCAATACAGGTATCTCGAAGAAGCCGTAATGAACTTGGACACGACAAATCCCGTAACACGTGAGCACCTGCCAGTGGTGATCAGGGAGCTGCAGAAGCAGATAGTGTCGTTCCTGAACTCGAACCCCGGCCACGCACTCAGCAGGCAGTTCCGCATGCTGCTGATGGCTACCGAGTCGCTGGTCAAAAGCGCGGTCTGACCGCGGCCCTGCTGCCACTGCGCCTGCGCGTGCAGGACTATACACTGACGGATATGCAATGTGATTGTGACTAGTGACAAGTTTGACAAGTGTCAGTTAGTGCGTTCAGTGATTTGATGATTTGGTGCATAACTGTCCGAGTTCTGATTTTGTTCTTTATTATTTTTACTATATAATCCTTAATCGTTTTCTATTCAGAGAAAAATAACCATAAGATAGTAGCCATGATGGTATCAACCACTGTGTCGCTGGTTGAAATCTGCTGTAATTGTGTCTGCCCATACAGGACAATATACTGATTGCGACAAACTGTGTCAAATGTGACCAATGAAGACAGTGTTAATGTTGAGTCATTTTATGATTTATTACTTTCCCGTTCTTTTATCTTGATTCGAAATATTAAATAATTATTGTTCTCTGTTATGACAAAATTATAACCACGAGTTCAATTATCTCCAGGTGACAAGTTTTAAATTACATATATTTTCTAAATATTTACATTGTAACTACAGTAATAATTTGATTTGAAACACAAAAATGTTAATGAATGTTGATATTAACATAGTAAATAAATATAATTTATATTAAATATAAAAAAATCATACATGTAAACGCCAAACTATAAGTAGATTTATTCTCATCTCACTGATGGTAAAAATATTTTTAAACTTATAATATTGAGAGATCTCATACATACGTCAAGTCATCTAGATAAGAGTGGTGACCTCCTCACATGGGTATTTTTATCCCTATTTGGTCGATACTAGATGTATTTAAAAGATAAGTAAGAACTGAAATAAACCTTAAGACATAGATGTCTCTTCTATATCGAACAAAAGTAGATGTCATCTAGACATCGGCTAGACGTTATCCAGATGTCAGCTTCCCATAACCTAGATGTCGGCTATACGTGTTCTAGATGTCGACTAGATGCCGTAGATGTTATCTAGATCTCGGCTAGACATCGTGTAGATGTCATCTAGATGTCATCTAGACTTCATGTATACATACGAGTATATCGGCTGCCTAGATGTCTGAATGTTTTATTCACAACATTCATATACAATGCCATGATTATTAAAGTATGATCTATTTCAATAGAACTTTATGAACATATGAGTTATAACAATAAACAAATCGTAAATATAAATCGTAAGTATATAAAAAAAAAATAGTTTTTTTAATTTTTATTAATATTAATCGCATTATGTGTGGTCAAATAGTTAATTTGACCATTTCAAATTTTTTTTGAAACTAGTTTAGTTTACTTAGTGCTTGTACGCATTAACGATCGGCTTATCACAACTACCGCCGTCTTTACACTAAAACAGCCGTTATGTTCAAAAAATTATTTTCGTGAAAATAACAATAAACATTTTCCCTCGTTTTTCATACGTACATTAAATGAACAATTTATTTAGATACATTTAAGTAAAAAATGTCACTTCTAAGTTAACATATCTTAAGAAAAATTGGTAATTCATAATCTGTTTGTTAGGCAGAATAAAAGAGAGTTTTTAACACTATAATTTATATTAAAAAGTAAGAATTGACCATTTGGAATTTTAGTCAATGGATAGAAGACTGACATTCCTCTGTTGAACGTAAGCGAATACGGGCTTATTTATTATAATATTTAAAATGTACGTAATATTATATTTTAAATATTTGTATTATTTCTTATATTATTATTGTTTAACTACTATTATTATTTAAACGTAAAGGTTTTAGCGTCGTAACCGTTTTGAATGTCTGTTTTTATATAACGCGTCTTAACAATTCCAATATCTCGTTTTTAAATTTAAACTAATGTTTTTTTTTTTTTTCTTATAAAATATTAATATTACTAACTCATTGCTTTCAACAAGCTCACCGACACTTTTGGCTGATGCTAAGATGGTGGCCAATCGTGACCACTTCCGTTCAACTAAAGCTAAGCCGGTCTCGAAAATTAATCTAACTTTGATTTTTCTAGATAGATAAAATTCTGACACAATTTGTATAGAGTTTTCGTCAAAAATAATCTCCAGATAGTAAAATGATCATGCGTATAATACGTTCGGTTCCATATTGAAACACACGCAGTTGGCCTATAGTGCGTTATGCGTATAAGCGCTGAGTAGTGTTCATGATAAAACGTGGAAACTTACCGCTGTTAATTAGCAAGCAGAACATGATTTACAGTTTAACTTTATGGGTTCTAGTGAAATAGTAAAATACTATAATCCATTTGATTCCTTATAATTAATTATTAAGTAAATTATTCGACTGCTTTAAGCTTACATAGTTCTAAATGTACAAACACATTGACTGAGGTTATTTCTATCCTTGTAAATAATATATAAATACGCTAGCTATAGTTAATGTAGTAAAAAAAAAGACATATATTATTGTATATGAAAAACTGATTAATGTTTATAAAACTTATTATCCGTATTATAAAGTTTTGAAAGTAGAGATGCCAGGAATATTCGGCTACTATTCGGTACTCGGCTACCTTTTAACATTCGGTATTCGGACCGAACACCGTATGCAATTCGGCCGAATACCGTGTGATATTCGGCCGAACATCGTGTGCTATTCGGCCGAACACCGTGTGCAATTCGGCCGAAAACCGTATGCTATTCGGCCGAATACCGAGTGCTATTCGGCCGAACACCGTATGCTATTCGGCCCAACACCTTAATCTATTCGGCCGAATACTGAATATTTAAAAAATAGTCAAACACCGAACAGTGGCCGGAATATTCATGGCATCTCTAGTTGAAAGTAAAGTGCTTGAGATTTTCGTAGTATGTAAAATGTATCTGTATACACTTTTATATAACCTATTTATGTAAACGATTTTTCTTTTTAGTTTTATAATTAAAGTTTGAGCGTATACTGAGATGGGCATTACAATACAGAATTGAATAGTAAAATTTCGAATGTTTAATTACGTATTATATCTGCGTCATTCATTCACAAATTGCTCTGTCATTCACTTCTCATCATACGCTTAAAAATTATGAACATTCAAATTGACGGTTCACGTTCCTTCTCAAACATATCTATTACTGAGTACTTGCGATTAGAAACTAAAAAAATCCAGATATAAAATACTCAGTGTTACCTTTTTTTTTATTCCTTCATATTCGTGTTAAACAAATTTCACTCTTTAAATTGGATGGCGTATATACATACTTAACATGGATCGTCACTGCCTTACGAGAACTGGGAATTTTATTTTAAACGTTTCAAATTTAACAAAAACCACGACAAAAAAATTAAACAAAAATCGACTTTGTACTGTCGAAGAAACACATTACTACCCTTTAGGGTGCCTGTCCATTGATGCGGAGCGAGGCGGCGGAGCGGAGAAACGGAGAAATATTAACCAATAGGATTACACAAAATCTCCCCTCCGCTCCAGTGGACAAGGGCTCTGCAATCCTATTGGTTGATATTTCTCCGTTTTTCCGCTCCGCCGCCTCGCTCCGCATCAATGGACAGCCACTCTTAAGCTTGATATATAGGTAAGAGCAATGGACTTAGACAAATTATTAAAACTAATTAACGAATTATTTCGTGAATAAGTCGAAATATACTTAAATTACCATATGATAATATGTTATATTTCAGTAATATCCATACTTATTAATTAAAACCAATATTATGATTAAAAACTTTATTTTTGTTGAACAGAACTGTGGATTTAAAAAGTTCTAAATATTATCATTTATTTCTAAAATCAATATAATATTTCAATACACAGTGTATGATTTTGATATGATTTCGTTAATTATTAAACATTAAAGTGATTACAAAATCTCAAATGTTGTTTTTATAATATTTTTTGTGCGATAATTTTATATTAATTATGAAAATAGTGCGTATGATGTGTGTACCTGTTTGTTAATTATTATAAATAATTAGTATAAGTAACGATTATTTTATCAAATATGGTGCCTTAACGGTTTTCAGAGGTTGATAAATTAATATATTATTATAAATGTTAGTTGAACTGTCACAAGGCAGTATAATACATAGTTACTGCGTTGCAAAATTTAAAATTTTGTATAAAGTTAGGGGGCATCTATTAATTACTTGAGGTGTTTAGGGGGGAGTGGTCGAACGAAATCTCAGTCAATTTCACGTGGGGGAGAAGATGGATGGAAAATGGCAAATAACACGTAATTTTTTTTCCGTCATTAAAATTTTTAAATAATAGTCATCCTCATCATAATCATCATATCAGCCTTTGGAAGTCCACTATTGAACGTAGGCCTCCCCCATCGACCTCTAGAAAGAACGGCTCAAAGCTAATACTATTCTTAACTTCTCTTAAATAAAAGATATAGGTATATACATAAGAAATTTGCTTTTTTTTTTAAAAATAAATCTAATGTAATCGAGCACAGATTAACTCATTGACATTACAAATACATATTTTAAAAAATCTAGCGTGTTTAAGGGAGGTTTAGAGGGTCGAGCAAAATCTCACAACATCTTACTAGGAATGGGTCGAAAAATCGCCAAATTTATCTCACGTAATAAATAAAAAAAAATTAAAAAATAAGTTTAACTTCGAAAAAAAAAATCTTTCATAACTGGAACAATATGTAATATTGAAGTAATTTTTATTATCCTCGAACGCGAAGTAGGTATGAAAAGAAAACATAACAATCGAACAATAACTTAGTTTATCGCCTTTGAAAACCAGTTTATTGCTATATGATAAAGGACCGATCACGATTTACGTGCTTCGTATTACGTTAAAAAATCAATGACATACATTTGAAATAGTACCTCATGTATAACTCTTCGCTAATTTTTTTTAATGATAAAAATTGTAAGATTTTTCACCTTTTGAGATACGAATAAAAAAGATATTTGATTTGTTATGTGTTTTATTATTACAATACGTATACTGTATCGGCCTGTAAACAACCCACTGCTGAGCGAAGGCCTCTTCTCCATATAGAAAGGTTGGAGCCTAAGCCACCAAGCTGCTCCACTGCGAGTTGGTGGATAATTTTTCTACCATGACGACGACGCAAATTTTTCATCTTTGGATAGAAAAATAAATAAGTTAAATCGTAAGTATGCGTTTTATATTCAAGGTTTTGTTCACGAATGAATCAGTGTATTGACTATAAATTGATGTAGGTATATTAGCTGGTGTTAACTATATAAACTATGTACAAAAAAACGAAGAAAATTGTTACTTGTCTTTCTAATTATAATTAAAAATAAAGCAATTAAATATTTAAATTAAAAATAACTATTGTTTACATTTCTTTTTAAAATATTAAAACTGCGAATGAATATAAATAATATTTTTGGGTAATAGGTATATGGGACACGATTTTTTGGAGTCGATATCAAAACAAATATTTCGATATTGACTCCAAAAAAATTATTTTTTTTATTTCATTTCCAACGTCCAGAGATACAAAACAAGTAAATTTTATAATATATTCATTTGTTAGATATGCTGCAGGAACAGCACTTACTATTAAAAAAACTCAAGGAAGACATGATCGGCTCTAACGTTGAACTGCAGAACACCTTCTCGTCAGCCAAGAGACTTGATTTGCTGAAGGATTCTTTTAAGACGTGAGTATTGAATAACACAACGATTAAAAGAAAAATTAAAAATTATAGATTCTTTAAGTTTGTATATTTCTGAAAAAGAACAATTAGATAATTTAATGTCCAATTTGAAAATGACTGTCGCGGATTCAATTCCCATCTTCAAACGGATATCTGTGTTTATATAAATACTTGTTACTAGTCTGGGTGTCTGCCCTTTCGGATCTTTCCACCGTGTCTCGGAGAGCACGTAAAGCTGTCGATACCCGGTTATTAGTTAGTGTGTATGATACTCGAAAATGATTGTTACTTTTGGTAGCGAAATCGTCCGCCAACGCACAGTCGAGCAGCTTGACGGATTAAGCTTCAACCACTACCCTAGCAGTGGGACGTTTACAAACTGGTCAATTTTAGTTAAGTTCAATTGTATTTACTATATTTACAAGAAACCAACTCAATTAAATGAAAAAAAAAATGTTTTAGACTAGAAGATGGAACGAAAATACTTTCCGAAACCCTACATTTCGAAGATGGAAAAACATTTTCAAATGATTTAAACGTAATTAAAAACACGGAAATAAAAAAAATCGACATGGAAATCCGACGAGCTCTCGTTGAATTCCTACAAAGCGACGTAAGAAATAGTTTAACTTATGTTAATGTAATGAAACACTAAATTTTGAACTTACTAGTATCATACAAAACTAGCAAAACTAATTGAACAAAACGAGTTGCTGTCTAGTTTTTTTCAGTTTAGTTTGCTGTCTAGCATTTTTACCCTTACTTAAGGTTAACAAAAATCTATATATTTTTTTTCTTTATTCACTTCAAGTAACTTTTTTAATCGTTATACTTATTCAAACCTGACTTACTTTTCTTAATTGCCAGTTTGCCATTCCGCGCTTTAACAGGATCTGAAGGACCGCATAGCGTCCGCAACAGCAGAGAGCATTAAATCCGTTATTAGTGCTAGTTTCTCTTCGACCTTCCCTGGCGTATATTTTCCTATTATGGAGCAGTCCCATCGCCGGCTCCTCAGGCATGTTACGAGGACCTTGGAGAACGCTTTTAACGGACGTGAGATTTTTTTCGTACCTACTGTTTTTATAAATAAAAAAAATTACGACTACTATATAAAAATAAATAAATAACGTAATTCTATGTATAAACACAGAATTTCGTAGTCAGTACCTGTGACACCAAATATTAGAGCTGGACCACGGAATATAGTAGTATCTATATTCCATGGGCTAGACAAATGAAAGACTCAGAGACATTAACAGTCCAAACAAAAAAATCATGTCTACCTTAAAAGATTTTTTTCGAAGAAAAGTCTATGAATTTATCTATATGTGAATTTATTTTTAGACCATTGTTTGTTTTTTTTTTTCGTATAGAGTCATAGCGGTATACCTATTAGCAAGGCCGGCCTGAGGGGTGTGCGATATATGCAGCCGCACAGTCGAGCCTTTTGGAGGGGCGTAAAATTGGCCCAATTTGGTAAAAAAAAAATCTAAATGTTGGGAAAAAATATTTAAACTAGAAGGAACTTTGTCTCAAAACTATTACAGTTGAATTTCAAGGTAAAACCGAAGATCTACCCCAATGAGGTCTGAAATACAGTACCTAGTCTTATGCCCTTGACCAAGGTCCAAGCCTTGGAATCACCGTCAATGATTTCCTCATCAACTATTTAGTCTGAGAGTACTTGCAATATAAGTGTAAAAATCATCATAACGTAACCCAGAAGCTTTCATTATTTAACATAATAGTGGTTTAAGGTATAAGAAAGAGTATTGAATCTATCAAGTCGATCAATAAATAATAAATCAGATTGAGAAACATAAATTTAATGTTCTAAAAGGCGCAAAAGTACACAAAAACTGTTTTTAGACCTTAAATTTCAAAAAAAAATCGGCGGAGGGCCTCCGAAGACCCTCTTTTACCTGGAATGTATTTCATACCCCAAAAACTCCCAGACCCCCCGGTAGGGGCATAAAATGTGAGTCTTGCACACTTGCAATTTTCGCCTTAGGCCGGCCTTGCCTTATTATAAATATTTTTATTATATATTAGGTATCACAAAAATATTATTTCTTTATTTCAATTTTTTTTTTTTTATTATTTAATTATTTTATCAAATTGCAGTAGAAGCAGGATCTGCGTCATTGTTTAAATCTATGCATAAGATCATTCGCATAGAACTAGAAAAACATCAAGTCCTATTAGAAGAAAATAAAGCTGGAAATAACTTTGATAATTTTCAAAATATGTTACAAATGTGAGTACAAACACACTTAATGCATACGAAATGAATTAACTATTCTAAGA
Organism: Euphydryas editha; assembly: GCA_036937285.1. Lineage (NCBI taxonomy): Eukaryota > Metazoa > Arthropoda > Insecta > Lepidoptera > Nymphalidae > Euphydryas > Euphydryas editha. The sequence continues at coordinate 2,107,269 of JAUPFZ010000006.1, forward strand.
AAGAAAAAAACTCAAAATGAAAACAACCGTCTATGACCGTATGACTCACCCCCGCCCTGCGCGTCGCGTTCCATTCACGTCAATCGAATTATCGCGAAAAGAAGGTCGTAAGCGCCATGGAATAGGTAGCACTTACGCGTTTTAACGTGATACTTTTTTAAACATATTATATTATATCCAAATTTCAAATTAACTTTATAAATTGTAGCCTGTTCCTAGTGTTATTCTCATTTATAAGCTATATTAAAGTTTTCTTTAAAACTTGTCGTAACATGTTTGTAGTTATGTCCTCTCAGCATAAATTACGAAATAAAATTTAAGTGGTTGCATTCTCTCCATTTTAAATATCTTAACTTACTGTATACTTTCAGTGTCTTAAAAAATGAACTAAAAGAATGGCGTAAAAAGTTACAAGATGTGTTAATGCCACAGCTACAAAAACATTTTTATGAAGATTACGATGAAGATGCGATAGAACCTATTTCACCCAACAGTCCACCACAGCCCGCTGATCCTGAAAGATCTATTATTGATCAATTAGTAAGCAGACTTATTTCGATTGAATCTAAACACAAAATTATGACTGCATACATATGATTTAAAAAATAATAAGAAGAAAACCAAAAAAATAAAATTACAGTCACAAGAGACCATCCATTAATTACCTATACGGTATACATTGGAATCAAATCAAATAAAACAAAAAGTTCTTTATTCAAGTGACCTTAATTTTTTAATCGTCATTTTACAAAGAATATGTTTTTTTATTATTATTAGTTTATATATTTTTTAATTTCGAGTACTTAATAATTATTAAGCTATCACTCATTCGGAATATAGATTCTGTTCAAAAGAATCGCAAGAAACTCAAAAGTTACTCTTTAAAAAAAACGTCGATAAAATATTCAACGTACTGTTCTCTTATATTTACGCGAATTTCGCTCATTTAATTACAAGTCTATATCAGATGCTATCGCGTTTATTTAAAACTTTACAGTTTAACAATATTTTAAATTGTTATTTCCCGACGTTTCGGACCCTTTATAGACCATGGACACTGTAAAGGGTCAGAAACGTCGGGAAATAATTTCAGCCTGTAAACTTCCCACCGCTAGGCAAAGGCCTTTTTTCCATATAGAAAAAAGAAAAAAGGAAAGGATTGAAGCCTAATCCACCGCACTGCTCCACTCAGGGTTGGTGGATAATTTCCCAATCATGAATAACGATCGCTATAAGGTGTTTATTATAAAACCGGGATGACGGCTTTACGGCTACGGCTACATCCAGATCGGAAACAAATATTTGTACAAATATCTGCCTCGAGCGGGAATCGACCTCGCGACCACCGGCGTTTAGGAGACTACTCGTACCACCACACCAGAATGGTTGGTGTCTTGAATTATGTTATTACTTTCCATTAATATACATTCCCATTTTTTTTCCTTATTTGTAACATTAATAGAAGATGTAATAATACAATGTATGTAGGTATTATTCCTACTTTAAAAAATTACCGGGTTCGATTTCTAAAAATTATGTTCATAAATTAAAGTTCTACATGTATCCTAGATGAAATCAGCAGAGATTAACAAGCAGATCAAAGAAGGCGACATCAACAAATCCTTCGAGGAGGCGCTGTCGTCGGCGGATCTCTCCCTCGTAATGGCAGCTTGCAAGGCCGCTGACCTGGACAAGGTGCTTAGTTTTAGAATTCCGTACCCAAGAATGATAAACTAGCTCCATTACTAAATTCAGGGCTCGCGCTGTCTCCAGTTCATCTGTACGTCACTAGAGTATCCTTGGGACTTTATAATAATAGAATACTTGATTTATTTAGAGAATGTATTAGGTATATAATATAACAAATAAAATAACAGCTGTGCCAGCCCGTTGGGGGCATTAATTTCGTGGCATGTTTAGGGGGTCGAAAGAAATCTCACTCAATCTCGCGTGGAGGGAGGGTGGACTCGGCAAATATCACGTTTTTTTTTTCGTCATTAAAAATCTTAAATCCAAATCTTTGTGTTCAACATCTCAAAATACATAAAAATAGTCTCTGTCAATAATTTTTCTCACGTCCATCACAGGACAAAGCTCTCAACTGCGCGAAACTGCAATTTTGGGGGTGTTTTTTGAGGTTAGGGACGAACACTTGAGGTATCGGTAAAAATACCGCCAGATTCGTGTTCAGCAGCAAAAAATACATAAAAATACTGTCTGTCAATAATTTTCCTCACGTCCATCACAGGACAAAGCTCTCAAATGCGCGAAACTGCAATTTTGGGGGTGTTTTTTGAGGTTAGGGGCGAACGCTGGAGGTATCGGTAAAAAATAACGCCGGATTCGTGTTCAGCAGCAAAAAATACATGAAAATAGTCGTTGCCTGGAATTTTTCTGAGCCCCTGTGATTTCTGACAGCCTGATCATTTCGTAAAGTGGTATTTTTTTAATGTTAGGGGACGTGCTGCTCTGTCTGTAATTGAAATTTCAAAAAAGGCCACGCTCTAATGGAAAGTACATAAAAAATCCTAAATCTTTCATATTTTTAAATATTTTTAGGTCAAAAGGAATTTTGGGTTTAGAGGTGTTCCGGTTGACAAAGAACGTCACATATATATTAGAATTTTTTTTTTTTTTTTATAAATCTAATGTAGTCGAGCACAGACATTAAACTCATTTACGTTACAAATACGCATTTTAAAAAATCTCACGTGAGATGAGGGGAGAGGGTCGATTATAATCTCACGAAATCGATTAGGGTCGAAGGAGGTCGACAATTAGAGATTTGTCTGAAAAGACTGAAAGCCTTACCATAATGAAAAACTCTGAAAAATGCTGAGAAATTCTGATAAAGTCAAATATTGTCTGAAATTCCGGAATTTTCAGTAAAAAAGGGAATATTTCCATAAGAGCGAGTCTAACTCACACTTATTCGGGTTTTTATTTATTAAGTATAATTGCCAATAGAAGTTAAAACATTTATCCATATATTGTTTGTAAGTTTATTAATTATGCAATGTATTTTAGGTGTTCTCCACGCCTTGCAGTTTGAAGCAGTCGGTGTTGCTGTCACTAATTCAGCAACTAGCTACCGACATGGTGCATGACACGCAACTTAAGTGCAGGTTTGAAGATTGTTTTTTAATTACATATTATTTTTTATTTATACCTTGCAAATAAAAAAAAATAATTTTGCTAGCACTAATTTCTAATAACTATCATTTAAAATCATTAAGTTTAATTTCAGAGCAGAGAAAGTCCAGAGTATAGAAAAGATGAATCTTAATGTTAGTCACGTTTGCAATTCAACTCATGATCCCTGTTGAATTGAATGAAAACATCGCAAAAAATAATGAAATCATATTTTGTGACATTTAAACTAAATTCTTTATTTCTTTTTTTTCTTCTGTTTTTCTTTGCAGATACTTGGAGGAAGCTATAATTAATCTCAATACATCCGATCCAACGACACGCACGCATTTACCCCTGGTCGTTGGGGAAGTTCGCAAACATTTATCAAGATTCCTCCGATCATTCCCAAGTCATATTGCAAGTCGTCGTATAACGTTGATCATTATGGCAGCTAATTATTTATTAAAATAAGTCGTATACAAAAATTATTATTGTATTTTTTCTTTGTGTTGATTTTTAATAAAGCATATTATGTATAATATTTATTATTAAATTGTTTGCTCCTAGACCTTAACCTCCAAGACGTTTCTGATAAAAATATTTAGCATAACACAACTTAATGTTTTCAGATGTTTTCAGGTATTACTTTATTACCAGATAACACATACAATGTTAGAATTGGTTTAGAACTGTAAGAGCTTTTCAATTAACTAATAGGGAATCAATCTGTCAGATAAACAAAATTCAATCTGTCAGATAAACAAAATATGAAAATTGAAAACAGACTAGTGGGTGCGTGAAACATGCGTGATACGGCTCGTAATCGGTCGTCTCGTCAGCTACACAAAGTTAGCACCCCATGGAAGGATTTTTGAAATCAAAATGACTTTAATCGATAGGTCTACGTTAGGTCTGTATAGGTCCACCAAAATTTTTGTTAGGTCGCCTATTTTTTTTAATAAATATTTTTAATAAATAGATCTATTTTTTCAACAAAAAAAAAAGACCTAACAACCTATCAATAATAGGTTATTAGGTCTTTTTTTAGGTTGTTAGGTTTTTTTTTTTTGTTGAAAAAATAGACCTATTTATTAAAAATATTTATTTAAAAAAATAGGCGACCTAACAAAAATTTTGGTGGACCTATACAGACCTAACGTAGACCTATCGATTAAAGTCATTTTGATTTCAAAAATCCTTCAGTGGGGTGCTAACTTTGCATAGCTCGTCTCGTCCGGTCCAGTCCGGCCAAAACGTCATTCGGTCTGTGAACTGTCTGTCATCTATAATATTTTATTTACAGATACGATGTTCGAATGTTATTTTTAAAAGCAAAAAGATTAAAATGAGTTCACATAACTAAATCATTACTGGAAATAGACATAAATAAACGTTGCAAGTGATAACTAGTAATTAAAGATGTCAAAACAGTTCTATATTACTCTGATGCTACTTTTGACGCCGAATATTTTGCTATGTGCATCGGCGGCTGTGCACAGCCACAGCGTGGATAACACGGAACGAGAGGCAGACGGCGCGTACCGGCCGCGAGACTACGAGCACTACAATGACGGCGGCCACAACGTGGAATTCGATCACGAAGCGATTTTAGGTGCGCCCCGACTATACCTACGTGTTGCCCCGGCGCAGCGTTTTGCAATGCATAATGTTTAGTCGTTGATAAAGAATACGCAAGATATGTCTATGAAAGTGGCTCTGATGTGCCTGGTGCCTGGTGTGCTTGTGTTGACGTATTATTATTCGATAGGTAGCGTGAAGGAGGCCGAGGAGTATGACCGGCTCAGCCCCGAGGAAGCGAAGAAGCGACTCGAGCAGCTGCTGCCAAAGATGGACCTCAACAGTGACTCGTACATCACACACTATGAACTGAAGAAATGGATCTTAAACTCATTTATGTAAGTTAACATTTAAATATTTTTTAATAATATTAAACAGTAAATAATTTTTTTCTTTCATCAATAAATATTTATAAATTTATATTATATAAATTTGTAATCACAAAAAATAAATGTATAAATCTCTAAATTTTTATAACAATTTATACTTTCACATCAAATTTTCAATGATTTCTTACAATATTATTTTTTTTATTGCAAAGATAATAAATATAAATTAAATTGTTACAAAATAACAAAAACAAAAAAAAAATAACTTTCACATTAAGACTTTTTCATGTTTACATGTAAAGTAAAACTGTCACAAAAGTTGAACATTTTATAAACGCAAATTAAATAATATCCTTTATTATTTTATAATAATTATGTAAAAGCAAAACAAAAAATATATGAAATTCTCTTTTGTCTGTTTTTATCATAGAGAAAAAATGCAAAATGTATCTAATCATAATAAGATGATACTATTTGTGTCATTTCTCAACACAAAATGAATACTACATTCAATTCTTAAGAATAAAAAAAAACTTTGCATTCATATAAAATATTTACAAAGAGACAGATGCAAGTTTGAATAAGTATTATAAAATGCTTAGCAGACAAAACAAGAAAGAGATTCATCTTTCATGTTTGAAAGGCAGATTAAAGCTTTATAGTTATTTGCATACCTATGATTCATTTACTAACTGCTTTGTATCTGGAATGTTATTTATAAAATACTATTTGAATACTGCATAATATATTTATATGGTCAGTATTTTGTATTCTCTATTGTGTATCTTTTATACTTATTTATAAAAAAAAAAATGTAAATATTCTATAAAAGATATGTTAAGTGATTAGTTATTGATAAGTATTTAAAAAAAATGAATTAAACAGAAATGTCAGTCTGGAATTTCTTTTTTTTTTTTTTTTTATTTAATGAAATAATTCTCACCTGCAGATTTATGTAAATATTTTAATTATGTATTTGTGATGAAACTGAATGATGATCTGTCGGGTTTGAAAATAAAAAAAATAAATAATATCTAAGTAATGTGGGTGAGTTTTATAGTATTAAAATTTTCATAATTAATTGTATGTAAATGAAATACTTAAGTTTTGTGTGTAGGTGCCACCTATAATCATTTAACTCATTTCACATTTTTATAATAATATTATTTTTATATAAAATTAATTTACAAGCAAATCCGAGCTGAGAGTGTTGTTTATTTAATGCCATAACATTGATATAAATATTTAAAAAATTTAATTTCATACCAAACCTGACTCGAAGTGAGGCTCGTTGGTGCAGTTGGCAGTGAAACTGCTTTCTGCTCCAGGGTTGTGAGTTTGATTCCTGCTTTAGTCTGGGTGTAATATATATTTATTCATATTATGTACATTTATTAAAAAAAATATGTATATCAGTAGACTGTTACCTAAAACACCGGCATTAAGTTGCCTATTGTAGGAATAGACGACTGTGTGTGTATTTTAAACATATATAAAAAATAAAAAATATCCTTACATTACCATAGATACACAGTTTTACATAATACTTGACTGTAACTGTAAATATGTCGTCCTATTTAGAAAATTATCACAAGAGGAAGCCGAAGAACGCATGGAAGAGGCGGACATCAATCAAGATGGTGTGGTCACATGGGCTGAGTATTTGAAGGATGCATTCGGCGTCTCTGCTGAGGAGGATATTGACCCCGAGGACACAGGGGACACCGGTCTGGTATGTTAGAAATATTTTTTACTTAATGTATACTTAAACAATTATATGTGTATAATATAGCAATTAATTAAAATATATACACGGTATAATAACAATTTAAATAAAAACTCGGAAACAAAAGTTCAGGTAAAAAATTTGTAGTAAACGACTAAACAAAACTACCCGCATTCAACACCATGTTTATTTTTGCTCATATGTATGTGTTGAACAGAAAAAAAGCTTAATCAATTAAAGTTACTTTATTTGCGTGTATGTGTGTCCTTTTAAATCATGTTTGTTAATTCGTACTTGAGATCAGCTGGACCAATTTTTTTTTTTTTATAGAGTAAAATATCTTATTTTGGGTTTTTAGATGGTACAATATCCTGTTATCTCTTCTATTAACGTAACGAGAAGAGTATCACGTGTACGCATGTTAGCTACTGTAGACATAGAGAGATAATACGAGAAAAGGGGTAGACAAAATTTTGTCGTGCGAGCATGCTAGGCCGGCTGGAGCAAAAGTTGCAAATGTCCCATTTTATGTTTTAGTAATAGTACTACAATATGTGTGAAATTAACACAATCATAATACATAATACCCAAAACGTAAATAAATTAAAACTTCAATTGGCTAAATGTGTCAATTACATCATCGTGACCGATTTTCATTACGCTATTAAAGTCACTAGCGACTATTAAAAATTTAATATTAATATACCAACGTGAGCCATGGTTTTCAAATTATTATTTAAGGTAAATATTGAAGATATGATAATTATAATGCCGAAATCGAATAATTATGATGAATTCTGTAAACGTCCCACTGCTGGGCGAATGCCTCTTTCCCATATAGGGGAAGGATTGAGCTTAATTCATCACATTGGCGGATATTTTCCCTACCATGAGTAACGATCACTATCACGTGTCTATGATAATAACCGGGACCGACAGCATTACATGCTCTCCGAGGTACGGTGGGGAGACTCACGACGACGTACACCTTGACCAGGAACAAATATTTGTACAATTATCTAGCGTTTGTGTTTGTGTAGGATTTACATCCTTTTGAGGGCCTTTGAGTATGAGGCGTTTATTATTATATCTGCCCCAAGTGGGAATCGCATTCACGACCGTCAGCGTAAAGGCAACTTCTCGCACCATTACACCAGGACGGTTGTCAATTATTAATATGTAATCTCCTATGTCCTATACGTATAATATCTATGAAAGAAAATGTATAGCATATGTTACATCAATTTTCCTTTTTGCACGAGTGATGTTGGAACTAGACCTACAACGAAGTACTTGGTATTATTCCCTGATTTTCTGTAAGAGTGTGGTACTGTTATACAAGTAGAGCCAGCCATATACTTGCTATAATCAATTACTAACTGACACTAACTAAATGATCTCCACCACGCTCGATAAGCGACTGAACATATTAACCTCTTATAAATAAAACTCTGAACTTTGGTCAATGGTTTTTTTTTTCTTACACTAGATCTTCCCCGTAGTTTTGTCTGCGTAATTTCTTTTATATTAATAGCCTATGTTTTATTCTTGATCTTCAGCTACTTGAATTCCGAGTTTCTAAGTACCAAGACAAAGTTGTTTTAGCACATTCGACTATCTATTTATCCTTGCTTTTGATTGAAACTCCGTTATTATACCTAAAATATTTTATATGTATATTTATTATTAACTATATATACGCAGCTGGTGCGTGAAGAGCAAGCGATGTGGGCCGCTGCGGACAAGAACGGGGACGGGGAACTGGACTTCGAGGAGTTTTCGGTGAGAACTTTCTAGTAGATTTAATGCATATATTTGTATTTTCCATTTTTATAATTCATTATAACATAGTTGAAAGGTACTTATAAGCTACATATTATTGAAGTGACCTCGTGTGTGAATAGCGTATTTTGTCACAAAAATAATTTTTTTACGAGATAGCGCAGTGGCCACAGCATTGCTGTTGCGCTAGCGATCGCAGGTTCGATGTTTGTTGTGGTATGGGCGCTTGTGTTGTGTGTTCCCGGACCCCTGACACAGGATTGCATCTTACTAAGGCCGTTGTATTCAAGATGACGCGTTTGTTTATTATTTGTAATCCGCATGATGGCCTAGTCGTCTAGGCTAGTTGCCGTAGAGTAGTTAGCAGTGGCTCCGTGCAGGTGTTCGCGAACCCCGAGGAGCACGAGGAGATGCACGCGCTGCTCGTGAACCAGACGCTGCGCGAGAAGGACCGCGACGGGGACGGCGAGCTCAGCTTCCACGAGTACCTCGGGGACAGAGGTATGCGCACGCACACACACACACGCACACGCTCAAAAAGCTAAAAAAATATGTTTGTACGACGTTTTTTTTTTTTCTAAACCTCATCAATATTTGATAAACATTACATCTCATCGGCCATTGGATGTCCACTGTTGACCCTCCCGTCGACCTCCAGAACGACCGGTTCGAGGAATCCTCCATCTAATCGGCTTCAATAAACAAAAATAAATAAAATAACCCTAACAGATAACCATTACAGTGGTACGAAATTTTTCTCTTCGAATGTCGATTCGCCCTTGACGGCTTACACAATGCAATACACATACTCTACTTGTATTCATATTATATACCTATATTTATAATTGTATATATATACTTCCGAGTAAATTCTAGTGAAATGGCTAATGAACTTCTTGTTTAGTTTGTAAACAGTACATTCACACAATGTGTCTCACAATGTACTCGGAAGAGGCTTTGTTCTTTTCTGAAGTTAGTTCTAAATGATATCATTTTTTATATTAAAACAATCATATATTTATTGAATATTTAACATTTCCTATTTAAAATAAATTTTGAACATGAATCTCAAAATACGAGGGTGAAATATTTTAGTGGGAGTCTCGAGAAGCTACAAATTTATCTAAAGGATTATTCCATGAATGCAATTCGTTCATTGCGTTTCGTTTTGCTTTATTTTTAAATATATTATTTAAATTTTTATTTAAATAGCAAGCGCTGCCCAATGACGATACGCTACGAACTTCTGATAGCCGCTATTTATGCCATAATATTATTTATCTCAGGGAAGCCTGGACAAAACAGTTAAACGGAGAACAATTTATTTATATTAAATTTGGTATTTACATACTTGCAAATGCAAGCAGATAGAAGGAATAAACCTAAAGGATAGAACCCCTATCACGTAAAGCACCAAATCTATTCTCGTATCGATGAACCACTGCGATCATTGGTTTAATTTGAGATGCCCCTTAACGTTACACTCGATGTGTCTACTATTCTCGTTAGAAACAAAGATAATGTAAAAATAAAAAATATGTATACACAATCTGTCGAAGAAAAAAATTATGTTTACATTATGCTATATTTTTCTCGAAAAAATTGGACAAATTGTGATACAAGCTTCTTACTACTTGTAAGAAGTTAGTTTTTAAATTTAAAGTGTTTTAATTTTTTGATATGTATGTACTCGTGTATTTTTAAAGTTTTTTGCTTATCTTTTAATGGCTGTAATGTTAAATCATTTTATAGATTGAGATTGTTGATTTCTGGAACCAAATATTAGTGCTTTAGCAGTCACAATAAAATAATGAGAATAGAGCAGTAGTACTGAGTTTTTATTTTATTTGTACTTAAATAGTTCGTAAATATGTATATGAAAGGCATTAGATGCAAATTAGGAACTAAATTGACCCGAATCAGCCAGTAATGAATCCACTGCTGGGCAAAGATCTCTTCTCCATATAGGAGAAGGGTTAGAGCTTAATCCACCACGCTGCTTCACTGCGGGTTTGTAAATAATTTACTTACCAAGAGTAACGATCGCTACCAGATACCTATGATAACCGAGGGACGATGGGGAAACTCACAAACTCAACACCCAGACCGGAAACAAATATTTGCACAATTACAAATATCTGCCCCGAGCGGGAATCGAACCCGGCGATCGCCGGTGTTGAGGCGACTACTCGTACCACTACACCAGAACGGTCATCGGATGCAAATTATGTGAACTAATTAGGCACCAGTTTTAGCCAAAAGCCATGTAATTGAATGTCATAGTAGTCATAGTTGAATACTTTATAAACGATAAATTGATTCGAATAGAGTTTATACAATGAAGTGGTCGTGCACAGGGTCGCAGCAGGATAAGGAGTGGGTGATCGCCGAGCGCGACAAGTTCGATCACGAGCTCGACCTCGACCGCGACGGGCTGCTGTCGCTGCACGAGCTGCACCGCTGGCTCGTGCCCGACAACGAGTGAGTTCCACCACCACCACCACCACCACCACTAGCACCACATTCAGAATTACTATTAACACCACCACCACTAGCACCACATTCAGAATTACTATTAACACCAACACCACCACCACCACCACTAGCACCACATTCAGCATTACTATTAACACCAACACCACCACCACCACCACTAGCACCACATTCAGTATGACTATTAACACCAACACCACCACCACCACCACTAGCACCACATTCAGCATTACTATTAACAGCAACACCACCACCACTAGCACCACATTCAGCATTACTATTAACACCAACACCACCACCACCACCACTAGCACCACATTCAGCATTACTATTAACAGCAACAAAACCACCACATTCAGCATTACTATTAACAGCAACACCACCACCACTAGCACCACATTCAGCATTACTATTAACACCAACACCACCACCACCACCACTAGCACCACATTCAGCATTACTATTAACACCAACACCACCACCACCACCACCACCACCACTAGCACCACATTTAGCATTACTATTAACACCAACACCACCACAAATATCACAACCAGCATCACCACTGACATCACCACCACCATCACTAACACCACAACCAGCATCACTACTAATACCACAAGCAGTATCACTACTAATACCACAACCATCGCCACTAACAGAACCACCAGCATCACTACTACCACCACCATAACTACTAACACCACCATCACTAATAACACCACTACCATTACTATCACCACTACCACCACACAGCTTGCACAGCTCGACCGCGACCGCAACATGCTGCTGTCGCCACACGAGCTGCGCCGCTGGCCCTCCACCACCACCACCGAAAGCCTGTTTTTTTTTATGATGTGAAATGCATTTACGCATCCCGCCATGAAACGGCGGGTATGTGGGTTTCGCGGCCGGACGCCAGGATCGCACGTCAACCCGGCAGGCCGAATACCTCACTAAAACCCATCGATACCGTAGGCGCCATAGTGGACCGTCATGGGATCGCTTTCCCATTCGACCCCATGAGTCCCGGCTCTGACGGGAGTGCCCGGTTCGCCCACAGGGAGATAGCGGACGAGGAGGCGGCGCACCTGGTGGCGGCGGCGGACGACGACGGCGACGGGCGGCTCTCCTACCGCGAGGTGCTCGACCACCACCGCGTGTTCGTGGGCAGCGACCCCGCCGCCGACCGCCGCCTCGACGACGAGCTGTAGGCCGCGCCGGGCACCAGCCACCAGACCAAAACCTGAACCTCAGACAACTCGATGGAATTGACTTTTTTTCAAGAACATTTTCTATAACACAAAAAAAGTGCTCTGTATCTTTAACCAGACCTACCTAGGGTTATGTATTTCGATGTGCTGAATCCGAATTTGCGGTCACTTTGGTCAATATAACTTCAACATTTTGAGTAAATTGCAATAAAATCGCTTAAAATGGCCTAAAATCGCAAAGAAATGCAATTATACTAATGAAAAAGGTTTTCTTTTTTTAGTACTAAATCAAGTATGTTTCTTATGTATTTCGATGCGTTGAATCCTAATATTTAGTTATTTAAGGTAGGTAGGAGGTAGGTCTGGTCAAAGGTACAGTGCACTTTTTTTGAAGTCCACTTGTAATTTACTCAATATTGCATATTGTTTTATCTTTTCCTATGACACTTTTTTAAATGTCCCTTCCGGATGGTCTCAGGATACCCCCCAAACTCTTTAGCTCACATCTATGGTACCCCTTAACAAGTCTACGCGAGCTGTGTTACTTATCACCATGACGACTAGGCAGCTCTTATAAATGTTGTGAATATAGGTAAGTAAAGTAATAAATGCAATTTGATTTGCACCCGCCATCTGCAAATTTAATATTTTCCGGATTTACTAATCAAGAAATATCACCTTTGGAAATCTGAAAAAAATGCAATCCAAGTATTTTCATTTTAATTTACCATACATATTGTTGACAGTAGTTCGGATAAGAGCCCTGAAAACTGTCTTATTACCTCGAAAAAAAAATATTTCTTGCAAATTTTATATTCAGTTAATATAAACATATTTTTTAAATCAAATTATTTTATTTAAAAAATACATATTTAATAATTATTCAAACTATGAAAATTGGATCAAAATACATATATTCTCTCTCTCAACATATGATTTTAAGAGTGACAGAAAATTTCCATACTTTATTTGTAATTAACAATTAAATAATCTTAATAACATCTTGCCAAATATGTATTATAAGTTAGAATCAAGAATGGTAAATACTTTCTAGTGACTACTTATATTCCGTCATCTGAAGTGTTTTAATATGAAATAAGGTATGATTGTAATCATATATTATGTATCTTCAATTTTTATTTCAAACATACTTCCAGCCAAGTAAGTTGTTTTAAGAGTACTTAATAATAAATGCTTCCAATTTATACACAAAAAGGATATTACTTACTAAATAATATATAATAAGGTTTAGGTTAGAATAATTTATTTTTTTTTTTTTGCCATAAATAGTTATTTAATTTAAAAAACCTGCGAATTAATGTAAAAAGCCATATTTTGTTTTAAAAAATCCGATGCAAGACAAAAATTAAAATGTTAAGTGAGTTTTTAAATCTAGCTTCCTTAATGGGAGGTCTCAGGAACAGGTGCCACAATATAACATAAACTAAGCTCAATCTTTACAATTAATTAAATAATTTAAATCATTTGTTGAAATGGATAGCGTTAGATGTTGACCTGAAGTTAACAAAAACAAGCACTGCTTGTAAGAAATATGTAAGGATACGCACTGCTTGTAGGAATATGTAAATGATATAATAATATGCTTGACAAGCAGGACAAATCTTTACATATTCCTCCTCTCATTGATCAAAACTAACAATAAACTAATATGTTGGTTTAGGCTACTCTGTATTTTACAAACATTTTCAATAAATAAATAGGTTTGTACAATATTATAACATACATAATGTTCACTTTGAAATAAATTTAACGATATCGATATTATATTCAAAGACGCAAAACGAAATTTGATATTTTTAATATTTCAAGGCACGAAATATTATTCTTTATGTATCTCCTTTTTTTTATCTACTTATTTGATTTAAATATCCTGAGGACCGATAAATATAAATATATATATATCGTCATAGTCGTAGAATAGTGACGGATCTTACAAGTTTAAAACTTTATAGGGCAGACACTTCAAACAACTATGTTGTTGTTGTTGTATGTTTTGTTGGTGTTTCGTCATAGTCGTAGAATAGCGACGGATCCCACAAATTCAAAACCGCACAGGGCAGACATTTCAAATAAACAACAACATAACTGTTTGAAACGTCTGCCCTGCAAAGTTTCAAATCTGCAAGATCCGTCACTATTCTACGACTATGACGATATATGTATGTATATATATGCTTCTTATAACAATTGTAAACAAATACCCAAAATTTTTGCAATATAAAGGATTTGAAAGTATCTGGATATACTTAAACAATTAAAATATATTTCGATATTTTGTGTCTACATTAAATATTGTGAACTTAGAAATTTGTAAACACTAGTAAAAATTTGACGTTGCCCATTCTTATTTTTTTTTTTTTTTTTTTGTATTACCTACTTATAAATGTTAAATTGTAAGGCAAACATACACTCCGACTTAATTAAATGTATATATAACTAAATTTATTAAAATTATCCTTACTTAAAAAAAATCGCCAATTAATATTATTTATCTTTCAACTTTTTTTTTACATTCTTAAGTATTGACTATTAACGATAAATATTATATTTAAATAGAATCTCACATAATTAATGTATTGTATTTTATTGTTCAAAAAAAATCGAATATCAGTTTAACCTAGTCATTAAAACATACGAATGTTTGGTTTTATTTTGGCCTATGAAAACGCTTGAAAAGTTATTTTCATAACTTCTAATTGAGATATCTTAAATTCTAGACAGATTTAGATATATCATTGATATATTCTTTATAGAAATCAGAATATAATGAATTTTAATTACTCATAGGTTGTTTTTTTTTTTGCAATATATCAATGTGTTACTTACAATTACTCCATCGTTTATATCTTTTATATTATTATAACAATAGTTTTTAATAAACTGTAAAAAAAGTTAGTGTAATTTTATTGCATTTGATTTTTACTATCTTAAATTAAAGTAATTACTTGGTTTAGTATAAAAAGATTAAAGAGGGATTTCGAAACATACAAAAAAAAAACAATATTAATTCATTTACAATATTTTTTTATTCAATATAATAATCTTAATAAATCCAAAATATTTACACAATACAAAAACATACTATATGACATTGATCAACGTCCTCTCGCCAGCTGTACGAATAAACTCATGATTACAAGAACAAAGTCTGTTACAAGTCCTACTCTATTTTATACTGTTTGCTATCGGTCACCGCTTCCTTAATCGATTTAACTCGAAGACAAATCGATGTAACATCGGTATAACATCAATTACATTAAAATTATTATTACAATGTCTTCGGAAGCGGTAAATCATAAATAAGCCTATGTGGATTGCACATTTTGTGGTATCATGTCTTGAAATTTCACATAAAATAATTTAAAATTCAAAATTGTTTAAGCCAAGACCATACATAGCTTATCCTATATAAATCGATGGTAGACATGCACACCATAAAATGATTTAAGCTGACCGTTAGAATGCCAAGTAATTCGTTTTGATGTATTACAAATTATTAACTTGTAAGCCTTACACGACGATCGAACTTTACATTCCAGACACATCTATAGGGAAAATGCAATTAAAATTATCTAATATTGCTAAATACAGCCCCGTTATTAGGATTTATGTTCAAGAGATGTATGTACTGTTAAGTATAAGCGATTAAAACACGCTCAGATGTTTTCACATTTGATTAAATTATTAGAAATTTTAAAACCCAGATTAAGAGTTAAGAATAGAATATTTCTAGTAATGAAATATATATCTTTGTACATTACGTAGACATTATGGTTTTCAATGAGCTTGCCCAAAAACCTTCGGCTGTTACATTTAAAATTGTAAATTGTTTTGAGTCAACATTATTTTTCAACAATAATAACACATAATTTATTGCTCCTTTCCGTTTAACACAATATCTACGAATTGTATAAAGTTTCGGATAAAAATATTTTAATACAAATTCGTAATCTTTCTCTCAATAACTATTTTCTGGAAGAAAAAAAAAATTAGGCATAAGACAATTCATTTTAAAAATTAAACGTGATTATAAAATAGATTTAACATTCAATAACAAAATGTTTATATATTATTTAATTTATTTTAGTGTGGATCTACATATCTAAGAACTAATTGTTGATAATTACATCCACTGATTTTAAAATAAAAACGACTACTAACGTATATAATATGTATATAAATGACCACGGAGTGAATATTAACATTTTGAAAATTTTAATTTCTGACAACAACAAATAACTTGAAATAAAGTGTTTCTCATCTTTATAATGATTGAATCTAGTTACTGTACTTGTTTTTTTTTTTTGTAACGTTTATTATTACATTATTTGCAGAAAAAAACCATTTTTCAAATTCTAAACGTGAAAAATGTCAAGATGTAAAACAAAAATTATTAAATAATGTTTAAATGTTTTCACCTCTCGTGGTCCAGATATATAATTTAATACAAGCGGACACCGAAGCGTCGCTTTTGGAATGCGTTTTCAACAAAACGTATCGATTGTTAGACTAATAGACTGACAGTTAAACCCATACTTCCCTTAAAAATATAATTTCACAGATAATATACATATTATTTTATATAGTTAATGTAAAGTTAGCGTTTATAAGTAATGATGTTAACTAATGAGCCGTGTTATCCTATCTTCATCTATCCATATGTTTTGAACAAAAATAATAAAATAAGTGCCACTGCGGGACGGCAAAATAAATTGATTACATAAAATATACCTATTCATATAAAATTGCTTAAAATATAGAACAAATAATATAAGCTTTTGAAGCGTTGGTTAGATTATACTATGATTGAACACCGTGAGAGAATGATCTGGTTTACAAGTATCCATTTGATGATTGCGGATGATTAACAATTAAATCCAATGCTGAAAATACTATCTTATTTTTAAGTAGTCTATTCCATATTATAGTTACAAAATAATAAACTGAGATAATATAAAAAAAATTAAGATAGAAGTGTTTAGTAAACGGTGTCTACTAGTGATACAGTTAGGAATGTCATCATATAATCATGACATTGGAGCTACTTTGACAGTCTAAATGCAGGTTTATTACAGAATGGGTTTACTTGCAAGTGTTCCAGAGAAATAATAAGTGAAAGGTAAAAGATAAACATCTATTCGCTTATACAAATCGCCGACGAGTTTATTTCATATATTTGTAACAAGTTGTTATTTACATATCGACATTCGAATATGAATTCGTAAGAAGTACACTAGTACGTTAAAGACAGCCAATCGAACGCCTAAGAAACGGCAAATTATAATTTTATAATACAAACGATTTTAGTCGTTAGAAATATATCTCATCGTATAGGAGCATACTATGATTAATATAGAATTTAGGGCACTAATATCTACACTGCCGTCTCCCGATTATTATGTAGTAATCGTACCAACGTATGCCTATGAAAAATTTAAATTCTGGAGTGATCTTAATCTACGGAAAATAAAACAACGACGTCGATCGCCCCTCCCGTGATACAAATAAAACTCGATAGTAATATATATTTATATCTTGTTTACTCGTTACGGTTATGAATAAGTTCGTGTAAGCCTAGGTTCCCGCGACGACTGCGACTGAACGCCCCGAGCTCGGCAAACCACATCCGTGCACATACATAAAGCGTCTACTCGATCAAATAATACATCGATATATTATAATTTTAAAAATTACAATACCTCCCCTCGCCACGTACCCTAAGCTACGTTTAAATTAAAAAAATATCGCTATGTATAGATAGGTACGGCCGTCGGCGCGTGGCCGCGGACGAAGTGAACGAGTGAACGATGAGCGATGAGTGAACGATGAATGAACGATGAGCGGTGAGCGACAGATGGTGCGGTCGAGGTCGCGGCGTCCAGCGGCGGCGCTCAGCCCGCGAGCGCGCCCTCTCCCCGGTGCGGCGAGCTCTGTAACGTGGACAGTAACCATTACTGCTGGTGCAATATTAACCTAACCATTACTGCTAGTGCAATATTAGCCTAACCATTACTGCTAGTGCAATATTAGCCTAGACTAGCACCGCTGATTAATTTGATAAAAACTAATCAACCGATGGTCGTAGTGGTAAATGGAAACCTACATGTCGCACGAGAAAGATACGTGCTTCCGTTAACCATATCCATTGTAAATATAGTGCAGTAGTGTGTGGATTACGCTATAAAATTTTTCAACAGTAGTTGAACTTTGCCCAAAAGGACATTTATACAATAATTCCAGGGCTGCTTTTTGACGTTGCATAACATGTTCATTTTAAGATTAATCGTTAAACAATTGTAAAATTGACTATAATAAACATTTGATTTTAAATAAATTAGTTCAAATTGAGATTTTCCAACTCTGGTATAATACTCAGTTCAAATGCAGTAATCAATTAATTGATGGAGTGAG
This sequence comes from Euphydryas editha, assembly GCA_036937285.1. Lineage (NCBI taxonomy): Eukaryota > Metazoa > Arthropoda > Insecta > Lepidoptera > Nymphalidae > Euphydryas > Euphydryas editha. The sequence goes on from JAUPFZ010000006.1 coordinate 2,125,955, forward strand.
TTCTACTCAGGTCATTTTAATATGGTGTAATTTAGTAGACGCATGTGTTATTGTGTGGGATGGTGGTTTAGCAATGTGATTAGTAGGATGGTATTGTGGGGTGGTGGTTTAGTAAAGTGGTAAAAGTAAGATATTGGTGTGGTAGTGTGGCGTCGTGATATGATAGTGTCGGGTGTTGGTGAGGTAGTGTGGGTGTTGGTGAGGTAGTGTAGGTGATGGCGAGGTAGTGGGGTGGTGTTGATTAGGTAGTGTGGGATGGTGGTGGGGTATTGTGGGGTGGTTGTGAGGCATTGTTGGGTGCTGGTGAGGTAGTGTGGGTAGGTGAGGTGGTGCGGTGGTGCGGTGTATGTGTACCTGCGGGTATCACTTGCAGCAGGAGGAGGAGCGCGGCGCGTCGGCGTCGTTGAGGCGACGCGCGCCGCCCGCCGCGCCGCCGCCCACGCTCTCGCTCTTTGGTAACTTATTAGCTGGAAAATTACACAAACAGGGTTTAGTCAAAAACAAAAAAAAAAAAACTACAGTTATTATAGGTATAACAAATAAACGCCTCAACTATAAAAGATTCCTGCGAGGGATTCATAAACACAAACACCAAGATTACGTACGACAAACAATCACAGAGATTGCACAAATATTTTTAGATAATGGAGGTGGATGACTTGATGACGCTGCAGTGAAAAAGACGTTTCAATGACCGCAGCGTGACGCATTAATTCTGAACATTTTTTTTCAAGTGGAGCAATAATTGTATTTTAATTACACCATTTATCTTTCCGTCATCAATGAAAACAAGACAAAGGAAATTTAAATATTCGCTCAATGGACAATTTTTTTCCGAAATCGTGAAATTAAGTCGAGATAAATCGATACTATTTAAAATCCACGTAAACATGTAGACTTGGCCGTCATTTCTTGGCAAACTGTTTATACTTTAACATTAGAAAGATACATATATTGAACTAAGTTGGATAAAACTTGGCTTCAAATATATCTGATATATCAAGATGGATCATCATTGATATCCAAGACGATTTTGGCGCTATTATAAAGGTCTTTTAATTAGCATAATAAACCACATCTTAGCTTGAGTTCCAACATATTGAGAGCATGCAGTTAGCAGTAGCGAGGAATAAATCATCGATATTTCATGCGGTTTTGACGCTGGTTTCCATTAACAGTAAAACCATTTACTTAGCCAAGTAAACTTACTAGCCGCCTAGGCCACACCTTAACAGGGAAGTGGTCCAGTATATAAGTAACGTGCACTCACCGATAGCTAGAAATATATCATTAACGTTCATGGCGGTCTTGGCGCTGGTCTCCATGAAGAGCAGCCCGTTCTCGTCGGCGTAGGCCTGCGCCTCCTCGAACTCGACCATGCGCTTGGCGGCGAGATCGCTCTTGTTTCCCGCGAGCGCGATCACGATGGACGGAGACGCCTGCCGCTGCAGTTCCTTCACCCAGTTCTTGGCGCGACCGAATGTGTCCTGGAAATTGTCAAATTCAAATATTAGGACTAAAATAGATTCTTAAATGTCACGATTGTGGCGCGGCGGTGGACTCTGCCCAGCAAACCCTCGAGGTGTGCATGAGATGGGCGGCGCTGCGTCAAGGTCTGACGTCGGTCCTCGGAGGGGACTTGTCGCTCCCGAGCATCATCACCGCAATGCTCGGCGACGACGAGTCCTGGAAGATGATGGTCTCCTTCTGCGAGACAGTAAAGTCCCAGGAGGCCGACGAGCGGAGGAGAGAGGAGGCCGCCGACGTGGCCTCCATCCGCGGGCGACGAATGGGGGTGCATAAGAGGCGCTACTTAATGCGCCTCCAGTAACGCCCTTGTGCCCGTGTCGGGCCGGGATGGGAACCCGGTCCTGCTAGACACGACGTCGTCGGGACTGTTCAGAGGTTAGCCGGACAGTCCCCATGAAGGAGAAGTCTGGCCTTTTCGCCGAGGCCAGCCTGTCGCTGGAGGGACCCTGTTGCCTGCAGATCCGGGACCCTCCAATTAAAGCGGCTGAAGGCTCCCGCAGGGGTTTAGTACGGTATTGCACTCCCAAAGTGTCGAGTCCGACATAGGTCTAGGACTGCTGACCCGGGCGTCCTGGATGTCATCCGTAAATGGATTCCCCTGCGTCACAAAAAAAAAAGATTCTTAAATGTAACTGACTCACTCTAGTTCAACTTCAAAAGATAAAGAACTTTCTTCTATTACGCAGAAAGTTATAGGGCTTAGTTCAATCGTTTTTAACTCTGCTTCTCTAAAATTAGCGAATCTACGTGTCTCGGAATTTCTCCTGATACATGCTGGTTTATTTACAACTCATAAAATTTAAACTGTTAATATATCAATTTTTTTATAGCTAAATGGACACATTTTACAATGATTTAAAAAATATACAATTTTAATTCTCTACTATATATTATTATCACAAGTTATTGTGTGTCGTAGTAGATATTTGTTGTATCTGTTTCTTATTTACTTATGAGAAAAAGGGAATTGCACATTATATTTTATTATAAATAACATTTTTAAGATTAAATTAGTCTTATCTGTCTGTTTTTTCTTATTGGAGATAGAATTTCGAGACACTTCATACCTATCCAAATTCTGTCTATATTACCTTGAATCATCCCTGAATCCGAAGTATGAATATCTATCTTAATCCGTCGTAAATTAATAACTAACATAATTAGTTAATATTTTATGCATTTTAAAGTCTTTGCCCTGTGAAACATACTCTCAGTATAGACGAAGTGTATCAGGTCATAGATAGTATTATCTGTTTGTCTGTCTGTGTACAACGTCTATCTGAATATATCAAATACATCAATGAAAAGACATTCTAGGAGATGGTTTATTGTATATATATCACATATATGTTGATTTGTAATTTAATGAGACGAAACAGACATGTTTTCATATTTAAAATGGAAGACATTAAAATAAGTTATTTGAGGGACCTGTCATAATAAATATTGATAAAAAGTAATATAAAGTCACACACTAAATTTACTTTATATAAGTAATATATATCATTTTTAATGTTGCGTATTTACTTTATATATATATGTATACATATACATATAAACTTAAGTGTTGAGTTGACGACCGTTCTGGTGTAGTGGTGCGCCTCAAACTGCACGCCTGCGGTTGCGGATTACATTCTCGCTCGGGGCAGATATTTATATTAGTACAAATATTTGTTTCCGATCTGGGTGTATGTCCTTGTGGATCTCCCTAGTGTGCCTCGGAGAGCACGTAAAGCCATCGGTCCCGGTTGTTATCATAGACACCTGATAACTATCAACGCCTTCGCTCAGCAGTGGGTTGTTTACAGGCTGATACAGAACAGTACAGCACAAACTTAAGTAGTATAGGTATAGTTGATAAATTTTTGACATCAGTTCACATGCAGACAAAACATTTAAATGAGATAAAAAATATAAAATATATTTATTAACAAAACAATTACGACCATGCGGGTTTTAAGCCGACGAGTCAAAACAGATTTTTTCACAGATTTCCCACACACGTAACTGTGTATTTACAAAGTTAGTTTTTTGTCTTCTGCGGGATGTTAAATTGAGAATAAGACTATAGACAAGTTCGTCATAAATTCCACGGTTGATGTGAGATGTATCAGAAATAATGCACAACCATTCGATCGATTGTACATATATTTATCCATCACTCTGTGGCTCGCCCTTGAACCCACGAAGACTTATGTATGTAATACGATTGTCCGCATACGCAATGAATGGGGGCGGCGACCAAAATAATATCGTTATGATACCGTCCTATCTATGTCGATGTTACGACGACTATTTTGTTATTTGTCGTTTAACGACCGGTTTGTTTTCTAATATAAAAATTTTACCTTCCTCGGTAAACAGGTTTTCCTATGCAAAATATATATCTCTAAAAACAGATCAGAATATCCTGGCAATTAATATTATCATAGATTTAGACATTTTAGATAAACAAATTGCATTTAAGTATTAATTTATGTAATGTATATTATATAATTATGTATAGTATATAAATATAGTATGTTGATATGTTCTTTATATTTCAATGTTTTCTTTTTGTATAATTAATTGTACGTATACGTATTTGATTTCTGTCTGTAATGGTTCCTCTTCGGGTGTGCTGGAAGAAATCTCTTCTAGGTAATAGGTATGATGCACACCATTATACATTTATATTTCAATGACATGAATCTTTGTGAAACATTTCTGTACGTATAATAAACCGACTAAGGGCCGTTTTCAATAAACTACCTCTGGTTTTGCTTACTACAATATAAAGAATTTCAATTAATAGAATTTTGACACTAATCGTAGCTTTTGTCAAAACCAAGGCTCGGAACCGGTTTCAAAAATACCGGTTAATACCGGTTTATTTCGGTTTTCCTCCGAACTTTTCTGAAGAACGTGAACGTTTTAAGAACTTAATTTTAACCTAAATTAACCGGTTTATTCGAAGAGTGGCATGTCGATAAACGCGTTGAAGCTTGTGACTTACAAGTTTCAACGCGTTTACAGTTTAGACTACCTACAAGGTAGAATGCCGTGCGCAAGACGGCGCGGCACGTAGGTCGTAGACGTACCTACGCTATTTCTTTTCATTCGATTCGTGACTTCGTGAGGCGACGTCTGCTGCGCAGTGTATTACATTATAAGTTAATTTTATTATTTGTGTTTAACATGGGTAGAAAGCGAAAGAATTTAATATATACATATTTTGACTACAATGAAAATAATAAAACTTCAAAGTGTCTAATAGAAAACTGTGAACAAGTTTTACGGGTAAGTAAACTATTGATTACCATAAAATTATTTGCTTAAGGGCCAGTTTCACCATTTGCTATTAAGTTCCAGATAACCTAACTGGCACTTATTATGACAGATAACTCATACGATTACCTGTCAAAAAAGTGCTAATTAGGTTATCCGGAACTTAATAGCAAGTGGTGAAACTGAAAAAATATGTTTAAAATTTGCAGTTAGTCCGATAGGTAGTAAAATTATGTTACAGCATAGTATAATAGCTTAAGTAACTATTAAAGTAGGTACAGTCCGCGAGGCATAAGATGAGCTTTGCATTTGTGTGAGTGTATCAATTGATACGAGCTGTGGTGTGTGCTTGACAGTTATTTTTTTTTAACAAATTTTTGTGTTTCCGCCGGTCAGTACGCTATAAAATGTATTTTTATCACGATGTCAATACTAAGGTGAAAGATGTTGTTTAAATACAATTTTTTTGTTTAAGGGTAATCATGGTGCTAATTTAATGAGGCATTTCTACACACAACATCGACGGCTACATGACCAAATTCTTCAAGAAAATAATAAAAATAAAGAAAATGTATCACCGCATAAACATGATAACCATATAAAAGTATTGAAGCATTGTTGTCAGTTAGTTACGATTCATGGACGGCCGTTTTCTATTTTAGAGGATAACGCTTTTAAAAGCTTATTATCATTAATCCCAAATTCAAGTCCACTATCTGTGAATATCAAAAACGTTAAAACAATGATACAAGAACATGCTTATGATATACGCAAGAATGTTCATGATGAGTTAAAGGATCAACTTATATCGTTAAAAATTGATGTAGCCTCGGTAAAATCTAGAAGATTTCTCGGTATAAACGTTCAGTATATTGCAAATGGTAAAATTGTGCTTAGAAACCTTACTGTCCATGAATTACATGAGAGAAACACTGCCGATTTTCTGAAAGAAACAGTGATGTTAGTCCTAAGTCGCTTTGGTATTGAGCTTAAACAATTATATTCCGTAACCTCTGATAATGGAGCTAATATGATTCGGATGTCAAAGCAGCTAGAGGAAGAGATGCAAGAGAATACATCTGAGGAACATGACTACTTTGACGACGAAGATTCTGAGCATGAGACCGGATATGAGATGTGGTTCCCTGAAGCAGGTAACTTAAATCTCAATATTGATAATCAAGGCCAAAACAAATTGACTATAGTGCGTTGTGCAGCGCATACGTTGCAGCTCGCTATAAGAGATGCTTGTAGCGAGCTTCGTGATCTGTTAGAACAATGTCGCCAGATAGCTCGTGTACTCCGTTCGCCAAATAATGCTCTTCAGTTAAGAGTCCAGGGCTTACCACAAGCGATTATCGATTGTCCTACAAGATGGGATTCTACAGCAGACATGGTTGAGCGCATATTATTATTTAAGGATTTCTTGAGTGAACGCACAGAACCAGTGTTTCAGGCATTTGCTGTAGAAGATACATGGCAGAAACTTAATGAAACTCGGGATGTTTTAAAACCATGCCGTATTCTGTCGAAAACTATACAACATGAACAATTGACGTTTGGAGACTTCTATCTTGCCTGGCTAAAATGTATCCTAGAAATAGAAAAAATGAACACGGTTTTTGCCATATTTTTAGTCATTTGTATGAGAGAAAGAGAGAAAGCCCTTCTTGAAAATGAATGTTTTCTGGGTGCAATATATCTAGATCCGAGAATAAATTCGATGTTATCAAATCAACAGTGTGAATCAGCTCGTGCCCATTTAGTTCAAACTTATCAAAGTTATCTAAGGTTGAATTCGAGCGATAATGTAAGAGAAACAGAAAATGAAACTCCAAATAATCCTATGCCATCAACTTCATCCTCCATGCTTGACGATTTTTTACAAACGCAGTTCAGGCAACGGTACCAAGATTTACCTCATTTGAATAATAGTGATAATTTACAAATTAGTTTGGTTGCTTTTCTTAATGAACCGTTGCTTTCTTCTAATACCAACATTTTAAATTATTGGGAATCAAAGAAGATTACTGATCCACAATTATACTTGGTATCAGGGTTCGAAAATATCCGATATTTATTATAAATATCAAAATATCGGATATTTATGATATATATCCGATATATATCAAAATTTTTGATATATATCCAATTTGTATGAAAGCTATATTATAAATCTATTGTCATTATTATTATTTATGTATACTATTTGCATACGTGTTACATAAACATAATTAATTATTTAAAAAAAACTAAAATGCTTTTAATGTTTTATTTATTTAGGTACTTAAAATCTGACAAGTGAAACCAAAACATAAAATCTTTTTCTAGTGTTCTCTTATATTTACGCGAATTTTATTCATTTAATTAAAAGTCTAAAAACGGATTTTATCGCGTTTATTTAAAATTACTGTTTAACAATTTAATTTAAATTATTTCCCGAATAATTATTCGGACACCCACCACCTCAGTCCCCCGAGATCATTGACGCTGTAAAGGGTCCGAAACGTCGGGAAATAATTTAAATTAAATTGTTAAACAGTAATTTTAAATAAACGCGATAAAATCCGTTTTTAGACTTTTAATTAAATCTTTTTCTAGATCAGGCAAAATCAACTAAAAAACATAAAATCGAATATATCAAAAAATCAACTCAAAAAATAAAGCCTTTTTATAAATTCTAATCAGTCAATACCTTTTTTTATATTTTTTTTTGTCGCAGGGGAATCCATTTACGGATGATATCCAAGACGCCCGGGTGGTAGTCCTAGATCTATGTCGGACTCGGCACTTTGGGAGTGCAATACCGTACTAAACGCCTGCGGGAGCCTTCAGCCGCTTTAATTGGAGGGTCCCGGATCTACAGGCAACAGGATCCCTCCAGCGGCAGGCTGGCCTCGCCGAAAAGGCCAGACTTCTCCTCCATGGGGACTGTCTGGCTCACCTCTGAACAGTCCCAACGACGCCGTGTCTAGCAGGACCGGGTTCCCATCCCGGCCCGACACGGGCACGCCCCCATTCGTCGCCCGCGAATGGAGGCCACGTCAGCGGCCTCCTCTCTCACCCGCTCGTCGGCCTCCTTTTGGGACATTACTGTCTCGCAGAAGGAGACCATCGCCATCCAGGACTCTTCGTCGCCGAGCATTGCGGTGATGATGCTCGGAAGCGACAAGTTCCCTCCGAGGACTGACGTCAGACCCCGACGCAGCGCCGCCCATCTCGGGCACACCTCGAAGGTGTGCTGGGCAGAGTCCACCGCCGCGCCACAATCGTGGCATTCAGTCGTCGGCTCCCTTTGGGCCGTCCGACCCACCGGGGGATCACCCGGGCACGGTTGCTTTGGTAGTCACCAAAGCAACCGTGCCCGGTGAGAACCTGCGTCAGACGGAAGGTGAGGGGCTTGCGTTTTCGACGCATCCACCGCTCAAGGACCGAGCGAATGGCAGCCGTTACGCATGTGCCATACGGCTGCCCCACCAGGTCCTCCCCCCACCTCCGCATTAGCGCTTCCTGCCCTATCCGACGCACACGTAGGCTCCCGTCCAACGTGGGGTTCTCACCAAGAGCCCTCCTACCCGAGACATATGAGTAGGTCTCGGCAAGAACCTCCGCAACGAGCTCCCACGGGGGGTCGCCGGCTAGCAGGAATCAATACCTACACTTAGGTAACAAAACAGGTTTTTAATTTTAATTTTGATTTAATTGTAATTTTGGTTTTGGTTTTAATTTTGAATTTTAATTTTGATTTAATTGTAATTTTGGTTTTGGTTTTAATTTTGAATTTTAATTTTGATTGAATTGTAATTTAAACTTAGTAGGTATTGATTGGATTTAGATTTTAATTGTGACTTTAATTAAATTTTAGTAATTCTAGTTTTTGACAGAATTTTAGTATTGATTTTGAATTCTTAATTTTAATTTGTAATTTTCAATGAATTTTGGTATTAATTTTGAGTATGATGATTTTTAATTTTTAGGTGATTGATTTTGTCGTTGATTTAATTTCGATTTAAATTTGTTATTATTAACGGTTATAAGAAAACTTTGTAACTAACACTATATGGGCTAGTCCTGAATTAAAGGTTATTATTATAAAACAATAAACATTACAAATAATAACTCTAGAATATAACCAAATAAGTCTTTTAGTTATCAAATCAGTTATCACTCATTCGTAACACACTGTTAATTTTCAATATAAAATAATAAAATAATTCCGCATTAGGGAGTTTGTTTTAACTCTACTCCAACGCCTTCTACATTTGGGAAGTAGAAAATTAGAAATACAGTAACAAACTCCAAAAATTACTTAATAATATAAAAAATTTAAACCAATTTTGTATTGATATATATCATAAAAAATCATTTGATATATATCGGATATATATCACGATATATATCATGATATATATCCATTGATATATATCCTCGAACCCTACTTGGTATCTAAAATTGCTTTGGCTGCACCAGCGACCCAGGTTAGTGTCGAAAGGCTATTTTCATCTTTGAAATTTATAATGAATAACTTAAGGATGTCGTTAAAGGATACAACCATTGACGACATTTTGATTGTTAGAAATAACAATTTGTATCACAAATAATTTTGTCAAATGAAACACTTATTGTTGTTAATCTACCGCAGATTGGTTGGTCTATTGTTCAGTTCATTTTTAGATATTTTTTTTTTTCATGAAGGACTTAGAATAAGTCCATAAAATTATTTTGATTTTCATGTTGTCCCAGACAATGTTCTTTTTATAGTACCTACTTAAGAATTAATAAAAAAGAATTTACTTATTTTAATTAACAAAAATTACCTTTATACGAAAACATTAAGGTAATTTTTGTTTCGGGTAAATTTTGATTTCGATTTTTTACACAAAAATAAGTTTTTTTTTAAACTTTAATTTCGATTTTTTACACAAATAAACTAATTTTAGTGTAAAAAGTCGAGATTAAAATTTTAAGAAATAATCAAATAGGTGTTTATTACAGATTTAGCCAGATATTTTACTTTGTTGCTTAAATTCCCTAATTCCCACTAGTTCAACCGTTAAACTAGTGAGACTGTCGTTACTACTAGCTTAACAATTCCGTTTGATAGATGAACTTTATAGGTATTACAAATTTGATTGTTTCAAATCGCAATCAAAACGCACTAATGGATAATATTATATAGCGGTTTTATTACCTACCGCATATTATTATTTTCGTTTCGACTCACGCAATTTGTGCTACTCTACTTTGTGGTATAAAATGGTGAGTTCAAATTTTTTGTCTCAATAGTTCAACCGTCAAAAGGAATATACCAAGTTGACAAACTGGGAAATAAAATCACTTTTTCAATGATTGAACTAAACACCACCATAATTACGTAACGCGCGATCTACCATAATCTGAATCATTATGAAACAGATTGATACTCCATTGCTTCATATGTTCCAAAGATTTGTCTCTTCAGCAACGTAAATAAAGCAATTAAAGTTGTTGAACTGTTAAAATGAAACTGATTGTGATTGATCGTGTGATACGCAATTAGGATGCACTTGAAATAGCATATAATTTTACTTTTTTTTTAAATTAAACTACCTAGTTGTACCTATTTGTAAACGAGAAGACTAATTAAATAATTAAATTGAAAAAGCATTTTATTTTTCTTTTTCCAAATATTTGTCAAAATGGCAAATCAACCAGGAGAAAAAATGTAGGTAGGTATTATATTCATGTATACACATGAACAATTTCATTTATCTAAGCCTACTTCAGCTACTTTGGCATGCAAAATAGTATCCACACATTAAGCAGATTAATAGGTTCCTGAATATAAATTAAACTTCGCTTTGATTTTCCTTTAGTTATTTTTATTGGTAAGTTTTCAGTACGAATGATCACATTGACATTTTGCAAGTTCGTCCAGGCGTATTATACAAATTCAATATTAAGTTGTTTGCTTTCTCAAGATGTTGCTGTTTTAAAGCATCTACATACTTTAAAACATTGATATACTTCAAAGCGCATACATGGCGGCAAAAATTGTAATTCGTCTATTAGCAAATTACTAAAATAATAGTTTCGTTTATCGAGGTCCTTATCAAATATACATAAAACACATTGTTTAACATACAAAGTAGTTTCTTCTCCTGTTTTATCACTGCTATCTTGGCTTGATTTGTTTTCGTTTTCAGAACTATTATCTGCATCCTCTTTTATTGTTAGGGTGTTTATTTTATACGTGTTCATAGATGCGTTGATGATACGGTTTTTAGGTGTTAGCAATGATTGGGATTGATTTTCATCATCAGAATATTCCATTCTTCTTTTTCGTGATTAAGCTGTTACAAAGTAATATTACATTCATTTAAATAAACACTGAAATAGTTTTTCTATACCACACTGGTACACAAACATACGATTAGTTTAGAAGAAAGCGATTACTTCGGTAAGTAATTAGAAAAAAAAAAGATATTGAGAGTTTTTTTTTTTCCAGTAAGAAATGGTTGACTATACTAGTGCATAGGATCTGTGAAAAATAATAATATAATATTATTATTTTTCCGATTATGTTTACCGATTATGTATCATCATTATCCACTTAATTTTACCAAAAGAAAAAAATACTTACCCATTTTTCATAATTTTGCAGCGGAGCTGTTTAATGCAATGACATAAACGTCCGACCCGAAGCAAAAATCTTACTAAATAAAAAATGAACAGCCCGCGATGTTCGTTTATCGTGCTTCCGTATTAACCGGTTTTTATTGCCCTAAACCGTTTTATCCGAAAAAACCTTTATGTATATACTCTTCCAAATATCGGTTTATAAAAACCGGTTTATGCGAACGAAACCGAATATAAAGGTTTTGCGGCAAGTACATGATAACGGTTTAAAAATTTAACCGGTATCCGAGCCTTGGTCAAAACTCTACCTCTAAAACATTAGAAAACATTATAATAAGCTATAAGACATAACGCTGGCTCATGACAGGGGAGAAATAACTGTAAACGCGTGTAAATATATATTTACAGACCTCGATAAACATAAACAAATTATTGTAACGAGATTTTGAAGTCGTTCACCGCCATTTAATATTATATTTATTAACTTCAAAACAGAGATAATTATTCAAGTTTACTCTTTTATGTTTTATTCTATTAAGGGCCTGTTTCACCGGTTGCAGATAAAGCTATTTGACGTACAATGGTATTCAACAGATAAAAGTTTATAACTTGATGTTTTTTTTTTTTATATTTATGTACTTAATATATTTCTAGTCGTACGTCAGATATTTCTAGTCTGTCTCGGTAGACATCACCTTACTTTATATCATCGGCTTTATTAAATATTTACAATAAATAACTTTCGCCGAGTTGCACGAAACAAATTTTAAATTTAAGTGTTTATTAAACTAATTTAATCACAAGAATCGTGATTATCTGTTGCACGAAACCTACATCTGATTAAGTTAATAAAAAAATTTAGTTTAATTAAAGACCTATCTAACGGATGATTAATTCCAACAGCTTTAAATTAATCATAAGATCAACTAATTTTAAGATTAATTGCAACTTAACTAACGGAAAGTTAGCGACGGTTTCGTGCAACTCGCCGTTTATCTCATATCCCTAGTGGCCACGAGGGAAAAAAAGCGGGAGGAAAAAACTCTCGGTACACTTAAAAATATAACGTCATTATAAAAAATAAAAAAAAAAACAAGGCCTGTATGACAATGAAATGATCAGGACAAACACGAGACAGCTAATCGTATATGAGGAAATCACTGCATACCACCTGCTCACAATATTGTGTAACTATATCTAATGACAAGGGACATAGTGATAGCCTGGTCGAGTTTTATTCAATCCCATACCTTACCATCATTATGAAATTCATTGATGTCATAATAAACTTTCCGACAACTCATTTCAGCCCGAATTTGAACAAGTAATCGCCGATTCCGATCGATGTGTGCAATCCATTGAGTCATCTCATCGTATATTGTGTCGTGTGTGTGTGTATGTGTTTAAGTAACGACGCAATGTTTGTTTTACTTGTATCTTCAGTGTCAAGTGATTCGGGTCGCGGTCGCTGTTACTCACAGATACAGAAAGACAACAATTATTTATTTATTTATTTAAGGACAACCAGTTGTAGTTACAATAAATACTTATAAATATATATAAAAAAAAAAACGTTACATATTTGCACTACATATAGGTGCCACAGCATTCGCTAAATGATTATTTATTCGTAAAATTTATATGATTAAATAATATTGAATGATTATTATTCGTAAAATGATCAACAAAAAAAACAAAAACTTTAATTAATTAATGACAACAAGCCAGTAAACTGTGGTAAATTATTAATATAACAATATTATAAAAGGGGACTGCTAAATATTGGAAACCTGGTTAAACACGGCAGTTTTGAAAACAGTTCGATTGTCGTTAAATATTATCCACAAAGGCACTCAAAGCATTCAAATTTTTGCACAATCTTGATAAAGCATAATACTGTTTTAAGTTAGTTCTAGCAGCAGGAGCTCTTAGAAGACCTAAAGGAAGTCGAGGTAAATGTGAAGGAACACGAAAGTCAAACAATCTCAAAAGAGCGGGGCAATCGATCTGATATCGTTTATTATTTAATTATATTTTAAATTCAACTGTTAATATTTTTACCCGACTGCGACAGAAGGAGGGTTATGTTTTTCGAGTGTATGTATATATGTATGTATGTCCATTTCTTTGGCACGCCCTACAGCCCAAACGGCTGGACGGTTTTTGACATATGAGGTGTCGTTGGATTTGTCTAAATTGTAGTAGTGACATAGGCTATATAAATTTTCAAAATGGCGCCCGCAAATGGCGGAATGAGGGGGAGAGTTGAATTTTTTTTTCTTACTGTAGCAATATGGGTATCAAATGAAAGCTAGTAAATTGTTTTATTCTTTTTAGTTTATAATAAGAGTATTTTACGCAGTCGGGTTTTTTTTTTTTGATTTTTTTAATTAATTATTTTGAACATATGCGTGTGTACTATGCTCCACGCACTCCGTTCATGACTTTATTTGAGATATTTTTTTAAACGAAATTACCAATGAACAAAAAATTTAACCATGGTAAGATTTCAAAATGACACGCCTAATTTTGTCGCAAGAAATTTCTATATCATAAAAATTTATGTTTATCTTAAATTTATGTTTGACTGACGAGTTTCAATTGACTTAATTATTTAACAAACTTATATTAAAAAAGAAATAACCTTATATCACAATATTTGTATCGTAATTACATAATTCCAAGAGATTACAATGCACGTTTAGGTCTTAAGTCACCTTATACAGCGTTCTTAATACCTGTAAGTATTCAACGAGTAATAAGATGCGTAGGATGACGGCGCGGTTTTGACGTAATGCCTGCGTTAGGGTTGCCATCCGTCCGAATTTACCCGGATTTGTCCTTGTTTAGAAGGCGTCCAGAGTGCGTCCGGATGGGGTTGTATTTGTAACTTAGTTTGAAATTGTATTGAAATAAATAAAAGTTAATTTATTATCATCAAAACTACATTTAGAGTGAGTAGGTACTGAATAACTTAGAAAAAATACTCTGATCAAACGTTCGGGTTGTAGACTCCGAAATCCGAAGTTTTCACGTTTCTTGTCCTGGTTGACAGATTTTTGAGATGGCAACCCTAGCCTGCGTACCTATATACTTGACAAAATGAAATTTTTTAAATCTTTTTCTTTTTTTTTAATGTATAAAGTTAAATATCAATTTAAAAAAAATCCATTACTAATCAGTCCATTATAAAAAAAGTGTGTCAGATTTTATCTCGACTTCATTGAGCAATCTTATTCTCGTTTTCTTTAGTTTTCTGTATAATTAACTATATTTTATCTTGTATATCAATGCAATTAAAATATTAAAATTTACAAGAGAGTCATTTCAAAACGAATAGCTTGATACATTAAACGGTAAAAAAAGAAGTATATTCATATTATTTTACAAAATACCTAAATTACTTTCATAATAAAGTCTTACACAGACATAATATACTGAAAACAACCACAGATTATTCAGATTGGCGTATAAAAAAAAATACTTAGACACTTTTTTCTCGAACCAAACACTAGTAAAAGAATCGTAATTAAATAAAATAAATAGGAACAAACAAGGCAAATAAGATAAAAGAGAGACGACAATAGAACATAAAAACAATTAGCATTATCTGATAATGGCGTCACGTGAGGGGCGGATAGGCGATACAGGAGCATTCCTTCCAGCTCCGCTTGATAAAAACTCATAATGAATATTGCATAAACGCATAGTAGACTACAAAAAATATCAGTCACAATATAACAGGGACCCGCATGTTCCATTCATTCATTCCGTTTAATCTCTTTCACTGGTGCCAAAAGAGCACATAATTATAATGTCGCTAATGCCACGTAAAAGAACACACGAAGGAGATCGGTGTGGTCGAGATTAAAGACTTCCTTAAAATTTTAATATATAGAAAATATTAACCGCATGTTGCAAGTCGTTTTAACTCATACAAAGGGAATTATTGCTCTGTCGATACAATTGAGTATGAAAAGTAACATAATCATTATCATAACAGGTAACTGCTTATCACTAAGATATACATAAATAGCGTGATATGCTAATATGAACCATAAACAGAACAATTGAAAAACTCTGCAACCATTTGCCGAAAACCATTTAATTATTATCTTTATTTTTATTCCCCATAACTTTAATTTTAAATGAAGCGTCAAAAATTATTATTTTATTGTTAAGTTAGTAATAGTATTACAGAAAATTTGACCACGGATTAATATAAAAAATTATAGCGTGCCCACGTAACGATGAATCATTTTGATTGCGGAATCACTTCATGATTTATACAAAACACTACTCAACGTAACAGATAAAATATATTGTTTAATCAAATTCCCGGAAATATAAGGAATTCCCAAAAAATACATAAATACCTAATTTTATATTTATTAATATTTTTAACTGGTGACTGACTGGAGCGTGGCGCAGTTGGCAGTAGCCGTTTTCTGCTCCAGGGTTGTGGGTTCGATTGCCCCCCCCCCCCCTCCGTCATCTGGGTGTATTGTGTATTTATTTTATTATATGTATTGTTTATGTATATTTTAAAAAAATGTATATTAGTCAACTTTTACCTAAAACACAGGCATTAAGTTGCCTACCTTAGGAACAGACGACCGTGTTTTTTATTTATTTATTTATTTATTTAATATGTATCCTTTGTAATTAGAATATTTTCGATACTTTTTGTGAAGAAACTACCTGAACATATTTTTTTTTAAATTAAATATGGAAATCTGTTATATCTAAATATGTAATAAATTCTTTAAATTTTTGTCTGAATACTTGTATCAAAAAAATGTGTTACAGCTACATGGTTCAATCTGAACTATTAGAAGATCAAGTTAACATCATCTAAAGCTAATCGTGATATATTTGTTGTTTAACGATCTTTGTAAATAATTTTACAAGACCGTATCTCAATGAACCTTTATTATATACTGACTATATATTAAATACACAGTTATTAAATTTATCATTAATTAAAAAAATATTTAATTACATAAACGATATACATTCAACTCGCACAGCTGTTGATTTTACTTCAAGCATTTGTCATTTCTATTGTTGCAAGTTAGCAAAACCTTACCATTATCTAAATCAACGCCCGCGCCAGTTCAACCGTGAACGGTGCTTGAAAAAATTTAGAGGTCGAGGACGTTTACTTATCGACAAGTTCAGAACTTAATTAGTTTACACTTATTTTTTCTTTATAAAATAGGGATTTTTACATTACTATATTTATATACATATTATTTAAAATTAAAACTTTTAATCAAAGTTGTAAGTTTTTTTTTTTATATTTCCGTTTCTAAATTTGGTTACGGCTTTAATCAAATCTTTTTTGTAATTGTGTTGCCAGTTATAGCGTAAAAAGACTAATGATCACAAGATTTAAGAATGTAGAACGTATGGGATATTTACAAGTATATAGAGAACTGTTACTAATAAAATACATTTATTCATTCATTCATTCAAAGTGTTACGTGTCCATTCACTGCGGTGAACCTACTGGCTTGTTATTGATCATACACGCCGTGTGACCTATACAAGAAACCTAGACGACATACAGCGAGTTGCACGAAACTTTCGCTAAATTTCCGTTAGTTAAGTTGCAATTAATCTTAAAATTAGTTGATCTAATGATTAATTTAAAGCTGTTGGAATTAATCATCCGTTAGATAGGTCTTTAATTAAACTAAATATTTTTGTTAACTTAATCAGATGTAGGTTTCGTGCAACAGATAATCACGATTCTTGTGATTAAATTAGTTTAATAAACACTTAAATTTAAAATTTGTTTCGTGCAATTCGGCGCTAGACTAGCAAAAATTACTAGAAAATATTTTTTACTTTAACTTTGTCTATTTACCGTACAGTAATATTTTTAGAATAAAATCAAAATATAAAACTCTAATAACGCCTTGATGCGACGTCAAATTGTTCTCTTGTGTTGACATTTGACATCGTCATTACAATCATGAATAATGACAAAATTGGTGTTATGAATAGAAAAAGAAAACTATTAGGTGCTTTCTCCTTAATTTTAACTTTCAAAACGTATCCAATATCAAAAATTGTACTCACTGGTTGTCTTATAATTTTGACAAGTAAAATAAAAAAGCGGGAAATAGGACATTTGCAGGCCTCATAAGCGAAGCGTTAAGGTGGGTTCTACGCTCACTTCACCCAAAACGGATGATTTTTTCGAACTTTGTCTCTATTTATCGTATATATTGCACTTGTAAAATAATTCATACACACATATATTAAGAAAAAACACAATTTTTTACACTCATGATACTTTTAATGCTGTTTTTGTTATTTAGACGAATTAAAAAACTGTTCTCTTATATTTACGCGAATTTTACTCATTTAATTAAAAATCTATATCGGATTTTATCGCGTTTATTTAAAACTTTACAGTTTAACAACATTTTCAATTATTTCCCGACGTTTCGGACCCTTTACAGCGTCCATGATCTCGGGGGTTATTTATGTTTAAAAAAGTTCTGTCTTGGACGTCCGTGTGTCTGTATGTGCGGATCCTGTCTGTGGTCACGATAACGACCGACTCACTAATCTTTACTTCATTAATCGTTTTTTTTTTTTGCGAATAGTTCCAACCACACTAATTCGATGTGGTTCTTTTTTAAACCATTGGCACATGAGAACGAGTGCATCTACTCTACTTATATACACTTTTACAAACAATCTATTTCATTGTGAAAAATGAGATTATGGGGCGTGCACTTTTGGATTTTCCAAACTATTTTTTACTTCAGTCAACCGTCGATGGTTTACCACTGCTGGACTTAGGCGGTACGAGTCTCAATGTATAAAATGATAGATAGCAAATTAATAAGTAGATATTCTGCACGGTTTCACCCGCGGTTAGATGTGTAAAAAACGACTTCGCTACGATATCACTTCAATTGTTTATAACAATAACTCCATTTCTACGCTGTATCAAGATGAAACCTACGTCAGATTTTAAGTTAGACCTTCTAGATCACAACTGGAAACGCATCTGATTTCGTGCATAAGATATTATGTGATAGCTATCATGGCTTCTTTTGCACTCATAAATACCCCTAGAACTTTTTCCTAAATCTCTTATGCACAGACATCAGCCGGCTAGAATTATTATTATATGTATAGATTGTGTAACCAGTAATAATGGCGGCCGGTCATATGATCCACGCGATTCGGCATTGTATCGATACAAACGTATCGACGAGTGACATGACGTGTCAGTCAATTTATTTTATTGCCGCGATTCGGTTTTTTCTTTTTACTTGTTTAGTTCATCCTATATTGGATGATGCTTTACTACACAAAGTCAAAGTCAAAATATTTTATTCACCATAAAATTATTACAATTATTTACTGAACGTACTTATATACACTACACAGCAATCCTCGATCCCACGAGAACCATATCTTTTTTCCGGGATAAACAGCCCTGTGCTAGACTTTTATTGTACGTTAGGTAGTAGTATCTTTTTTTTTTGGCATGTTCACGTTTATTGACTTTGTAATGTTTCTGTGAATTGTGATGTCCCAAATAAATATTTTCTTATATTATTCTAAAAATCAGCACAAAAAAAAGACTACTACATATCGCAGAACAGGATTTCTAAATGGAAATGAAAACTAAAAAACTCAAGTTTAATATACCCATGTATTATTATTTAGATTATTAATTCATATCTAATGTGTATTTTCGTAATATTTAAAAGTATTAAATATTAGCCTTCACAAGAAAACATACTTAACGTATTAAATTCATGATTATAACATTGTTATTGATGTACGGTCGACACGAACATGTTTCGCGCTATGTATTTCTTTATTTGTTACAGATGACTAGCTGTGGCACGTGATTTCGATCGCGCTTTACACCTGATGCCGGTTATTACTTAAGTAGCGAGGCGGATTAAGCTCCAACACTTCTACGGGACAACCGTTCTGGTGTAGTGGCGCGAGTCCCATTTTGCTGACGGTCGCGGGTTCGATTTCTGTTCGGGGCAAATATTTAGTTTATATTTCTAGTCTGGAAGTATGGAGTTTTGGGTTTCACCACCGTGCCCGGAGAGCACGCAAAGCCATTGTTGTAGTTCCGGTTTTTATCATAGCGATCACCTGATAACGATTGTTGCCCATGGTAAGGAAATTATCCGCCAAACTACAGTGTACGAAAAGAACAATGCTTCTCATAGGCTTAACTCAGCAGCTCAATTCATTAATAATTGTCTGTCTAACGAATATTAGTGTTATATATATTACCTCTGATGATGGTAGAAAATAATTGGTCTGATACAATTATTACTAAGGTCGGTCACATCACGCTCGCGTTCTCAATGTTAACGATATCTTAATAAAGTTAATTTATTTAAAAAAATAAATGTCGAGGCCGCAGGACGCGATATTTACCAATATTATAAATGCGATAGATTGGATCGTTGTTTGTTACTCGACCCCGTCAGAAAGGATTAAACGGTTTACGATGCAACTTGGCAATTAAATAGCTTGAGATCCAGAATGACACGACAAGTGACATTTTATACCGAAAAAAAGTAATAATAAGTTAAATGAGTAAGACCGCGAAATACATCTAGTTTTACATATACAATCGATACCATATTACCATTTTTGTAAATTATAAATAGTGGTTCTTTCCAGTTTGTCAAAAATCTAAAGATCGAGTCGCAGATGAATAAGAACTTAAGGGTTTGATTTCGAACTAGGATTGATGAATATTTAAACGCTTATTTAGTTTGTAATTTTACTTCGTCGTTTTTCGTACGGTGACCGATTGAGAATAATAGTCACGACCTTTTTCTTTCTTGCCAAGGTGTCGTAAAAGGCGGTGTCGTAAAGGGCATAGTGGTGCAAAAAACTGTACACCAAACAAGATAGTGACGAGCAGCAGGGTCACCATATCCTGCCACAAAACACTGCGCTCACCAATCCGCCTGCCAAACGTGGCGAGTATTTGCATAATTAGCCCCACCCCTCCCGAGATGTTAAGGGAGATCTACGTTCAACAGTGGACATCCAACGGCAGATGTGGTGGTATACTTCATCTTCGACCGTGACGGAATATATATAGAAATCAGCATGTTGAAGGGTTTTCAGATTCATTTGATAGTTAGAAATAATTCAGTCTTAACATTCACCTGCTTCTTCAACAACAGTCTTAAATTACTTCCATTTCATATAATTTGTAATATTAGTAAAAATATACATACTAAATTAAATAATCAATAATGGACGAAATCGCGTTACAGACTTTACATTAATATAATTCAAAACGTTCCGTGACTCGTTGCGATTATAATTACTTAATACAACGACAAGCACAATTTATTAACAAGTTTGTAAAACGTAATTTAAAGGAAAAAAAAAACCGTACGTTTAATTAAGACGAAAATTTCACGAAAGCCATCTAGGCTACAATAACCTTTTCGCCATATCGCACCTTTAATAAAACAAAGATGTAACTCAAAATTTGTGGATTTGGAGATTTTACAATAAAACGCGTCTTCGTCGCGTAAGAATAGGTAGACTTCGACTCCAGCGTTTTAACTATAATCTGGAGAAAGATACGCGATTGTTACTCACTTTTCAATTAACAGGAACTGACAAGTCAGTTCTTATAAAGTGGCGTGATTCAGTGATGCACCGGTAGTGAGCGGAGATTGAAGTCCTGTGGTTTTGAGTAACATCAAATAATTCGGTATTGGATTAAAAGGAAAGTATGGAATATTTTATTATTTAAAAATAAAAAGATGATTTTTGTTATACTTCATTCTCTTAGAAAATGCGTTTGATGATGATGTGTAACATTTGGATTTACTTCGGTTACTACCTAAAATATTGTTCGTCTAATAAGTAATTTTTGTCATAAAGAGATTTAAGTCGGCATTTTTTTTTTCATCACCATTTTACAGCTATTATAGATTTTAAACAGTGTTTTTTCTATTATTCTATAAATCTCTATAGTTTAAACTAATTATATCAATAGTTAAAGTCATGAAGAGCTTTACAAATAATCGGTAATTTTTAATCAAACACAATGCGGAAAAAGTGCTAAACTTCAAACGTCAATTCCCACAAGTTGTAATTTTTGAGTTACATCTTTGTTTTATTAAGGGTGCGATATATTAAAACTGACGTCCGACGTGACCGTTCGGGTGTAGTGATTCGATTCAAATATTTATATTTGTACAAATATTTTTGTCCAGTCTGGACGCTTTACGTGCTCTCCGAGACACGGTGTGGAGAGCCACTAGGACATAACATACACCCAGACCAGAAAAAAAATTTTGCCCCAATACAAATATTTGCCCCGAGCGCGAATCGAACCCGCAACTACGACTAAGGCGGACTTAAGGCGACTACTCACACCTCTACAACAGAACGGTTGTACCTCGTTTAAAAAGCAGATCATACTAATATTATAAATGCGAAAGTAAATTTGTTTGTTACGCTTTTCCGCGAAAACTACATAACCGATCATCATGAAACTTTGTACACAATTCTTGGAGGTGTTAGAAGTAACATAGGACACTTTTTTTTACCGACATCCATGCGGACGAAGCTGCTGGCAGAAGCTAGTATTGCATAAAAACCAAAAGTTTGCCTCAAACCAATTTAGATACTATTCCCATTTCGGACTTTCTATGCTTCTCGTTCTAAACCTGAGAGCAAGTGACACGAACTGCCAACCTAACAATAAAAGTATATTATTTAGAATGATATGACGAATCTAACGGCCCCTAAATTATTGTAACGGATAATATGCGTAATCGTGTTCAAATTGAAACCGACCCACTGCACAAACAATCAGTAACTGTTGGCAACAATTTGAATTTTTTATTGAACAGAAATGAAATTTCTAAACATCACAACGACAGCGATTCATTCGCCAATCTATACAAATAATAAATCTGTTAAAACCTCCGTTTTATTAATACACTATATATCATCAAGAATAAATTTTAATAGTGCGTTTTTTTTGTATCAGCGCCATCTCTTATCGTTTTTTTCTGTGTTCACGTATCACGTAAAAAGTACAAAACCAATGTAAATAACTTTAATACATAAAAATTAAACATAACTCACAGTATAATATAGTTTTTGTTTCATTGTAATTAAATTTAAAAATAAATATTTAAGAAAATAGAAATAGGTACCTACGCCGCCAACGCCATCTGGTCTAAGGAATCTTAAAAACTCCCAAAACTTATTTTTGAGTTATTATTTTGTTAAACTTAAAAGTTTACTAAATATGTCGGATACGAATAGAAATCGTTTTAATATTTTAGATAAACATCATTTTCAATTAATATAGGTACTATTATGTTAAATGTCACTAAATATGAAAACGATATTCTCCCATTATACCATAGATGGCGTATGTAGGTGATAAAAAATATAAATTTATAATTTTTAAAATTTTAGTTAAATACCCGTGCGAAGCCGGGGCGGGCCGCTAGTTGTATAATATAATGATTTTTAAAATGACTACTAGCCACTGAGTAATCGATTAAGTATGATAAAAATTATCTTTTATGAATATACTTGGATATGCATTTTTTATTTAAATCTCAGATAGGTATCTCATATATAATACCTATAATTATATATTCAACAGATAAGTTTCTGATATATTTTTTCTCCTTCACCTTCAAACTCAATTCTATTTGTCAGATACAATTCTATAGTTAATAGTTCAAGTTTATTTGTTAACGTGAAACATAATAAGGGCCTGTTTCTCATCCTTCTGATAAAGTCTCTGATAGCCTAACAGTAGTTTATATGCGGGATCGTCTTTATCAGCAACAGGTGAAATTAGGATTTAGATATGCTTAGTTAAATATATTTCAATGTTAACGCTTATCCTTCTTAAGAATAAAAGAAAATCGTTAACCTACATTCCGGATAAACCAACTGGCTGATGTAGTGATTAGTCTAGTGTTCGATCCCGCGCATGACAAATATTGTACAGGCCATACGGACGTTTGACGTGGTCTAGGGGTTTGTGCTTGTGTATTGTTATTTCCGGACACAGGATTCACATTCCACTGGGGGCCGATGAGTATAAGGCGTTAATTTTTTTATTTGAAACCGTTTTCGGAACCGTTACAGGGTCACATTGTTTATTTTGACCGAATTCGTATAATTATGACCGGGATAACGACAAATATTCAAATGAAAACAAATTAAACTTACAATATCGTAGGCTTTAAAAGGCACTTTGGATCGTCATTGTATTGTATGTAGGTACTGTGTCAATGTTTCCATTCGGATTCGGATTTGATTTCGGATTCCACTGAATTCAGAATGTCGATTCTGCTGAGCAAAACTTAGAAGAAACTAATAGTTAGTTTTGTTTTTAATTTTAATCAACAAAAAATCTAAAAATCGGGATTCTATTACAAAAAACGTGTGTTTTCCAATATTAACAAATAATATAATATAAACATACATAACACTACAGTTTTACCGAACCCTTCATGTAGGAGTTCCACTTGTACTTGGTAGGTTTTTTTAATTAGACAGGTAAATAACATGCCAATAAACATAATTATGTCCTTCCACGAATTCGCTTGTTGTGTAAACACGTAAAGTTTGAGAGCTAATACAAATACAGATACAGTACGCGCGCGAGTTCATGTCCATCGGGGCCTGAGGTGAAGGGCGGGAGCAGCGCGCCCCGCCTCGCCGAATTCGTCCGAAATCGAGTGTTGTCCGTTGACGGTGACGCGTGCTTGTCGATACTAAAAACTATTGACCGCTATTGTATTATTTTTTTTTTACGAAACCATGAGTACTTCGCCTTCAACAATTTCAAATAGAAAAAAACTTTTATAATACATAAGCATGATAAGGCCGCCATTGCACATTTACTGTAAATTTTTTTTCTTCAATGCTATTATTTAATAACGTGTGTAATAAAGTATTAAATAAAAATAAATAAATAAATAAATATTTAATTACTTAAAGTTGCAATAAATATGGAATAGATATTATGGTTGACCAAATGAGATTATCGATATCGACATTATGATAGGTCACAGAACTACCGCATTCCTCAGGATGGACATGAACTCGCGCGCGTACTGTATATGTGATAAAAAAAATCACTTATCTACGTACTATCACTTATCATACTAAATGAAGTGGATATATTACATTACACAAAGGTATATTAGCTTCATTTGTATTTTACATTACACCTGTCAATTATTACAAATGTATTAAAATTTGAGATATGATTGTTTAACACAACTTCCTGATCTTCCAACGACTCAATTATCACCGATATCAATAAGTCACTACCGCGGTTTTTTTATACTAACGGTAATATTTTGGCATATTTTGTACGGAGTTTGGGTTAAATTTTAATACGTTCACACACAACGGACGACAGTGGGATGAAAATCATACGTCAGGTGTTCGGATACACGAGACACAAAAGCACCACGACCATTTATCTCTGTGGCTGTGAATATTGCGTCTGCCGTCATATTGTCATAATTTAACAAATATACCAATTTTTTCTATTCCTACTATTAGTATACACTCTTCCTATATATATTTGTATATCTTGTTCAAATTTTAAATCGGTATTAAGATAATTTTCTTCATCCACTCGAGTTTAAATACATTTGTTAAACTTGTAGTGGATGACACTTAATGTTAATACAAATAGTGTTTTCAAGTATTAATGAATTTTAGTTTTTTATGGGAGAAGAAAGAAATTTCTTTGTTGACCTAAGTAGGAATAGACTTATATATATACTTTTTACACTATGGAGGAATAAAAACACCATAATACACACGAATGGCAAACGATTATTAGTTACTAGTAATAAACTAAAAATATTTCGTGACTAATTTAGCAGACATGTTAATACTTTTTTGACGGCCGGCTGGTCGAGTGGTCAGGCAACTGGACACTTTACGCAGCGGTCGCGGGTTCGAATCCCGCCAGGTGCAGATAATTTGTATGACGAATATAGATGTCTGCACCGGGTCATGAATGTGTATTTATGTATATATGTATTTATATCTTAAATTTATTTCCGTTCCTAGTACCCGTAACACAAGTTCTTACGAACTTAGCACGGGGCTAGGTTAACGTGATGTGATTGTTGGTTAATATTTATTTATTTATTTATTTACTCCCATGACGGATACCTTATCACTAATAATTACTTTCAAATTATCTACACGTAATATAATTGTAAATTTACGTGTCTGTTTTGGATTTTTTTTAAGAAAATTTCTGTTGGGATCAAAAAACAATAACCATATACATTTCTATCATTTTAGAAATGTCTGTACGTCTGTATGCCCATCTACTTATTTGAACACGCATCATTGCTAATGAATTAAGTGTATATTAAAAACTCAACATGAGAATCATAAAGCATATCCTTAGGTAGCGTTCGGTCTTTATTTCATGAAAATCACTTCACTCTGTCAGTTGTTGCACGTATCTCAGTAAATAGCTTAGCACCCGGAATGTACAGAAACCTTTTAAAGCAGAACTCATCTTAAGCTGGCCTATATATTATATGTTACAGGCTTTGAAAGGAATGGTAATAGCGAACGATGTCGCAGCACAGCACAGCAGGCACAGCTAATTGATAATAAAATAATAATGGCTGTGTTTTCGTCCTTCGTCCGTCGATGTACTTCATCTCCACAGCTAACCATGGTATGATAATATAATTACCAAGTGCACAGAACAAGGGCCTATTTCTTGCAAATAAAGTTTATCTGGCTCAAAGTTACTGATAGGCTTTATCAGCAGGATGTAAAACAAGCTCTCAGAGCCTGTTTCACCACAACCAATAAACTACAACTTTTGACATCACACGTTGATAATATAAATATCTGAAAGATATTTATTTTGGTGGTATCTAAAAGATTTTTGGTGGTGAAAGAGAAAAATATACTATAAGCTTTTATTTTTTGGATACCATTATACGTCAGATAACTGTATCAGAATTAATAAGAGCTAGATGAATGTACCCTTCTATATGGAGAAGAGACCTTCGTCCAGCAGTGGGACGATACTTTTAAGGACAATTTCATTCGGTTGAATGAAAAACAAATATGTCTTTTTATATGTCTCCTATTTACATCCTAACCTGAGAACGGGATCTCAAGTAATTATACAAACGTAGTTTATGAACATTCCAAAATATGACGAAAATTGAATAAAGGTTAGTGCACTGGTTTTTTGTGTATCTTGACTGGGTAACTACCGTGCTCGCAGATTTTAATTATATTAGTTATTTTATTAAACAAAAAATCTATCATGTTATAAATATATTTTGAATTTTCGCGCTAAAATCTTGAGTATCGAGTCCAATATAAAACATAAGATATAATATACAAAGTATTTGATGTTGAGGTGAAAAAATAATATATATTTACCTGATTAGTGATGTCGTATACTACGATCGCCGCTTGCGCACCCCTGTAGTACATGGGCGCAAGGCTGTGATACCTGCAACAATACTCTTGTTGTTAGCAGTTGGTACTAATTAAATTTATTAATATATAAAAGTCCTCTAAGGTATATGTATATATTCAGCTCTTGCTATTCCACCAACTATAATGAAATTATCGACCGAACATTGAACTACCATTGTCATATGATTATTGCAATTGTAAAAGTAAGCGTAGTAAGTAGAATACTTCGGTGTAGCTATTACGTAACTTGCGCGATCGCGAGAAATCGCTGGGGTATCGAATTTCAATAATTGAAGCTCAGCTAGTATTGAAATTCAACATCACCGCGATTTCTCGCGATCGCGCAAGTTACGTAATAGCTCCATCGGTCTGTTCGACGAGTACGGTATTTTTGGGATAGCAGTGCAAAAAAAATATCTTAAAAGAATTGAAGAGAGTTTGCAACGCTTTCCGCTAACGTATACAGGTTGGATCCCCTCTCATGACATTTGTATACACAGGTGTTTGTCGTGATCTGAACGTCTGTCTTTGTTACATCTCTGGACACTAGAAACATAATTCTCATCCAAGGCCGTTGACTGTGAGGCATTGATTTATTATTATTTATTACAGCCTTTACTGGTGATAGGAAGGCCGGTTCTTTTTAGCTCGGAGAATCGAATTTGCGATTCAATAGCAAAATGCTGCTAGCCTTCTTGTTACCACTCCACGCGTATGATTAATACAATAATTAATTTGTAAATAAGTTGGTAAATTTTGTATCCTACTAATATTATAAATGCGAATGTTTGACTAGATGTTTGTTACTTATTCACGCAAAAACTACTGAACCGATTGCAATAAAACTTTATACGTAGATACTAACTGGAATATTATTATTATGAAATAATACTTTAAAAAATAGGTTCTGAACTGGACTAAATCAGCCTGTAAACATCCCACTACAAGGCAAAGGCATTTTCTCCGTATTGGAAAATGGTTGGAACTTAATCCACTACACTGCTCTCTCTCTCTCTCTCTCCGAGGCACGAGAGGAGACCATAAAGGAAATACACCAAGACCGGAAACAAATATTTGTACAAATACAAATATCTGCTACGAGCAGAAATCAAACACGCGACGCCGGCGTTAAGGTGTCTTACTCGCACCACTACACCACAACGGTTGTCCGAATAGGTTCACTTCGCGTGTTTCTAGTTCACAGTAAGTCCGAGTACAGTCCGCTAAGTTATAAGAGTGCTAATTGTGTTTACGATTATTCGTTTCACGTTCGCGGCGGTAAAGGAAAACATAGTGAACCTGCGTGTTGAAATGAATTGTGTCTACACCTCGCGTCCTCGCTGGGGCATTGAAGTGAACTACACTTTATAAAACAATATATTTTATAAAGATAAAAGACGTAACTGGCCCGTTGGCAGTAACTCTGCTTTTCGCTCGAGTCTGGATCTAATATTTATATACCTGAATAAAAAAATTAATAAATAAAGGGTATAGCAGTCGGCTATTACCTAAAATCGTGCATTCAGTTGCCCACCCCTTAATTGTAAATGACTGATGATAAATGGCCTGTAAATGACCCAGAACTGGGCAAAGACCTCTTCTCCTTATTATACAATACAAGAAGCGTCAGATCAGGGATTCCCTAAGGGACATAAACCTTTTTCACTTAACCAAACGCAAAGTTATTAAATTTGTAAGTATTTTGTATCAATAGGAAAAAAACTAGGGATATTATTTTTAAAGTAATTTGGCTATGGGGGTCTGAACTCTGAAGTATCAGTTTATTTTGGAAAAAGGATCTCTTGCCCAAAATAGTTTGGGAATCCCTGTGTAAGATTATTCACCACGCTGTTTTACTGCGGGCATGGTGCATTCGTCACAGTTGCATGCGCGAGCAATCCCGTGGCATTCCATTACGAAGATGAGGGCACTGCTGGGTTTTAGTAGGAATTCTGGCTTCGGGGTCAGAGAGTCTCACATACGGGTATGCAGTATAGAGATGTATAGAGTGTCACATATTCAATTTAAGAAAATAAACGAGTTATTCGATAACCAAAAATTCACCGTGTCTTTTTAGGTATAAATCGAAAAATATCGATCCTATGAAAAAATTGATGAGAACCAAAATTGTAGGAAATTTAATTTAAAACAACTTTTGTAGTAATTATTTCCGTGTCAAATTGAAAATGAACGAGTTATTCAAGAGACAAAAAACAACCCTTTAAATCAAGATGGCGGATGAAGTGAAAACTCTGGTACTTTTTGAATTTAGGCTACCAGTGACCCTCCCCCATCCCCCCCCCCTCAACGAATTCCGAAGGAAAATTTCTGCTAAAATTTTTTGTAAATCTAAAATACTAATTCGATTGGGCTAATATGAACAATTATATATTTCGTCTGTTAGTAATTAAAATCGTTACACATAGAATTAGTCAAACATTAGTAAAAGAGAAACATTCGTAGCTAATAAAAAAAAAAACGAATGATTGGCGTTTAATCGTTCCAGCGTGAACAAATTAGTGCCTACATGGTGTAGTTATGTAAATCATCAGCGGCTCGAGTAGGGCTACGCTAACGTGTTTAATTGACCAATATAATTTAACTAGCTGTGCCCCATGGTTTCGCCCCTGTTAATAACCAAATCCCATGCTCAAAGTTTTAAAAATGACATATTTCCTATAGAAACTTTCATCCCCATTATAACCCTCCAAAGCATGTCTTTCCAAAAATGTTGAAATAAATTTGTTTTTAATTGCTTTTAACTAGGGATGATCGATATTCATCGATGTTTCATGACCATCAATGTTTAGCTGAAAAACATCGATGTTTTGACTTCTACCGGTGGAAGAGATGCGCGCTCCCGGCTGTATGGGTACCACCATCTTGCTTGTTTCTTCCGTGAAACAGCTTTGCTGTGTTTCGCAGAGAAGGGCAAGACAGGCAGTGTAATTACTGGCACCGAGACTTAATATCATATGTCTCAGGATAGGCAACACATAAATGAGTTGGCTGGGCTAGTTCCAGATAAACTAGTTTATGTTCATGGGCGACGTCGACCACTTACCATCATGCGGCACGTCTGCCAGTTTGCCTATCCAATTAACATAATCAATGTGTTTATGGCGGATAATTTCCGTACCATGAGTAACGATTAATATCAGGTGTCTGTGTGATAACAACGCCGTCGATCAAAGTTATTTTAGCTCATAACTTTTTACTGGGTGTACCGATTTTGATTGTTCTTTATATTCGAAAGCTGGTGCTTGTCATATGGTCCCATTTAAGTTTTAGCGAGATCTGACCAGTAGTTTTTGAGTTATCCCTAATAATGCGTATTAAATTGACTTCGAGTACGTTTATGATATTCTCATTTTTTTAAAGTCGGTTAAGAACAGTGTGATCAACACTTCTCTTATGTGACACCGACAAGTTATTAATATTTAATTGAAAATTTCGTAGTATTTTATGGATGAGTGACAGCCCTGCAGTAGTATCTGTAGCGTTAGTGAATGTATGATAACAGTACATCAGGGCCGACACTTGTTGATGGCAACTATCGTTTACACACATCAACATACAATAATACAACAACAACATAATTATTTGAAATGGCTGCCCTATAAAGTTTTAAATTTATAAGATCCGTCATTATTCTACGACTATGACGTCGTGAAGAAGACACTGACCTGACACATCAACAGAATGTTATGAATAACAGTATGAAGCGACTGAATTATTTAAAAAAAAAAACGAAAGTATGTAATGTAAAGCTTTAAATAAACGCGATAAAATCCGATATAGACTTTTAATTAAATAAGAAAGTATTAAAATCAGCCCCTATTAAGTTCATTATTTACATTAGGCCATTAGACGCAAGAAAAAAAATGCATATATTTTTTACTTATAAATGAACTATGTACAACAGGCGGTCATGTCATCACTAAACTGTTGAATTTATAATAGTAAAATACGGGGTCTGGTAGAATCAGTTTAACAGACTAACGACTCCGTTATTAGATGTATAGTTTGTTCAACTTTCCAACCTTCAACTTAATTATAACTACATACTAAGATTTAAGATTGACATATTTCTAATTAATAATCTGGTTAATTCTTGTATTTTTTATTTATAAGTAAAAATATATGATAATTAATATACCGTGGTAAATATGTAATTATTTATTACATTATTTAGAAGGAAGGTCACTTTACTATTCAGTCTAAATAATACGCTACTAACTTCATATAATGCCTTATTTACTAAGAAATAAATAATTTTAGTTGAAGTAACTAACGAGATCTACATTTAAATCTACATTAACTGAAAAACGAATAAGTAAATAAGAATTACAAAGCTATTAATATTTATAAAATTATATTAAGGTTGAACAAAACACGGAATAAGTGTAGATACATAGTATTTCCTTTGCTTTTTGCGTTTACTTTGTAAAAAGTACAACTAAGAAAAATCACGGAAGCGTATGAATCTGTACTGTATTGTATCAGCCTGTAAACAACACACTGCTGAGCGAAGGCCTCTTCTCCATATAGAAGAAGGGTTGGAGCTTAGTCCACCGCGCTGCTCCACTGCGGGTTGGCGGATAATTTCCTACTATGAGTAACGATCGTTATCAGATTGTCTATGATAACAACCGGGACCGATTGCTTTATGTGCTCTCCGAGGCACGGTGAGGAGACCCACTAGGACATACACTCAGACCGGAAAGAAATATTTGCAAATATACAAATATCTGCCCCGAGTGGGAATCGTACCCGCGACCGCCGGCGTTGAGGTGACTACTCGCACCACTACATCAGAACGGTTGTCGAAACTCGAACGGAGATATGATCGGATCGGAGCGTATGAAACATTGACACGAAACAAAAAAAAAATTACTAATAATACAAATTAATATCATAATGGGCTGAAACATCTCGATTCCACAGATAGGTGATTAGAGATATAAATAATTCCTCAAGCGCAACTCAGTAGTGAGGGGGGGGGGGGTCCGGAAAGACGAGACAAAGGCAAAAGCCACGTATGACATCTGTTAACACGTGTCATTAGTGGGTATCGAATACGTGACTGTGAGCGTGACAGACAGTTGTTATCACTGCGCCAGCGCGTGAATCGATATGAACCACACTTAAATATTCTAAACGCGGTACCTACTACTACTACATAAAAATTATTGCAAATCATTATTGTGTATTTAATAATAATCGAAAAAATCATCTATATAAGTCAAATGACAGGGAACTGTCGTTGTACCTCTACCTCTATACTAAGTAAAGCTTAAACAGTAAATTGTAATTTACCCATTAGTTTTTCCCGTGATGCACGCCCAACAACAGTAACCCGTGTCATCAGTTTTAAATTATTATTCATTAACTAATTTATGAAACAAAGTTTACTCTCTTAACATGAATCAGTAGAATTTCGCTATTTTTAAGTGACTATTCACTTTTTATTAATTTGAGAATCGTACCACGCAGAATTAGTGACTATTCAATGTATGAATATGTGAATATCAGAGTCCACTGATTTGTTAATTGAATATTTGTTTTTGTGAGTAAAAAACTAATTAAAACTCACTGGTATTTTGTGAATACAGCTACTACTACTAACCTAATTAATGAAAATTACACTAATTCATATTTAGAGAGTACTTTTTCACAATAACGTATATTTTCATATGAATTAACGGATCCAAAGTGTTGTATGTCCCAGTCCTATCTCAATACAGTTGACGTGTTTATCAATAAAAGTTTAATCCCGCTTTATAAATTACACGGTTCGTCAACAATCTAGACATAAAAAAAAAAACAATTTTTAATATATATGCATATTTTCGAAATATATTATATAATTTTTAATTTCTATTATGCTGACAAAGTTTTAAAAAGTAACTGTTGAGTTTCTGGCCTTTTTTTTTCAACTATATACATCCGTTCGTTCCGATAATTCCGATGATATAATATAATCTAGATTCCGAATCAGTGCTAGCTTAACATTCACTATAATTAATTAATATTTATTTTAACTTTTGAAGCAAACTTGAATACAGAAAACTTGTAATGGTCTAAGATGCGAACCTAAATCGACCTTCATCGGAGTGATAATATAATGAGACCTATTTTATAATAAATTTAGTCAGACCCTGATGACTGATTGACTGTAGATGATGACTGATTATCTTTAAACACTCCAGAGTGGCGTATTTCCCAAATCGTGGAGGACATAGTACCTATTTTTAAATCTGGAGACCGATCACGCTGCGAAAGCTATCGCCCTATTAGTATATTGTTTTTCAAAGGTCTTAGAGTCTGTAGTCTACAACAGCATCTATCATCATACTTATCTATCCATATCACCTAAGCAGCACGGCTTTGTCAAAAAGCGGTCCACAACGACAAACTTACTGGAATATAAGAACACATAACCCTCCTTTCCATTTCTATCGCAGTTAAAATAGACAAAGAGTAAAAAACCAAGAAGAGGTGTTGGCAAAACATATATCTATTTTTTATAGTTGTGTGGTCCAATATGGACTTGATACACCACTGACACGATAATATAATAAATACTAACGAAAGATAATAACGAAATAACACTCACCTCTCCTGTCCCGCCGTGTCCCAAATCTCGAACTTGACAGTCGTGTCATCGAGACAGAGCGTCTGCGTGAGGAAGGCAGCTCCGATGGTGCTCTCCTGGTACTCGTGGAACTGACCCTTCACGAAGCGAAGCACCAGCGACGACTTGCCCACGGCCGATTCACCGAGCAGCACCAGCTTGAACTGGCAGACCTTGGTCTGTGGCGCGCCGTTCGGCCTCTGCGCCGCACCGCTTCTGTTCGTTGCCATCGCCTGAAATTATGAGTTCGTTAAACGATTTGTAAATAGTACCACTAATTAATTTTTTAAAAGATTTGATTAAATTCGTTTAGTTTTTAATTCGAATTAGAATTTTTCAGTCAAGATTAATAATTTTTTTTTTATGACATTTCTTTCATCGATTTTTTAATTCCATTAATTTATGTTGGTAAATTTCTCTGTTTTGTGGTGAATTTTTTATTACTTTATTTATTTATTATTACTTTATTATCTTTATAATTCAGAGTCGTGTTTTTTATTTAATTCTTTTGTTGTTGTTTTAATTGTACTAAGTTGTTTTAAGTATACTATGTATTTATGTTGTTTTCTTTTTTCTTCTTTTTTTTGTATCTACAAATATTTTAGTAATTATGTGTCTGCAATGTTTGTGATGTCCCAAATAAATATTTTTTTAATTTTTACACTTTATTAACTATTTTTAGACGATTTTTTTAAACTAAGCAAGAAGAAATTTACTCGATTAGACATTAAATACATAAAATAGACACAAACTTAATAAATTTATAAATTAATTCATTATACTTGGAAAGAGACATCACTTGTAATCAAGGTTCGAGTCTGTACATCAACGTGGGTCTCTAGTTTCAGGAACCAACATAAATTCTCATATAAAAAGTTACAGCAAACGTAAACTAGTCTTAGTTGAACTGGGGAAATTAGCCCAAATGACTAATTAAGTTGCCATAAAACAAATATAATAAAAAAAGAGATAACTCAAGTGACAAGTTATCTATCGCACGTCTACGTAATTTTCATAAATTTCGTATTTAATAAAAGATTATGTATTGCACCGCAAAAACTAAATTAAAATGGAAACAACCACAATATAAAACAGTAAAATGGAAACAACCACAATAGAAATAAATTTCAAAAATTCAACAGTAATTACAATGTTTGATTAGCTATTAACTAATAATTAAAAGTCATTTAAATCGAATCAATTTGTTGTATAACAGGTCATACCCGCAATTTGACCTGCTTTAATGTGTGTTACTGTTTCTCTTCGATGAGCATAATGTACTATATGGAGTTCTGTATTAGCTTTCTAACATTAAAAGATTTTTTTATAATCAGTTAAAAATTTTCAAAATTATGGCTCGAAAATAAACAAAACATTATTCTTATATTATTGTCATAAGTATAATACAATTATTTACGTAGATACATTATAAACTCTCAGAAATGTCAAAATATTCATACAGTTTAGCCTATCTAAAATTATGTTTGCTTATCACATTGTAACACATCGTTTATGACTAAAATATCTACAAGACTCAAGATAGATGATGAAGAGAATGAGATGCTCATTATGTTAATTTATTACTGTAAACATATAATTATAAATAATATTTTAATTATTTATCAAACAAACAAATGCAATGAAACAATCCTTTTAATAACAAACTAGTATTTATAGGCCATTTATAAGTAGGGAAAATTATTATCATAAATAATTGTTGAGAATAGCTATGTTAAAAACAAAACAATAAAAACCCAATGATTATTCACCATTAACTCCAAAATAAAAAAATTCATGTGTCATATTATACCCAAAAATTAATTGTAAACACTTAATAACTAGTCTAAATAATAATCAACTAAATAACACAACATTCACGTTTATATTAATTTTTATTACAAGTTTAAGTTTTATTTTTAAGACTAATTTTAATCATGAAATTTCCCCACGGTTAGAGCTTACGCGGGCAAAACCGCGTGGCACAGCAAGTAAGTTATGAACTGAATTTAATCATCCTGTAAATATGCCACTACTAGGCCAAAGCCTCTTTCTCCTATATCGAAAAACTCTACTACCAGTTAGCGGATAAGTATCCTACCAAGAGTAGCACTTCGTATCAGGTGCTTTATTATATTGATAACAACCAGACCAACGGCTTTATGTGCTCTCCGAGGCTAGCTGTGGTCAATAGCTATTTACATTCCTATTCATGAAATAAGATTTAAAGATTTCAAATACAGACATAAAAAGCCAGACACATTAAACTTATAACATACCTCTTTTTGCATCGGGAGTTCAAAATAAATTTTTATAATTAATAAAATTTAAAGAGAAAATTTTGTAAAACAAAATATTTTTCACTCTATGACAATGAATGACAAATGAAAAATTATCATAACTTTGAAATGATATCTGGGTAAAGATATTTTTGATAAGTGTTTTTATTTCTAAGATGGCCACATTATGAGAATGAAATAGAGGTCTCAGATAAACAATTTTGAGTAAACAAATATATTATAAAATTATCATTAAATTGAATATTTAGTATGTTATTCAATCATGCTAATCTCTAAATATTAATCATGATCTGTTCTCATGTTTTTTTTTTATTTGTTTTGTTTTAAAAGTTATGTTTATTTATTTATTCATGTTCATCGAATATTTGAAATAACACCTATAATTGAGACAATACTTAGCTTTTATTTATTATTTAGACTCTTTGTGACTGTTTATAACTGTACATTTATCAATGTTTATCTTGTTGATGTCAAATAAATATATAAAGTTATAGGTTAACTCTATAACTGAAAATAACAGCTCTAACCAGAAACATCATAAAAATTTGTAAGATATATCTTTACTGAACAGTGTGATATCCTAACTGAACTGAATCAGTCTGCATGCTGGGTAGTTCTCTTCACAATATTGGATATGGGTTGGAACTTAATCCTCCACGCTGCTCAACTCGAGTGGTGGATAATTTCCCTATGACAAGTAACAATCGCTATCAAGGGTGGAGGGATATTCTAACAATTAAAACAATTGCATGAAACATAATATAGTAACAAGAACAACAAATTATACAACTATGAATGTTTCTTTGTAACAAAAAGAAAATTGTTTACATTGCAAGTCTTAATATATATACTTATTTTATATGTATATAAACTCTAGAAAATTTGTATATAATATATATTAAGGAACTGGCAAACAAAAACATACACATAATGAGAAATATTACAGTTACCTCAACTGTAACATTTTTAATTATGCAAAAGAGACAAAAAATTTAAACTTGGTTCTTGAAAATTTTGGAATTTTGTATGTAAAATCACTGTTATAAAGTTTTTTTTTTTATTTTGCTTATTTATAAAATATATGATTTCATAAAAATGTTTAGCAATAAAATTAAGTTTATGCCATATATTTCAATCATTAACAAACTTAAATATCCTAAAGCAGACATTCTAAAAGTGGAAATTCACTAAATTATCTCTAATTAAATTGAAAAAATATCTAAATCTTTACTTTAAAAATAAACTAAAAATGTTTGTTTACAAATACCAACAATTTGTAAATAATGTACACAAAAATATGTTTAAAACCTTTTTTTACAAAATTAAACTTGGGTATAATAATGTAACTATTATTTAGAATACTAATTTTCATTCTACAATGAAACAATTCTAAATTTCTACAATTGCAACACTCGTGATTTTCATTTTGCCTCTTAGATATATTATTCAATGTATTAATTAGGTGATTAGTCCAGTGGTTGATAAATTTTCTGGCAATGAAGATTATTTTCCAATGATCGAATATATTTAATATTATTATGCAAAATATTAAAAATTAAAATTGAAATAACATCAGCCATTTCAAAGGTAAATTTTCTATGGCTTCTGAAAGAATTAAAAGTTGAACTTGTCATTGATTCTGTATTGTTATGGTATGTATTATTACTAAGTGTATAAGTTTAGCAATCAATTATCTAGTATAGATGATGTGGCTGTTTGTAGTATTTGTTATATGATAGCATTAAAAACTCACCATATTTGATAAGAGAAAATAATACACACATTGACAACTCACAAGAGACTTTTTGTAGTAAAGTTAATTATTTGCAATCAAAAACAATATTTAATTGCATATGCCTCAACAGCGCGATTAAAGTCCCGTAACAAAACAAAAAAATTGGAACAAAAACAAGATTTTTTTATCTTCGTGTGCGTATCATCGCGAAATCACAAAGAACTGAGAACAATGAAACTTTATCGGTGATTACTCGTCGCTCCCCGAACCGACATTCACGATTTATCCACAATTTTATCGGACGCCATCAAAAACGCGTCTGCTGCTGATGACTAACCGTGTCACCCGTATCAATTCATTTCCTCAGTTGGCCTATCACTCGAATCGACTTGGAGACATCAAGCAAATCAGCTGTAACTCATAAAATCCTTCGATACAACTTTTGAAACTATGAAACATGCGATGGAATAGAGCTGGTTTATATAGCCTAATCCTGTGGTAACGAGTTCGTAGCCTACATTATTTGATAAAATGACGCATTTACTAAGATTATAAAGGACATGAAAGACGTACCCTCCCTGTTATTATATCGCAGTTGCGCACTTTTTATTGGGCGACAAATCCTCGCAAGGTCGCCGTAATTCCGATAATTTCATTAATTACACACTTAAATGAATAAAATCATTAATTGAATTGTTAAATTGGAAAATCTAGCACAGAAATGCAAAATGACCACGAACAAACATGGAAGCGAGAGAGCGAGCAAGACACTTTTTGTATCATATTCTTTTGTCTATGGCCATCTATGGCTATAATATTTATTATATAGTCTATATTAGACTTATGTACAAATTAAAACACTTATTAAAAGTAGGTATATCTTTATATAGAAATAAAATAAAATAAATGTTTTTCTTACAATTATTAGGATAGGTAGGTAGATATTATATATAGATATTATGTGAATCCAAATTATGATATATTATCTCTATTATTTACGATTTGATAAATACTATCACTCTCTTTGCTGTCACTCTTTGACTTGACTGTCATTAATTTATTAAAACGTGCTAAATTTATAAACAAGTTATTTAGAAGTAGCAAGTTTTGTAAAACTCAATCAATATCTGATTTTATTGTAAGTAAATTTGATAATGAAGATAACGAGATATAAAAAAGTTCAAAAATATCTGAAATTTTACTATAACAACTATGGTTTTCATCAACCTTACCAAGTACTGATCGATGGCACCTTCTGTTTTTCGGCTTTTAAAGTAAGTTTTTTTTTTTTGCTTATTACAGAAAACTTAGTTTGGATTACTGCTCGCACACCTGCCACGAAGTTGTTTTCCAACAACAGTGTTAATTGCTTAACTTACGTCGTAATGGACAGCAAGTACCGACGAAATGGTCGTCTTATAGATATAGTGGACGAGGAATGGAAAGCCGAACAGTTGCCTGATGAAGACATTCAAGTTCCTCTAGAGGAGCTACCCGACCCTGAAGCTGACAGTGCTGATTCTCATCTCACTCTGAAAGAGCAAAGTATGCGGTGGCAGGAGAACTTTCCAGAGCCCGCTTGCAGTAATCAAAACTAGGTATCTTTTAGAGAATTTAGTACCAAATAGTACTGAAGTACAAAACTTTAATCTTTATAGTAGTAAGTGTACAATTATTATGTTATATGTCATCTCAGTCTCTTAATTACAGGAACATATTAATATAAGGGAACAAATAGCAAAATATCTTAATGGAAGTGTTAAATTATTGACAACAAGATGTATAATTATTGAGACCGAAAAGATTGCTAAGAAAACACATGGTGCTCTGACTATATTGAAACAGTTTGGCATTCATGAATGTGGCCACAAGGAGCCAGTTTCAGGTTCTAAATGCATATTATCTATGATTAGTAAAAAAAATGATAAACATTACATTCTTGCTACACAAGATAGAGACTTGCAGGAGAAAATGAGATTAAAAGCTGGTGTACCACTTCTCTATCTACATAATAAGTCTCCTACTCTCGAAAAACCTTCAAAAGCTAGCTACACAATAGCTGGTTCCTCGCTGGATGCCAACCAATTTATGTTTATAAGTCAAACTCAAAATGAAACATTACAGAATATTAAAAAAGCTCTAGGAGTTGAAGAAAAGGTAGAAGAACAAAAAGTTATTATTAAAAAGAAAAAACACAAAAATCCTAATCCATTATCATGTAAAAAGAAAAAGAAAAAACCCAGTGAGAAAAAAAATGAAAAGAAAGAGAATAGCGTAATTGATGGAAAAGTTAGAAAGAGGAAAAAACCAAAACCTGCACCAAACATTTTACAGAATATCTCTAAATAAATAATACAATTTTACAGGATAAATGATGGGTCTTTCATTTTTAATATTTTTATACCCTGCTTGTATTTATTAATAATAAACAAGGTAATACAAAGAATTAAAGTATATAATGACATATGTATCACTTAGGTTTGAATGGCCATAAAAGCTTCAATCGGTGAACATTAAATGTAACTATATGTATCAGAGGCATGTTAGTAAGATACATTGTATGAAAATGTGTGAGAATATCATAGCACTCTTCTGGTTCAAACACTTCTTGGCCATCTGGTGAATCCTAAAAAAATATTAATTCAGACAATTATGTAATGTTTATATATCAATGAAATATTACACATACGTTATATATTTTTAATGGGTAAATAGATAAAATAAAAGTTTTATACTGATATTCTTGACTTGTTGTGATGCATCCCAATATGCTTTAACAAATTCATATTTTTTTATAAAACTATGTATACAAATTACCTCTATAGTATGCCTAATCATAACTTCTTTAAAGAATTTCCATACAGCAGTTGGTGGCAACCAGTAATACCATCTAAAATATGCATGTGTTGTCAGGTAGATAGTCATTAGACATGCTACTTTCGGCGCATCGAAGTCGCGTTGTGCGGAATAATTAATGCACTCAAGTAACAAACTCACGAGGAAGGCTTTTTCAGATAAACAATCATTTGGTACTATCTTCTTATTTACAAGAAATTGGCCTGCAATAAAAATTAAAAATGACATACTCAATATGCTGAAAAATGGAATAACTATACTTAAAAAAAAAAACAATAAAACAAGACTATAATTACTTATTAGTTTTATTTGTGATAAAACTGCTAACAAACGAGTACATCTACGCTTACAAACTTACGCTTTCACAATTTTAATAGGACATTATGAATTTAAGCCGTAAGGAATTTCCTTTGATTATATACAAGTCGGAATTTCGATAAATGAGAAAAAATTGCCACCTAACTTCACGAGGAAAACATAATATTTCAACCTGTGTTATTTTGGTTCTTCAACTATTTACAAGTTAAGTTTCATTGCAGTTTAGTAGAGCGTTGAAATGTAAAACATTAATCTACGAGTATATACAATTAAAATCTAGAAGGATATGCCAAATTTTACATTTTTAAACGCACGTAAAAAGGATTTTAAAATAGAAAAAGAGGTACAATAAATTCAGATAAAATTATTTAATTAATGTATTACAGTAAAGAAAAGTACTAACAGTATTTTATTATTGTTTTACCAACCTAAATGTTTTTCTAAGCTTTTGTCGGCATCAGTGTCCGCTAATATCATTTCAATCACGTCATTCTCCGCTACTATAGTACCGATCAAGAGATGTGGCTTCTCTTCCTTTTCCGGTTTTTTAAAAGGGGGAGCTTGATTTTCTTTTAACGAATGTAAATATGAAGGAGCAGATATCTGCACTTTCAAAAGGTTCTCCGATGTTGTAAGCGGAAGTCCTATAGAAGCGGATTTGATTACTACCTGATCTATATTAGAACCTGTATCATCATTGCTAGATTTAGCATCAGATACAGTTTTCATTTTGACAAGTTTACGTTAAAAATAAAAATACACACAATCGTTTAAGTTCTAGATATTAGCAAATCTGAGTATTGGTAATTTAATTTGACATAACGTCAATTTGGCGCAGGTCAAAATTATATCAACGGTTCAAAATTATATTTACTAAAAACTTTTTGTTAAGTTTCAAATATTGTGATATTTTTATGGTAAAAATTAAATAAAAATACAGTTACGACTAAATTTAATTAATATTGTTTACAGATTTAAATTTTTATTTAAAAATTTGTATCCTAATGATCTAGCGTTCTCTCCTCCTCTCGTAGTTTTTTTCACTTTTTTCCGGTGTTCTTCCTTCAAATTTTTCTTTTGCTTTAAGACTCTGTTTGGTTTCTATATCGAAATTATCCCAGTAACGTCCTCCTAAATCATTCTTATCTCTGTCTTCACTGTTTTCAGAATCAGAATCGCTACTGCTACTGCTACTGCTGCTACTGTCACTCTCACTGTCGCTGCTACTGCTCTGTACATTTTCTTTCCCTCTTTTCTTTTCCTTTTCACGTTTTTTGTTCTTATCATCAGATTTATCTTTTTGGGATTCTTTTTTCTTTGCTTTTTTATTTTTTTCTCGCTTTTGATTTGTATCACCTTCATCGCTACTACATAGGTTTTTATTTTTATCCGCATTTTCTTTGTGTCTATTTTTATGTATATCGTTTTCGTTACCTTTCTTATTGTTTTTGTCACTTTCGCGAACTTTTTCATTTCTATTATCGTCAGTTTTATCTTTTTTATTACGGGAATATTCTTGATTATTTTGCTCTACATCATAATAACGATCACGATTTTTGTTAGTCTCATTTTCACGATCTCTTTCTCGATTACTTCGTTCATCTCTGTAGTCCTGAAATCCTCTGCCAATATTCCGTCTATCTGTTTCTTGCTCATATTTTTTGTTCCTTCTCCTATCTGCATCTTCATTATTTTTCTTATTTCTCCTGTTATCTTCATTTTCATCATAGTTCTCATTTCGTCTTCGGTCTCCTTCTTCATCGTGTTTCTTAATTCTCCTACTGTCTTCTTCTTTATCATAGTTTTTATTTCGTCGTCTATCTACATTTTCATCATTCTTTTTACTTCTTTCTCTGTCTACCTCTTTATCTATTTTCTTATTTCTCCTACTATCTTCATCATTGTTCTTATTTTGTCCTCTGTCAAAATTTTCATAATTTCTTCTGTTTCCTCTGTCTACGTCTTCATCAGTTTTATTATTTCTTCTCCTATCTTCGTCGTCATCGCTATTTTCATTTCTCCTTCTATATTCATCTTCATCGTTATTCTTATTTTTTCTTCTGTTTTCATCTTTATTTTTATCCCTTCTTTTGTCTAACTCTTCATCATAGTTCTTATTTCTTCTTCTGTCTTCATCTTCGTAGTTTCTATTCCTCCTTTTATCTACTTCTTCATCACTATTTTTACTTCTTCTATTATCAAACTCTTCATTGTAATTTTTATTTCTCCTTCTATCATTATCTTCATTATTATCTCTATTTCTCCTTCTGTCTATATCGTCATCATTGCCAGTATTCCTTCTTCTATTAACGTCTTGATCGTTATTTCTGTTTCTCCATCTGTCTGTATCTTCATCATTATTTCTGTTATTTTTATAATCCCTGGGTTCTCTGCGATCCTTATCAAACTTTTCTGTATCTCTGCCTCTTCTTTCTTCTCGTCTTCTATAGCCATCGGTTTTCTCGCGATTATTTTGTCTTTCATCTCTACGCTTATCTACGTCTCTACGCCTTTCATCACCATTCCTAGATTGCGTATAGTCATTGTTGTCTCTAAGTGATCTTGAATCTTTCCTCCTATCATCAGCTCCATATGTTTCGTAATATCCATCGTGACCCCACCTTTCCACCTTTTCACTCTCCTTATTAGTAACATCTTCGGGTTCAGGTGTTTTAGGAATTTTTGTTTTATTTTTCTTCTTTCGCTTTTTCTCTTTTTGTCTGTCTTCTTCGTCGGAATCTACAATAATAAAAAGAATGATTATAAAGTTATCAGTACATAAAATTGTTTCCAATGTTAAATTTTATAACTTAATAGGAGACTAGTGGGTTGTTTAAAGAATCTAACATTTCAGTAGCCTAGTAGTCGCAGAACAATAGTAATTCCAACTTTCTTCTAGGGGAAATGAATGCATGCAATGCACCTAAAAGCCTCCTTCCTTTCCTAAAGGTAATTAATAAAAAGTAGCAGTAAAATTGTATATTAGATTTAATGCTTCCTTAAAAACACATTTAATAAGAAATAAATAGCCAGCATAAAATTATGTACAAAACATTGTGCATGAACATAAGCAACCTTATATTTCCTAGAATTTTTGATATGTAATAAGTTATTAATATTATAATATACATGTTGTTTCGTAAATAGTGGATATTCCTGGAGGTAGCTCTGATGTCCAGCTTCAAGAAAATGTGAAAATTGTGAATATTTTTGTTTTTTCAAAAAATTTGTACCGCGACTAGTAATTTGGTCATAATTTTTACAAATTACGGAAATTTTTTAAATTACAAATTATTAATATTTTCGTCTACTTTTTATTTTATTTTACTCGGGAATACTTGTACCATTTAATGAAATTACTATTTCAGGCATCATTTATTCTAAACTTATGAAAATTAGCGTTAGAAGTTATTTTTATGTTTATTCGTTACTTTTTGCCAAGATTTAAC
The DNA here is from genome assembly GCA_036937285.1 of Euphydryas editha. Lineage (NCBI taxonomy): Eukaryota > Metazoa > Arthropoda > Insecta > Lepidoptera > Nymphalidae > Euphydryas > Euphydryas editha. The sequence continues at coordinate 2,170,160 of JAUPFZ010000006.1, forward strand.
CATTAATTGTAAAAAAAAAAAAATTACTGCACTAGAATTACGCAGTATTTAAAAAAAAATGCTTATTTTGTGTGGTTTCTAAAAAGGTATTACAATTAGTGCTTGACAAGCAAAATTACTTTGTAGGAGCGAAAGAACTTATCACGGTCGGTAAGTTCTTTTTGTGTCATTAGCATTTCTGTCACCTAAATGTTAGGGTAAAGAAAAAAAAACAAAGGTTTTTATAATAAAAATGATAAATGTCCTCCATAGGAAGCAATGCAGGCTCGGCATCGCTTTATAAATGATCTTTCGATACGGCGCACATAGGGGTATTAGTATGAAGGAACTGGTCAAAACTAAAATTTATTAATAACACAATAGGACAATTGTAATGAGTTTTTAAATAGTGCAATAGATGGCGCATAAAACGACAGCCATTTTGACATGCAATCTTAAGTTGTTCATTTACAGCGTCAGTCGGAATCTCGTCTTCGTTTACGTTGCACGTTGCAGTTCTCGGCGCTTTAAAACATAACTACTTTTAATCCTCCTAAAAGTCATTGATACTTTGATTGAGAAGAAGACTTCGATATGGATTTTGAAAGTGAAGGTATGTAGTTTATTAATACCTGCATACAGTAACTTATGACGCCATTTTTAGGTTTCTGTGACTTATGATTGTTAATAATAAAATTTTAGTCTTTTTTTCCAAATTTTTTTTTATAAATTTGTAGATTTGTTATGTTTCCGAGTGCGTCCGAGTAAAAATTTATATAGAATATTAATGATGGTTATCTGAGAAAGTAATCTAAAAAGAAAAAAGTGGCGGAAGTTTGGCGTTTTATTTACTATGACTTTTTTATATGAGGCGTCACCAAGTGTGAATTTCATAATTATAGTGTGTTATATTTTGTTTTAGGTTACTCGGGGGGTATGAACACGTTTACCAAACAATATTTATATGATATTGTGCTTCAATGCCCTATTAAACAAATTGATAAGAAACTTGATTATTTGGAAGATCATTTGTTTGAAATCACCAAATGTGAACGTCATATCCTGAAGCATAAACTGTCCCATTTTAAATCCGAATTTAAGAGGAAGTGGATGGCTGCCTACAAGAAAAGAGACGTATTTGAAACTAAAAATGCCAGTTGGTTAGTAGGTGTTATCACTTTTGCCAATGATGACGTCATCTGTACCACAAGCAAGTGCAGGTGGTCGGCCAATAAAATCATTCATGGAATCTAGCAACCGCACTAAAAGAAGAAAAACAAAATATTTACGAGAAAATATAGATTCACAGCAGTTAACATTTGCAGCACAAATGAGCTTGCGGGCCTCAGGCAATGTAGATGCTGCCAAAATTGTAAAAGATATTACGAAATCGCCAACGAAGGCAACTAAATTCCGCAAATGCATTACTGAAACACCTCATACACCGCAACTATCACCTACAGAAGCGTTATCTATGTTTGTGGAGGGAGATTTAACGAGGAAACAATACAATATTGTGAGAAATTTTGACAAACATCGTTTTCCATGTTACTCAATATTACAAAAGGCAAAACAGCAATGTTATCCGAAACCTGAAGCATTTTGTGTAACATCTACATATGCTGAGGTAAAATTGCAAGATATTCTGGACCACACTTGTTCCCGTTTATGCCAGTATCTGGATGAAGTTTTTGAAGGATGCAGTGAAGAAGAACGATGTAATTTAGAACTGATTCACAAATGGGGCTGTGATGGATCGCAGCAAAGTCAATTCAAACAGAAGTTTGAAAATACAACGGACTCTGATGCAAATATCTTCCAAAGCTCCTTTGTTCCACTTAGATTAAGAACTAAAGAGGGCAAAACATTGTGGCAAAATACAATGCCATCCTCCCTCCGATATTGTAGGCCCATAAGAATAAGATTTATTCATGAAACAAAGAATGTGACCAGGGATGAAATAATATATGTAGAAAAGCAAATAAAAGATCTACAAAAAAGTAAAGTACCTTTAAAAGGAGGATTTGATCTTCAAGTTGAACATAAATTATTATTTAACATGGTTGATGGGAAAATGTAATGCCGCAACTAACACAGCATCTACAATGCGGTGCTACTTGTGTGGGCTGACTTCAAAAAGCTTTAATGATATAACTAAAAAGAAAGATGTGAACCCAGAATCATTATCATTGGGAATATCTAAACTTCATGCAAAAATACGTTGTTTGAGTCAATCCTTCACTTGTCATACAAGCTTCCAATTGGAAAGTGGCAAGCAAGATCTAGAGAAGATAAAAATACTATAAGCGACACAAAAAAACTTATTCAAAACAAATTCAAACAGGAAATGGGTCTCTTAGTAGATATTCCAAAAGCTGGTTTCGGAAATAGTAATGACGGGAATTCGGCTAGAAGATTTTTCCAAGACCCTAAATTAACAAGCGAAATTACTGGAGTTGACCAAACTTTAATTTACAGATTGAAGATTATATTGGAAGCAATATCAAGTGGACATGAGATTGATGTCGCTAAATTTGAAAAATATGCATACGAAACTGCTCAGTTATATATAAGTTTATACAGCTGGTATCCCATGACACCTACCATGCATACAATTTTAGTGCATGGTGCTGAAATCATTTCACATGCCTTGTTGCCGATCGGGCAATTATCCGAGGAGGCTGCTGAAGCTCAAAATAAATATTTTCGTACATACAGGCAAGGGTTCGCAAGAAAATTTTCCCGAGAGGCGTGTAACAGAGACGTTATACACAGATTACTATTAAGCTCTGACTCTCTTTTGACAAGTATAATATGTCCATTGCCAAGAAAATCAATGAAGCCATTTTCCAAAGAAACCATCCATCTCCTTCTTCCACCAAAAGCTGCGATAACTTCAACCCAAGAAAGTTCAAAAAGTGTCCATGAAGACGAGGAACTAAATGAGGAGAGCTCGTGTGAATCAGAATAATTTTTTTAGTATTGCATCATATTACCTTTTTTTTTTTTAAATAAATATCCCGTTTTTTTGTTAGTTTCTAGTTTTATTTAAGTTTATTTTATCAAAAAAAGCTTATGTAACGATTTTACTGACATAACAAACAAAAAAAGTTTTGACCAACTTTTTATATCAAATATATATGCCCCTATGTGCGGCGTGTATAGCCTGATACTTCAATTTCACGAGCGGCTAATTGCACACGTATGCGCAATTCTTCGATTGTCGACACTGCTTTATTATAAACTTTTTCTTTAATGCATCCTCAATAAAAAAAAGTCAAGGGGTTCAGGTTCGGCGATCGTGGTGGCCATAAAATATCAATAACAAGGGGTTTAACTGTGCAACCAATTCAATTTTATATCCGTCCATTTAATAAAAAAAGAGGCGCTAGAGTTTTAACTACTTAACCTAGTTACATTCCAAGTTAATAATAATATAAATAATAGTGACTTAGTACTCACCAGTAGAGCTGGAGTCACTTGAAGACGAGGAGCTGTCCGAACTGGAGCTGGAGCTGGAGTCGGAGCTGGACTCGCTGTCCAGCTTGATCTCCGTTATAGGTGGGGGGATGTTCTGAAAATTAAAATGATAAATAAGATATACATACCTACCACAACTATTTTTTAATTGCATATGAATTTTTTTTTTATATAAATTGAATAGCTGTAGCTGTGATTTTGTTCGCGAATGGCCTGCCTCTTCAAGATAAAGTATCATCGCCAGTTAATAATAAGCCGTACGTTCGAAGGTTTACGTACATTCTGGGTTTCAAGTTATTTTAGAACTTATATCAAGGGTTATATAATGTCTGTAATCAAAATATAAAAATAATCAAAAAATCCTTAATGTACAGAATTTTACATGTTACAGTTCTATTCTAAGTATCGATTATTATGTATGTCGTCATCAATTCCCAGTTTCTATTAATATTAAATTATAATTTACTAGACAATACATGTGGTTTCACCCACGTTATATATACTATTATAAAGGCGAAAGTTCGGGCGTGTGTTACTCAGTCAAGTCGGAAAGGCTGAATGCAGCTGGATGAAATTTTACAGAGATATTTATAGTCTGAAATAGCACAAGGCTACTTATTATCCTGGATAAATTAACGGTTCCCGTGTGATAGATTCCACGCGAAAAAGTCGCGATCAACAGCTTGTATTTTAATAAATCAATGCTGGAGATCTAGAGTTTGTTAGCTGTCATACCTATTTTTTTTAAAGCTGTAAAGTTTAATGCAGTGTTTCCCAACGTGGGGCCCACGCCCCACTGGGGGGCGATTTGATAGTTAAAGGGGGCAATTTAAAAATGGACTCGACACGACTTTAACCTTTTCGCTTTGGATTATTTAAATGCAATGCTATTACCTTGTCCAACCGTTTATTATCTTTTTGACAGCTTACGTCTATAAATTTCAGTTTTTTTTTTTCATTATATGTTTTGAAATTTTACTTACGATGTTTTGATAAAAAATTCATAGTGATTTCTTCCTAAAACTTATCATTTGTATTTCTTAAGGGAACAAAACAATTTTAAAGGTTAAAAATTATGCATGGGGGCATAAAAAATTTAGAAATGTTAAGGTGGGGCATGGCCTAAAAAAGGTTGAGAAACACTGGTTTAATGTATGTAAGCAGGAATTACGACATGTATTATTTTAGAATATGTGAATAGTTTGACTCATAAATTATTTGTATTAAATTGAATCAAAACTGTTTGAAAACGTTGTCTGCACTCATAACTAAATATTTAAACAATAAAATTTACTGACAGTTTTGGATTACAAAAAAAAAAAAATGATAATAAAAACGTCAAATAAATATTTATATATATAAAAAAGATAATTTTCATAATTCAAAGAACACACATTTAATTATATTCTAAATTGATGACAAATATCTTGATAATTACTTTTCTACTTCACTATTATCATTATAAATATTTTTAATTGTTTGTGACTTATGACTGTTAAATCTTTTGCATTGATTTCTATTGAGCAATCATTTAAAAAGTTTCAGATTATAAATTTAAAAAAAAAAAGCCGAATAAATAGTCTATAGGCTATTTCTTATATCTATCTGTGATAATATTCTAAATTAATCAAAATCTTATATGAATGTGTTAAAATTAAACTTTTACCTTTGGCATCTGTTTTAAATGTTCTCTCAATTCATCAGTAAGACCTCCAAGACCTATAGACGTGAAGAAGTTGATAGAAAACCTGGTGTTTTTAGGATTGTCTCTCGGGAACACACCGGAGAATGCCTCCTGCAATGTTCTGAAAACAAAGATCAGAACAATTACTATAAGACTTTATAAACTAAAAAAAAAAATAGAGGTGTTGATCACATTTACTTTAATTTTTGAATTAACATTACATTTTAGCTAAATTAGTATGTGATTTGTCAACTGTATTTTGGCTTAAACTATAAATAGACTTAATTGTTTAACAATTCCTTTTTAATCTAAAACTCAGTTAATGTGAACCACCTCCAAATAAAACTTACGGGTCCTTTAAACGATCATTAAGTTTCTTCAAGCCCATGTATTCAGCTAACTCTTGAAATAGGATCTTAATATAAATTCTACTGGAACTCGTCGTGTCTTCTTCATTCAGTTTAACACATTCTAGAACTTCCCAACTTATTGAATCAGTGAATAACAGGTGAGCGAAAAACTTGCTCACATTCCTTAGGCGGTTGGTGTCTAGTCTATGAGCTGTAGAATAAGAGTCCTTAAAAATCTCTTCAAATGGTCCAATGTAAATCCGATTGATATTACAAAATCGTTGTGCTAGAAGCCCATAGAACTTTTCATAAGTTCTCTGTTCAGCGCAGCAATCGAGAAACATGTGACAAAGTTCTATCTCCTGCCCTGGTTTTAACTGCATTTTCATTAATTTGTGAGCACATTCCTCAAAGTCCAAACTTGAGTTGATAGTCAAATATATTGTTCTTCGTAAAGCGACGAGATTTGTTTCAGTGTTGTCAATAATAGTGACCTCTTTTTCTTTTTCCTCCTCCTCATCATCGGACTCCTCGCTACCAGATTCACCTGACCCATCTTCATCTCCAGATTCAGCATCAGATCCCAGAATTTCCTTGCTAAGAGCTTTATACTTCTGTTCATTCTCTTCATACTTGTCATCAAATTTGAATACATCTGAAATTTGACAAATGCATTAGATAGTGATGATGAATTTTAAATCATAGTAAAATTAATTCTAAGAATAATTATTGGGTTAATAAAGATTAGATTATTTCTTTAAATGTAATTGAATATAATAGTAATAAAACAGTACATACTCAGGATATCCTGTGGATCAGTGGCATCATCCAGCATCAACAAGTGAGTGAACTGTTCTTCCTCAGGAACTAGCTCCAGTTCCTCTAAGACGGCAGGGTGATCCTTGAAACCATCCTTCCATACTTGAAACATCACTTCAATCATGTACTGCACTCTCTTGTCCAACTGACCTTCATGTAGGATGTTTCTTAACATCTCAAATATGGCATTAACACCTTTCGAAGAAACCTCAGTAAGTTTCTGACCGCACTCTTTAAGAAATGCAATAGCCACCTCCACAGAGTCATCTGTTGGTGTTTCAACTAACAATGTTAAAAGTTCTAAAGCTAGAATTTCATGTGCAACTCTTTGATTTACGAGATGAGCTATAAAGGATGCTGACGATATACATGTAGGTTTGTCATTTCTTTTAAAACCTCTCTTGAACTGTATGACTAATCTTTTTAATAATAACTCTCCTATATTAGGAAAACGCGAATTGACTGCAGCAACTAGAGCAGCATAAACATTTGTAAATGTCGGTGATGCCGCTTGGGCTTGTATCACAGAACGACTAAGCAAACCACGCCCTCGAACTATATTTTCCTTTAAAAGCTCTTTAATAATAATGCCAATGTTACCGACGTTGATTTTGTTAATGTGTCCATGTATAGATTTTTTGAGAGCTTCCCATGCTAGTCTCTGATAAGCGACGGAAGATTTGTCTGTGATCTGCGCTTGCATCATTCGAAGACGCGCCGGGGGAATGTACGCTCCTCCAGTTCTTGTGTTAAGCATATCGGTTTCTTTAGCTTTCCTTACTGGTGCCGTTTTAATGTCATCATTTGGCGCGTCATCATTCAGTTTATCCTGTTTTGACGGAACGTATGGAGATTTAGACCTTGAACGTTTTCTTTTGCGTCTTGAATCTCTTTCAGATTTATCTCTCGGAGACCGAGATCTTGACCGACGCTTTTTTGACCTTTTTTCTTTTCTGTAATCTTCACTCTCACTGTATTTATCTTGTTTTCGTTTTAAATCTTTTGTTTCATCCATATTTAAGTGATTTATTATTTCACTTAACAACAAAATTAATATAAAAAAAATATAACTTTATTACACGTTTAAAGGGAAAAGAAATTTTTTGTTTTTATTAAGCTTGACAAGATGATTACCAGTGCCCTAACACTCCATACAAATATTTTTTCTTAGAGAAAATCAGTTCCGTCACTTTGCAGTAGATGGCGTTACATTGCAGTCTTTTTTCGGTCTTTCCGCAGAAAAATTATGCATCTGTGGGTCTTTCATAATGACCCTACAAAATTTCATTTAATCTCTACTAGATGTCACTGTATTGCTTTTCGGCGTGCTATATTAAAATCTTTAATTATATTAATTATCAAAAAATATATATATCATGAATAATAATTTCGTAATTTTATATGTATGCAGGATAATTATTATAAAAAATTATTCACATCTATTTTTTAAATACATTATTATGCATCTGTGTACTCTGATGAGACATTGATATGTACTCTGTGATAATGACTCAAATCACAAAAAGACTTTTTGATAGGCAATAGGGATTCTGGCGGGAACCTTGAAAAAGCGCGGTTGAACTTAAACTTTAATTTTAAATTTTTCTAATAAAAAGTGATTTTTTTTTATAATTAAAGTGAATTTAAATATTGCTATTAGCTGCTGAAAAGCACAATAGCAATGGAGGTAAACGAGGGGGGCGGGTCTCACCCGCCCGCCTCAAAAAAACGGTCACGGCCTGCGGATGAAGGAGGCGTGGGCGTAGGCTCTGGACCATCGGGCTGCGGCGATGAGCGAGATGCTTATCTGCCTTATTGCAAACCAGGCTATAAAAGACTATATCCGGAGGGCTCAACCAACACAGACTTTAAAGTGTATGTGGAGTCCACAAACAACGATAGATTGGGCAACAAGAGCCCTATATACTTGAACCATATTTTCGCAATGGATGTAAAAGGTGTGACGGGTATTCAGAGGGTGAATGCAAATAAAATAGCAGTTATTTTCAAGCAATATAATACGGCCAATAACTTTATTAATAACACAACTTTCCTCACAAAATATAATATGAAGGCGTTCATACCGGCAGCGCAAATTGAAAAAACTGGCATCATTAGATTTGTTCCAGCGAATATATCTAACAAAGAACTTTACACAAGACTTTCTTCAATTTATGAAATAGTGGCAATAAGAAGGTTTTCAAAGAAAGTAGGACAAGAGCGCATTCCATTGCAGACTGTAAGCATCACCTTTTTATCTAATGTACTGCCTAATAATGTACAATATGATCTATTCTCGTACAGAGTTTTCGAATACATTCCACCATTACTACAGTGTTATAGGTGTTTTAAATTTAATCATTCAGCAAAAGTTTGTAATGGTAAACAAAGATGTAGTATTTGCGGAGGTGAGCACTTGTATAAGGAATGTGATAAACCAACAGAAATCAGCTGCATAAATTGCAGTGGACCTCATCTTGCGATATCTAGATTATGTCCTATTAAAGCAAAGAAGATTATTGAAAAGAAAAACAACATATCTTATGCAAGTGTCGCCTTTACAAAACAAGGCACCACCAATGAAAAAGATTTCCCTCCACTCCCATCACCAAAATCACAACCTGTAAATAGTAATGTTAGTGTAAATAAGTCTATAAATATCTCTGCAAATAAGTCTGTACAAGATGTAAATAAAGATAAAATAGTCCATTCTAAAGACCTCAAAAGTCAAATAATTTCCGACAACGATGTACTTATGGCCCTAGTACAGACGTTGGTGGAATTAGCCAATAAAGATGACAGTACACCCACTAATCTTAAAACTATTAAAGATGCATTAATAAAAAACTTAACATAATGGATTGTGTAGGGCTTAGTTCTACACAATCCAAGTTACGTATTGCGCAGTATAACATTCAAAGTGCAAATAGTAAAAAACCTTTATTAATCCAATTTTTAAAACAAAAAAATATTGATATTTGCCTTCTTAATGAGACATGGTTCAAAGATAATAATTTTAAAATACCAGGATATAATATTTACAACAAAAATTCAAATAATGCACATAATGGAGTTGCAATACTGATAAAACCATACCTTAAGTATAATACATTAAATACCATATTTTATGAAGACATTCAAACAGTTGCTGTATCTGTATCAACAGGACATAGTAGTTTAACAATTCTCTGTGTATACTGTCCACCTTCAAGTGGGCGTATTAGAATTAATAGACTCCGCTACATTATTAATGATCTACCAAAACCCATATTTATGAGTGGTGACTTTAATGCTCATCATATTGCATTTGGTTGTCAGTCAACGAAAGGTAGAGGTCAGGAGTTATTTAATTTAATTGATGACTTAGATTTGTGTATTTTAAATGATGGTAGACCTACAACTATAAATCGCCCTAAACAAACTGCTTCTGCCATTGATGTAAGCTTCATCAGTGGCAGCCTCGCACCACTATGTGATTGGTCTGTACATGATGATACAATGGGAAGTTACCATTATCCAACAATAACAGAGATTTCATTACGTATAGATAAATATCATCTTAATTCCCCTGTAGATAGGTTTATATATAAAAAAGCTGACTGGGCAACATACACAGCTCTTTCAAAAACAATGTTTAATGATTTCATACTTCAATCACATGATCCTATTTCAACCTATAATAATTTCTGTTTTCATTTAGATACTCTTAAAGAAATGTCAATTCCAAAGCTCACTAAAACAAACACTTTCATAAGCAGGCCACCATCTCCCTGGTGGAATAGTATATGTGAACAAAGTGTTATTGCTTCATATAATGCACTAAAACTATATAGAAAAGAGCCTACTATTGAAAATTATATTAATTACAAAAGAAAAGATGCCCAGAAAAAGAGAACAATTTTAGAACAGAAAAAAATTGGATGGAATAATTTATGTAACACTTTTAATAGAAATACTCACATAAGTAAAATTTGGAATTTATTAAAAATGTTTAAAGGCATAAGACCTAAGAATAAATCATATACAAATGAGTTTATATCTCCACTCTTAGATAAATTATCAGATAATAGCAACTTAATTGAAGTAGATCAACTGAACATTCTTTTTGAAATCAACAATCATAACCCAAATTCTAAATTTTTACTGGATCCATTTTCATGGTCTGAATTTTTAACAAGCTTGCACTCCAGACGAAATACGACTCCTGGCTTAGATGATTATCCTTACATCGTAATTAAAAACTTAGATGTATCTGCCCAAAAGTTGTTTCTTAGCATCCTCAATTTGCTTTGGCGTAATAAATCTATTCCACAGTCATGGAAAACACAGTGTGTTGTCCCAATACTTAAGCCCGACAAATCTCCTGAGCTTGCTAGTTCTTATAGACCAATTTCCTTGTCATCCTGTCTTGGTAAAATATTCGAAAATATGGTAAAAGTCCGTCTTGACTGGTATGTTGAATCCAAGTGTTTCATTCCACATATACAATATGGCTTCCGTAGAGGGCGTAGTAGTGCAGACAGTTTCACTTCTTTAATCTCTGACCTGAAAAATGCAAAACATAGAAAATTAAACACTGTTTGCGTATTTCTAGACGTTCAAAGTGCTTTTGACAGTGTTGATCCTGGTATACTAGTTCAAATCATGTCTAGGTTGGGTGTGCCCGGGCACTTATGTAAGTGGATTTTTAATTTTTTGAACAAAAGAACAATCTATGCTAGGCATAACAACATTTTATATGGACCCAAATGTGCCTCAAAAGGCACAATGCAGGGTGCCACACTATCTCCATTACTATACAATATATACACAAGTGAAATTTGTAAATATGTAAATAATAGGAATGTAAATATTTTACAATTTGCTGATGACATTGTTTTTTACAGCAGTAATTACAACTTAGAGATTGCAATAGATAATATGAACAAATCCTTATTTCAACTATTACAATATTATAATGATCGTTTACATTTAAAAATTAACCCCTCTAAAAGTAGTGTTATGTTTTTTGGCAATGAAACCTCAAATTCAAATATTATTTACAACAATGAAATTATAAATAGAGTCACTTCAAAGAAGTTTTTAGGAATAATATTGGACCCAAAACTAACTTTTGAAGAACATATTAAATACATATCCAAAAATGCTCACACAGGACTAAATGTTATCAGATCACTTTGTGGCGTAACATGGGGTGCAGACCCTAAAATATTGTCAATATTGTATAAAAGTATTGTTAGAAGTCATTTAGATTATAGCTCACTCGCTTATATGAATAGTTCTCATGTAAATAAATTAGACATATTGCAGAATAAGGCTTTAAGAATAATATCTGGTGCTATGTGCTCAACTCCCATAAGGGCCATGGAAGTTGAGACAAAAGTGATGCCTTTGATTTTGAGGCGAATCTTACTTGCTGAAAGATACTGTCTCAAACTAATAGCATCAAACAACACTCAAATCATAAGTAAAATTGTACCTTATATAGATAGAACACCAAGAAGATCATTAACAACAGCACAAGGTCTATTATGCGGTAATTCTCCAACACTGTCCGATATACTTCTGGAAATAGACAATAGCTTTTTTAAAATTAGAAAACAGTTTCCATGGCCATGTTACTCTTTCTCTTATCAGTGTATTTCACATCCAATTAATGTAGTCCAACAGACAATAAACAATAATTCGGAAATGCTTCAATTTTTGGAGGAAAATTCAATGTACTATGTTATCTACACTGACGGGAGCAAAGCAAGTGATTATGTACATGCTGCTCTATATGATCCACAAGCAAAATTTTCTTCAAGTTTTATTCTGCATGAACCCTGCTCTATATTTACGGCAGAGGCATATGCGGTGTATCAGGCATTAATGCGTATTCGCGAAATCAATAACATCAAATATTTTTTAATAATTTCTGATTCCTTGAGTTTGATAACAGCTTTATCTACCCTCACAGTTAAATACAAGTCTAATTATATCCTTTATTTCATTAAACAAATAATTTACCAATACCACAATAAAAATATTCAAATTTTCTTTCTATGGGTGCCTTCCCACAAAGGTATCTCTGGCAATGAAATGGCTGATAAAACTGCATATGAAGGAGTTAATGCTGCTGATGTTAGAAATACAATGTATGTTCCTATGTCTGATTACTTGCAATGTATTGACCAGAATACTCAAAAGTTGTGGTTAGAAATGTGGAAGAAAGATCAAGATACGAAGGGAAAATGGTATGGAAGCATACAAGAAAGCTTACCTGCAAGACCTTGGTATCATCGTATACAAGATGCTACTCGAGACTTTATTACTATCATAAATAGACTGCGTTTTGGTCATAATTCTGCACCGTCACACCTTGCTCGACTCGGCATTATTGCGAATAAAACCTGTTCACATTGTAATTCAAGTGATGGAACTGTGGAGCACATTATTTTCGATTGTCAAAAATTTTTGATTGACAGACTAGTCTTGGCCAGTGAACTTAGTGATGTTGAAAATAAGTGTGATTTATTGTCCCGCCCGCCGCCATTAAAACAATTATTACAAGACGAACATAATTACAAGCACATCTACAAATACATAAAGAATACAATTAAAACAATTTAATGAAATATGCTCAGAGGCGTACTATTACGTATATATGAATAATAAGAGTTGACCTAAAGGTTGTAGATACCAGGTCATAAAATCCCAAAAAAAAAAAAAAAAAAAAATCACAAAAAAAAAAAAAAAATTAAATTGTCATCAAATTCCGCCATTTGTTCTATTGTATTTTCAATTTTTCATATTTATTTATTTTCTACGAAGTTGCTTGATTTCTGGACTCCGAAGACTTCGTGAAAGTGAACAAAATTGAATTGAAAAGTATTCAATGGAATCATTGTTTCTTTCCATCAGTTTTTGTTTTATATCAAATATAATATAACCTATACATCATTTTAAACATGGTAATAATATATTAATTTTTTTATTATTATTTAATTATTGCACTATTAACTATTAATATTTAACATTCTACAAAGTACTTAAATTCAATATATTGAAAGCAATAATTTTTTTCACATTTGGGTTTGGAATCATCTATCTACCAATGTTCATTTGAATGAAGACATTCATATAATTGTATATTTTTATAAATTAGGTTGAGAATATTATACTTTTAGTCGATTCAAATATATATTCTATCATACATACAACTTTTATTACTTTGATAATAGATGATAAAATCATAAATTTTTTCTAAGTATAGTCAAATTTTGAAAGATAAATAAACAATAATATTCATATATCAGTGGAATAAATAATAAAATTTAATTTTAAAATTGTATTTAAATACATCCTTTTTGTTTTATTTCTCTGAATTGAAAATGTTTATTTTTTAATGATTTAAAGGAATATCATAATTGCTTAAGTTGGAATGATGTGATACTCTTTAGGTTTTTTACACTTATCTATAGCAGTAAAATAATTATATAATTGAGAGAAAACTAAAAAAAACCTAAGTATATGTAAATTCAAAGCCTACTTAAAATATGTATAGATATATGTATTTATTCTATATAAATAGAAATAATATTATTTCTTCTAGTATCTACTCAGATATTATTTATTATGAGCATTTAAGTAATAAAATTATTAATAATAATTTGTTTAGGAAAACTAAAACGAAACAAACTCAGAAATTCTATAAAAATATATTGTTTTTTCTTTTTGTATTTATATTATCTACAATCATCTTCTTAGACATAAGTATTGATATTTCTTCTCTATGAAAAATACAGGACAATAATTTTGAAATTGATGCTATGCTAATTATGTGAATTGTCTGCGAGGTTTCTTATGCTTTTCTATAGATGACAAATATATGAAAATAATAACACATTCTTATTACTTTTATAGTTATTTGGTATAATTTAAAATATTTCACAGACTACTATCATCATACTTTATCAAATATTTAATTAAAATAACTTAATTCTAGCATATGAAACGAGCATATGGTACGAGGAATCCAAAAAAAACTATAAGCAACCTCTGGCTTATACATTTTGCTCAGGCAGCACCAGCAAAACTGAACTTACAAGATTAATAAAAGAGGTAATTAAAGAACTGCATGATACAGGCCTTCATGTTCTAGCAACTGTTTGCGACCAAGGGACAACAAATATCCGTGCTATAAATTCCCTCATTAAACAAACAGAAAAATATATAAAGCAAAATGTGAATCATTATAGAGATACATTTGAAGTTGAGGACAGTGAAATCATCCCTCTCTATGACACACCACATTTAATAAAGGGAATAAGAAATAATTTAATAAATAAAATTTTAACATGCCATATTAGTGGCTCAAAATAACCACAAAATGGGAGCATATTAATATACTATATAAAGAGGATCCAGCTTATAAAGGAATAAGATTAGTAAAAAAATTATCTGAATATCATGTTAATTCTGATAAATTTCAAAAGATGAAGGTGAAATATGCAAATCAGGTGTTCAGTCGACAAGTTGCAGTGACCATGGGATTTTTAGCAGGTAACTGTTTGTAAAATACTTAAAAGTTTCACTAAAGTATGCAACAATGTTCTCTATGAGCGAGTGATAAGCAAGCTAAACTCAGCGCAGTATATGTGTCTAGTGGGTAGTGGGATAGTAAATCGCACCAAATGTACCACTGATTAACATGCTGAGCTTCACATTACTATACTTGTTCTATCTTTTTGAAGCTACAAATATCAATTATTTTACATACACCTGCACAGGTGATAAAACCTTTGACAACCTCCCTGGCGCAGTGGTGAGCGCTGTTATCTTATAAGTGGAAGGTCCCGGGTTTGATCTCCGACATGGTCAATTCAGAAATTTGTGATATCTTTTTTTTTTTTTAATTGAATTTTCTATGGTTTGGCCTGATTGGAAGATTCGGCTGTGGCTAGTAACTACTAACCACGCTACTAGTTCTACATGGCATTGTATCGGAATGCTATCTAGCAGTGCAATTATTAATTTATATTATTTTATTAAATTATTAATTCCCGAACTGACCTTGCCGGGATCGTGCCCTGGACCTCCCACTTATAAGACCACAGCGCTCATCACTGCACCAGGGATGTTATAAAAATTTCCAGTTGTAGTGTAATGAAAAAATTAAAACTTTTCATTAAATTCTTTCCTCTTAGTTTGTTTAAGATTTCTTGGTATATAGCTCGATCTCTAAATATTATACTTTTCTATTTTCAGAACGGAATATATTGTCAGCTGAATGTGGCGGAGACTGCTGATGTTTTACTATTTTTTGATAAACTATTCGACTCATTGAATGGCAGCTTCACTAACTCCAAGAAGAGAGAGGTGGTAAAAATTAATGCTTGTAACGCCCAAATCTGATCATGGTACCGTTTGGTCAAATGCTAAAAATGTTCAGAGCACAATGAAATTGGCTCAAAACCCACTCCGAAAGGGCTACGCAAAGTTAGCACCCCACTGAAGGATTTTTGAAATCAAAATGACTTTAATCGATAGGTCTACGTTAGGTCTGTATAGGTCCACCAAAATTTTTGTTAGGTCGCCTATTTTTTTTAATAAATATTTTTAATAAATAGGTCTATTTTTTCAACAAAAAAAAAAAAAAACCTAACAACCTAAAAAAAGACCTAATAACCTATTATTGATAGGTTGTTAGGTCTTTTTCTTTTTTTTTTTGTTGAAAAAATAGACCTATTTATTAAAAATATTTATTTAAAAAAAATAGGCGACCTAACAAAAATTTTGGTGGACCTATACAGACCTAACGTAGACCTACCGATTAAAGTCATTTTGATTTCAAAAATCCTTCAGTGGGGTTAAGTGGGGTACTAACTTTGTGTAGCTCAAAAAGTGTCACTGAAATAAACTTAAACAAAATAAAGATGGCGTTGCTGTATAAAATTCTCAAAATAATTAATATTAAAATCGGCTAAAATCTTCATCACGTATAGTGAATTGTGAATATCAAAATATCGGTCGATATTGATATTTTTATCGCCAAAGTGTATATTGATCTGAAACATCTATAGCGGCGAGATAAAAATAATTATTATTATGTAGGTATATTATAATCTTAAAAAAATCACTTCTATCTATTTCTACTTATTTTAGTTTTTAGGGGGCTTCAAGTATTACGTAACACAATTTTAAGTTTTAACGCGTCGTAATGTTGTATTTTTATCAAAATGTAAATTAATATCAATGTATATATATGTATATATATATATATATATATATATATATATATATATATATATATATGTATATATATATAATCGGAATCTCAGAAACGGCTCCAACGATTTTCATTAAATTTAGTATGCAGGGGGTTTCGGGGGCAATAAATCGATCTAGCTAGGATTTATTTTTAGAAAATGTCGTTTTATCCCTTTTTTACGTAATAAAAAAATATCATTAGAATACGAAGGTAAATTTCGCTTTCATTGACAAGCTCGTAATAGCTCGGATGGGAATCGGGCGGATTCGAAATCAGAAAACCTGGGTTCGAATCTAAGTGTCGACAGACCATTTTTTTTTTCCTTTTTTTTTCAAGGTTCTTCTTTTTTGAGAAAAACTATTATTGAGAGATCTTTTTATTTTTTATTTAAAAAACCAGTTCTTATTATTTTACTATTATGTCGGTAAAATCGAAAATATTATGTATTTATGTTTCATCAGTATGTAATGTATCTAAATATAATTTAACCGAGCAAAGCTCGGTCATCCAGGTACTAATAATTATAGATGTTTGTCGTTTAATAAAAACTCAAATATTAACTTATATAATTTTCTAACAGATAGACGTTTAAAAAGCTCATGTCTTTTCAGCCAGTAGGTATGTAATATTTTTACAAATTAATGTAATCAATTTCTCTATCTATTGTGATGACTTTAAAACTTTTATTTTTAATTTTTTGATAAATATTACGAGTATTATTATTTACCAACGAAATAAAAAAATTATGCGCCGAGTTAATAGGTGGTTAATAGGTAGTGCGCACCATCTGTAAACTTACAAGCTTATAGCGTTACGTAATTGTTATCAAAATTAGCAGCAAATGGCGGTTATGGAAATTAATTTTAGTATGTTACAATTTTATCTTAAAGTCTATAAATATCTTAATGACTAATGTAAATAAAATAATTTCTTACGTTTTTTCAATATATTTTTAAGATCTGTGTAAGTCTAGGAAAAATATCATTTTTAATGAAAAAACATTTGACTATTGTAAAAATGATTTGACATTTCATTTGAATATGAAGTACCTAACGATAGTTCCGTTGAATATTCCCAAGCTTTTATAAATGTCTTAATGACTAATGTAAATAAAATAATTTCTTACGTTTTTTCAATATATTTTTAAGATCTGTGTAAGTCTAGGAAAAATATCATTTTTAATGAAAAAACATTTGATTATTGTAAAAATGATTTGACATTTCATTGGAATATGAATATTATGAAGTACCTAACGATAGTTCCGTTGAATGTTGCCACATGGTAATAAATCTTCTCTCATTAACATACATGAACTTTTGCCTTTAAATAAATATTACACGTTACACGTATTATATTGCATCACGTTACACGATTTATATTGTATCAATCCGAAATCTTGTTTTATTACAAAGAATAACGCGTTATTTATTTATTTACTAAGCCCAATTATTTCATGAATACCATAATAATTCGTAATAAGAAAATAATGTTTTATTTTATAAACATGCCTTTCTTCTATTAGAAAAAATGAGCAGATACTCTGACTATATAAATGAGATCCACTGTCTTTATGCCACGTATCTGTAGATAAGTGGTTTCTAGAGTCTGCTTTTTAACCTAGAGGCCGCACTTTCATTTTTGCAGGTAACAACCATTTTATGTGCTATTGTAAATTGTTTCTTATTTGGTTAAGACCTTGCGGGCTGCTCATCTGATTATCTGATAAAAAGATGATCCCATGCTGCAAAGGACACGATAAGTGGATGGTCCCCGTAATTAACTATCTATGGTGATTTTCGTTACAGAAAAATCTAAACAGATGCTGCCTGACTTAATCTAGACAGACCACCTTTAGGTCTAGAAATTCTAAGAGCAGGGTTTATTAGATCTGTTGACCTACAGCGCCCATGATTTTTTTTTTGTTTTTTTTGTTTTTTATGACAAATAGACAGGCATTTGACCGCTATCTCACCTGATGTTAAGTAACGATGCGGCCGAAGGTGGAGCATGCCTGTCTAATAACAGTCTATTCACTCTGGCCTTGAAGGCACCCAGGTTGTATCGTTCGGGAAACACAGACGCGGGCAACGAGTTCCATTCCTTAGCCGTGCGCATCAAGAAAGTAGTGCCGAAGCGTTTTGTGCGCGTAGGTGGCATATCAATGACATAAGGATGGAACGATCGACCGCGTCTAGTGTCCCGATGGCGGAAGGTTGTTGGGGGAATTAGATCGTGCAGTTCCTTCGCACACTCACCAAAATATATTCTGTAGAACACCGACAGACGAGCTACACTACGCCGATGATCGAGACTCTGCAACTTGGTGTCTGTCAGAGTAGGGTCACCTATGAGTCTCTTAGCTCGTTTTTCCACCGAGTCCAAAGTTGCCAGTTGGTATTTGGCGGATCCATCCCAAAGGTGGCAGCAATACTCCATACAAGATCGAACTTGTGCTTGATATAGTTGAAGCAGCTGTTCTGGAGTGAAGTATCGTCTGACCTTAGAGAGAAAACCTAGTTTTTTTGCTGCAGTTTTTGCTTTGGACTCGATGTGCTGTCCAAACTTCAAATTGGACGATAGCTCTACACCGAGGAGCTGAAGGGAGTCGGTAATTTCTACAGAAACATTTCGGAAAGTTGGAGCCAGGTGTAAAGGGCTCCGTTTAGAGGAGAACACACACGCCTGTGTTTTTGTAGCGTTGAACGTGACCAAATTGGCATCGCCCCATTCGGAGACTGCCTGGAGGGCGACGTTCAAGCGGCTGACCATATCCTCTCGACAAGACTGGATAACATCCTTACTAGCCCTTGCACTCGAAAAGTATCTGTCCGTCACTGTGCTGTCGTCAGCATACCCAAAGGTACCGGGGACGAGCAGATCATTAATATGCAGCAGGAAGAGGGTAGCGGACAAGACTGATCCCTGAGGAACACCGGCGTCGATAGCCTTTTGGTCCGATGAGTACCCGTCAAGGACAACTCGAATTGAACGTTCGTTCAGGAAGTCAGAAATCCAAGCGCAAAGGCCAGGTGGAATACCATATGAAGGAAGCCTGCTTATGAGACTTGCGTGCCAAACTCTGTCAAAGGCCTTCGAGATATCAAGAGACACGGCAAGTGCTTCACCGTGTTTGTCAATGGCCTCACTCCATATATGTGTGGCATACACTAGAAGGTCCCCAGTCGAACGGTCCTGGCGGAAACCGTATTGCCGGTCGCTGAGGAGATCGTTACCTTCCAAGTGGGCCAGGAGTTTGTTGTTCAGTGCACGTTCCATAGTCTTACAGAGTATGGACGTGACCGAGATGGGTCTGCACGACTACCTTTTTTGGGCACAGGCTGCACGTTGGCAAGCTTCCAAGACTTCGGCACTTTGCCAGTCTTAAGTGACAGGCGGTACAGGCGTGTAAGAGGTGGTGACAACTCAGGGGCACATGTACGCAGGACTATCGCTGGTATACCATCAGGTCCGCTGGCCTTGTTCACGTCTAGAGTTGATGATTTAAGAAGATGAACGTCTTTGTCAATCGTCAATTTTTTATCATCTACAGCTAACGCTGATGTACCTAAGTAGGAAATACCTAAGGACAGGTAACAAAAAAAATCCCCGAATATGAAATATTTTAGGCCTGAGGGTTAAAAACAAGCGTCTAATAAATTTTTATTTTTTTATTTTTCTGTGAGTGCGTCAAAAGTCTAGATCAAAGATATTTGAAATAATAATAAGCAAGAAATATTTTTCGTATACTTGTTTTTTTACGATTTTTAAGTAAAATATAGTAAAAAAGTAATATTTACGTGTGGTAACTGATTCCATGACTTTAACGTTAAATGTTTAGTTTCACTTCTATTCTTACAAGAAACAACTGAACAAGACGGCATTGTTAGTTGTTTTCTCGCTCGCGGTCGAAATCACACTGATTAGCAGTGACGGCCATTTAAGCTATAACGTAGTGATTATATACTCTTTGATTTAAGCAATATGTGAGCATTTTGGGCAAGTGCGTCTACGCGGACACGCCCCCATGCCAGTTCTCCTATTCTTAATATTTCTATGGTCTAGATATACCTACTACAATGTTTTGTAATCAATCTATCTAGTTATTTAAAATATAGTTTCGGACTATATTTAACATGTATTTGACTAAGTTTTTGATTAGGTACCTACAAATTGTCGAAACATAACCTCTTAATGTTCAACCTGGAATATCTTTAATTCATTACTTCTTTCGGTGGTGCTTCTTTAGGCAAAAGTGATCAGGAATTTAAGTACTATATTATTAAATTTTTTTCATTAGTAGACGCTAGAAATTTATGCCAACAAAAATTTGTTAGGGGATCTGCCATTGTCCTTTTTAATTTAGCAATAAATAAATTAATTATATTTTAAGTAAATATAAATTGCGCTGTGCGTCAACACATTTGAAAAGATGAGTTGACACATTCAGCGCAGTGAAGTGAGTTAGCGCAAATGCGCGGCGTAGCGCAGTGTTACCCATGTCTAGATAGATAGGATAGCAGAAGCGCGTAACTTAGGAGTAATAATGGACGCGCATTTGAGATTTCATAAAAATTACATCAACATTGTAAAAAAATGTTATTATCGGCTTAAAATACTTTATCGGTTTAGAGACGACATTGATCTTTAAGGATAAAGTTATGCGAGTCATTAGTATTATCTAAACTTAACTAACGCTGATGCTGTTACGGGTCCAAGACTATTGTCAACTACAAAAAGATTTATGCAACAAGTTCAAAATGCATGTGCTAGATATTGCTTTAATATTCCATCTAAAGAACATGTTACACCTTTCATCAATAACGCCAAAATACTCAAAATGGACTACCGAAGACAACTCCACTTTGCAACATTGTTGTTTGACATAGTTAACTACCGTATTCCAACATACTTGTTTAATAAACTACAATGGGCAAATAACTTTAATACAACATACGATACTCGTGCGTCTCACTATATACTTTTGACTCCAACCAACCGAATATCTGCGTTTGAGGGTAGCTTTCGCTATGCGGCCACCAAGTGCTGGAACAATATACCGCCGCCTTGTCGAAATGTCGATACAATTTACAGCTTTCGTAAGAAGTATAAAAAATATTTATTAAAAGAACAATCACAAATTCCAATGACTTCTTAAATCCTTTTTTTTTTTTTTTTTTTTTGATTAACCTACGAATTTGTGCGGATATTTTAATTAATATAATTTAGATAATCTTTTTTTTTTTTTAAATAGGTTTATAAATAAAGAACAGTTGGATATGTATATATATTAAATAATGCAGAGTTATATGTAATATATATTTTATATAAGTAGTTAATAATTGTAAAATAGTATTAATATTTTAATTTGTTATTTTATTTTAAATTCAAAACAAAAAAATTCAGGTCACTCAAAATCAGCTATGAAGTATTTAGGTACTTCATAATAGCTGAATGACACTCCTTTTCGGGGACATTACAATATATGAATAATAAAATAATAAATAAATCCGTTCAGTAGTTTTTGCGTGAAAGAGTAACAAACATCCAAACAAACTTTCGCATTCATAATATTAATAGGATTTCAGTACCGATAGGTACTAAATTGTCAATAATAATTAATTACCGCTACGGACGAAGAAACGCGTGGTTAACGCCTCGCGCAGTCCTCGCCGCGCGCCGCGGGGCGCGGGTAAGGCGCCTGGATGATAGTGGGAACAAAACGAATCCGCTCAAGCTATTCAGTATTCATACACCTTGATTGACGGGCTTAGAAGAGTATAGTATCTAATAGGCCATCTATATATACTCTTTCATTAAAAGGTTTTGTTAAGTTTTTCCTACCATGTAGGCAAAAGCCACTATCCTCAATACATACTTTTTAATCCATCAACCAATACAGTTATTTATTAGGTATCACATATATTTATCTAAATCAGAAAGTAAAATACATTCCAGATAAATATACTAAGTTTTATTGTTTTCAAGTAGTAATTTCAAGTGGTAACTATGTTAAGTATTTTATTTTATATTTATTATATTATAAACGGTAATCGATATAATCATTAGTAAATCAAACACATAATTTATTAGTATTTATGACTTTATTAATACGACAATGAAACTACAAAAGTTGCCTGCACTTCAAACAGCAAATATCTTAACCTCACAAACTGAAGCACATTATAATTACATAAAATATAAAATTAACATACATAATAACACCATAGAAGATAGGTAGTGACTAACGTTATTAAAACAAACAAACTGATACGATATTAATAATTATCGGAAAGCTACACGTTGGCGTCGCTATACATGATTCGTCACGATCGAGTCTAAAAGGCTACACAATATCCAAGGCAAATTGGTCAGAGGTTTTCACGTCTTCACCGAGAAACAAGCTAATGACTTACACCTAGCTCCCCCCGGGAGCGCTAGTACACGAGTGAAGCAGGCAAGCAGCTCGCCCCGCCAAGCAGATGCATCATCTCTTATATATATACAGTTACAGTTATTATCATATCTTCAACGATAGAACGGACACGTTTAAATCAATGGAAAATATACACTATCAAAATTGAAAATTATCTTTATTGACCCTCACTCGTCTCATACCCCGCGTGTTCAACGAGTCGAACGAAGGATCTCACGCCTGCCGGCCGCTTCAATCCTAGCCCTCTTGTAATGGAGACTCTTGAAACGTCCGCAGGTCGTGAGACGGTACCGTACCGCACCATACTGTACCATACTACACTGTACCGTACCGTACCGTACTGTATCGTACCATACTGTACCGTACGATACTGTACCGTACCGATATAATTTGTGCCTAATCGAGTAATCGATACGATATACGATATCACTAGAGCAAAACATCACAGAAGCAATTTGTGTCCAACACACCACACGCAGCCCGGCGCCTCATCCACTACGTTTAAAAAAATATAAAACGCTATGAAGGCAGCTCCACGCGTACCTAACATTAGTGATATCGTCCATGAGCACGTGAGCACATGAACGTTTAGGCACTTTCGCTATCGAACTAACTATTGATTTTATTGTGCTCGCTTTGAGATCATAAGAATTACTGTGTACTTAAATTTATGTGGACTAGATGTTCAGGCTAGCGGTTTATGAGCACTGGAAACGTATCTTCGATCTCGCTCGTGCAATTCATGCTTCAAAGAGATTAGTAAAAATATAGATAAAATTCATATCGTTCGTTGTTAAAACCGTGGTGCTTTGGTTTCGTAGTATGTGAAACATTGAACGTTTCCAGTGCTAGTATCCGGGCGAAGCATCCACCGACTTACACAATATGGACTAAACCACAAACGCGACCCGCGACGACGAACCTCATCTATGTTATATTTATAATACATACAAAAGTAAAATATAAAAATTATGATAAGACAGTCTATAGAGCGATGGTGACTCATGATATTATGAAAAAACTTAAATTTAGATTATACGTTCCTAAAATACTGTTGCGTTATGTTAAACATTAAAAATAATGATATTAGTCTATAACTAACGATAAGGGATTAATTCCTTCACCCTTCTTCACTCCGCCGTAGAAAAATACATTTCGAGCAGGGTTCCGTGGTTGGCGGTTCTCTTTTTAATATCGTCTCGACTTCCGGAACCCTCAGCCAGATCGACTCCCATCTATCTCTTTGTAATTCGAAATTGAGTTAAGAAACAAATGAAGCGTAAGAGATAAAATTAATTTCGAATTACAAAGAATTAGATACTCTACGATTCGATCAATCTTCTAAGGTAGGCCATGATAAGTGATTGATAGCTTTATAGCCATTATTTTATGTGAAAAACATTTTAAAATAAACGGAGTATTATTTTAGTACATCCTAAGCATGATCGAGGGAGATATTCGGTGTCACATCTAACCGCGACGTGTGACACGGACAGTGTCACGTTTCCTTTGTGTTGAATTCAACAATGTGTCACGACACCGACGCATCGCTCCGCTGAACGTGACGCTTTCGATGGTAGACCGGCCTAACTCGTATGTCGCAGATCATATTATAATTTAAAAAACATTTCAGCGGCGACGAAAATCTTAAATACATAAAAACCCAACACGATATACCGTCCACGTAATCTCTCCAAATCGCAGTGTAACCGGCACGAACTTCGCCGTAGAAGACGTCATATCGCTTTATGCTTTTGTTTTTAAATGGAAACAGCTTGAATATAGATTTATCGAAGCAACCCAAGCTCGCCCACGCTTCCGCAAAAATAAACACTATGCGCTTCGTTTGAGATCAGTTGTGGCTTGGCGTTGGGGCGTGGTCGGGCGGCATCGTGCGATATCGGGCGGTGTCGGGCGATGTCGGGCGGTGTCGCGCGATGTCGGGCGATGTCGTGCGGTGTCGGGCGATATTGGGTGGTGTCGCGCGATGTCGGGCGATGTCGTGCGGTGTCGGGCGATATTGGGTGGTGTCGGGCGATGTCGATCGGTGTGGCAGGACGCTCTAGCCGGAGGTGGGAGCCTCGCTCTCTGCACGCGCGCTCTTGTTCTGTCGCACCAATTCCGCGCGTCGCTCCTGTAGATCAAAACAACCTATTAACTACATTAAATAAATAACAGTGAAAATTATGTTAATTAGGAAACGATTTCGCGTCGAGATGACCTCATTGAGATATGGTGTGTCCAAAAGTCATCAACTTTATAAATACTTCTGGAACATTCCAATTTACATCTGTATTTTAACGTGTCAAACCGTAGCAAGAGTGACAAACCTCTTTCTTGACGAAGTCCAGTTTCTTCTGGATCTCCTTTTCCCGGTTCTGCTCGGCAGTGGAGAGCTTGACCTCGATGTCCTTCGTGATCTCCTCCATTTTGTTAGTGATCACGGACCGCACCTCCGCGAGCTTATTATTCTGTACGATGGATGATTTGAAAGGATGGTAAAAACAAAAATAAGGATGAACTAAACTCATATAAAATGATAATGTTTTAATACACAGATAAAACTACATTTTTACGGAACTTTTAAATAATATTTTAACGTTATCAAATCAAAACTTTTCGATAAGTTCTAATCATAAAAGTCCAATAAACAGTTTTATCTGTGAGTTTCTTTGACGCAACAAAAACTTAAAAATTTAAAAATAAAGTCAAATAATTTGATGAATAAAAAAATCACACTATGTCCAACTAAAATTCAAACTTCAAAAGACGAAACAAAAACCTTTATAAAATAGGTGCTATACCTTTTAAAACCGTTCTAGCACATTGAGCGCTATGTTACTAGTTCGTGCCCTTCATACATAGACATGAGATGTACTCGGGCGGAGGGCCGTGAGAGAGGTCAAGTTTAGACAAGGGGCCAGGTATGTTTTGTTAACCATTTAAAAGGTAACTTATCTTAGGGAGGTTATTTTTGCCGGAGGTGAAAATTTGCATACTTCAACAGTCTGGATCCTATCTAGTAATTACACTGTAATTAGTCTGGGGCTTAGTTTATGTGGCGTAGGGATGATAAAGAGGTGTAAGTGCTGAACGAAAAAGAGAAAAACTTTTTCCCAGTTTCTGTAGTGGAACACATTTCTTTATAGAAAATGATCAATGTTTGTAGGAGGGTAGACTTTACAGTAGGCTTAAAGTATTTCATTTCTTTTAAATATATGACTGAATTTTCTGAGATTCCCTACTAAAAAAAAAATCCTAAAAGGATGACATAAATGATTATTTTTACTTACCTTTATCGAAGTTTCGAGAGTGACCAGCACGAGTTAACATAACGTCAGGGACAAGTGCAAAAGGCAAAAACGCGTATACATCATTAAAATTTAATATCATTAAAAAAGATATTTAAATGCGCTATAAAACGTCATATTATACCATGTTAATTAGAGCTATTTCTAATGAGACTGACGGTAGTTTGTATTGGACTAAGAAACATTCTCGACGAAAGATAATCGAGAATACTAATAATATCGATAACATCAAGTTGTCTAATTTCACTTAAGACATTATATCAGCGTTTTGCGTATTTACAGTATCCCCGACGACATGTCATTTTTTACCATTAATGTCCAGCAGGGCACAACGGTATTGATAGTTCTACTAATCTTGGCGCGTGGCAATGTGTGCGGGTTCTTGTATATTTACAAGTTTGGTTTGTGTCACATTGAAGCGGTAATAATTGTATGAGCAGCATGTCTTCGCATCGCTTTTTGTGTGAGTACATTTATTTAAAAAAAAATTGCCATTTTGATGCAATGACGTATTTTCAATTTGGAATAACCAGAAATGGGCACATTCGAGAAGTATTTTCATGTAAATAAAGCAGCACTCGAGCTACCTACTACCTACGGTATTTCCGAACCGATACGACTTAGGGACCTTAAAAAAAATCATACTCTTATTTGAAAGGCCGGCAACGCACCCGCTAATCCTCTGATGTAGCAGAGGGTGTCTATGGATGTCACTGTCACTTACCACCAGGCCAACCGAATGTCTGCTCGCTCAATCTTCTAAAAAAGAAAACACAGAGTCGGAGGGTACTACTCACGTAGCTGCGCAGCTTCTCGCGCTGCTCGGCCTCGAGCTGCAGGCGGCGGCCGGCGGCCTGCTGCAGCTTGTCCTGGATGGCGCTCTCCAGCTGCTGGAAGCGCTCCTGGTTGCCGGCGCGCACCTTGCGCACTTGCTCCTCCTGCACACACGCGACACTTTGTACCGCACGCGACACTCACACGACGATACTTGTCACATTCGGAATAATAGCTCAATCCACAAATATGTTTCCCCTTTTTCCCAATATTTTCGTCACATACAGAATAATAGCTCAATTCTCAAATATATTTCTCCTTTTTACCAATATTTTTCGTCACATTCGGAATAATAGTTCAATCCGCAAGTATATTTCCACTTTTTACCAATATTTTTGGAAATCTACAGCCTATGTTCGTTCGATACTATTAGAAGATGTCTGGGTTTAGTGACGCTGACTTTCATGCAACACGTCTATATAAATATATGTCTAATAAATTTATAATTATTATTAAATTATCTTGACAATTTTTTAAAGGGAGGCTTTTTTTATTTAATTGTCGTCTTTTAATAAAATGCACTTAAACCAAAATAGGATTTTCGGTTTTTTAATTATTTTATATCGACTCTTCTTTCGAACACCTCTTACTATTCAGTTCATTTCGGCATCGATAATAATTTAAAAAAAAATCCGGAAAATGTAATCATTTTGCTAGCTAGTAGATTTACGTATTCTTCTAACGCTTCCTATTGTTTTAGTAAAATCAAGAAATAGAGCCACGTAATTTAAGAAAATAACGGCAATCGAACCCGTGACCGCCGACTTTAGGCGAAACGTACCTGAACGGTTGTCGGAATGAAAAAAAAAAATACAAGTATGTATAATCCATATGTCTACTATTCCACATGGACAATGTTCCTTTTTATTTCAGGAATAATAAATGCTGTATGATTAGGTATTGCAAATTTCTTTCTTAGGAACTTTGTTTGAAAAAAAATATTATCACATAAAACTTTTCACATTCCACTCTTAAAGATCAAACTTTAAATAGTATTGATAAATATCTTACGTGTTCACGGAGGCGTTCGAGCATTTTCTTAATGTTCTCGTCGCGCTTGTCGGCCGCTGTGTTCATCTTGTCTTCAATCGCCTTGTATACTTCGGCAGTTTGCTGTTCCAATGTCAATCTAGGAAATCAATTTAAAATTATGATTTAAGCCCTGGATGTCAAAGATACGGTCCGCGGGCCGTATCAATTTAAAAATAGATTACAGCTATTTATTATCTTACTAGTTTGCTAGATAAAAGATCTAGCTAGCAAATAGTTAGATCTACCCTTAGACCAAGGCTAGTTGTGTTACAATGTGGTCATTTCTGTTAAATACAATCCCTAAAGTTTAGAGATTGTATTTAAGTTTGACTCCCCTGTTTTAACCCATTGCTAAAAATCGATCATGAAAATATTTTATGCAAGAAAAATTATCACCACTGATGATACTTGGGCTATATAGTGTATAGGTCAACAATTTACCGGTTGCTTGTTTATCTAACTAGCTTGATAATTGCTAACTGTTCGGGCGTGGCTTTAATTAAGATTTGAAGCAATCGAGCATGAGAAATTTCATTTATCGGCCGATACTAAATCATCATACTGATTAAAAACCTAATTTATGGTTAACCGCTGATGATCCTCAAGAATCTACATACGATGAACTAACGCTACATAGTGTAGTAGTTTGCGATGGCTGAAAGAATCTTCCTAATTGCAATATTAGCAGACATATGAATCTAAATATAAGTCATTACCTGGTCTTCTCGACGCCTTCGAGATGATCCTTAAGACGAGCGCGCAATTCATTGATGTACGCCTCGCGTTTCTCTTCATGGGAGTCCATTTTAGCGTCAAGCGCTTCCTTTGTGGCTACGATGAAGTTATTCGTCTGTTCGCTACGGATGCGTGAAGCTTCCTCGATTTTGGCCATTTTCTGAGCAATTGCAGCCATCCTGCTGGCTTCCAAACTCTGTAAAATATACTCCGTACTTAATATTTTTGAAGAAATTATTGAGTCTAAACGCAAATGGGAATAAGAGGTTTCGGCCATTAGACGTAATGTTAAAATGTAACTTTTTTATATGTCCCAAAAACCCTTTGTAGCCTCAAAGTAGAAGCATTATTTTTACGACCAGTCTGCTCCACCTTTTACGAGTCGTATACGTATACGAGTATGTATGTGGTATCCACAGCACCATGAAAATTACGAGATAGGTCAAGTGCTTATCGATTTTATCGAAAAAATATTTCGTATGCGACTTAACCTTCGGGAAAATTATGATTTACTAAGATAAGGTGAAAGAAAATGACCACGTGTGTACCAAGGATGTGAAGTAGGTATTTCACCAAATTGATTAATTTGCTTTTAAAAATAAAGCAGACTTAATGCATCATCACTTGTAACTATAACCGGGTGAACAGTCCGATCGCTCGCTACTAGTTTCCCTTAAAATACGAGTATGTTCTGTAAACTTACACGTCTCCTTTCCTCAGCGGCTTTGAGCTTTTCTTGTATTTCTTCAACAGAGGGAGTTTTCTCGGGTGAATCGGCGCGACGTGGAACGGGCACGCCCACTGGCTCCGCCAGGATCACTTCGTACGCTAACCCTCCCTTTGACATTTCTTGGCAGCGGATTTCAGTGGCTGTAGATAAATTTAACTATTTGATTATTCAATAAAACTAAAAATAATATTAAACAGACATGTAACAAAAACTAAATCAAACGGCAAATAAATAAGGCGTGAACATTTAATAGGTTTTAATTAAAAATAACAATTAAGCTCTAAATTATTAACAAATATTTTCAATTTATTAACCGTGATGATTCAGAGAATATCATCATATCGTACTCCATAAATCTTTTTAATAACGAGTTGACAATGTCGTTAATTTCTACTATCTACATTTTTACCCGACTGCGACAGAAGGAGGGTTATGTTTTTCGAGTGTATGTATGTATGTATGTATGTATGTATGTATGTATGTATGTATGTATGTATGTCCATTTCTTTGGCACGCCCTACAGCCTAAACGGCTGGACGGTTTTTGACATATGAGGTGTCGTTGGATATGTCTAAATTGTAGTAGTGACATAGGCTATATAAATTTTCAAAAAGGCGCCCGCAAATGGCGGAATGAGGGAGGGAGAGTTGAATTTTTTTTTTCTTACTGTAGCATTATGGGTATCAAATGAAAGCTAGTAAATTGTTTTATTCTTTTTAGTTTATAATAAGAGTATTTTACGCAGTCGGGTTTTTTGATTTTTTTTAATTAAGCATACTTGTTACGTATTCGCCTTACATGCGAACATAATAAAGTCCATATTGCTACACCAAAAAGGCGTATACAATGGACGATATGATGCATTAAATTATGATTACGGAGCAATTAACACCCGGCGGCGGGGACGTTACAAAAGCTATTTAATTAAGCCACGGTCTACATTACGATTGGAATTTTAAAAACGTTTGGTATCCGGGGACCCTCGTGTTAAAATTATAGCTATTTTCAAGGTCGGCTCGCTAACTTCGTAGGAACGAGCAAAGAATCCGTCTTTGTTATTTTATAATGAGAGGGGGAGTCAACGTGAACTTCCCCAGCCGAGTGAGTCACAATATCGCTCTGTTATACGTAAGTTTTATATAGGAGCGTACGTGAGTAATTATCCCTAGGAATCGTATTGCTTTCACATACTCAACCGTATGATGAACTAGCGCTTTTTCCATTATTATTATAATGATACCGTAATAAAAATGTAACATTTGAAAGCTTTATTATAAACGAAAAAATAAAAAAGCGAAAGAACGTAAAAAAGAAATACCCTGCTACGTTAACTTACTGATAAATTTGACTTTCTTGGGTTGTTTAGTCCGTGGTTTTCCGACGGGTTTCTTAGCAGGCATTGACCGCCGGTGCGCTAAACAAGAAAAAAATTTAAGAGCTGTCCTAACCGGCCAATGCCTTATGCTCCCTTTATGGTGTAAACACCCACTTGCAAAAAATAAATATTGATAGAAATTATTGAGACTTTTTCTTAATCATTTTTCTAAAAGCCACTTGTTCTTTTTGTTTCAAATTTCATCCTTACTATCAGAATACAATAGCAACTAGAATGTGTATTGAACAAAAATCAGGAACAAAAAACGAGGTCACAGAGAATCTTTCCGCACTTTGCGAGAAATGGGAGACTTTCTACTTTTTACATTAGAATATGTATTGCATCCGTACTTCATTTTGTATAATTTTTACAGTTAAATCTTTACACTGAAGTGGACGTGACCTAATTCGAGAGGTTATTGAACAAAAGGGAGATCTTGAGATTTACCTAATTTTACAGTCGGCAAAAACTAAAACACTTGATCACTTTTGATGCAGTGGCGTAGCTACCGGAGGGCTAGACGGTGCCTTGCACCGGGGCCCCCAAGCTCAGGGGGCCCTCAGAACCTGGCCAACAAACTATAAATTGAACTATTGAAATTTGCTTGCGTGTAGAATAAAGATTCTGTGTATGATAAAGAGCAGATGAAAAAGTAGCTTTGCACGTTTAAAATATTTAAATATGCGTGAGCGTGACAACGACAATCGATTTTGTCACAATATTGTGAAAACAATGCTATACTTGGTGGTATAGATATTTACTGGAAAACGAAGAATTCTAAAATTATATAAAAGCTATGTAAATCATATTTAATAGTTACAAATCCGCGATATACAAATTAAAAAAAAAAATGATTAAAATATATTTACTGTAATCAAATATTATTATTTAATACAATGATATCTATTTATCGAAGAATAATTACTTCAAGTAATATATAAATATACTTTTACGGAACAAACTATTAATTTGACGGCAAGAAGTAAAACAGTACTTACGTAAGATTAATGCAAATCGGATCAACTCTTATATATTTTTTGATCGCAAAAGTAAATATAAATATAAAAAGGTTAAAGTTTTTAATATGAATAATAAAATATTTAAGCAACACTGAAATGTAAATCACATATCCTAATGTTTAGAATATCTCATAATGTAAATTGTTAAAGGCGACTCTACATATACACGAAAACTTCTGCAATTTTGGAAATAAATCTGTATCTTAGTAAAATGCGAATTACTAAGCTTCATATTATTTGAGTATTTGAGTTGCGTAAAACACAAACGTAAGATAGTTTTAAAATTACAATAGCCGAATATAATGTAAATGGCATTATATCCATAATATACTTAATCAATAAGCATTTATATACATACCGAGAGTATACTCGTAGATATAACAAGAGCATTGGCATGTCATTTCAATTTTCATGACAAAACACTGCAGTTGAAAAATCTTACGTCACACAGGCTACGACCTCACTAATGCGGATTGCTGACATATTGCGGTTTTTCGCAAAAGGAACTACTACTAATCCTAGTTTACATAACCGCTTAACTAGTGACCTCTAAAAATACTTAAACTCTTTGATATCAAATACCCTGCGATAATAATGTCAGGTTGGATTGAATGTTAAATATTTGTAAAAGTGAAAAAGTGTTAAAAACACGAGCGAATCGAATGTAAATATTTAATAGGTTAGTTAAAACAGAAAGGGCGTGCAGCCCCTCTGGCGCCACACGATACGACATGAAAACTGATAATATATTTAAACCAGGCTTTAAAACTCGCGAGGGTGAAATGGAAAGCGAATTTACAGCCTTTGGGAATACGAATGTTTCGACGAGATGTGTCTTCAAAAGGGGCGCGAATGTAATTACATATGTATATACGAATGAGAGAATAGCTAAGAGCTCATTCTCGATTCTCTATATTAATATTTAAAGCATAATTTTTTTTAGGCTTTTCCTTTTAAAAACAGATAAATATGATCGTCAAATTATTGTCTTTAATTGAAATAATTAATTGAATTTGAGAAATGTTATAAAATTCTTGCGAACATGACAAGAAAAAGAAAAATTCTTTGAACTTTTATCGACGAATCACTTATTGATCAACGTTATTAATCTTAGATAAGACTTCGGTGGTGAGTTCGTGGGTCACGCAATGTTTTAAACCGCAATGCATCATTTTGATATTGTTACCTATTCGCTTAAATATCTGATAAATATTCTCTTTCCTTTCGCCAATTGCATAATCATTGTCATCATGTCAGAACAAGTTAAAGTTTCAAGCACTGTGCAGGCGAAGATCAAAGATATGCTGTCTCCTACGATGCCTCGTATTATGACCTCGCTTCTCTCGACCTAGAAATCAGGACCTTAGAATAAGATATGTCCGTTTTTTAGGTCGAGTACATCTTAAAGACTGGCTTGGCACAATTTCTTGGAAACAAGTATCACATAAAAAAAGGGAGTAGCAACGGTTTTGTCTCGAATCAAAAACTACTTAATCAATAACAAATAAATAAATTTTTGCCGTGCAGTGACCGGCAGAGAAGATTAGTCCTAACTTCGTTCTTGCCGAGGTGTCGTAAAAGGCGACTAAAGTAATAGAGGTGCGAACAACTGTGCATGTGCACATAGTGATGGGCAGTAGCGTCACCATATGCTGCCACAACACACTGCGCTCGCTAAGCGTAGCGATTATTGGCAAACCCCCGAGAGATGATGGTGGAGGCCTACGTTGAGCAGTGGACATCCAACGGCTGTTATGGTGATTTTTCTGTTCTACCTTCAAATGATTAAATACATTTATTTCAACTGGCTAAATAAAAATAAAAAAAAAAACTTTGGCACACGCAATATGGATATTTTACATACAAATTCTATTAAGAATATATTTGCCACCTATTAACAATCATAATCGCCGTCAGAGAATACGGTCCGTAAACTCGTGTCACATTAGCTGAATATTAAAGGGGTGCCAAACTTGTTGAGCCAATTAAACTCAACTCTGATAATTACACCCTTAACATTTGTGTCATCTCTAACCCCTAATGTCTCTTCACAAAAGGGTACATTAGCAATTTGTGTAAAAACACACGAACCTTTTATGCAAATGGTAATCATTAAATTTGTTGGTATCGTTGATTGGAGGAATGTTAATTAAGGTTAAGTTAATACAAACAGCAAAGAGACTTGTTGTTATTAAATGTTAGAAGGGTGCTTCTGAATGATGACTATGCGACATTTGCGTGCGGGGAAATAATCGAGCCCATTATTTTGTCAAATATTCCTTTTTATAAAACAATACATAACAGAAAGCACGTAACAAGAGTAAACCTCGGGAAGTACATTAGAAAAATAATTTTAAAAATTAATTTTTCGCATGATTTTCATACATTTTAATAAGGAAAGATATCTGAAATAAATATTTAGTTGTAAATTTCAACGCACTTGAAGGATAATATCTGAGTATGAACTCAAAATGGAGGACGCATGTGGTTATAGCTTACGGTACAAAATGGTTGACATTATGCAGTAATGTTAAAT
This sequence comes from Euphydryas editha, assembly GCA_036937285.1. Classification (NCBI taxonomy): domain Eukaryota; kingdom Metazoa; phylum Arthropoda; class Insecta; order Lepidoptera; family Nymphalidae; genus Euphydryas; species Euphydryas editha. The sequence continues at coordinate 2,204,729 of JAUPFZ010000006.1, forward strand.
CAATATATCTAGCGATGTCGATATGTAGACACCGGTTTATCTGCAACAAAATGTCGTAAACTAAAAACAGTACAATATCAATTATTTTTTGGAATATAAATGAAATTGTTCAGTAAGCATAAACAAAACACATAATAATATTAAATATATGCCAATACTTTCTTCACTAAATAAATTTACTAAGATAATTAAAATATGTCTTTATATATATAAATAATTTATATCTATATATATCTAAATAATATCTTTTATTTTATACAATGTCATGCACTGCGTGCAATATCATATAAATTCAAATATACCCTCAGAACTGACATAATCGACATTCACGACGACATGCCGGCCGGTGCATGGTTAATGTCATAGGAAGTAAATTCATTATGAAATGTAACTTTATGTATCAAATTGTAACTAGTTTATAAAGAATAATAAACCATTTTTCACAATTCTGGAAATATCGAAAAAATTTAAAATCTAAAACGTTAAGCAGATTATAACAATTTTCGTTACCTTTAATCTCCGTAAGTTTTTCTAAACTTAATCAGGAGGGTATTGTATAGTTTGAAACTAAATAAAAAATATTACAAAAAGCAAGTGGGCGTTTCACGTCGTAGCGAGCATACCGGCAAAGCCGGTAAGAAGAATTTTAAAAACTTCAGTGAAACTATGGCTCTTCTTCGTAGAAAGTCCAACCTGCAGGTAATACTGGTGCTCGGCATGAGTGGCAAAAGCACTGCATAACCGAATCTCGAACAAGTCCTATCAGCATGGTGCTAGCTTCGAATTGACTATCTATCTAAAGTGTGACGGAGTCGCGTCACGGCGCGAGCGAACTGCGCGACTCTCGTCCGGAAACTGAGCTACGACGGGGGGGAGGGTTGCTGGTCGATAGTTACACCCCGCGTCCCGTTGCCCCCGCCCTGCGGACCCACCCCATAGGCACCCCTACCTCGCTACAGTCCCTAACTTGATAACCCAACAGAAGAAAATAAGTAAGTAAAAAATAAGTCTACCAAGATGCTCAAAACTTAATTGTGACAAAAACAGAAATAATGAAATATCTACTTAAATAGTTTATGATGATTTTAAGTAGTTATAAAATCAAAAACGAATCACTATTAATACTAAGTTACGTTGCATAAACATAGGATTAATCGCGAAATAAAGAATTGATAATTAATGTGAGGGTCTGCAGGTGAATATAACAAAGTTCAAAAATAATATAGCATTAAATAAGGGAAAGACAGAAGAGTGAAAAAGACAAACTAATTTAAGAATCGCCCAGACATGCGCTGGTCTCGGTGGGCTTCTCGGTCATAAAAACTCCGAGTACTGAGGGGCGGGCGGGTGATCGCGTAGAGCGAACGAGGGGGTACCATGCGGCGGTTCTGCCGCCGTCTCGGCGCCGCCACCCGCAGCCAATTAACAGCCGGCAACGCAACGTTGAATTTGTTTCGCCTCTCGAATTGCTTCCGATTGATTTCCCGTTCTTAAAATCCATTACTATCTGAACTTTCAAGACCCTTTAAGAAAAGGTAAGACTTGAAAAAAAAAGAATGATAGATTTTTGTTTCTATCATTATCATCGATTAGGCTTAAAAGTTTACAGAATTAGAACTCGTTTATATTTTATTTTTAGACAGGAAATTCTTACTCCTGTAATAATGCGGCTGGAGACAATGACGATGTCGTAACCTCGTGCACCGGTAACACCGGCGGCCGTGACGCGGCGATCGATTCCGGGCAACAACCCCGAGACCGCGTCCCCCTGCGGTAATAACTGGGAATTCCAGGAGTGAACCGCACTCGAGCCATGAATTCGATGATACAGGAACCGATATGGAAATACCACAGGCGGTGTCCGGCATCCAGCCGCCTGGAGAGAACGTCCCTCAATATAAATACATCATTACCCACCGTTAGTTTTCAAATTTTATTGGACTAACAGTTTATCAGTTTATGCAACAGAACGAGTACAGATGAGTGCAGTAAACGCCTTAATAAAAAGGGAGAAGTTTTTTACATCAAGAAAAAACAAAGTTTATGCTTATATATTTATATACACGTTGCAACGTAACGTAAATAATTTAATGACTGGCGCCCAATTTGGGACACCAATTTATTTAAGCCTTTTATATTAATAATTAGTCTTGTCTTTTTAGATACTGGGAACTAAATAGTTTAAGAATTAGACGCAGGCGCACAAATCAATAAATTTATTGTGAAAAAATATAGCCGTAGGTTTAATTAAATATCTTCATCTCTTTCTAGCACGGCAACAAGTTGAGTCACGTGCACGTCGGATTTGGCAAAGAATATTAAGAAGCAGCGGCGCGCGTCCGCCTGCGACAGCGTATCGATTTGCCTGTTTCAGGCATTTTCAGATTTTGTACAAACGTAACAATTTGACCTCTAGACGTTACTGTATGACGATGATATAGGGACGGAATTTTACTATATTTAAACTCTTTTGCAAAAAAAAAACGGGCACTTAAGCAAAGAACTATTTTATAGTTACTATTAGTTTGTTTGACAATTTTAGGTATTGTTATCCTCAGAATTTTATAAATTAATTAGGAAGGAATAGTTTTCATCAGTTTTATCATAACATTTTAATTAAATTATTAAGAAATAATGCTTAAGCTCAAAACACTATGATTGTACCTGCTCGCTAAATAAAAATGAAACGCGTTAATTTCTTTGTTTTTCTTGAATACATTAAAAGCAGATAAAAGTTTAGTATTGAGTGTGACCCCCTCTTGCTGAAATCACAGCTTGCATTCGTCTGGGCATGCTAGTGAGTATATCTTTTATGGTTTCTTGGGGAATACGTTCCCACTCCGCGGTAATCACATTCTTTAGCTCTCTGATGGTCTGCGGAGCCGGCTGCACTGATCTCACTCGTCGCTTCAGAACGTCACAGACATGCTCTATGGGATTGAGGTCCGGACTTCTAGCTGGCCAGTCCAAACGACGAATTCCGACTTCTAGCATATACGCATCCACACCGCCAGACCGGTGGGCGCGAGCGTTGTCGTCCATAAAAATTGAGTTTTCGCCAAGAGCGGTTAAAGCGGGTTGTGCATAAGGAATTAGAACTTCCGTTATGTATCGGTGTCCAGTCAGTGTACCGTTTTCGATGAAGACTAACTCCGTACGGTCCATAGAATTTATTCCTGCCCAAAACATAACAGAGCCCCCTCCATAAGGTGTGATTTCTTCAAAACATGCCTCTGCAAAGCGTTCTCCTCGTCTACGTAGCACTCGCCGACGTCGGTCTTCACCATGCAGAGATATCCTGGCTTCATCGGAGAACAATACCCTATCCCAGTCTTCATGAGTCCATGACACACAATTTCGAGCGAAGCTAAGCCTGGCAACTCGATGTCCACGGAGTAATTTAGGGCCGCGTGCTGGGCGATGACTGTGTATATTAGCAGCGAGAAGCCTCCTCCTGACCGTCCATAGACTAATTTGCACATTTCTTACTTCTTCGAGGGTGTTCTTGAGGTCCACATAAGAAGATTTGCGATTTCTCAACGCTTGACTAACTAGAAAACGATCATCCCGTGGTTCGGTACATGTCTTTCTGCCAGAATCAGGCCTTCTCTTGACGGAACCGGTCTCTTGATAGCGCTGCCAGGTCCTTTGAACTGTCGACCGACTCACATTTAGCCTCTGAGCCACGAAGCATTGACTGCAACTTTCTTCAAGCAGCGAAATACTTTTGCTCGCTTTTATCACTTTATCTACCATTTTCGAGATTGCTAAACAGCAATAACAATACTTTTAAATGTCAAGGACACCAGATAATTTAATAAAAATTGACAAAAAGTTAATTAGAGTCGATATTAACTATAGGGAATTCGCGCCACAAAATGTAGTTAAAAGTTATTTTCTTTGAAAACCAGGCTCAGTCAAAAATTTGAATTTGGAATGTACTCTTATAAACATTATGGCACTTTTATAACTGGCCAGTAACATGTTCAAATGATTAAAACCTTTTTGGTATTTTATTTTTTTCAGCCAGGAAGAAAATCGAAACCGCCCGTTTTTTTTTGCAAATGAGTGTATATTAAAGTTGGAAATGATATTAATATCATTTACAATTTTAATTAATATTTGTTTCTATATTATTTCCTAAATAATTTAATCAATAAATAAATTAATGCTTAGTGACGCTTTGTTAAATGTATTAACATTTTTGTTTTAATAAAAATATTAAAAATAAAACTATTTTTTACAAGATTTTACTGGTTTTTGGAAGAGTCTTTAAGCATCACAGATTCGTAATAAGTTAATAATCTGCATTGTATTATAATAATAATTAACGAGTATTTGCAACATATAAAAATAAATAGTAATAGTTCATGATTTACAATTTTCATTTGAATTATTCATTAAAAAAAATCGGAAGCAATAATTGTTATATTTATATAACTCAAATATTTATTTGAAAATAAAAATGACGAATAGTTAAAATCCAAAACATTAAATTATAAAGGATAAATTACATTTCAAAATAGCATAATTGTGAAATCGTTCAATATACCAACTTTTTAAATATAAACCTTATTTTAATGCTTTACAATTTAAAATAGCTTAGACGGAATTTAGAATTGGAAGATCCCCATACGCGCAGTCCATGCCAACTTTTCAGTATCTGTTAATTTATCACAATGATTCACATGTTGTGGAAATCGTAGCGCCTTTTTTGCTTTTTGCAAAAAGGTTCTGCTTCCAAAAGCAATTACCGAGTTACAGCTTTGGCGACGCTCTACGACTATGGTGTCTAGACTGCGTGTTACATAAATGAAACATGGAGATTCCCCTATTTCATTCAAGCCCGGAATTAGGACATAATCTTATTAATAGACGACATTTATAATCTTAAATCTTTTATTAACGGCACATATATGTCATATGTAAGTTAATTATTCGACTATTATACTAATCCTTAAGATTTTTTTTAAATTGATAGTTTGTAAATTTGCCACATTCACATCCAAGAGATAATGAGATGTTTTAATCCCTAGATGTTCCTTGTCCTAGAACTTACACAAATAAATTTAAGAATTTGTACATATAGCAACAAGTTTCATTATTTGAATTCCAAAAGTTGCCCTACATAAAGGTTTTAGAGCAACATTAATATTAAGAATAGACGAACAAGAATGAAGAAACCATCTGTTCCCAGGAAAGTTTCCCGAGATTGAGAAAAGAATTTCTTCGCATATAATATCCGATGGAAATTTTGCAAATCAAGCAATAAAATCATGTAGTTTAACAAATTTCGAGTTCTTTACGTGCTTTTTTTTTACCGGATGCGAAACTAATACATTATATGGAAAGAAACAATTTTTAAGCCTTCTTTGACTAAAATTTTGCTAAATTCCGTGAAAATTCTAACGTATTTACGAGATCGTTTTATTTTATCTCGTGACATTTTTTGTTGTTATGATGGTTACTTTTCGGTTCGTGTTCAGTAAAATTTGATAATTACCGTGATTTCATCTTTCTCGTGTTTTCCTACAAGGAGTATCGATCATTATCTGATGTTTATTACAACAGCCTTGACCGACGGCTTTACGTACTCTCCCAGACACGGCATGAAGACCTATAAGAACAAACACCTAGATAACAATAAATATTTGTATAATTACAACTGATTCATTCTGTAAACGTCCCACTGCTGGGCCCCTCTTCTCCATATAGGAGAAGGGTTGGAGCTTAATTCACCACACTGCTCCACTGCGGGTTGACAGATAATTTGCCTACCATAAGTAACGATCGTTATCAGATATCTATGATAACCACGACCGCTAGCTTTACGTGCTCTCCGAAGCACGGTGGGGAAACCCACAAGGACATACCATAATTGCAATTATTAGTTCCGAACGAGAATCGAATTCGGGACAATTCTGTACTTTTCTACCGCAAAGAATACTAACTAATAAAGATTACAGTTTAATGATAATAACATAAACCAGTTTAAAACGTGTATAGTCATTTCATTCAGAAGATGCCTAATAACGTGAAAACTAAGGGCCTGTTTTACTGATTGCTGATAGTTATCCGACGGAATCCAAAAGATTTTTTTGTATTTTTATTTTTCGCCATCGAAAATCGCTTTATCTGTCAGATATTTTTACATCGAGATCGCAACCTCTGAATCCAAAAGTCGTATTTTATAAGTTAAGGTTGAGGTTATTCTGGTAAAACCTATCTACAACTTATCTGCGAGATAAACTTTATCAGCAACCAGTGAAACGGACATTAACATTAATAATTGTACAATGTAACTGAAACCAATAATGAAATAATAATGAATGAGAGAATCAGAAATTAGTTTAAATAATTCCTAGTGTAAACAGCTAGAACAGTAAAAGGTAAATATTATTTAATTGTTAGATAATATTAGGTCTTTACCTATGAAATTGCCGTTTCGTCGTACTGGCTATTTCAAAACTAAAAAAAAAAATAATCGCTAAGAACTCGAATTTCAAATTATTTTTATTTTAAAAATATAGAATTCTTTTTTTATAATTAGTCTTTTGTTTAATGGTTAGCGTTCTATTTACATTCGCAAATTTTTCGCACAAAAATTTTTCGTCATCATGGATATGTTAAAAATTCGAGTGATTATGGATTATGAGCTCCGTCGTGGTAGCAAAGCGGCAGAAGCGGCACGCAACATCAACGACGTTTCCGGTGCGAACACTACTAACGATAGTACCATCCGTTATTGGTTTGCTCGCTTTTGTTCCGGAAATTTTGACCTAAGAAATGAACCACGTGGTCGGCCGAAAATGTTGGTCGACAATGACAAATTAAAGGCGATTGTGGAGGCTGACGATTTTAAAACTACAGCTGAATTAGCAGCAGCTTTCGAAGTTAGTACTAAAACAATATTGGTGCATTTGCGTTAAAGTGGTTAGGTAAAGAAGCTCGACAAATGGGTGCCTCACGAATTGAATGAACACCAGTTCTCAACAGACACACTCACAAACACCACTGCTCAACAGACACACAAACGAAGGCATATTGAATCGCATTGTTACTTGTGACGAAAAATTAATTCTATTCGAAAATCGTAAGCGCTCAGCTAGTTGGTTAGATCCTGGTTCAGTAACTAAATAATGACCTAAACGAAAAATGACTCCTAAGAAAGTGATGGTAACTATTTGGTGGTCTAGCGCCGGTGTAATTTATCACAGCTTCTTACCAAACTGCATGAGCATTACTGCAGATGTATGGTATTAAGAACTAAACACAATGATGGAGAAGCTCGCACGTCTCCAACCAGCTTTGGTCAATCGCTCGGCTCCGCTGCTCCTGCACGACAACGCGCGACCTCATACTGCACAGCAGACGGTCTCCAAGTTACAAGAGCTGGGGTTGGAAGTTCTCCGTCATCCACCGTAGATACTCACCATATCTTGCCCCTACAAACTTCCACTTTTTCTAGAATTTGGATAACTTTTGGCGGGAAAAAAATTCAATGCCCGAGAGGAAGTACAAAATACCTTTGAAGAGTTTGTTGCCTCCCGTCCAGCAGTTTTTCAAGAAAGGCATTAATAAGTTACCACTACGTTGGCAAAAATGAATTGATTCCATGGGTAATTACTTTGAATAAAAAAAATAAAAATGTAGAAAAAAAGGGCATTAACTTATTTAATCAAAAACGGCAATTTCATAGGTTCAAGACCTATTATTAATATTATGTATCCACGTTTTACTGTCCTAATTATTTACACCAGCTGTTTTTATATAATTATTTTGCATTAAATATTTATAAACGAAGTAATATGTAAATGTACATATTCTGGAACGTCACAGCTGACTGATCTTTGTGTTTATTTAGGACAAAGTTGATGATCCGTTGCATGAATATGTTTAAATTATATTACTGTTATGTATAATCATATTTTTGACAATTTATTGACACAGTATTCACTGCAATAATTGTCGAGTTGTTACACTAACTATTGGAGGGTTATCTATTTTAGTTAGTAAAGATTAATACTTTCATCGCTTTGTTAGTTTTTCTTAGTTAAAATGATCGTGTTTCTTTTATTACAGCAGCAACGTAGGATATTCGTTAAACCATTAGGTATAGACCGTTTATTTTTTTAGCATGGTTTACCAAACATTTATATTGACTCAGTTATTTACAATAAATTTCTGAAAACTAAGAAACGTTCTGCCATTTTAAAAGTTTCATAACATATATATGAACTGAACTGAAACAGCCTGTAAACAACCCACTGTTGAGCAAAAGCTTCCTCTCCATGTAGGAGAAGGGTTGGAACTTATTCCACCACGCAGCTCCACTGCGGGTTTTTCGGATAATTTCCCTACCATGAGTAACGACCGGGACCGACGGCTTTACATGATCTCCGAGGCACGGTGGGGAAACCCACAAGGACATACACCCCGACCGGAAACAAATATTTGCACAAATACAAATATCTGCTACGAGTGGAAATCGAACCCGCGACCATAGGCGTTGAGGCGTCTACTCGCACCATTACACCAGAACGGTCGTCAACAGATATATAAATGTATTTAATTATTTTTATAAGCACATACTTCAACAGTAACGAGTTATTATTTCGAAACAATTACTCAGAGAATGCATAACATCACAACCCATATTCTACTTTACAATCGTGTCACCATGGCTAATGAGTGATCGATCAGTACATTTATAATGGTTGTTTTAGAAATGTTGTATTAAACTGGCGTCATAATATATTTCCGATTGTATACCAATGAAATAAAGAATTTATAACAAAAACAAAAAAGTCATCAAAAGACCATTCTATACAATATTTAAATAGTATTGTGCTTCAGATGGCGAGATTAAAATTCAAATATAAACCATTCCACTTTCCAGATCTCATCAATCACTTTCACATATTTAACCTCAACTTCGTCAAACGTTGAATGAAGCTCTTATTTCCGACCCCTTCTTATTTGATTTGTTATTATGAGGGCATATTTTGAAATTTGAAATTCATAATAATAAGTACTGTACTGTACTGTTCTGTATAATAAGAACATATTATTATTGATTAGACCTCATTCACAGTTTTACATAAAGCATGACTGTTTGGTGGCCTTAAACCGATACGAGCTAAGACTAGAAGAAGAGCAGCGACCATGAACGCTCCGAGATAAAACTCTGGGTCAGAGCACCAGCAACTTCTGATGAAACATAGATCATTTATAACAGTTGAACATAACTAAAAAATCACAATACGTTTCTACACTAATTGTAATTTAAACCTCTATAAACAGCACCCTCCCCGACATGATTGATGAATATTAGCAAATATACGCAGACGTGCAGCAAACGCAAGATTTATTGGTGTAACAACAATATAGAATGGTTTATTGAAGTAGACATCGCTGTCTTAATAAAGGAATGACTGGCAGAACTGACTAATTGTAAGTTACATTCTGATGTTCAGTATGGTCAAAAACGTTCTTTTGTAATGAAAATCAATCAATTTATTTAACAATGAACCTAATGACAAGATGACGCGGAAGTAGGTATAACTGACTTTTGCGCTAGCGATTGCGACTTCGATCCCAGCTCATAACAAATGTTTACATAGGCCATAGCGTAGGCCTTCTGGGCGCTTGTGTTTTGTTTTCAGACCCTTGACATTGGTCACACGACAGCCTAGTGCCTGCCTGGGTAAATATGAGGCATTTATTTAATTATACATAATTAGTTTGTCTGTGTGTATTTTTAGAATGATTTATTTTCTTATAATATAAATAGCTTAGACTTAAAAAAATAAATACTTAGTATTTAAATGTGTCTAATAAAAAAACCTATTAACTTTCAACAGGACTAATAAAATATCAACGAGCCCACTTGAATTTCGTATTTTCGTAGTCATATCATAAATCTGATATACTTAATATGAAAAGGGGCGATATTATAATGATTGGCTTTATGTAACATCTTTATTTCCTTTCCATGTCTCATTCGTTTCACGGTTCACTCGTTCTGATTGATCTCTACTCAATATCGTCAAATATTTTCGTTGTTTCGTTGATGTTATTTGTCCGTTCGCGTTTATCTTGAGGGTAGATATAATTTTGTAACGGTAAATCTGCTTTTGGTATAATAGTCTCGTATTATCTTTGGTTTATTATAAAAAAGTATCTAGATATTTCCAGATGAGTTGTTTAGTAAAACCAGACAACAGTTTAAAATAAATATTTTTTTAAAACTATTCAATAATATTTTAAAGTAAGTTGGTGATCAGCATTAATAATATGTATGGTATTTAGCTATATGAATAGCTCTACATATCTTAATCAAGTAAGGTTTCTCTTTCAATGTTAAGCTTAAATATTATATAAACACTTAATTACCAATTTTTCAAATACTTTTATTCCTTGGACGAAATATATAAATGTATTTAAAATAGCTTTACAATTGTAGAAAAAAGATGAACAAATTACGATTTTTAGGACGTTGTTGTAGATTTTAAGGACTATAGTCTTAGTTCTTGTATTAGATATAAAAAAAAATTTAATCCTCTGAGAATAACACCTTCTGAGACTACACGTAGATCGTGTAAAGGGCTTGTCGTGTTATAAAGGGGCTTAAGCCACGGAAAGCCGTTGAGAATGACACACGTACTGGCGGATCGATCAAGGCCAGACGCCTACGTTTGCGCGAGTGTCTGCCTCGCCATGTGTTCCTACATTTCCAACTTTCTACCTAACAAAGATATTGGAATATGTTACTCGTTTTATTAATGCCACATTATTGTACTCATGAATATTTCATATCACGAATATTATAAAATGAGGACACCAATATGGGACTTTATAGATAATCTGTACTTAAGTTTGATTTTTTTTTTAAATATCTATATTACATAGAACAGTTTATACTAGTAACAACAAAATTATTAAAATTTGGTACTGATAAAATATTATTGATATAATACTTATAATATAATTTAAAGAGTATTATAACTCGCTTATCCTAATAATTATAGACGTTTACAGGATTTCATTTATAATTAAAATATAAAAAGTGTAAATAATGCAACTAAAATACACGTTGCAAAAGCGAATTTCCGTGTTAAATTCAAGGTGACTGGAAATCGATGAGTAAGACCACTATTTTCAAGGATAGGACTGATGCGAATTGAAATAAAGGAACACTTTATTATGTTCTTTGTTAATATTATTAAAAAATATTTACAATTAAAGTGAGAGTTGTCGACCTGTTTGTACTTATTTAAAATACGACGGTTACTATCTCGACACAATTCCAATGGACAAAGAGTTGTGATGCACCCAAATGCACCTCAGAATAATTTTAATTGAAGTAGAAATAATTAAATTTAAAAAAAATCTTTACGAAAAATAACCTATAAATAAATATGTTTAACATATACACACGGTCGTCTGTTCTAACTTAGGCAACTTAAAAGTTAAAACTTGTGTTTTAGGCAATATCCTAGTGATATACTTTTTTTATAATAAATGTACATATAAATAATACATATATAAATAAATATACATTACACCCAGACACCCTGGAGCAGAGAGAAAGGTCACTGGCAACTGCGTCAATGGGCCAATCTTTCATTATTTGACATTATATTTATATAGTAAGTATTATAATATTCAGTCCTAATAAGTGTATATTGATATATTACTCACCGGCACGGAATCTTGGCGAAACTCATAACATGCGATAAAATTTTTTTAAGTGTGTCTAACTTTGTTTTTATTGTATAAGTGGGTAGAAATAATGTTTACGTTAATCCTAAGAGGGTAATTAACTAAGTTGAAGTGCATTATGGTTTGGGTTCTGAAGTTTAGTTGAATTGTGTCATTTATCCGACGAACTCTACATTTTGAATTGTGTTGTGGAATTTGTAAGTGTTAAGTTGCCGAAGTTCTTTGGTTTTATTGTGATAAATAAACATCTAAAGGCGCCTAAGGATCCATAAAAATGCCTTTGTCACCAAGTCAGATAGCACAAGCAGTGTCATTAGTGGAACAAGGGATGACCCATCGTGAAGTGGCTACTATCCTTAACGTACCACGTTCTTCAATGCAATATGCATTAAAACGGTACCAACAGACTGGCCTCTGTACACGCAGACCAGGTAGTGGTGGTGTACGTTGCACGTCAGCTCGTGACGACCGCTTTATCGTGTTAGAGACTTTAAGAAATCGCTTCCTTACTGCGGTCGAGATCCAGCAGCGGCTTCAAATCTCTAGGAATGTAAATGTTAGTGAGCGTACGGTGAGAAGACGTATGGAGGAAGTTAATTTAAGAGCGAGAAGACCAGCCCGTGGCCCACAGCTCCTCCCACAGCATAGAGCAGCTCGACTTCAATTTGCCCGCGAACATGCTAACTGGTCTCATGAACAATGGGCAAGAGTTTTGTTTACGGACGAGTGCAGGATCGCTTTAAATGCACCTGATGGTCGACAACGTGTGTGGAGAAGGAAAGGTGAACGATATCTGGCGATTACTACCACTCCAACAGTGAGTTTTGGTGGAGGCTCTATAATGATATGGGGTGGCGTTAGTTCTGATGCACGTACAGAATTGGTCATCGTCAATAACGCTCTAACTGCAACACGATATATCGAGGATATCCTTCAAGAACATGTTGTACCCTTTGGAGGGTTTATTGGATATGATCAATTCATTTTAATGCATGATAATGCACGTCCACACGTCGCTCATATCGTAAATGAGTACCTTCAAGAGGTTGGTATTCAAAAATTGCAGTGGCCAGCTCGCAGCCCCGACTTAAATCCAATAGAGCATATTTGGGATAAGCTAAAAAGGACAATTAAAACAGCATCGAACCCACCACAAACTCTTAGCCAGCTTCGAGATGCCGCACTGACTGCATGGCGCGACTTATCGCAATTGGACATCAAAAATGTCATCCAAAGCATGCCAGATCGAATGCAGGCGGTCATAAGGGCTAGAGGAGGAAACACGCGATATTAAAAAGTTAAAAAGTTTACCAAAGATCAAACAGTTTTTAATTACTAGTGCTCAAAACTGCAGTGTTTAATTTTGTGTAAATGTGATTTTGTGCTTAAACTTCATTATAAACTTAAAAAGAACATTATTTATGCTTAAAAATGATTAAAGACGTTAATTGGATGAACAACGATCAAAATTGGCCTAAATTTGTAGTGTAAACTGAAAAAAACTGAAGTTATCACAAATTTTATACTTGGCCAAGTTTCCGTGCCGGTGAGTGTATATGTATAGGTAAGTGCCACTAAATAAGTGATTTCAAATAAATAGAAGATCTCCTTTCCTACTAATTTTTTAAATTAAAATCCAATGTAAATAGTTTTAATCGGTTAGTAATCCTTTTGACTAAAATCACTGAACATTATCAGATTTTTAAGTTTGTACTCACAAGGTACATCCTTATCACCAAAGTCATAATCACACATCACGCATTTCTATTAAATTTTCTAAACCCACAGTCACAAACAGTCTAATTTCAAACTGCACTTACCTAATACAGAATTTACATTATCATTTTCTGATAAAAGTATGAAAGTTGACGAATCATTTGTTATTTTGATAACTGGAAGACTTTCACCGCCTGGACACGGCATCTTGCCAATAAACTCCGCCTCAGGTTACAATATTAATGGACGTGTCGGTTTGCGTACTAGCCTTAAATAGATATTGTCCTATAAATTGGATAACACCGTCAATGAGAAGCCAAAAACCGCAACGTCGGGTCGACGAATGTAACCCAATACCCGAAGCCTTATGGTCTACGGCTGAAGCGACATTTGCAAATGATAGATTACTTTGATGATACCAAAACTTTTCACTTTGTACTTTTATGCTCGATGTTTTAGATTTCTGTCGCGAATAAATTAGCATTTTTTATAGAAATTATTAAAGTAACATTGTTGGTTTTGATTTTCGAATCTAAAACGCTAATTTTAATGGTACTTTATACAGAATGACTGGTAAATTACTATCAATATTTAAGGAGAATACTCGGTACATGATTCTCATTCGAATTATGTAAAAAAATTAGGTACTTAATTTTTGACCAAATTTTCATAAATTTTAATTCAAATAAATGAAGCGTTGACACTTCTCCAGTCATGCCGGCGGCGCGTGCACAGGTGTTGTACAGTGCCGCTTGTTCACATCTAAAAATTGCCAAAGTTCACATCATTTACCTAGTCAACAAATTTGTTGCTTAAACGAGTAAAATATCTTAGGTTTTTTTGCCTATCCTAAGACAGGATTTAAGTATTAAGGGGGACTGGATCATGCTTGTTTATCCTGCTACCCGTTTGCTGTTAACACGTGGCGGTGTTTGTAGGTAAACTACCTGTTTTGTGTCGAAAGTGCAGCTAGCTGCTAGGGTGTCCAGACGACACGTACATAATTGGATAATTGTTGAGTAACTTTACTTAAAAGTTTATTAATATTTACCTATTTTTTTACATAATTCGAATGAGAATCATGTACCGAGTAGTCTCCTTAAATATTGATAGTAATTTACCAGTCATCCTGTATATAAAAATGATTCCTGAAAAAAACTAATGCTTTTTAGTAATAAAAGATGAAGGAAGTATAATACACGATTCAATTATTTTAAAAACTAATCACAGACTGAAACACGAACGACCGATGCCGCGGGCAGAAGATTATTCTCATAAGATGGAAGTAATACTCTGGCAAGTTGTGCATAGCCACGTGTTACAGTGCAATATAGCTTCCTGTGAGGTGTTCCTTATGAGAGCGTACTTGAAATTTACAATATCCTGTTTGATAATTGCAAATCAAGACGAAAGTGGTTTAGAGTGCTCAGGAAACAAGCTGTCGAGTATAATAGGTGTAAGGTTTTACTTTACTATGCAGGATGCATGCATAAAATTATAAATGAATTATATATTTAAGCATTTACTAAATACCATATTATTATGCCGCTTAAATCGAAAAGTTTACTCTGCTTTTCCTTCGTACAATTTGAAAACAAATTCTTAATGGAATTATAACTTAACCAATCTCACTGTTTTGATATATATATTTAAAAAAAAAACAACAATAAGCCGATTAGATACGTTTAACATGACTATAAGCATTAGAAAGCTATATCATATTATTTACGAGAATGAAGATCTATTTAATTCCATATTCAAATTCTTAGTAGATTTGGAAAGTAAACTATATATTTATAATAATGAAATAGAGACTAGTGGTCGCCCAGTGGTCGAAATTCTACCTAATCTTTAATTGACAGCATTGTCAAAATCATAAAAATATGATTGGGCATAGCATGGTGAGCATATGCAGCACTTATTGGATCTGATCTGTGATAAAAAAAGTCGATAAAAAATTCGTTGCAAGAACTGTATTTAAGACTGTGTTGACAACGGACTTCGACAATAAACAATTAATTTAATGTATTTTTTGAGCATGATTATAAAAAATATTAGCATTCTGCACTTCTTCCCCATATAAACTTTAACTGTGCCAAATTTCATACTTCTCCGTCAGTGTAATTTTCGTAAAAAGGGGTACAAAGTTTTTTCTTCACGTATTAATATACAGATTAATTCGAGATGACCCATCGGAAGGCACAATCTTATACCAGACGCTTACGGTTTCAAATCACGCAGGCAGCAATAATTTACAAATCCTAAAATGATCATTAAAATTCATCTCGTACACGGTGGTGAAACCGGAATAATTCGGAAGAAATTCTATAATATGTACATATATCCATCAACTCGCAGTGGAATAGCGCTAAGACTTATAGTACAGTAAAAAAATATTAGAATTTAATGAAAATTTCAATAAATACAAAACCCATTTTAAAACATTAAAGGCGAAAAAAATCCTATAACTTAATTTCTAATCTTTCAGTGCTTAAAACAGATGTCACGATATCTACGTCGCTGAGCGTCGTCTGCCGCGATCCTCACATTTGTAACTATTTTCTTGATGTACTCGCAGATATTGCTGTATTTGAGCTCCAAATCTAATTTTACGAGTACCGTTATTTTATGGCAATCTTTTTATTTGATTCGACGTTGTGATAAGGCATTTTGGGATTTCCCTCTAGAATCTATAGTACCAATTCTAGGCAAAATTTAAGAGACATTTTAAATCAACTTATCGTTTACAGTTTACACCTATCACTTTCTTTTCACTCCTCCACTTTTCAGACAAAAATAGAAAGAAAAAAACAATTAATTTTGGGGGTTCCAAATCATACGTGTATCTATGGATAGGTCTTCAAAAATGATATTGAGGTTTCTAATATCATTTTTTCTAAACTGAATAGTTTGCGCGAGAGACACTTCCAAAGTGGAAAAACGTGTCCCCCCCTCCACCCCCTGTAACTTCTAAAATAAGAGAATGATAAAACTAAAAAAATATATGATGTACATTACCATGCAAACTTCAACCGAAAATTGGTTTGAACGAGATCTAGTAAGCAGTTTTTTTTTTTAATAAAAAACTAGCAAACCCGGCGAACTCCGTTTCGCCACCAGATGGCTTCGTTTTTTGTAACATTTCGTTTGGGGATTAAAAGATGAAGTAGTACATGCTATGTTTCAGAGATGGCGCTGTATGTGAAAAATGATTTTCCCTGTTTTCCTGCTTTTCTGTTGAAATTTTTCTTGAATTTTGTTTGCTGTAAACCTCATGGAGCCCGACCTTTCCAACGAATACAAAACCGTGGAAATCGGTTCGTGCGTTCTGGAATTATAGCGTCAGGATCCTTCCTGACGCTATAATTCCAGAACGCAACCCGACTTATTTTTATATTATAGATATACACTATTATTAAAACATCGATAAAAGTTACAACGAACTACAAGAACTTTTATATGATGTTACTTGCTGCTACGGGAACCCTTCATGGGCGAGTCCGACTCGCACTT
The DNA here is from genome assembly GCA_036937285.1 of Euphydryas editha. NCBI lineage: Eukaryota > Metazoa > Arthropoda > Insecta > Lepidoptera > Nymphalidae > Euphydryas > Euphydryas editha. The sequence goes on from JAUPFZ010000006.1 coordinate 2,221,682, forward strand.
GTTTAATTTTTTTTTTTTCAGACGAACAGAAAGAAAGAAATTATGACAACAAAGGACACGCAATTCTCTCAACTACTTAAACAAAAACAAAAAAAAATGTAACGTAATTTGTGTAATATAAATAAAAAAAATTAATATAATGTTGACTATTGAAATTATTTGACTGACCCGTTGGCAGTTACTTACTATCAATCGGCTGTTACTGAAAAAAACACAGGCATTAGGCACCTACCTTAGGAACCAATGACCCGCGTATGTGTTTTACCCGTATACATGTATGTTTATAAATGTAACACACATTTATTAATATTATTAAGATGTATAAGTTGAAATACTGATAACTGTTCAAGTACAGATTTTGAAACACAAGCTATTAAAATATGCGTAAAAGCTTACGTAATTATTTAAATTTTTCAATTTAACTATATAGTATTAATACACAATAGACGCAACATAATTCTTTAAAACCGGAATGTCTTGACAAATCGTCGTGCTATTTATCTCGGTAACAAATTGTTTGCGTCCTCGAGTTTGCAATTACCGTTAGTCGACACCGCCAGCTATCACACAGAATCGCTATACAAATAACAACTTAGTTGATCGTTTCGCGGTTTTAAAGTATTGGTGTATACATATTTCGCCATTTCATTGGAATTTGATTTAGTTTCTACTACCTTTCGCCCGAGGCTTCGCCCGCGGTTATCGCGAACAAAAAAAAAAAAAAAAAACAAGTATCCTATGTTACTTTTAATACCTTCAAGAATACCTATATGTACTAAGTTTCATGATGATCGGTTAAGTAGTTTTCACATGAAAGCGTAACAAACAAACTTCGCATTTATAAAATAGGTAAGGAAGGTAGGGATTTTGCACTTACAAACGTCTATCTTGTACGTTCTAAGTTTGGCTGGGAGAGAATGCTATTAGTATTAAGCTCGCCTTTTGTGCAATATAATTATTATGTTTTGTGTATTGTACCATAAGAAATTAATAAATAAACTTAGATGTTTATTTTAACAACATTCAAAATGTTTAATTTTAATTGTTCATAATTGCGACTAACTTTTGCCTAGTTAGGGCCTGTTTCACCGGTTACTGAAAAAGTGTATCTGGCATTAAATTAACTATAGGGTTTATCAGTAGGAATTAAAATAGACCCTTAGAGATCTTTTAGACCTTTATTATTTCACCTTAACTAACATACTACAACTTCTGGACCCACTGGTTTCGAATAGAAATATCTGACAGATAAAGTGGAGTTTATTGATGAAAATGAAAAATATATCATAAGCTTTTATCTTATGGATACCGCTATACGTCCGATACCTTTATCAACAACCGGTGAAACAGGTCCTTGGTCTTTTAGGATTATGTAATAATACAAATCGAAATTTAATCAGTAATTTCAATAACTTTTATATCAATATTTCCAGAAAGTACTATTTACCGATATAATTAACATGAAAATATAAGTGCAGTCACGCTTCACTTAAAGTAATATTATTTTTGTATACATTTGTATTGAAATGTAAATCTCAAGTCCAGCCTATTCCGTCGTTTTTGTACGAAGAAGTAGAACGTTTTGTTACTTCGCCAAATGCTCTCGTTCTGAATAAATTCTTTATAGTACCGAATCGAATTAATATTTCCTATTAGGGTGAATAAAGATTTGAACTCAATTTGCTATTTATTTTTTGTCTATTTATAACTACAGAATTATGAATTTAGTTATTTTAAAGACTTTTTAAATAATAACTTTCATTTGCATGTAAAGTAGTACAATAATGGTATGTACCATTTTATTAGCTTCAGAAATTAAGAAAAATTCACAACTGCTACAGTTGACTACTCGCGAGAGTCATTTATTTAAAATCCTCATATTTATAATGAAGGCAAGCTACCACTATTGTACGAGAAAAACGCGGTGAAATGAAGTGTAGCTCTTTGAACGTGACTAATGAGGATGGCAGACAATGATGATTCTCGCAAAAAGTATATTCAGACAGCCCTTTGTCTATGCCCTAGTCTACGGCCCTTCGCCATTGTTTTTATTGCGGAAATATAGTGTGTCTTGGACAGATTTTGAGCCCTTTCAGAGGGCCCGGAGTGACTGGTGACTGAACAAGATTTTTTGATAACTTTATATTTTTACTTTTGTTCTTATAATTCTTACTTAAATGATCATTTCAAAGGTATAATAATATATCTTTAATAAGCCTCAGTGCTTAAGAGTACCATCGAAGCAAAGTACATTTAACAATAAAAACAAAGAACAATAATACAATAAACTAAAACGTCAATAAATAAATATTTATAGCAATGAAATGATTTAACATAACATGTCTTGATACATTACATTTTGGGCATCTAATATTATTTAAGAAAAATAATCGTATGTGAACGTAATTTTTACCTTAACTATTTATAAATACGTTTTCAAAATACTAGAAAAGAAATAATTAAAAAAATCAAAAAACCCAACTGCGTAAAATACTCTTATTATAAACTAAAAAGAATAAAACAATTTACTAGTTTTCATTTGATACCCATATTGCCACAGTAAGAAAAAAAATTCAACTCCCTCCCTCATTCCGCCATTTACAGGCGCCATTTTGAAAATTTATATAGCCTATGCATTGATGTATAATTATAGTAGATACCCGAACGCGCTTCCTCGATTGGGTATAGATTAGAATTAGAGTTAGAGGATGTCGGATCTGACATACAGAAGAAAAATGAAAGAAATGATTCGGAAATCCAAAAATATCAATGTAATTGTGACATTTTTTCTGCTACTTTGGATGAACAATCAGCAGGACAGCAGGAATTAATAGTGCAGATTGTTGGTTATATAGCTGGATTCGTAATTCGTCATTTATTGAAAGATTTAAAATGCGAGTACTGTAAAGACTTTTTGCTAGCCAAAGAAAAACTGAGATTCCATAAGTTGATTGACATGAAAGACTTAGGTGGACTATGCTACGCGTCTAATGACGTTTTTCTAATTTGTAAAACATCGGAAGATGTTATTCGTAGATTTCTTCGTACAGGAGGATGTGTAAAAGAAAAATGTGCATATCGGTATTAAAAAATATTAATTATTCCAATACATTCATAGGAATCCATGAACACTGTCAAGGACAACCAGCGAGTCTCGGTCATAAGATCAAGTTATTAAAGGCAGTTATTGAAAAATATATTGACATACGTCTGCATTACGCAGCAAAACTGAAAACTGCTGAAATTAAAGATAGATCAAAACGGCAATTATACAACAAATTAAATTTGTTCCAGGGGAATTAACAACCTTTGAAAATTCTTACATAACTTTTTTGTTTTGCTACTAGTTGATGCCCGCGACTTCGTCTGCGCGGAATAAATTTTTGTTATAAATTTTATGTGTCAAATAAATAATTGATCGATTCACCATTCTCAAATTAGATGAAAAATAAACTAAGCGACTCCACTACTTATTTTGTTCAAACATCTGGAGCCAACAGCAAATTAATAAGCTCAGCTCCGAAATCATGTAATTCGCATATTATGTGTGACAATTTTTTAACTTATTTCCTATAGTTATAAGGTTCATTTCATATTAAATATTTTTCTACATATATTGTTTTATTTTTGGGTGTCATTACAATTTATTACTTCGTCCCATCCATAAACCCTAAAGATAGTAAGTAAGACACAGTCACAAATGTTTTACAACTCAATTCCAAAGTGCTAAGGTCTATTATTAAAATTAAACAATATCCAATTGTGGTCTTTGTTTTATTAGCTTAGAGAGTCAGGTAGGCAATAGTAAGCATTGATTTGGGGACATGACTGAGGTTCGATTTCTTTGAGACTGTGTATCTATTATAATTATATATCTATGAGCCTATGTCACTACTACAATTTAGACAAATCCAACGACACCTTACATGTTAAAAACCGTCCAGCCGTTTGTGCTGTAGGGCGTGCCATAGAAATGGACATACATACACTCGAAAAACATAACCCTCCTTCTGTCGCAGTCGGGTAAAAAACTTATGAATATTCGATACTTCAAGATACCTAAACCGTAACATTGAAATTCATCAAACCAAATGAATGAATGAATATATATAAATATATCGAAATTTTATTTTCCGTTCAAATCGATTCAATCAATTCTTCTAATATCATATTACAAATGCGATAGTTTGGATGGATATTTGTTACTCTCACGCGATCAAACTTATGTTATCTACTACATACGTAGTAGATAGATCAAGAATAACAAGTAGGCTGTACTTTTTATCCCGATATTCCCACGGCATCTTAAGTTGTGCAGGCAAAACTGCGAGGCCTAGCTAGTATTGTGGATAATTTCATCAATCAGGAGGGAGACCGTCCTATTTTATTATATTTGCCTCTGAGAATGTAAGTCGTAATCAAATTACCATGATACTAGGGGACACATTGGATAGGAATCATCCCTCCCCAGTTGATTATTAGCCTCAGACGTAATGTTCTTGTTTGTTAGACAAATTACATTTCTGCGGTGCACAGCGATAACGAATTCACGACTGTCGCGGTAATCAACGTTTACTCTTTATTACTATACGATAATCGATTTAGGTTTAGATAGACCTAGAAACTATTACGATTTTACTAATATATAATATCGAGACCGTGAATAGTTTTGGTGTAAACTGTAAAGCAATTCTTATAAGAAAAGAGAACGCATAGGATTCCAGTTCTATATTTTTGTGTGTCAATGGATTGTTTAGACGAAGAGACGCAGACCTAATCCACAAACATTAAAATAACATGTCCGGTATATCTTCTAACCGAGTCCTAATCAACGAGCCTAACCTATTGAATCTACGTACTTATATGTAGACATTTTTGAGAATACTAAAGGGGTAATATAAGGAATAAAAGTTTATTTGAAAGGCCGTTATTTTATACATGATACCATTAGTACTTCTAAAATTTGATCTCTAAGTAACACAATGTCATAACTTAACCTAAATATTATTTGATTTAGAACCACTTCTGCAAGGAGCCAAGAGGGCAAACAAAAAGAAAAATAATTTTATTAGGTAATAATCTTAATAAAAATTTAATCTAGTAGCAGTAAGATATTAATATTCTGGAATAATATCACAATATACAATCTGTTTTATTTATTACTTGACTTGTTTTCATAAATACACACCGGCAAAAATATTTCCGTATTAAAATAAGTTCTTAAGGTAGTAAAATTCACTGAGGCGTAAACATCACAATATAATCTAGAGCGAGTAGACAAACGCCGAGTTGCACGAAACAAATTTTAAAATTTAAGTGTTTATTAAACTAATTTAATCACAAAAATAGTGATTATCTGTTGCACGAAACCTACATCTGATTAAGTTAACAAAAAAATTTAGTTTAATTAAAGACCTATCTAACGGATGATTAATTCCAACAGCTTTAAATTAATCATGAGGTCAACTAATTTTAAGATTAATTTCAACTTAACTAACGGAAAATTAGCGACGGTTTCGTACAACTCGCCGAAAGCCAGTCGCTGCAAGATGAGTCAGATCCATATCGAAGTGAAGGCCATCGTCCGTGGTGCAATTATAGTCGAACATAATATGTACAACTTAATCGCATCTCAGAAACCGTTGAACGAAACAGGCTGAAGTTTGATGACCCGAGACAGCTTCGCGTCGATTTTGTAGATTTTCAGTTATCGATGAATTTTAAAACGATTTATTACTTTTTAAAGATTATAATATTAAATTTTTAGTCTTTAATTATTACGAAATCTAGAAATATAAGCAATCGCTGTAAATAAAATTCGTTACTTCGAGCTTAGAATTTATACACTTGGATTATTAAAGCAATGTAAACCTTAAAATAAAATAAATTTAACGTTGAAATTCTTAAGATTTTATTAACAAAAGTAAATTAATAACAAAGAAACGTAAAATACTATACTTACAATAATCGAAAATACGTCGAACTCGAGTATTTTCTTGATTTGGTAAGGAATTCATATCCAACTGCGGATTTAGTACATCGGAGCATTGGGTAAATATGCAAGTGTGGGCGCCGCATTGCTGCCCACGTCTTGCCTTTCTGGGACTCACCAGACAAGCTTTCCTTGCAACCGTGTTCCAGTCGGCGCTGAACAAAAACTTGTCGAAAATTGCAGAACAATTACCGCCTTACCATGAAGTAATTAGAATCATAATGGCAAAACGGATACATAAGACATAAAAAAAATCTTATAGAAAGTCGTGTAGGAAGATATGACTATTATTTCAACTGTTTCTTATGAACAGACATATGAATCTAATTATTAAATTGATTGATGTTTTTGTAGAAAGCTTCGTGAGCTGGTCTATATTTTTATTAACGGCATCTATTCAGGTCCACTTTACTTATCGTTTCAATTTGACAAAGCCTATTGAAAATCGATTCAATTCGACTATACGATGAATCACAAATGAAAAAAAAAAAAATTAATTCACTTCTATGAGAATATATTTCAATATTTTCCCTGTTGTAAATAACGAATATTTATATATTTATACGTTTTGATTTCTAGTATATAAATAGATTAAAAGAAAATTATTATATTTTTCATAACAGATCATCTTTATTTTATTTATTTTTTACCGAAATGTGACTCGCATATACTATATTTTTGTAAATCAAACGACGAAAACACTGCAGTATAAGATAAATCAAGTTCGTAGCGATTGCACTTCTTTATCGATTCAATTCAGCTCGGAAAGCTTGGCGAAAACTTTATTCATTATAGTGATAGTTGCTAGAATTCTGAGCTATTAATAGCAATAATATATTTTATTACATATAATATATTAAGTACCTACTTTGTAAATCAAAGTTTCACGGTATTTATTTCTCATGAGACGTACAGTAATCATTATTTTTTCAATACCAATTTCAATTCAGTATCACTAGAAGTTTTTCCACAAATTAATATTCCTTTCTGGATATGGATTTTAATGCTTAAAGAAATTTTAAAATGGGTTCACAATGTAATCCATTCACAAAAATTACAATCACACATTACATTTAAAAAAAAGTATTAAACCAAATGTTATAACCTAGATAATTCTGGATCATTTCCAGCTTTTGACGTTACAGTAAATTCAGGATTATACAAGGACGTTATGAAGCGTATTCTTAATTCTTAAATACCACTCTTTTAAAACAATACAAAAAGTTAAAGTCAATTATTAATTTTTAAGGTCAACAAAGATCTTTTTTCTCCAATATAAAACTAAAATTAATTAATTAAATTTAATGAATAAATTAAGCGTCATCCAATACACGTTTAAAAAAAATGTATTAGAACTTGAGTGGATGAATAAAGAGTATTTTATTAACAATTGAAAATTTTAATAAGCAATATAAATAAATATATATATAGCAAGAGTATGAACTAATAATAGTAGGAACAGAAAAAAATAATGCCTTCATGCCAGGTTCCAAAGGTACAATGGTCAATATTTGCTTTGCTAACTTTGCTAACTGCATTATAATGGTAATGAGTCTCGAACGAGGGTCACAGTGTCCCGTAGCTGTTCCACGGACAGCAATAGTCTACCATTTGTATGCGACCCAACGTTGATATAAGTAATTGTCACAACACAATTACCATTCAAGCATTTACTAACTTTGTTGATAAGCATTCTGGCAAACGTTCTGGTATAGTGGTGCGAGTAATCGCCTCAACGACGGCGGACGCGGTTTCGATTCCTGCTCAGGGCAGATATTTGTATTTGTACAATTATTTGTTTTTGGTCTGGGTGTATGTTCTAGTGCCGTCGATCCCTGTTGTTATCACAGACACTTGACCAGGATCGTTACTCATGGTAGAAAAAATATCCGCCAACCAGCAGTGGAGCAACGTGGTGGACTAAGCTTCAACTCTTGTCCTATAGGGAGAAGAGGCCTTTGCCCAGCAGTGGGACATGTGATTGAGTTCAGTTCATAACTGTTCTCAACTGAATTTTGAATAGCGGGTGAAAGTTTATCTTGACTATTTGTTTTCATTTAGTTTATAGTATATTATGTCTTATCAGTAACAGTGTCAACAAACCCTCTCTCTATCTTGCCGTTAATAATATTTAAACAACCATTTTATAACATACTAGCTATTGCCCGCGATATAGTATTTGGTGAAAATTTTAATGTTATCTCATAAGTATGCTATCCCAGAGGAACCGTAATTTTTTCCCAGACAAAAAGTAGTCTATGTAAATGTCCGATCCTAATTTAGCAGTTATGAAAAAATCACGTTGATCCCTAATTCCTAAATCTTTCGTAATATCTTCCGGGATAAAAGTAATCATGTGGTATTTTCGACTATAACGTATATCTATCTGTGCTGGATTTTATCGAGATTCGTTAAGCCGTTCCGGCCTGATTGAATTTTTTTTTGTTTGTTATTACAATTAATAGTAGTAAGAAGATACAAGTTTAAAGTTTTTTTTTTTTTTTAAATAAAAATGATCGTTTTGGGATAAAATAATTCCTATAAAGCTATTAATTGGCATCATCACATTTTTCATTTCGTAAAATTGAACGGTTTCGCAAATGAACGAAGTTACGCCTCAAACAGCTTCATTAAAGACAGAATTGAGTTTTACCATTCGATCGTATTTCTATTTTCCTCAACAACTTAAGGGCACTTCTATTGAATATCTATACATAATATATTGGTCGTTATAAGCCCCAAATATATTTCCAAATGGAGGGAGGCACACAGGGACATCTGCCTCGGGTGGCAGTTTCATGAGGCGCCAAAGTTAAAATTGGTAAAAAATATTAGTAAATTTCGTTAATTTTCGTTAAAAAAAAATAATCAAATGAGTCATAACCTACATCGTTGTTTCATTGAGATAATAAAATTGGACGAAAGTAACACACATCAACGTATAAACGGTACGTATGATGAGTAATTTAATGGAACCACATTCGTTCCTTCAATTGTCTTAATATTTTATTTATTGAATATTAGATGTGATTTTCGTTTTCATTTCGTTATTGCTAGATTGTGTGGTACTTTTTTTACTAGAAGGCACAGTTATCATAGCTGTTGAGCTATCGCGAGTTCGATCCCCACTCATGTTTTTTTTTTTTGTATAGGTCATACAGATGTATGTCATAGTTTGGGCGATTGTGTTCCATTTTCGGACCCCGACACAGAATTCTCATCCTAATGAGGGCCGTTGAGTGTGAGACGTTTTATTTATTTTTAATTCTACCCTCAATCGAACGCAAAAATTTTAATATCGGAACAGTATTACTTTATTAGAAATATTTTGCACATAGCATCAACACCTCATATTTATTTTTTATCATACATTATTAATTTCACAAACGATACTAAACGTTAATTTAAACGTAAGACTGATTTTAAGTTGTGTTTTTTTTTTTATAATTCTTATAAGTTTGTTTACATTTAGTCACTTTACCGTGCCCTATTTCAAGCTAGAACGACTGTAAAAGCAAACAACCGTGACGATAAATCGCATTAAAGCCGTCTGTCTCGTCTTAAGCTTAAACCTGGAAAAATGTATATCGGATTCCCTATGCTTCATCAGATAATAAATTGTTCTACTCCTATTTAGGTAAATAAAATAAAGAAACTTAACATTTATTGTTTGACTTTGTAATTTATATGTGAATACAAAGTTCGGAGATATTTAAAAAAAAAATCGAGTAAATAACCCATTCAATTTCCCGGTCATAATGACCGTGAAATTGAATGGGTTATTTATTTGTATTAAAAAATAGAATAATAGAACACATTAAAATTTTAAACTCTAAACGAATTTTAATGACCGCTAAAATTATTTAAATGATGATAAAGTCATTTCGCTCAATAATATGTAAATAGTTGCGTATAAGGAAATTTTTTTTTAATTTCAAATATGGAACGTTAACGTGGGCGCAAAAGAAGTGTGTGTGAGTCACCAACGGACCACTCTCTCAGCCAACGGTCGTTTTGTCTATAGTCACATTGTATACAAATACATTTAAAATAAAATAACTCTTAACAGGAACATTATTCATATCATTTTAACAATTTGTACTGAAAGTATAGGAAAACTTAATAACAATACCAAACGGTACCATTAATCATGGTAATGTAAATCAAGAGTACCGAGACTCCATATAAACACTACAGAAAGATTCATAAGCAAAAATAATTGAAGAAAAAGGTGCTAAAAGAGCTATCTTCCTCCAGATAATCTTGAGCAAAAAAAAAAGTGGACATTGAAACGTATATTTTAGGTAAAGAATATACATTTTAACGCCTTAAAAAACTAAGATATAAGGAAGCGAATTAAATCCTTATTACTTACTTACTTACTACTTACTCCTATGGCGCTGAAACCCCAAAGTGGGTCTTGGCCTCCGAGACGAGAACTCTCCATCTTGCCCGGTCCTTAGCGGTCTCTTGCCAATTATTATTGGCTTGTAACGCGCGCAGGTCCACCTCAACTCGATCACGCCAGCGATACTTAGGTCGTCCAACCGGGCGTCGGCCCGATGGTCGGCCCAAGTAAGCTTTCTTCAGCCCTCGTTCCTCCCCCATTCGTTCAACATGACCAAGCCAACGGAGGCGTTGTGCTTTTATTTCTCCAAGTATATTTGGCTCGGCCATAAGTTCTTGTAATTCCCCGTTCTTTCGGACTCTCCAGCTTCCATCCTCTCGTCTGGTAGGCCCAAAGATCTTTCTAAGAAGCTTTCGTTCGGTGACTAAGAGGTTACGTTCTTCATTCTGGGTTAGAGTCCAGGCTTCACAACCATACATCAGTATAGGTCTTATAACTGTTTTGTATATCCGCAGTTTGGTTTTTTTACTTAAAAGCCTGGACACGAGCACTTTATGTAAGGCTGCGCCACACTTGAGGGTATTTTGGATGCGGATTTTAATTTCTTCCTCTCTGGAATGTGAGTCAGTTATTGTGCAACCTAGATATCTGAAACTAGCAACTCCCTTGTACGTCGTATCTCCAACCTGTAGGTCTTGGCGCTGAGTTCGTGTATCTCTATATCGCTTCATGTGGAGATATTCCGTTTTGTTGACATTAATTTTTAATCCAACCTTTTCTGCTTCTTCTTTCAAGATCTCGGCAGCTTTGCCCACTTCGTCACGGGTTTCACCTAGCAATGCGAGGTCATCAGCATACCCAATCACCTTATGCTTCCCATTCAGTGACACTCCCCAGTCCAATGAAAGCATTTTTCGCAGGATAAATTCCAGTACCAAATTGAATAGCACAGGTGACAGGGGATCGCCTTGTTTTAATCCGGTGATCACCGCGAATTCTTCCGTGAGTTCTTTACCTACCCTCACTCGCATGTTACTCTCCCCGATAGCCACTTTTATCAAATTCACTAGTTTGGTTGGAATACCAAGCTCCATTAAGATGGTAAACAGGGCGCCTCTATCGATACTGTCGTAGGCCTTCTCGAAGTCCACAAACAGTGCATGCATACTCTGAGCGTATTCCCATCTCTTTTCCATAATCTGTTTGAGGAGGAAAATCTGGTCAATCGTACTTCGGTTCCGACGAAACCCACACTTATAATCACTGAGTATTTTTTCCGCGTAGGGTTCCAGTCTGTCTCGCAATATAAATAAATAATAAATAAATATTAACCAACAATCACACCACGTTAACCTAGCCCCGTGGTAAGTTCGTAAGAACTTGTGTTACAGGTACTAGGAACGGAAATAAATTTAAGATATAAATACATATATACATAAATACACATCCATGACCCGGTGCAGACATCTATATTCGTCATACAGATTATCTGCACCTGGCGGGATTCGAACCCGCGACCGCTGCGTAGAGTGTCCAGTTGCCTGACCACTAGACCAATATGTACGACAAGATCTTATACGTTGTTGGCAAGAGAGCAATTCCGCGATAGTTGCTACATTTCTTCTTGCTACCCTTCTTGTGAACTGGGCAGATTATTCCTATATTCAACTCTTTTGGCTGTACTTGTTCATCCCATATCTTTCTGAGGACTTCATATAACTTGGATTGCACCACTGCTCCACTTTGTTTCCATACTTCCGAAGGCACGCCGTCAATACCTGGTGCTTTGTTATTTTTGAGCCGCATAATTGCTTTGTGCACTTCTTCGAATGTGAGAGGGGGTACATCTTCCTTGTTGTCCTCATTTTCTCTGATGATTTCGGCTTGAGGTAGTGGGCAATTAAGTAGGTTCTGGAAGTAATCTCGCCATGCAATCTTAATGTCATTACTATCGGTAATGAGGTCGCCATTTTCGTCCTCCAGCATTTGGGTTGTGGGTTGTGGGTTGGTATCCTTTGGATACCAGGATACCAGGATACCAAATCCTTATTGGGACTTTTTTATTAAAGAACGTTCTGTGCTATACACATATTATAAGAAGAGTTTAATTAAGATTTCGAGTATTCGTTTAAAAGTCGAGTAACCCGGTGTCAAAAGATTTTTCGACATTGCAAATATGGTAGCACCTGGTTGCAATTTATTTTCTGTTACCCGTGGCGCATTTTTGGCGTACAATAGGGTACTTTCGGTAGTGAAAAATAAATTATGAGATTTGATAAAAACTAAAATTTATGTAGAAATATACTTAAATATTCTGATTTTGAGTCATAAAAGCACATTATTGTTTTATTATATTGAAATTAAAAGTCGTAATTTTTAATCTGTATATCACGTGATCTAAAACACGAGCCGCCATGATGTGACGTCGTAAAGACAATGTTTCCGATGTACACTGCGAGCACTCCTCAGTGCTCTCACTAGTGAAAAATTCGTTCCTTTATTGAGTGCCAGTACACTGCCGCAATACCATATAGAAATATATGACGTCATAAATAGCATAATTTTTGTACTGTGAGCACTGGCGCTTTCGAAGTAAGGTGCTCTCAGTACTTTGATCATCTGATTAAAAAATATAACAGCACGAATGATTTGTTATTCAAAAATGTCAACAATATTCAAAAATTAATTTTTGAATATTTTTGAATTTATTTTTGAACAGAAAACGTATACATGATAAATATTTTATTTGAAACCAATGTCGAAAAATTAGGATGATAGTATACTGGACTGCGTTCCGTTTTATCAGTAACCAGTATAGCACAGTATAGAAAACTAAAAAGTAGCGGCTTCGCAGTATACTGAATTGACGTCACACCTCAGAGTGCTCTCAGTGTATAGCGGAACACAACTTTACGCATATTACGTCACCAAAATAGGTGACCGCGTTTTCGCGGGAATTAAAAAGGTTTAAAATTTAATTTAATTTTATGGCAAGAAAGCGTGTTTATTTTGCCGAAATAATTTTTTTGTGGCTTTTTATTACGAAAATTAACATTTTGAAGTACTTTTTCAAACATAGTAGAATACCCTATTATAGGCAACTAATGAACAAGTAAAACATTTTTCGCGGTCACCATTTTTTTGTGTATTTTTTTTAATTCTCTCTTCCTCACGGAAATGAAAATGTGACTATCAAACATTTTTAACCGTTACTATTAAAATTTGAGCGAGATCTGACGAATAGTTTTTGAGTTATTCCCAATAACGCGTATTTAATTGAATTCGACGACGTTTATGATGCTTTTTTTTTAAGTCGGTTAAAAACAGTGTGTTTAACACTTCTATTATAAAAAAAATGGGCATTTCTCAATAAGTTTTAATTAGTGTTGCTTGACGTCTGGACATACCTACATATCTATACGAATATAATTCCGATGAGTTCGACTGATAAGGAATTTTTTAAAAAATCTAAGAAAAACGTCGTTACATTACTTACAGGAAGTGAGAGTAATAACAAATGATAATTACAAATGACAATATACTTAGATCGGGAGGCATTATCTATTTCTAACGTAGGTTAAGGGATAATTAGACGAATGAATAACATAAAAGATCAAATAAAATATACCTACGATGTTTGTAAATATGTATAGTTTTTGTTTAAATTTATAAATAGGATTATTTTTAAAAATTCGATCCCAATTAAAAAATAAAATTTTAATATTTACTTATTTCAATAAATATTTATGTAGGTACCTATTTATAAAATAAAATGAAATATTTTTAATAAAGAATACAATACAATGTAATTTATTATTTTGCTGTTATTTTTCCTATTGGCCGTTTGTCCTACTTGGTGGTGTGTTATTTAAAACATTTCCATTAAAAGGTATGACACATATCTAAAAAAAATTATAGGTGATGACCTAAAGTTATCAAGAGTAACAAGTTTAACGGTCGCGACATTTTAAAACGTATAAATAAAGGCTTCTTCGTTTAAACTTGGTACGTTGCGTGCGTCTTATTAATAAAACGTTTTTTCTATATTACAACTAAAAAAAATTAAAGAAAGAATTCAATGAATTTCCTATTCCTAATTTTTTTATACACATACCTATAAATATATTATTGAGGTATTTAAATTGTAATGAAAATTCTGTCGAAACAATCCAAGCCGTTTTATAAGCTCAATATGTAGGTACCTAAGTCGTTGCTTTTATTAAAATACAAGCACAGAGAAAGAAAGAAAAATTGTATAAATAATTATTTTGTGGTCTATTGTTCGTTTTTCCGAAATATCTCTATCTCTCTCTTATGTACAAAGACATCGGCCGGTTAACTTTATTGTATGTATAGTATTGTAAGCTATATTATATTACTATATAATTAAAGCTAGAAGCTTTATAGGCATAATATTCTACATCAAAATACAATGTACATATAATATGAAAAGATGAAATTACAGTCATAATACAATTTATTGCATCACGATACAAACCACGGTAAATCACTAGTGATCGCGTCGCTTGATTTTTCATTTATTTTTTGACCGTAAATAGAAAACGCCCGTTGTAGCCGGTGTACAGGCGTTTGTAAAACAAACAACAAATAAAAAAAGGATGCGAGGAATAAACATGACTCCATGTGTGCGCAAGAGTGATATTATGTATATACAACAGTATTTAAAAATAGAATAATTTTCAGTTCGAAATAGTTATACAGTCCTTTTTTTATTTTGTTAAAGTAATGATTTAGAGTAAAATCTTAATAGATACTTATTAGGTTATTAGGTGTTTTGCTTTGTTGTAATTGCGTAAAGCAGATTTTTTTCAGTTGAAATAAAAAAGTAAAGCATATTATAAACTACCGTCTAAAATTAAAAAAATATAAAATTATTTTTATTCTTAAATTTTTTTCATTCAATTATGCAATAAGGCAATATCTATACGTTGAACAACATGAAACAATTTTATATTAAGTTTTAGAACTTTTTTATATATTAAATAGTTATTCAGAATTGAAAAATCTTTTAAATAACATTTTAAAATTTAAAACGAATTGTAAAAAAAACTAATCTCAGAAAGAAGCCATTTTATTTACGACGAAATAAACATTTCATTTAAAATTTATTTAAATATTTTGAAGGATGAAGAGCAAGAAACCTAGATAAAGAAAATTACTTACATTTTGTTTCAACCTCCATGGTAGTCCTTTGTCCTTTGCGGTAGTTGATCCAAACAAAGATAATAAAATTTAGGAAACTGGGCACAAAATGTTCGCGTCCGCTAAACACAAATGCTCTGGAAAATATACAGAGTTTCTGACCTGCGTCTGCTTTTTAACTTTGTTACAAACACCGTTGAAACAGTTACGAATTGAATTTAAACTGAAGAAAGGCAGGATGTGAAGTACTGCAGTGCACAGATCGTTAAAATCGTTGTTGTTTTTGTAAATAAGATTGAACTCCAGTGACACGGATTGACATAACGGATGTAGCACGTCTGCCATTGGTCGAAATTAAATTTACCGCTCTTTATTTCAACGTAATCGATCCATGATCTAGGAAGCTGCGTTCAAATTATTGGGTCTTGTATTCCGGAAAAATATATTTTGTGACACAAACAATGATAGTTTTCTGTTTTATAATTTTTATCTCTTTCTTAAATTTAATAGTAAAATATCATCGCATCGCATGTAATATAATTAACAATTATATACATTCAACCTATTTGATTTCAAAAAATAAGATGATACTGCCATCTTTTGACACTTTATGGTAAATCAAATTTAAATTATTTTATATATTCCTTTGATATATTCCAAGTTACATACCTACATCAAATTATATTTTCATACAATATTAGCATCTGATAGTGAAATACTGTTTCGTAAATAAATATTGATCTCTCTCTCTCTCTTTAAATATCGTAAAGCAAAACTGAAAATATCTACCGACATAAGACAGTGGTTTACAAAAAACAATCCTACTAGGGTCTGAGCTTTGGAGACCAGAAATTATAATATACTTACATAATATAATCTTCATAATGTACATTTTTGTATAAAAAAATTATATATATATATATATATATATATATATATATATATATATATATATATATATATATATATATATATATATATATTATGAATCGTATGTCGCCATGTCTTATCAAAATAATATTACCTATTGTCTTCTGAAGATTTTGTTTAAAAAAATTAATGCAATAGTATATCGCGTACTTATAATTCAATCATCACGTCGAAATAAAAATAAATACTAGTGTTCCATTGTTTAATAAATTAATAACAAGGTATATATTGTTACAATATCACTTCATAGATATTTTATTACACAGGTTTTCCATCTCGCTCTTGGCTTCACGGTGAAAACACTGTGGAAACATTGTGTAAACCACGTAGGTTCCACAATGTTTCTACCGTATGTTTGTTCCATTCAAATACCGTGTTTACACAGTAGTTTCTCGCAGAAACCACGGCATTCAACACCAAATCATAGTTTACATTTAAGTTCTATATAGATGACGTTGTAGGTCGACGAAAGCAATGTATAAGGTGCATGAATTAGACCTTAAGTGACCCTTGAGTGTAGTCACTATGATAATTCTGTGGAAAGACTCTGTACCTATGGAACAAAACACAGTGAGAACACAGCAAAATCAATGATGATTACAAAGTCTCCACTGTGATTTCACCATGGCGAGGGTTGGTAAATATCTAAAACATAAAAATATTTTCAAGCAATAGTCAATAAAAATTGAAAGATTATAAATTACAATGCTTAGGCCACACATATTATATTTTTCTTTTTCTGATAATTTTTAACTACAGCAACAACAACTACAGTACACATTTTTCGATATTATTTTCTATTAATATACTAGAATTTGTGATATTTGTATAGGCACCTCCTATATTCTGGCCTTTGAATATATTAATGGCGATTTAAAAAACGATGACAATCACCACATAAAGATTATTTTAAATTACTAACGAAATCGTGGAATGTTTACACTTGTTTTAAAACATATAAACAAATTTATTTAATAAATAAAAAAAAAGATAATCCTTATGGTAATATTTGTCATAGAAGTGATAAAATAAGGGTATTTATTTAACAATGAAATAATTTCCACATAACGATAATTTCTACTAACATTTACTACATTGTATTTGTTAGATACAAAAGTTCTATGGTTATTTTGTATTACTGGTATGACACTGTTGTACGAACAACTATTATAAAAAAATTACACAATTATTTTGATAAATTCTAAAAATATATAAATAAGGAATAAAATATATGTATACATAGCAAGGTTAGGTCTATCCGTTTATATATAAAATTTTATTTTTAAAACTATTAATTGGCCACTTGGTAAAATTATTCGTTGATCACATATTATTACTAAAAAGACAATGCAAGTTATTAATTACAAATAATGCAATGAAACATGAGAAAATTTCTTAATATTCTAGATGCCCCTAAAATACAGGCATTGTACACTAAAATGATAATTTAAATTTGTCGACATTTAAAATCTAGCAATAAATAAAACTAAATAAAGAATGTTGTGAGTATTTGAATAATTTAAAAAAATATTTACAATATTAATATAACTATCTCGAAAATATTAAGTCACTGTGATCATTCATTAGGAAGTGGTATACAAACTGCGCTTTCTTTTTATCTATTACTTGTTTATTTATTCGAGATTGAGGTTCTTGGATCAAGTTAGGATTGTCTCTAAGAAATATTGCACCAAAGAGAGTTGATAAAGTTTTTGCATCCAATCCATTTTCGGCACAGTGTTGTAAGGCTTCTTGCAGAAATTCACATAAATATAGGAAGACATTCTTTCTAAACTCGGGCAATTCCATTATTATCTGCTTGCATTGTAAATAGTTAGCTGATGCTCTGAGACATACAGACTGAAGGTTGTATGGGATAATAGGGTCTGCAGTACTCTCCAATAATAAAAGGAGGGCTTCAGCAACTGAATGTATGCTTCCCGGGATAGGGTCAATAGACCCACTGTCCAACCAGTCTCTGATTTGTAATACTTCCGAATGAAGACCTGGCTGTTCAAATAAATTAGGCTCTTTTAAACCATGAAGATAAATGTGATCAACTAAAAACCATATCTCCTTTGGTATAGAATATGTTGACTGATTGAATACACACTGGTCTCTTTTGCTTTCGAGTTCTATGAGTTTCCCTACCGGCACTTCTCTTATTGGCATGTTCAAGTTGACTAAAACTTCAATTGAACATCCAAAACAACTTCTTTGGTATGTTCCATTCACTGTGATGAAAATGTCTTTCCCTCCATACAAATGGAGAACTAAAATATCATATAATTTGTCAGTTCCAGCATTCATTTTACATGCTGATGTCTTATTTATAAGTACTTTAAGCTGTATTTCACATGACTCATCTGCACATATACATTTTTTATACGGTTCCACAATCAGCCATTCCTTACAGAAATTAGCTTCATCCAATTTTTTAATAAATTCAAACTCCACAGGCAGTTTTCCTGTATTCTTAATTGTTATTGTCCTCACTTGTAGTTCTAAGTACCTAACTGTTCCAAAGTCTATTTCTGTCACATCAACCTTTACTTGCGGTATAAGTTCATTTTCAAGCTTATCTAATTGTTTTATAACTTCCTCATACACTTTTCTGTATTTTTCCTCATCGATGATTTTGATTTCAGATCTGAATATTGCTGACACTGGCTTATGATCGCTTATATTTAGTGATGGGTGACTTCTGTAAGCTAGCTGTGTGATGTTCTCACCCTTCCAAAAAATTCTATCGCACCAAGCTGGTGCACGGTGTTTTTCACTGGAATCCCAATTGTCAGTACCTGGATCGTATTTATAAGTTGGTTTAAAGTTAATAACACCTTCTATATAACCTGCAAACACATTATTATTCTTATGCTGTTGTTTCAATTGATCCCATTCTAAGACAGGTGCAAAATTATTTTCACTGACTAATTTTTTAACACGCATTGGATCTAATTCGGTAATACGATAATTAAGATCCCCAAGCCAATAGATGTGATCATGATCCTTAATTGCTTTCGATTGCTGGTTCAGCTGTGCAAATCTTGTCCTACTGCAAATGTCCCTAAAATCCTGATTTCTTCTTTCGTATTCTTCAACATGCGCTGCCAAGTGAGAATTAACAAAACAAATGGAGGTATTATGCAGGTCAAATCTGATTGATACTCCACCCTTATTTCCCATTTTACCCATTATTCCTGTTCCAACAGTGTCACAGATGACATTACGTACATGCGAGTAATGTTTCTCTTTGATGAGGACAATCAGTAACATACCAACAAGCCTAACCTTTTCTACTTTGACGTATTTAGCTCTCTTATCTACACTTGTAATAACGGCATAGTACCATTCATCTTCCCTTAATGTTTGATCAAAAAGAAAAGTTTCCTTTGAGAGGTCTAACTCTTGAAAACCCACTGCATAAATATCAGGAGGTTCTTTGTCTACACACAACCAATCTTTAAGCGGTATTATGGGAGATTTATCATTTACATTCCAAGTACCACAAAATACTGTAAATTTTTTTGTAAATGTGTAATCAAACTCTTTGTCACTCATTTTTCGCTTTATAAGACTCTCTCTAATTGCGACTGGAGCCTGCATCTGCGTGATACCACTCCGTGGTACCACCAAGCTATGGGCTAAAATGTCGTCTTCATTTTTACCATTGTATTTTTTTAGCCAAAGAAATTCAGGTTGTATCTGTACTTTATTAACAGCTTCTATACCTCGAAACAAATCATCTACAAAATTGTCTACACGAGGAGTCATTTGGATTTCGAACTTAAATTTATTATTACGTGACTGTAAATTCAGGTACAAAATTGCTTCAGGGTCTGAAGGTTTGTTGTCTATTTCACACTTAAAACTATTATCGATTGGGAGTACTATTTCTATAGATAAATCCGTGAAGGACTTCGGTGGGTAACACGACGTAAATAAACAGAAAACAGCTTTCTCATCTCCATACTCCACGATAGCTAAGAGTCTGTCCTTCTTGACCCATTCTGGGTGGAGTACTTTAGCGTCACATAAAAATGCCGTTACACGTTCACTTGATAGAAACTTTTCTTGTACCACGGATTTTATCTCTTCGTGATTCATTTTAAACGTAATACCTAGGTTTATCACCTATACAATTGTTCTGACATAACTCTAGCATGCCAAAATCGTATACGAATATTTGACAACTGACATGACATTCTTTATCGATTTAGTTTGGAAATGGTCATTTCTTTTTTCTAAAATTTAATAAAGTATTTAAAAAATTATGAGTAGTTGGATAAATAAAATACGTAATGAATTGATATTGGTGGTTTTTGCGTCTAATTTTGTGTTTCTTCACACAAGGATCATTCAAAACATCAAGGATGATTCAAAACAAGTCAACGTAAAAATATACTCGATATCAATTTTTTTTATATTTTAATTAGCATTATTTTTTTTCTTATTTCTCTTAAACATTTAACGAAATAAGCTTTTTCAGTTTCTCGATGTTATTTTAAAAAAAAATTGACTTTTGGCTGTTATATTAACTGACAGTTTTCTAGCTACGCAAAGTTAGCACCCCACTGAAGGATTTTTGAAATCAAAATGACATTAATCGATAGGTCTACGTTAGGTCTGTATAGGTCCACCAAAATTTTTGTTAGGTCGCCTATTTTTTTTAATAAATATTTTTAATAAATAGGTCTATTTTTTCAACAAAAAAAAAAAAAAAAACCTAACAACCTAAAAAAAGACCTAATAACCTATTATTGATAGGTTGTTAGGTCTTTTTTTTTTTGTTGAAAAAATAGACCTATTTATTAAAAATATTTATTAAAAAAAATAGGCGACCTAACAAAAATTTTGGTGGACCTATACAGACCTAACGTAGACCTATCGATTAAAGTCATTTTGATTTCAAAAATCCTTCCATGGGGTGCTAACTTTGTGTAGCTCAGTTTTCTATATATCGCACCTTTAAAGTAAAACCGTTACTAAACGAAAATTTTCATGAATTGAGTTATCAATGCTATCTATTTTAAATACACGTAAACTGCAAGATAATCTTGTCTTTTTTGTAAAATGTCGTATTTTACGCCATTTAGCGATAAATTAAAGCGTTACTAAACCGAATTATGATAGGCTCACTAAATACAATATTGTGTCTATACCAACAAGAACATGATCGTAGAAAAGATATGACGGTAGTTTAAAACAACAGTGTTGTTATTTGGATATACATGGCTGCAAAAGTAAACTCAGATATCATAAAAGGAATCAAAAACCATATAGTATAATATATGGTTAAATACCAACATACTAAATCCCAAGAATAATCCCATTGCCTAAGACAGTAACAATTACTATTAATTTTTTATATTTTTATATTGCTATTTTCAGTTGGTTTGTTTTTAGTCAAACTAGATATTTATAAATGTTTTAATTAATAATTAAGATAGTAAGATACGTAAATGGCGTGATTTAAAGGTTCACATTTCTCAAGACTGATTGATAAATAAGTATACCAAATGATTGTATGGATCTCTATTTTGTAATAAAACATTATTATTTTTGAATATATATTTATTTATTTATTGAGTAATATTATAACACCGCTGATTGATTATGATTTTTAATTTTAATGTATAAAAATTTATGAAATTTATGAAATTTTAATAGTTTTCTATTTAGTAACATTAGTTGCACTGTAATTTCATAGTAATATACCATAATGAACAAATAAAATTAATGGTAAAGTGTTACTATAATAATATAAATCAAAATAAATAATGCTGTAAATAAAAAATAAAAAAAATTTAAATCACATGTCATAATGTGAAAACAGACATATCATAGAATCTCATTGAATGTCTTATAGAATTCTGAACTCAGACTTTATTGCGAAAAAACATTGACTTTTTTCTAATATTGGCTCTCCTTTAAAATTTCATATTTTCGTTTAGTAACAGTTTTACTTTAAAGGTGCGATATGCTCTTTGGTTTTCTAAGCTGTCATTGCAAAAGAGTAGCAAGTAGCAACCACGGCCGTGTTACCTCGACCGTGGTAGCAACAGTGTCTCCATATACACGGTAATTACCTCTTTGGTAATTACCGTAGATGCACCGTAATCTGGTCTTAATCTAGTGTCAAGGTAATAAGCTATTACCGTGTCGTACATCACCGTATTAAAATTATATCTATAATATATTACCTACGTTGAAAATATTACCACATACACTACGTAAAACGAATCTTGGTCAACTTAACATATTTTTGTAACAACACTGTTGTTGGTCGCTGGGATTCCCTGAATATCTACACGTCTATTTCTACTCACACATAGATAAAAATAACGAAACCGTGGCAATATATTTTCATCCTTATTTATATTAACGGGAAGGAGTGAAATGTTAATCTTAGGTACTGTACTCTATCAGCCTGTAAAATGTTTAATTATGCATATTTCATTGTTTTTTAAAATCTTTTGTTGTTAATTATTAAAAAAGCTAATATATCTGGATTCACATGTTATTTTCCTTTCAAAAATTACACGGTAATTTACACGGTACATGATGTGATCTCCTTGTTAAGCATGAAGGTTACATGTTATTTAATTACCTTCTTTATAATATTAGATAATATTATGACATTGTCATCTGTGTTATTCTATCATATTATCAATACCTAATTATTTACTATGTCTTATTTTATTGTTGAATAAAGCCAATATTCTATTTGGTTCTGTCTTTATCTGTATCAATTTATTCAACAATAATTTTTGTGTTTCACTGATACCTACTATGCCTGACGAAAAGGAAAAGTCTTCCTCAATATCTCGGTATCTACGTCCCGAACGTTTTGACGTGGAACCCGCAAGGGCCGACTCAGACCTGAAATGGATTCATTGGAAGTACTCATTTGAAAATTTTATCGCACAGGAAGCCGCTTCGGCTGATGATGCTCTTAAGTACAAACTCCTTGTAAACCATATCTCGCCATCAATATTTAACTTCATTCAGGCTTGCACCACGTACGTCGATGCCATGACCACCCTCAGTTCCACCTACGAGAAACAAAAAAACATTATCTTGGTTCGGCATCACCTCGTTACTAGAAAGCAACAGCCTGGCGAAACGTTAGCAGAGTATTCGAGGTCACTTACCATACTTGCTCGTGAATGTCACTTCAAAGCTGTTACTGCTAATGAACATCAAAACGAAACCGTACGTGGTACGTTCATTGCTGGAATATTGTCACAGAAAATAAGGGAAAGGTTGCTAGAAAAATCTACTATGTCTCTGGAAGAAACTTTGAATCTTGCTACATCTTTAGAAACTGCTGAAAATACTTCACGACTACTTACAGTATCATCTTCATCAACGTCTACTGTTCCTGTTAACGCAATCTCTGAAACTCAAGCACCACAACCACAGTTCAACTTGGCAGCATCAAAAACTCAAAATTTTCAACACAGTCGCCCTACACAAAGTGACCGCCGATGCTTTTTCTGCGGTGGCAATGTTCATCAAAGGATCAAGTGCCCCGCTAATAATGCCCAATGTCAACTTTGCTCCAAAAAAGGACATTTTGCAAACGTTTGCCGCAGTTCAAGACCAGGTCAACGTACCGTAAATGTTATTACCATGGACGATGACGACGTTACTCAACCTCAAGTTACTGATTCTCATTTGTCAATTATATCCGCTGCTGCACCATCAAGTCTACGTAAAGCTACCATTCCTATTACCTTGAACAATAATCAAGCAGATGCACTACTCGACACCGGAAGTTCAATCAGCTTTATCGATAAGAATATTGCTCTAACCATGAACCTTAAACAAAAGCCCTGTCGACAAGCGATAACTTTAGCATCTATTAACAATATATCATATGTCGAGGGACTATGCTACGCTACAATTAAGATTGGTGAACACATATACCAGCATCAACCTCTGCTCATTGTTAGCGATCTGTGTGCTGATGTTATCATTGGACATGATATATTAGGAAAACACTCATCATTTGAACTTCAGTTCGGGGGAGACAAAAGGCCCTTGAAAGTTTGCAACGTACTGGAGGCATCTGTCCCACCAGCTTCAGTTTTTGCCAATCTTTCACCAAATATAAAACCTATAGCTATTCGCTCCAGACAGCATTCTCAAGAAGACCAAGAATTTATATCTAACGAAATAAGCAACTTACTTAAAGACAAGGTTATCGAACCCAGTATCTCGCCTTGGAGGGCACAAGTACTCGTTACTGGTGATGGCTATCATCGGAAGCGTCTTGTTATTGACTATTCTCAAACTATAAATAGATTCACGGAACTAGATGCATATCCTTTACCTAGTATCGATTCTATCATAACTCAAGTAGCTAAATACAATATTTATAGCCAAATCGACCTCAAAAGTGCTTATCACCAAGTTCCCATTCTTCCAAAGGAGAAGGTATACACCGCCTTTGAAGCGTGCGGGAATCTCTACCAATTCACACGAATACCATTTGGAATCACAAATGGTGTGGCGGCTTTCCAGCGAACTTTACAGTATATCATTAATTCGGAAAAACTGAAAGGTACATATGCTTACTTAGACGATGTAACTGTATGCGGAAAAGATAAGCAGGATCATGATGATAACCTTCGCAAATTCATGAAAGCTACTGAAAAATACAAACTCACTCTAAATATGAGTAAATGCACTTTTGAATCAGAATCCATAAATCTTCTTGGCTATACCATCCATCATAACGTTATCAAACCTGACAAGTCTCGATTGGAACCACTGACAAATCTTCCTATCCCATCTGATACAGCTACTTTGAAAAGAGCACTTGGACTATTCGCTCATTATTCAAAGTGGGTCAACAACTTTTCTGCCAAAATCAGACCTCTGATCGAAGCTACATTTCCTTTATCTGAAGAGGCTATTAACTCTTTTAATAATCTAAAGATTGACATTTCTAAATCAGCCTTGTCTGGGATAGACGACAAAGAGATATTTTCTGTTGAAACTGACGCCTCTGACTTCGCAATCGCAGCAACGCTGTCACAAAAAGGGCGTCCCGTAGCGTTCTTCTCACGATCGCTTAACGATTCTGAGAAAAGACAACCTTCCATTGAGAAGGAGGCTTGCGCTATAGTTGAAGCTTTACGCAAATGGAGACACTTCTTGATTGGAAGACATTTTCTACTCATAACTGATCAACAGTCTGTTGCATTTATGTTCAACCAAATACACTCTAATAAGATCAAGAACGAAAAGATCGAGAGATGGCGCCTAGAATTATCTTGTTTTAAATACGACATTGTTTATCGACCCGGAAAACAGAACTTTGTTGCCGATGCGCTCTCTCGAGTCTGCATGCACATAGATATTTCGTCAAATAACTCCAAACTTGTTGAACTACACCGATCTCTTTGCCATCCTGGAATTACTCGTATGGCTCATTGGGTCAGATCGAAGAACTTACCATACTCCATCGAAGAAGTGAAACGAATGACGGCAGCATGCCCTATCTGTGCTGAAATCAAACCTCGTTATATAAAACACCAAGGACATCTCATAAAAGCAACTGCACCTTTCGAAAGACTAAACTTAGATTTTAAAGGGCCGATTCCATCTAACACTCAAAACCGATACATTTTAACAATAATCGATGAATATAGTCGTTTTCCGTTTGCGTATGCCTGTAAAGATATGACCTCCGGAACAGTCATAAATTGCCTTAAAGATTTATTCTCCACGTTTGGTACTCCGGCTTATATCCATTCCGATAGAGGAAGTTCATTTTTATCGGATGAAATAAGACATTTCTTAACCTCACTCGGAACATCTTGTAGTCGCACCACCCCTTACAATCCCCAAGGAAACGGTTTGGTTGAAAGGCTAAATGGTACGCTGTGGCGAACAATTCAATTACATCTCAGATCGAATAACGAAGACGTTGCTAACTGGGAGAAAGCTTTGCTGCCAGCGCTACATTCCATAAGATCCCTCTTATGTACGGGAACGAATGCAACACCACATGAGCGTATGTTCAATCATCCTCGTCGCTCGATAAATGGCCAATCTTTACCAACTTGGCTTCATTCACCTGGACCTGTTTATATGAAGAAGAACGTAAGGAGTTCCAAATATGACCCGGCTATAGAAGAGGTACAGCTGTTACAAAGCAATCCTGAATATTCTTACGTTCGATTAGCAGATGGGCGAGAGACGACAGTCTCTAATAGATCCTTAGCGCCACTGCCACAGGCCGTTGACGACGACTCGTCGGACGACGAAGAACAATTAGAAATGGAGGAGGTCCCTTCTAACGAAGCTCTACCTGCTAACCCAGAAGTGGAAAGTACACAAATTCGTCACTCTGTTCGAGAACGCAGACCTCCGGCTCATTTTCAAGATTACGTTTCTTCATAAAGAGGGGGGGTGAATGATGTGATCTCCTTGTTAAGCATGAAGGTTACATGTTATTTAATTACCTTCTTTATAATATTAGATAATATTATGACATTGTCATCTGTGTTATTCTATCATATTATCAATACCTAATTATTTACTATGTCTTATTTTATTGTTGAATAAAGCCAATATTCTATTTGGTTCTGTCTTTATCTGTATCAGTACACTTTTAGTCGATTACCGTAATATTGTCTAAAAACACCGTATTTTTACCCTTGCAACACGGTAACACTCGATTTCGGATTTACATATGGAGACACTGGGTAGCAAGAAAAATAAATTATGTTATTCTCGAAAACTCTTATTCTGTCATAAAAATATTAGCAAAACTATTTCTTGAGTTTTTAACCCAGTGCATTTAGTGATAATTCAGTTTTAATTCCCTTTTAATTCATAATGGGAGCTGCACCAACGGATTGGCAGCTGGAATGCACGGAATTGAAGCAGAGAGGTGCCTATTTGCTGCAAACGGGGCAATGGTCAGATTGCTCCTTCTTAGTAGGCACTGAGCCCAACCAAGTAGCCCTTGTAGGCCACAAATTGATTCTCGCCATGGCGTCTCCAGTTTTTGAAGCAATGTTTTATGGCGGAATGGCAGAAAGAAATGAACCTATACCCATTGTTGACGTTCAAATCGATGCCTTTAAAGCTCTTTTAGAGTAAGTGAAAACTTAATGTAACTTAAACTTAACTTGTGATTTCTGCAATAATGTTCTCTTTAATTTTTTTTTAGATACATCTACACTGGGAATATTAACATTAGTTCATTCGACAAAGCTTGCGAATTATGCTATGGGGCCAAGAAATATATGCTGCCTCATTTAGTTAAGGAGTGCACTAGGTACCTATGGTCTGATCTGTATCCTCGAAATGCGTGCAGAGCTTATGAATTTGCTCGCCTCTTTGAAGAGAATGTTTTAATGGAGAAATGTATTCAGGTAATGTTGTCAAATTAATTATTTTGAATTTAATAACTATAATGGGAGCCAAACTATTCTAATCTTACTCTCAACGACCCCCAGTAGAATGAGAATCCTTTAAAAAGTATATAAATTAGTAAAAATTTACTATAAAATAAGTTACTATGTAAATTTTATTTATGTATACTATATACCCAGTAACTGTAATAAAAAATATTTCAGATCATCAGCACAAACACCAAGGAGGTATTAAATGATAGTAGTTTTGAAGAGGTTGAGCTAAACACTGTGATCACTGTCTTCTCCCTGGACCATCTGAATGTGGACAGTGAACTGGACTTGTTTGAAGCTGCTGTTAGGTAAATATTATATATATGGAAATATAATAAACGTAAATATATTGTTCGCTTGTTTGTTTATATGTACAAATTGTAGGATCTATGGGGTAAAATTTTAAATTTGTGTTAAAAATGTTGAAAAGGTTGGAAACTATTGAAAATATTAAGGTTTAAAGGTATAAATTAGCTCATAGCCCATACGAGCTAAAGAATAAAAATAAAAGCATGTGAAACCATGTGGGTTTCTTAGTATTTTATAGTATTCTATGTGACATTGGTGAAATTGTTTTTTTTATGCCATCCTTTAAACAATAAATAAAAGTATCTATTTAATTATTTATTTAAATTTATGTTTCTTTATAAATACACATGAATAAAGAATCTGAACATAACTGAACTGAACTAAAGCATGTAAACATCCCACTGCTGGGCAAAGGTTTATTATAATAACCGTGACAGACAGCAATACATACTCTAAAGCACGGTGGGGATGTCCGCAAGGACATACACCCAGACCACTACTGAGGCGAATACTCGCACCACTAAAACAGAACGGTTATCAATAAAGTGAAGAATCTAAAGATCTTAATTTAAAAACTGTCTTCAAAGAAATGTATGATAATAAAAATTAATATTAGCTGTTTTAACAATATTATATAAATTATATCTATTAAAAAAGTTACTCTTTTACATACAACATAGATATAAGATAATATATCTAATCAAATATATACTAAAGAATTATATTGCCTCTGCTACATTTTTCTTTAGTTTAAATTGTATACATACTTATTTGACTTAATACAGGTAATAATTTTTTATTTCATTTAAAGATATGCAAAGGCGCTGGAAAAAAGAAATGAAAGGAGTATCAGTCCACCCAGGGAGGGTACCTCAGAAAATAGACAAAAGAGTCCATTACCTTCCACCTCACAGGAAAAAGAACAGGTATTGTATACATATTATATGTTTTATATGAGAATATAGCTGTATTAAGGAGTTATATATTTTCAGTATGCCACCTCACTCATTCAGGGCAGATTATGTGAGTGTGGTCTGTGTCTTTATTGTATTATAATATAGCATGTACGTTAGAACCTTAACAATAACATTATCTTTTAGTTATATCTGTTCTTTAGCCTAAGTTATAAAATGTATTTCAAGTATAATACTTAATGTGATAGAATAACATTTTCATAAGGGGAATTTTGCAAAGAATAATGAATTTAATTATATAATCTGTTAATAAGAACTGAGAGTTATATATTTTTCATTTATCTTTAGAGTCTCTTTTTATAAATTCTTAATTATTTTGACTGGCCCATTCGTGCAGTTTGCAGTGTCCCCGCTATCTGCTCCAGCGTTGTGGGTTCTATACTCGCCTTGAGTTTGGGTGTAATATATATTTATTTATATGCCTGACTGAACTGAACTAAATCAACCTGTAAACATCCCACTGCTGGGCAAAGATCCCAATCCACTTAAATTACTTAATCCACCACTCTGCTCCACTGTGAGTTGGTAGATAATTTCCCTACCATGAGTAATGATCGTTATAAGATGTCTATGATAATCTAACGGCCGTGTTCCGAAATACAATGGAGAACTGTGAGGGGTGACGTCAATTCAGTATACTGTGAAGCTGTTCTTTTTTAGTTTGTTATACTGTGCTATACTGGTTACTGTTTATAACAGAACGCAGTCCTGTATACTATCATCCTCATTTTTCGACTTTTTTTTCAATTGTAAATATTATGTACACGTTTTCTGTTCAACAAGAAAAATTATTATTTGAATATTGTTTACATTTTTGAATGACAATATTAATTAATAATAATAACAATCATTCGCGCTTTTATATCTTTGATCACGTGATCACAGCACTGAGTACAAAAATGGCGGCGATTTATGACATCATATATTTCTCTATAGTACTGCGACAGTTTACTGGCAGTCTATAACGGAACGAATGTTTCACCACTGACAGCACTGAGCAGTGCTCGCAGTATATATCCGATCACGGCCAACAACTAGGACCGCCGGCTTTACGTGCTCAACGACGCACGGTGGAGAGACCCACAAAGTCAAAGTCAAAAGTCAAAATATTTTATTCAGCATAAAATTATTACAAATTATTTACTGAACGTCATGAGTCTACCTCCAGTACAAGGATATACATACACCAAGACCGGAAACAAATATTTATACAAATATCTGCCTCTAGCGGGAATCGAACCAGTGACTTCACCATACAATGGTCGTCCGAATATATGTATATTTATTTATATGTATATTATGTCGTCGATTTATATGTATATTTATTACAAAAAAAAAGTATATACCTAATACACATTAAATTGCCTACATTAGGAACAGTAGACCGTGTCTGTATGTTAAACATATTTATTCATGTATATTTTGTTTATTTTTTTAAAACAATTTGTGTAATAAAGTAAAAAGTTGTCAGATTTTAACAAAATTGATTAACTTCCAGGTGGTAAACGTAGAAAGTAGTGCTGAGAGTAGCCCAGAGACAGTGATGGACACTTGCCGCGGTAATGACCCAGACACTGCAGTGCCCCCCGTTGAACACAACAAGAAACCGAAGACAGGTGCATAAACTTATTTATTTATTATTTATACTTTATTTCACACTTAAGTAATACAAACAAGAAAAAAAAAACATACAAAATAGAGTGCAAAGGCCGTCTTATCACTGGACTTCTTTACACTTCTGACAGACAACCCTTGTTTATATAGGACACATTGGTAATAAGACGAAGCTAGAAGATAAATAGTAAACCTTTATGTCGTTAGTATAAAATACAAATATGGGTCATTGTCAAATTTTGGGCAGGTAAACGCAAGTTGAAATGACATAAATATATTACAATATATCCATCTTAAGGTAATAATTTAATTTGAGTAGGTTTCACAGTAAAAACTTAAGTTATTTGATCTTTATTATATAAAGAAAGTGTTATTGATTAGTGATCTTTAGTATATGAAAGAAAGTTATTATATAAAGAAGTGCTACCGGGACCTACAGTGTGGTAGAATAAATACGAAAAACCATTCTGTTACCAGTAATTACCACTATGTTACTTAAAAAAAACTAGGAAAAATCGATACTGTCTTAATTTTGTAATGGATGCTTACTAATGTGATGCATTTTGTATTTCATGTAAAATTTGTTAAGAGATTGTGATGTTATTAATAATAATAAAAAATAACGTTAAAAAAAACGTTAAGGGACAAGTTTACCTGCCCAAAATTTGACAATGACCCATATACAGCATCTACAATACACTAAAAGCTATACATATATACAACCTACATAAACATATATAAACAAACTTAGAAATACAACAAAGCTCTCTGGTGTGAACATTACACTGTTATACAAATGTATTTATAAATCTGTAAGACTGTTTCAAACAAGTATTAAAATTGAAATCTATAAGTAAAATTATGAAGTTGAAGAGTTTGTTTGTATGTACAAATATCAGGATGTTTAGCTACAATTTAATATCTTTTCCTCTCTAGATCAACCACTTGCAGTAAGATTGCTTACTCCGCAACCGCATGTCTATATCTATTTTCATTATAAAGTACTAATGTAAACATGTAGGATATTTTATTTTTTAGTCAACAAGAATACTATATCATTTCTAAAGCAATAAATATTTGTAATTCCAGAGCATAAAGAAAAAGTTTCAATCCGGAGCGCAGTGGAAAAAATTCGGTTCCTCACACTATCACCTCAGCAATTTGCTGCTGGACCGGCAAGATCTTCATTACTCAGTGAATCGGAAGCTTTTGCAGTACTGATGAACATCCTATCAGCGACAACTGATGTCCCACTGCCAGCCGGGTTCTCTACATCGAGAGTTCCTCGTAAGCAGTTGATTGGCGGTGGACCGTGTTATGTCAGACCAATGAATACTGTGGACAATGTTAGTACCCACTTTTATTACAGCTATTTTTTCCAAATTCATATATAGATTTTTATTTAATTAATTAATAGATTCTTCTACTATTTCCCACTGGAAAAGCCATATTATGTTACAGGATCTGGATCAAGATTTATCCATGTTTTATATATATTTTTCCTCTTTAGGCGGTTAAGACAGTCTGAAACAGTGAGTCGGACTGCTAGCTGATTGGGATGATGTTTAAGCCGCGACTTATATTTGGTGCTAAAGGATTGTATCTCCTCTTTCACTATTTTAATACCAAGATGTTGATGGACCTCTCCAAACAAAAATTATGCAATTTCAAAAATATCAAAGCAATGTTCATAACATAAATATAATTCATAATGATACAAAAATTTTAAATGTAGAATCGACATTGTTTCTGGGGATACAAGGGGATAGGTACTGTGATTGGAAGAAACACGTTCAAAAGACATGTGAAAAACTAGAAAAATTTGTCTGTCTTGAAACGCCTCAAAAATGTAGCCACTGACAAAGTGGCAATGCTGGCATACCATGGCTACGTCTCGTCGAACCTTCCCTATGGCGTCATACTGTGGGGAAACTCAGTAGATGCAGATAGGGCATTTAAAGTTCAGAAGAAATGCTTGAGGTCGTTAGGTGGAGCTGGCTCTCTAGAAAGCTGTCGTCCACTTTTTAAATCCTATCATATTCTCCCATTTCCTTGTTTATACATTTTTGAAACCGGCGTCTTTGTCAAGAAACATTTACATTTATTCCAAACAAATAGTAGTGTACTTAGGATCAATTCTCGACGCAAACATGAGCTATATATAATTATGCCAATGCAAAAGCTGGCTATTTATAAAAGAAATGCTTACTGTATGTCAATTCGAATACATAATAAAATACCAGACTCTTATAAGGATTTACCACTTGTAACATTTAAGAAATCTTTTTATGAATTCTTACTAAATAAATTGTATTACAGTATTAATGAATACTTAAATGACAAAATATGACTAAAGTTTTTAAGTTTAATGATTGTTTCTAATTATTGTATTGGTTGTTGTTTCATTTCACTAGACGTTTTATTTTTTATTGCTGCTTCATGTTACTGCTATTATTTCCATTACTTTGTATTTCACTATTGACATAATTTATCTGATTTGGACAATTGTACACAAAATTTTTGGTTATTTTAAATATTATTATTATTATTATTTGCACGCCGAAAAAATCGGTAGAATATGCTGGATAAAATGTAAATTTGATATCTTTTGTACCATATTCTTGCAAATAAAGATATTATTATTGGTGGTGGGCAATCACCTTTTCTAAGGGTAAAAGTTAAATGTGACTTAGATGTGTTAGCCGTAATTCTCCATTTGTCCATCTATCTCTGGGTTTCTTGAAGGCTTTTCTGTAGAGTTTCAGAAAACTTAACGGGATCTTTGTTTGACGCAAATATTGCAGTGTCATTAGCAAAAGTTGTCACTGTTACTTCAGATCCTTGGGGCATGTCGGCTGTGAACAATGTTTAGAGGACTGGACCCAGAACGGAGCCCCCAGGCACTCCAGCTTGGATATTATAAAAACCTGAGATGTTTTCGACTTCCCTTATGTGGCGGCACATCTTTAGCCAACGCACACCACTAGTCGCTAACCGGTTCAGGCGGTGCCACGGTTGACGGTGGATAGGGTAGCCGTGCGTTTGCCGCCATTTTGGCCAGAGGACCCGAAAGTTTGGTTCGTGCAAGCCGAGGCGCAAATTCAAATATCGGGCATTAAGGAGGATACCATGAAATTTTATCACATCATCTCTCAACTTGATCAGAGGTACATACGCGAAATAAAAGATATAGTGAGAAGCCCGCCGTCGACTGATAAATACGAAAAATTAAAACAAGAACTTACGAAACGTTTATCTATTTCTCGTCAACATCAAATTACGCAGCTACTTTCTCATGAGGAATTAGGCGACAGAAAACCGTCGCAGTTTTTACGTCATTTGAGAACGCTAACGGCAGATGGAGTTACGGACGAGTTTTTACGCAGTTTGTGGTCGAGTCGCTTACCACCACTTGTTTAATCGATAATCGTGTCGCAAACATCCAGCAGCCTGGAGGTTGCGGAGCTGGCGGATAAAATATGTGATGTTACATCGGCACCGTTACACCAGCAAGTAGCGAGTTCAAGTGCCACCGCCGCACAGTGTGATATTTCAACGAATTAGCGGGACTTAATTCAAAAAATGAAGTTTGATATTTTCTATATCTATTCGCATTATGTCAAATACAACAAAACAATAATTGATAATCCGCATTTGTTCAGTTTCTGTACCGCTTATTCTAAGACAAATAAACATAGTTTTGTTATGTTTAGACTATACATAAAACGATAAGATTATTATTTGTCGTAGTAAGACAACTTTCCTTAAGCCACAGTGCTGTTTATAACTCTGTGTAGATCATTTGAGTTATTTTTTGCGATTCTCTGGATTTTCGAGGTCAGTTTTCAGCGTTGCTTATTGAATTGAAAAAATTTTTTCGTTCCTTAAGGCTTCAAACAATATTTAAGGATTTCATGCTACAAATAGATTTTTTTTCCTATATAAATTAGACCATAACTTTGAAATCCCGTAAGATCCCGTCTACACTTTATGATATTCTTAAAGAGTGTTTTCTCCCCTTTCGAATCATACCATATTTGTCTGCGGGATAGCTGCGGATAGAGGATATAGTGGGCTTTAAACATGGCCGGATGCGGCGTGCCTCACGTTCACATTTTTGATATCTGGTGCAGTACAGATAAATAACAAGGGTTGGAAGCTGTTTTCATTTTTATTTTGAATGATTACAAAGTAAACAATGTGTCCGAAGATATTTTAATACAAAAGAAGAGATCTATTAGGAAATTTTTTTCCTTAATATTGTTCCTTAAATATTGAATCCTTAAATATTGTTTGAAGCCTTAAGGAACGAAAAAATTTTTTCAATTCAATAAGCAACGCTGAAAACTGACCTCGAAAATCCAGAGAATCGCAAAAAATAACTCAAATGATCTACACAGAGTTATAAACAGCACTGTGGCTTAAGGAAAGTTGTCTTACTACGACAAATAATAATCTTATCGTTTTATGTATAGTCAAAACATAACAAAACTATGTTTATTTGTCTTAGAATAAGCGGTACAGAAACTGAACAAATGCCGATTATCAATTATTGTTTTGTTGTAAAGGTGGGCCATAAATTTTTGCACATTTGAAACATGAATAAAAATAAAACTACTAATATTATTTTATTGATTATTTATTTAACGTAATAAACATTTAAAGCAATTTATTTTTTAAAAATGACATCATCGAGATGTGCTCCGTCTCGTCGCTGGCACTCCTGCAATCGACTACGTAAACTTTGGAAAACTCGTTGACACATGCTGTGAGGAATCGCGGCTATCTCCGCGTGGATGTTTTCTTTCAATTGGGATATGGTCATTGGTTTATTATGGTAAACTCGACTCTTCAGATATCCCCACAAGAAAAAATCGCAAGGTGTAAGGTCTGGGCTTCTTGGAGGCCATGGAATATCACCTCTGCGAGAAATTAATTTGTTGGGAAACATTTCTTTGCTCACCGGTAAAGTCACATTTGACGTATGGCATGTTGCTCCATCTTGTTGCATCCAAGTCCTGCTGTTGTATCCTTCAAATTCATGTAACTGTGGTGTCAAAAACTCTCGCAACATCTTCACGTATTCCACTGAGTTTACAGTTACGTTATTTCCCTGACTGTTTTCAAAGAAATACGGACCGATTATGCCTTTAGCCGATATGGCAGCCCATACAGTCGTTTTAGGTGAATAAAGGGGCTTTTGGTGTTTAAGGCGAGGGTTTTCCGTGCTCCAGTACCGGCAATTGTGCTTATTTACGTGCCCATTGATGTGAAAATGGGCCTCGTCCGTAAACAATACATTCTCAAGGCTAGAGAATCGCTCCAGCATAGTGTCAGCCAATAACTTACGTTGAATGTAATCGTTTGGCTTCATCTCCTGCACAATTTGAACCTTATACGGGTGTAGTTAAAGGTCCAAATGCAAAATTCGCCGCAGACTAGTTCTTGGTATTGCTAGAGCCGCCGAACGCTTACGCGAAGATGATTCTGGATCGTTCCGTACGGAAATTTCAACTTCCCGAATGTTCTCTTCGCTTCTTCTTGAACGTGGCCGCCCTGTTTGTTTAATATTGGTTGTCGATCCTGTTTCCTCGAACTTGTTGACCCAAGCTTTAATTAAATTAACACTTGGACAATCACTTATACGCTGTAATCCGTATTCAATTCTAAATAGCCGTCGTACAGTAACGTAGGAGTCGTTGTTTTTGTAAAACATTTTTACACAAAAAGCACGCTGTTTTCCCGTGAAGCGCTCCATCGTGACTGAAATTGCATAAAGCGGCGCATCATTCCCCGTACCCCGCGCGCCCCTCCCTGTAACGGTTTTTAAGAAATCGAGTGTTGCCATTTGCAAAAATTTATGGCCCACTCTGTATTTGACATAATGCGAATAGATATAGAAAATATCAAACTTCATTTTTTGAATTAAGTCCCGCTAATTCGTTGAAATATCACACTGTGCGCCGTCGCCGCTTCTAGCAACTTCGACGGCTTATTGAAGCGAATCGACGACATGATCGCGGCACGCATACAGACCGAGTTGAGACAGCAAATTGCGCAACTCAGCATTGGTCAACGCGGCCGCTCTCCGTCTCGAGGCAGATATCATCCGAGGAGAAGAAGCCGCAGCCGTACACCTGGTGTATGTTGGTATCACAATAACTTCGGGGATAAAGCTAGGAAGTGCACATCTCCTTGTACTTACAAGTCGGGAAACCGCAGCGGCAGTTCGTAGAGGCGACGGACGACTGTCAAGTCTCCACCGGTCGCCTTTTCATCACAGACAGGAAAACAAACGTACAGTATTTAATAGATACCGGTTCTGATCTATGTGTTCTCCCACGTCGATTCCTGCGCCAGTTCAGACAGGCCACGGACTACAGTCTTACCGGTGCTAACGGTAGTGTTATCAATACCTATGGTACCATGACTATGCACCTGGACCTGGGTTTGAGAAGAGACTTCGTGTGGAATTTCGTGGTTGCGAACGTGGATAAACCAATCATCGGAGCCGATTTCATCGCACATTATGGGTTACTGGTAGACTGCAAGAACAGACGCCTGATAGACAGAATGACAAAATTAGTTACACCTGGAACCATCAAGATCTGCAACCAGACCATATCAAAGCAATATCAGGTACAACAGAATTTCATAAATTATTGTCCCGTTCCCCTGAACTGACTAAGCCTTCCGGAGTATTCCGCGAAGTTAAGCATTCTACTGTCCATTATATAAATACAACACATGGACCTCCAGTGTTTTGCAGACCACGACGCATGGCTCCCGATGGACTCGCCAGAGAACAGATCGAGGAGATGATTCGGGATGGCACTGCGCGACCCTCAGACTCACCGTGGGCATCAGCGTTACACCTGGCGCCTAAGAAAAACGGTTGGAGACCTTGCGGGGACTACCGCGCACTCAATGCGCGCACCATACCTGACAGGTACTCAATTAGGCACATAGAAGATTATGCACATAGGCTAGCAGAATGTACCATCTTCTCGAAAAAAGACCCGGAAAAAGCCTACAATCAAATTCCAGTCGCGCCAGAGGACATATCGAAGACCGCCATCACTACGCCATTTGGCCTGCTGGAATTTCCGTTCATGTCATTTGAACATAACGTTATACTGTGACGTTTCTCTGTCGAGGCCCCGTCCTTTTGTTACATAGGAGCTGCGTCGACAGATCTTCAACTCCGTCCACTCAATGAGTCATCCTGGAGCAAAGTCAACGACAAAAATGGTAACTGACAGATTTATTTGGCCATCAGCTCGAAAGGACTGCCGTGTTTGGGTTCGAGCCTGTGAAACCTGTCAGAAGTCAAAGGTGCACCGTCACACTTTAACACCGCTGGACAATTTCAAGCTACCGCAATCACGATTTAGCGACGTGCACTTCGATTTAATCGGTCCGATGCCACCATCTCGCGACTACAGGTACTGTCTTACAGCTATCAACAGGTATACACGATGGCCAGAGGTGAAGCCGCTATATGACATAACAGCCGAAGCAGTGGCAAAGGCATTCTATGAAATATGGATTTCGCGTTTTGGATGTCCGCAGACTTTGTCGACAGACAGAGGTCGGCAGTTTACATCTCAATTTTTCAAAGCTGCGCCACACGACCGCTTACCACCCAGCTGCCAACGGAATGGTGGAACGATTCCATCGCACCCTGAAAGCTGCAATCATGGCACACGACGATAAGCGCTGGACAGACATCTTACCTGTGGTCCTGCTCGGGGCACGGGCGGCCTGGAAGGAAGACCTGCAATGCTCTGTAGCTGAGATGGTATATGGTGAGCGCTTAAGAATACCGGGTGAGTTCCTTCAATCAACTTATACTAACCAGCTGAAACCATCAGACTTTGTCTCACAACTCAGACATAACATGTCACTTCTGAGGCCTCAGGAAGCATCTCGACACTCTCCAGCTTCTGTATTTGTACATGACGATCTAAAAAGTTGCAAGCACGTTTTTATAAGAAAAGATGCTGTTCGAGGATCAATGGAACCACCATACTCAGGTCCATATCTTGTACTCGATAGGACAAACAAGACAGTCATTGTGAAATCGGACAGAGGACCAGTGACTGTCTCGATGGATCGTGTTAAACCCGCGTACATACTGATTGACACATTAGAAGACTCACCGAGATCGGTGGGTGAAAACCCTGATGGTCAACGTCCGGTGAGAACCGCGAGGTCCGTACGCATAATCAGATTTCCCAATTATTTATCCGCAGGTCTTCCAAACTCGAAGGGGGGTGGTGTGGCGGCACAACTTTAGCCAACGCACAGCACTAGTCGCTAACCGGTCCAGGCGCCCGCGGGGAGCAGAGCCGCCGCCGTCGGCCGGCGCTCCGGCGCACGCACCTACGCCGAACCTGTGTCGCTTCGCTACGCCTGCACGCTATTTCCCCGCTTACGTATTCTACGGCTTTTTTTTCTTCCCATATTTGTTATTCGCGCTGCTTTGCTTTCAGACTTTTAATGAATATATCGATCTGGTTATGTATATTATAAAATCTGTAATAAACGCGTGTTAAGTGAAAGTGTTGTTTAATTGGGTGTAAGCCGCGGCCCCCTATACTTACTTGAAAAATCCTACCAGCTAAGTAGGATTTTATTATCCCAAAGTAGGTGTGTGGTAAGAGTGTTTTAACTTTACAAAGTAACCCTTTGTGCCAGACTTTATTCAATGCGTGTTATATCTAAGAATACTGACGAGCAGTATCCTTTTTATTGTAGGCTTCTTCTGATGACATGACTCGGTGAACTAAAGCCAAACTGATGGTCCGGTAGAATCTTTCTTTCAGATATTACCCCAAGTAGTCTTTTAAGCAAAATTTTCTCAAACCATTTTGACAAGAATGGTAGCAAACTTATAGGTTTATAGTAAGCAAGAGCATGCTTGGGTTTTCCCCGGTTTGCAGATAATTATTATTTGTGAAACTTTCCATAATTGGAGAAAATATCCTAGTCTAATGATACGGTTAAAAAGGATAGTGAGATACATTATGCCTTTTTTAGGAAGCTCTTTAGTATCATTTTATATTATTATTTTCAATCAGATCAAATCCTGGAGCTTTTCTTTCTTTAAGAGTCCTGATTGTTCTATGAATCTCTTGGGGTGTGACAAATTGGATAGGTAAATCCAGCTGGAAGTCCTGGTTTAATATGTCATCTATATCAGACTCGTTCGCATTAGTTGAAGCGTCACTTGGTGTAAAAAAAAATCCAAATCGGCTTTCTCCTGTTGGGTCCTAGCCCAAGATTTAGAATCTGGAATTCTTATAGGGAATTTGGGAATTACAGGCCAAGAGATCTTTTTAAATTCTTTCCACAAAGAGTAATCCGAAGGAATAATCCGATCCACGCTCTAGAGGGTAAAAGTGATTCAATGTGGATTTGATTTGTTGCTTTATTTGCTTCTATTAGCATGCCTGCATCGATTGAATGCAGTTCTATCGTCTGGATGCTGGTTCTTAATAAACTTAGCAGTCAGCTTATGTATATGTGATAAAACAAGCGAGACATTTTTTATTTAATAAATAAAAAACAAATAAATATGTTTAACATACACATGATCATTGTTTTAGGCAACAGCTAACTAATATACTTATTTATATTATTATATAACAGATATATGCATATTACACTCAGACTCAGCGTGGGAATCGAATCCACAACTAGAGTAGGGCCACTGTCAACTGCACCAATGGGCCAGTCAAAACAATTTTTGATACAGTCGAGTTTTTTGCTATTATTAATATTATTATTTTACAGCACGATGTAGCGACATTTATCTCGCTACATACAAACTAGAAGAAACTGACGTATCCTACATCGCGCTATCAAAGTTATCCAAGCGATTGAACATATATATATATACAAGAACCCGACAACAACCGTCGCGGCAGTAGCCCACCAGACACAACACCCGTCTGGTCGGAGGATCCTCCCTTTTCCATGGTGGATGAGAAACTTTACATCCTGTTCCTCACTCCTCTAAAATTATATCTACACTAATCTCTCACTGGTCAGATTTTAAAATTTCTTTTAGAAGAAAGACTGTATTGAGAAACTTTATAGGATGCATTACATCTTAATATTTTCACTTTTTTTGTGATATTAAGTAATCGATAAGGTGGACCAGTCCCTGAAAGTTGACATTGATGTTCGCAGATGCCAACATTCACCGTGGACACCCCGAGTCCAGTGACGGAGGAGCAGGTGTGGTGGGCTGCGGAGCAGTTGCCTCCTCAGCCCAGACCCTGGAGACAGGAAGGTAAGACTTTATAACTGTTACATCCCTACCGATCCTTACCGATATAATAATAATAAAAAAATATATATATATATGAACTGGTTATTGAAATAAAAAATAAAAAGAGCTCCGAATAATAGTTTTCTCACAAAAGAAGGAACTTGATAAAAAAGGGGAAAAAACTGAACTGGAGACCCCAGGATTCGAACCCGGGTCGCCGAGTATGATTTGGACAATTGTTCGTTGTGTTGGATAGTCCATTTACAGAGGAAGGCTATAGGCTATATAACATCACGCTACGACCGATAGTAGCTGAGCATTCATAAGAAACATTACAAAAACGGGAAGAACATTATTTTTTGAGAGATTCCGTTACGTAAGCTGCGCAAACAGTTAAAGTTATGCAAAAATTATGTACAACGGAATTGATTAACATTAAAAGTTCAAAAAAAAGTCCGCGACAGCATATATATCTATCTCTTGAGGTTGACTCAATATAACCATTTTTATAGTAATCAATTACGTTCTAAAATAATGTGTTATTTGCGAAGGTGGTTTTATAGACATGATATAAATCCTTATCCAAATAAATCTTCATCACAAGTATGCCTTTTTGAACGAAATTGTCCTTAACATCATTTGATTTCAATGAATTATCTTAGAAGATATCATAGTTTTAAAATAACTCCGCAACGAAATAATGATCATGAAAAGTGAAAAGGTGATTTTATTGCATTTTTATTAGCCAGGCATACGAATCCTTAGGAATACAAAAATACTTCATCAACGAGGCAACTATATGAAAATAAACTTTGTCTTTTATAGCATTTAATTTGAACGCATAATTTAGAAGATAATGTAAAATCATATGAAACTATGTAAGTCACGCCGCGCGCAGACACAAGTCGCCTGAGTTATCGTTTGCTGTAACAATTAATGAAGCACATGGGCAAACATTTAAACACATACCTAGAAATCGATTTATGTCAAGACTTCTTTTCACGCGGAGAACTATAATATGTTGCCTAATCGAGATCAGGTTGCGGAGAAAACCAGTATTTTCTTCTCCTTGGTTGGTTAATATTGGTTTTAAAATATTTAAGTACGTTTTTCCTTCAAATTAACGAGGGTAACAGCTATACTTATTACTAAATAAAAAACGCTGTTGTTATTGTGTAGATTATTACTGTACTGTATTGTATCTGCCTGTAAACAATCCACTGCTGAGCGAAGGCCTCTTCTCCATAAAGAAGAAGGGTTGGAGCTTAATCCACCACGCTGCTCCACTGCGGGTTGGCGGATAATTTCCCTACCATGAGTAACGATCGTTA
The DNA here is from genome assembly GCA_036937285.1 of Euphydryas editha. Classification (NCBI taxonomy): domain Eukaryota; kingdom Metazoa; phylum Arthropoda; class Insecta; order Lepidoptera; family Nymphalidae; genus Euphydryas; species Euphydryas editha. The sequence continues at coordinate 2,264,051 of JAUPFZ010000006.1, forward strand.
TCAAGTGTCTATGATAACAACCGGAACTGACGGCTTTACGTGCTCTCTGAGGCACGGTGGGAGATCCACAAGGTCATACACCCAGACCGGAAACAAATATTAGTACAAATACAAATTTCTGTCCCAAACGGGAATCGGACCCACGACCGCCAGCGGCGCGCGGCGTTGAGGCGACTACTCGCACCACTAGACCAGAACGGTCGTCAATTAGTTTTTTTTTTTTTTTTTTACCAATATAACCTATTCTAAACATTGTAAACATTTGGTAAATATAGTTTTTCTTTGTTAGAATAAATAATTAAACGTTGTCCAGTCAGAAAATGCAGCTGCAATTGTCAGAACTTGTATATTAAAAATAATATTTATTTATATTACATAATTACCTACTTCACATCACTCAATAATATGGTATCACCTCAATTATAAGCAATGTCATAAATTTTAAGATTTCTTTTTCAATCCCGGGATTCCCGACCAATGTTTCCCGGGATCGGGAATGGATATTTTCCGAAACCCTAATCAGAAACCACAGACGTTCCGTAGGTACTAAAATACGTAAACTTCAATAATCTATTTCAACTAATGATGTGATAAAATAATAGGCATTGATTTACTTACGCTAGTGTAATATTTTTAAAATCTGTGCATAGCAACATTGCGAAAATATCAAAAACCTGTTGAAAGCCCGAACAGCGCCATCTAGCGGGAATATGTCCAGGAGAAGACGTTGTAATGATCCTTAACCAGTTTCCCTACCCCTTGTTAAAATGTGAAAAAATTTCCAGGTATCCGGGTGCCATATTCAATACCCAACCCGATGTCAGGCATGGTGATTGACGAGATGCAGAGCAACAGTATGCACAAGATCTACTGCCAGCGAGCTATACTTCAGCACACGGAATGCCTCAACACAAGCGCACTGGACTGCTCTGTTACTTTCATGGTTGATAAAAACATCTACGTTCTCGGCGTTCAGGTATGATCTTTAACATTTTTGCTTAAGGGTCATTACAACGTCTTCCCCTGGACATATTCCCGCTAGATGGCGCTGTTCGGGCTTTCGACAGGTTTTTGATATTTTCGCAATGTTGCTATGCACAGATTTTAAAAATATTACACTAGCATAAGTAAATCAATGCCTATTATTTTATCACATCATTAGTTTACTTTAAAACGGAGCCATTTAGTCAAATATTCTTAAAATAATATCTGTCATATCGATTACTGTATATACGCAACACTCACGCACACACTGACATCAGGGTCGTTATCCAAATTCTGTGGTTCTTACATAAATCACGAATTGTTTACTATAAAATTGAACTAGATTGCATTGTAACAAAAACTGTCTCGTTTTGCTTCGTATTTTTTAAAATTTAGTTCGGATATAATACTCCTCCCGCTTCATACCGCGTCCCGCGCTCGTCTATTCGGTATCGATAGCAACGCAGCCGATACGCACGTGTAATGTTTACTTTCGCAGTTTCGCTCCGAATTAATTCTTTGTTGTTTTTACAAGTTTTACTTACTGAATGTGTATTCAGTTATGTCTGATTAATGGACTTTAATTTTAAACTATTATTTTACGTGTTCATTTAATTCATTTATTAAATATTAATTTATTTACATATAAATCATACAATAATATATATACGACCGTTCTGGTGTAGTGGTGCGAGTAGTCGCCTCAACGCCGCGCGCCGACGTTCGCGGGTTTGATTCCCGCTCGTGACAGATACTTATATTGGTACAAATATTTGTTTCCGGTTGTTATCATAGACATCTTATAACGATCGTTACTCATGGTAGGGAAATTATCCGCCAACCCGCAGTGGAGCAGCGTGGTGGATTAAGCTCCAACCCTTCTTCTTTATGGAGAAGAGGCCTTTGCTCAGCAGTGGATTGTTTACAGGCAGATACAATACAGTACAGTAATAATCTACACAATAACAACAGCGTTTTTTATTTACTAATAAGTATAGTTATGCCCCGCGGTTTCATCCTCGTTAATTTGAAGGAAAAACGTACTTAAATATTTTAAAACCAATATTAACCAACCAAGGAGAAGAAAATACTGGTTTTCTCCGCAACCTGATCTCGATTAGGCAACATATTATAGTTCTCCGCGTGAAAAGAAGTCTTGACATAAATCGATTTCTAGGTATGTGTTTAAATGTTTGCCCATGTGCTTCATTAATTGTTACAGCAAACGATAACTCAGGCGACTTGTGTCTGCGCGCGGCGTGACTTACATAGTTTCATATGATTTTACATTATCTTCTAAATTTATTTTTATTATTAAATGAGATATTTTACAATATTATACATATTTACAATTCAAAACTTAAAATAATTATTTACAAACAGTTTTGGTATAAATCATGTCCGCGTGGAATGGTGCCAAGAATACTAGCAGCATTTCCCCGTTGAATCGCAATTCCGATTCTTTGGGCAAAAAATGCACCAGCCCTCTTGTCACCAGTGGAGGCTATGAGTCGTGGGGTTAATTCTTTTAGAAAATTTTTAGCACTGCTACTCCAAGGTCCAAGTGTTTCGACTGCAAACGGCACAAAAATATAACTTTGGATAAGTGACGAATATTTGTGCCGTTTAGTCATTTCAGCCTTCTCCGCAGCGGCTCCCATTCTTACAGCCGTTTCCCTGATATGAGACGGAGCCAATGTATCGACGCAGGTTGCGTCCCACAAAAGCGCCCGTCCCCTTTCCCAGGGAATCAGCGTTAAACCATCAGGCCTCTTGCCATCATCGCGACTAATTCCAGTAGGCTCAATAAGAGCAGGAACGTCGATGGTGGCAAGAGCCCTTTTAATGGTCTCATTCAGGGAACCGTGGCGGGAAAACCTACCTGAACTCTTGTTGCAAGAAAGGCCGTGTAATCCGAAAGAATCAACCTCCTTTCCACACGGACATCTGTGTTCAAAACACAGACGTGCTCCCAACCGGAGACCTATACAAATTCGAAAACTTTCATTATCTAAAAGTGTCCCAAGGTTTTTTGACGGCATTGCGTGTAACCAGTGACCTGACTCTTTACTTGATAAAGCTAGAAGCCTTGCACGGTTTTTATCACTTGTAAGATTTTGCGTCAAATTTTCACGAGTATTGTGAACTAATGGCGCATCCCAAAGTTTTTGTTTTGTAACTTCCTTGGGGATATCGTCATTAGGACACCTCAACTTCCAGTTTTCTACTGCGTCTGTAGCATCTGTAATTTGGACTGAACTTGATTTTAAAATTTTGGAACATAGACCTTTTATACTATGTACAGAAGCAAGAAAAGCAGGAAGAGCGACACTAGAAATTTTTCTCACGCCGATGCCACCATCTCTAATTGGTAAAGTAGCTTGGGTCCAAGAATTTTCATCAAAAGATAAATTTAGAATTTTTTCTAAAGAGCATTTTAGAGTGGCATCAATTTTATCGGTCAAGCCAGGGAATTTCCAAATTGGGCTCGTGCGAAGTATGTACATTAATTTTGGGACAAAAAGACAATATTTCAAAATAGTATAGGCTATATGAGAATTTAGAGTACCCAATTTGTCAGTATTGTCCAGGAAAATTTTAATTTTACTGTCTAAAATTGACTCTATGCCTTCATCAAAAAGTGGAGCACCTAGAAGGCAAAGTGTATTTTTTTGAAGTATTTTCAAATTAGGTGCAATTTTATAAAATAATTCCGTTGCCAAATTAATTTTTTTAGGAGATAATATATCTGTGAAAAAAATTTCACATTTCGAAAAGTTTAGTTTAAGGCCAATGCTATCGAACTCGTTTTTAATTTTGATTAAATCTTCAATGACATCATCTACTTTGCCTCCTATGGTTCCATCATCTAGGTACCATATGTTAAATTTAGATTTTAAATTTGAAATGCATTTGTGGATACCTAGACTAAAAAGAGCCGGACCTAGTGGGTCCCCTTGCTGAACGCCGACATTAGAGAAAATTGTGTTTTCGCCAAAGAGTAATTTACATGGTGAACTGTAACATTGCCAAACATATGGATAAATTTCAGGAAGATTTAATGAGACTTCGTTAAGCAAGGTTGCTCTATCTAAAGAATTAAAAGCATTCTTTACATCAACTTTCAGCAGCACTTCCGCCTCATTTCCTTTTAAAAAGGTACGGGCCGAATGAACTGCTGCTTCACAGCCTCCTTTAATTCCAAAACCCACCTGTATTGGTTCAAATTTTGTTTTTAGAGTGGAGATTATGTGCTTACATGCTAATTTAGACGCCAAGCGGCGAAATGTGGTCCCAATAGCAATTGGACGGATGCTACCGTCTTTTTTATTAAATGCACATAATCTTGCACCATAAATATGTGGCAAAAAAGATGAAGTCACCTTACCAGATAACATAAAATTACAAAGTTTAGTTATGTCATTCAAGAGAGCCCTGCCAGCGTCCCCAGCTGAAGCACTCACAAGATCTTTAAGATGTTGTGGTGTGATGCCGTCTATGCCGCTAGCAGAGCCGCTTGTGAACGACATAATTGCGGCATAGGTGTCTTCATCCTTAACCTGTAAAACATTATTTGAACAGGGTGGATCCGGAAGCAACGAGGCCGGATTTGGTAACGGATGCTTTTCGCGTAAGGCTTCCAGCGTTTTGTTATCAAACGGTGCGAGGGTATCGCTAGAGAAAAGAATGCGAGCAGCATTCTTAAGATCTCCATCCATTGCTTTATTTTCAACAATTTTTTTTGAGTCAGAATACAAAGGGCGTACAGAGTTTTTAGGAATAATAATCGGGGTATCTAATAAGCTATTTTGTTTTAATTTAGCTGATAAAGAACCATTTTTGGTTTTATCAGCATGTAAAAATTTATAAGAAAACAAAAAGAGATTTTGCCAGGCCGAATCAGTGTCCGAAAAACATTTTTGAATAATAGCTGATAAAGATCTAGCTAGAGATATCCTCGCTCCTCTAGGAACTCGTTTAACGAGCGGTATATTTTGGTGACATTTAATAATAAATTTATCGAACGGAATCGAATTAATATCACTGGTTATGTTTGTAGAAATATCTGATATAATAGGCAATGAATGCACCAAGGGATCGCTGTGGCAACGGGAAATGTGAATTTTTAAGCCTTTGCGGCCTCTAAACAACCTTCCGTTAGTGCATTGGGGACATGTCAAAAGTTCCGGTTGAGATGCGTTGGTTGTTAAAACATTGTATGACATACCTATTATTAAATTATACACTGTACACTTAACTAAACACACATAGAGTCACTATAAAGGCGTTGCTGCGGCGACGACAGCACGGAGACCCGTTGTAGGGGCTGCCGGCTGTTACCTCAGGCCGCTGTCTCTGCTCGGCAACGCCACGCTCAGGAAATCTGAAAAACGAAAAACATTTTAAAAAATATTGAAAATTTTATATATTTCCGAGATTATTGAATTTTTTTATTCAATTAGATGTCAATTTAATAAAGAAATATGGTCAAAATAGAAATATATCAAAATAAAATTTAGAGAGCAAAATTTTGAAGTTGACATCCAACTGACTATTTGACTACTTCTTCTAAATTATGCGTTCAAATTAAATAATATAAAAGACAAAGTTTATTTTCATATAGTTGCCTCGTTGATGAAGTATTTTTGTATTCCTAAGGATTCGTATGCCTGGCTAATAAAAATGCAATAAAATCACCTTTTCATTTTTCATGATCATTATTTCGTTGCGGAGTTAGTTTAAAACTATGATATCTTCTAAGATAATTCATTGAAATCAAATGATGTTAAGGACAATTTCGTTCAAAAAGGCATACTTGTGATGAAGATTTATTTCGATAAGGATTTATATCATGTCTATAAAACCACCTTCGCAAATAACACATTATTTTAGAACGTAATTGATTACTATAAAAATGGTTATATTGAGTCAACCTCAAGAGATAGATATATTATCAAGATAAATTCAAAAAATTGAAAATTAAAACCAAAACCAAAATTAAAATCAAAATCAAGACCAAAATCAAAATCGAAATTAAAATTAAATCAAAATTAAAAACTTGTTTTGTTATCTAAGCGTAGGTATGACCTTTGACTGATTAGAATTTATAAAAAGGTTTTATGTTTTTAAGTTGATTTTTTAATATATTAGATTTTATATTTTTTCGTCGATTTTGCCTGATCTAGAAAAAGATTTTATGTTTTGGTTTCATTTGTCAGATTTTAGGTACCTAAATAAATAAAAACATTAAAAGCATTAGTCTTCTATTTTTTTTTAAAATAATAATTATGTTTATGTAACACATATGCAAATAGTATACATAAATAATACAATAAATTAATAATATAGCTTTCATACAAAATGGATATATATCAAAATTTTGATATATATCGGATATATATCATAAATATCCGATATTTTGATATTTATAATAAATATCGGATATTTTCGAACCCTGGTATTTAGACTACGCAAGAAATATGTACATCAATTTGAAGTACTTCTTTCTCTAACTGCGCCACAATAAGTTGTCAGCTGTGTGACTACGTGACTCAGTAGCGCGTGCGGCCGCAGGTGCCGACCCAGTCACCGAAGCAATCCGCGAGCGATTTGAGCGGCGGAGGCGGGTCCGGCGGATACTCCGAGCTGCTGTACGCGCATCTGCTGGATGCGGACGGCGCGCGCCTGTCCTACACGCACTACACTAACCGCGTGCCCTACCGCCACCTGCTCGACATCATGTTTAACCGCCGCATCTACATCCAGCGAAACAAGGTACTGTCTGCTGCTGCACGCGCGCCTGTCCTACACGCACTACACCAACCGCGTGCCCTACCGCCACCTGCTCGACATCATGTTTAACCGCCGCATCTACATCCAGCGAAACAAGGTACTGTCTGCTGCTGCACGCGCGCCTGTCCTACACGCACTACACCAACCGCGTGCCCTACCGCCACCTGCTCGACATCATGTTTAACCGCCGCATCTACATCCAGCGAAACAAGGTACTGTCTGCTGCTGCACGCGCGCCTGTCCTACACGCACTACACCAACCGCGTGCCCTACCGCCACCTGCTCGACATCATGTTTAACCGCCGCATCTACATCCAGCGGAACAAGGTACTGTCTGCTGCTGCACGCGCGCCTGTCCTACACGCACTACACCAACCGCGTGCCCTACCGCCACCTGCTCGACATCATGTTTAACCGCCGCATCTACATCCAGCGGAACAAGGTACTGTCTGCTGCTGCACGCGCGCCTGTCCTACACGCACTACGCTAACCGCGTGCCCTACCGCCACCTGCTCGACATCATGTTTAACCGCCGCATCTACATCCAACGGAACAAGGTACTGTCTGCTGCTGCACGCGCGCCTGTCCTACACGCACTACACCAACCGCGTGCCCTACCGCCACCTGCTCGACATCATGTTCAACCGCCGCGTCTACATCCAGCGGAACAAGGTACTGCCCGCTGCCTACTGTCTACTTACTGCCTACTGCCGCGGGCGCCCGCACACATTCGCACCCATACCTACCAATTTACGTAATAAAGATCTATCCGTGAATGAGGCGCTCGCCGCATGAGGGACCCGAACCACAAAAAAATATATCGAGGTAAAATTTCTATACTATGCTTTAACTATAAATTGCGATAGGCTTTATGGTTTAAAGATTGAAAAAACTGCTTCAAACTACGTGAAGCACTCTTGTTTTACTATGTTGAACTTTGTCGAAATCCCTCCACCCTAGTCTTTCCCTGAACTGTAAGTTGGTAGAATAAAAATACAGAATATAAAATATAATGATAAACTCAAAAGTGATCTCTTCAAATTTATTTATACAATATTAATTTTCCAGGTGTATAAAGTAGGTATAGTGTTCAACAAGGTGGGCTGGTACCCGATGGGCACGTGCGCGCAACAAGTCGCAGCTGAATCTGTTTTCTTTAACTTCGGTATTGGACACAGCAGCGACTCTGTACGGGACGGACTCATACGATCTATTATATTTACTTACTAAACCAGACTTGATAATGTAGGCCATTTATTAAGAGCTGGCTCGTTCAGAGGAGAAAACATTTTGAAATCGATAATTTTATATTTAATAAAAAATAAAAAAACTGTCAACTCGTATTACATATTTCGTAATAGTAGTCAAAACAAAACTATATCTCTCTTTCATGCTCGTAAGATCGGATGCGTACGTAAAGAGACAGATTGTTTTTTTACAGACAATACACAAGTGCAGAATGCATATCGCTCCTTTGGAGCGACAGTGACACAATTGCAAAAATACGCAAAAATGACTTATTAATTCCAAAATACTATGCAAAAACATCTGCGTTGGTAGTGAAAATGCAACAATATCCAGCTATAATAAAACTATTTTAAAATAATAATTAGCCCTAATAATGCTTCAGAATCTTCTTTTGAACTATGAAATAATCTTTATTCTGATCTGGTGTAAAGTTAACTAATTTGCATTTGTGTCACTGTCGCTCCAAATGAGCGATATGTGTATGTGCCCGCTTTAGTTAATTTACGTGTATTGTGTTGGATATGCTTGACGAATATCATCTTTCACTTGAATTTATTACACTACCCACGAAGAATGGATATACAGGAGAGCGAACGGTAGACGTAGTTCTATACAAATTTCACGGTACTTAGGTACACAAAAATAAACAAAGATCATAGTTCTCTTTTTTGCCACTGGGTGCGCGAGTATTCGTGAGGTACCGATACTATTATTATATTAGTTATTATAATATGTGTAATTAAATATAGGTAGTAGTTCTTTAGAACAGTTTAATTTTAGTTGCATATTTAATAAATATAATTTTATGTATTGAATGCTAATATTTTGGAAGATGAAATAAAACAAAACGAATTCAGAAATTTTATTAAAATACATTGTTTTTTATTTTTGTACTAATAGTAATTTTATCTAGAATTCTCTGAATCATCTTATTTCTTGGACAGAAGTATTGATATTTCTTCTCTATAAAAGATAGTAGAGCATGATAATTGATGCTATGCTAATTATGTGAATTGTCTGCGAGGCTTCTTATGATATTTTATAGCTGAAAAAATATATGAAAATAACAATAAATTTTATTATTCTAAATAATGTTATTTTGAAAAAAATTAAATTTTTCACCGACTACTATTATCATAATTTATCAAATATTTAATTAAAATAACTTTATATAATATGAAATAATTTTTTTTTAAACAAATATACTTAATCTTATAACATTACATTATATTTTTAATATTTATTTAATAATTTAAAAATTACGTACCTGTTATTAAACTAAAAGTTTAACCTTTAATTTAATCTCCAAGAGTATTTTATGTTGGTGATGACTCAAAGTTATTAATAACAAGTTACTACTAAGTTTAAAGATAAAAACAATATAAATAATTGAAAAAATCTTATGACATATTATCATGTTGACTACATGTCAAATATCTTTAAAATGGTGGCCTGGCGGAATGTTTTTGTCTCACTTTTTTTTTCTCATAATTATGTTAGAGAGACGTAAATTATAAATTACATTATTTTACTATTTAAATCAATAATCGCACACCTATAGCAACCAATAGAAAGGTTAAAAATGAACTAATAACTCAATTTTCAAAATTCAGAGCTGTCAATAGCAACAAGCCTTCCCGCGTAAATTACAACTTCGATCCTAGCGGACTCTAGCGGCAAAATAATTATCTACTACCTAAATTGATGCCATTCTTTTAACATTACGTTCGCACTCCTTATATATCCATTCTTCGTGACACTACCGTTCAAGTATCGTATAAGAGTATTTCTAGATAAAACATTTAATTCAAATATATATAAAAAAATACAATTTTATAAATTAATGTTTACGACGCTTACTTGGTACAGGCTAAATTAAGGTTGCATTCGAAGTGAAAACAAAAGTAATTTTATAAATTATTCTGGTAGGTAGTTAATTCTGAAGTTCTCTAAAAAATCTTCTAAAAAATTCTCTAAAAACCTAAAATTAATTATCTTTTTAAATTCTAATTCTCCTAAATTATATATAATACTTGAAGTTCTTTTATGTCTCCAAAAGAATGGATCATATTCGTAGGGTTGTCACATTTATTTGTATTTACCTACTGTGTTCTAAAATTGTGTATTGGTGGTGCGTTTCTCCATAAATATTTTTAAATAATAATGTTAATTATCTCAAACTGATTATAAAAAAGTATCAGTACTTAATGTTTCAAATACAACAAGAAAAGATGTCAAATTAAAATTTTAATAAATCGATGTATTTGCTGTAAATTTAAAGTAAAAAAAACATTTGTAACAAATAAACATGTGCAAAAATAAAAGTGATAATATATTTTTTATAATTTAGACACTACATCAAATATATCAGCCCTGGTTTACGTGTACCAAGTAAGTGTATGGCCGCTTGGGCTTCACCTGCCCCGCATACCCCGCACCATTGTCGAGACACGTTTATTAGACACCTGTATAAAAAATTTTTAGGACTGTAATAAAAGTAAACTTTTCTAGTTAAAACAAAATAAACCATTAAATTCAAATTATTTTTTTTAACTTATTATTATCTCGATAACTGAATTTTTTGAAGTCAATGAAAAGATAATTACCTAAGAATAAAAAAGAAAAAGTGTCTTAATTTTAATTGTATCTAAAGTATAATTATACATATATGTATAGGGATATTTCAAAAATATATACTTGTCTAAAATAACTCACTATTTATATAGTTTAATATAAAACTTGTTGTTTGTACATATTTCGTATAAAAACATTTGTAACAAAAATTCTTTTTAATGTGTCTATTATTATGGATTATTGTGACATTTCTTTAAATTAATTTATTATATTCATGTGACAAAATAAAATTATAATGAATGATAATTAAATTTGTTGTTTTATTATTCCGAAACCAGAACCTTTTATAAATAGTTATTATATTTTCTGCGTGTTTATTACATTTCATGTTATATTCATTTTTTTCTAGCGGCATTAAATAAATATGATAATAATGCATGACAATACTAAAAATAGTCCTCTTGAGGACACCACTATAAACCATGTTGAAACGAGTTTTATAGCCAAAACACGTTATTCGTGTATTGGCTAAAAAAACTAAAAAGTGCATTGCGAAAATCTATTATGCATTTTTACGAAAAAAATTGAGGGGTATGTATGACACAAATTGTGGAAAATATTTTCTAGTTTCATTTTGTAGGAAAGAGCATATTGTCAAAAAATCACTTTGGCACAATTTTTAGAATATGGCGGCGCAAGCGGCTAATATACGAGGCTCAAATCAAGTTAGTAATTTTTTTTACTTGATCTGAGATACGAGGTGGCAAAGTTGAAATTTAGAAAGTCAAAGAGCACATGGAAATTTACAAAATTACCCACTGCTGTAAAACTGTCCAGGTAGAACTATTACCAAATGTATTGAATTCAAATTATTGCTGTATTAAGCTGAATAAAAAAAGCTTGTAAATACTGGTGCTACGCAAAGATTTCATCTTCTATACAGAAGAAAAATTCGACTTAATATCTGCCCCGCTAGTTGGCGGATAATTACTGTACTAAAAAAACGTTATAAAAATAAACGCTAGACTTATAATAACAACCGGGACCAGTGCTGCCAACTAGTCTTAGCAAAAACGCGCTGTCAGCGCTATAAAAAAGCGCTAAAAGAGCTTTTTTTTAAAAAGTGCTAGATTTCGCGCCAACCACAAATGGTTTTACTATTTGCTAGTTACAATAAATAATCACCTATTTAGAAAAAATATTTTTTTAGGATAGCATGAAATGAAACAAAGATATTATTATATAAAATCAATTTTTTTTTATAATAAAATAACAATGATATAAGAAACAATATTTTTGACTTAAGAAACAATCAGGGTTAAATCTTCATCATCATCGAATTCTTGGATTTCTTCTTCTTTATATTTATTCCAGCATTTCCAGTCGAAGTAGAAGGTTGATTGTGGTCTAGTTATGTTATTAATTTTTACTTAGGGGCCATCCATAAATTACGTCACACGAATTTCATGATTTTTTTACCCTCCCCCCGTCCTTGTCACAGCTGGTCACATTTGTGAGACTCCTCCCCCCTACCTAGTGTGACGTCACATATTTTGCCATTTTACACCTAGAAATGACTTATTTTTGCTTCTTATGTGATTGTTTGTGTAGGTTAGTGGCCTTGTATGATGCAAAATACAGAACACAGATGCCACACGATCGCTTAAATGAGCCTCGACACTGGCACTGGGGCAATACCTATCATTCGAAACTTGCTTCCTTGTTTATATTCATACAGATATAGCTGGAAATATTTTTAATAATTTTAATTTTTTTATTAATTAACGTGTGACATACTTTATGGATGAACCCTTATTGCCCGAGACATATCGTTTTCTTATTAGATGATAACTCTATGATGAAAACATATAGACATCGTTTTTAGTTTTTCAATGTTAGTAGTAATAATTTTATTTAGCACTAGTAATTTATTATGTTTTACGCTGTGTTAAAAATAGTTTCATATAATTTGAAAAAGCGCTAGATTTAGAGCTAGGCGCTAAAACTCGCTTCGAAGCAAAAAAAGCGCTAGATCTGGCGCGAAAAGCGCTAAGTTGGCAGCAGTGACCGGGACTGATGTGATCTCCTTGTTAAGCATGAAGGTTACATGTTATTTAATTACCTTCTTTATAATATTAGATAATATTATGACATTGTCATCTGTGTTATTCTATCATATTATCAATACCTAATTATTTACTATGTCTTATTTTATTGTTGAATAAAGCCAATATTCTATTTGGTTCTGTCTTTATCTGTATCAATTTATTCAACAATAATTTTTGTGTCTCACTGATACCTACCATGCCTGACGAAAAGGAAAAGTCTTCCTCAATATCTCGGTATCTACGTCCCGAACGTTTTGACGTGGAACCCGCAATGGCCGACTCAGACCTGAAATGGATTCATTGGAAGTACTCATTTGAAAATTTTATCGCACAGGAAGCCGCTTCGGCTGATGATGCTCTTAAGTACAAACTCCTTGTAAACCATATCTCGCCATCAATATTTAACTTCATTCAGGCTTGCACCACGTACGTCGATGCCATGACCACCCTCAGTTCCACCTACGAGAAACAAAAAAACATTATCTTGGTTCGGCATCACCTCGTTACTAGAAAGCAACAGCCTGGCGAAACGTTAGCGGAGTATTCGAGATCACTTACCATACTTGCTCGTGAATGTCACTTCAAAGCTGTTACTGCTAATGAACATCAAAACGAAACCGTACGTGGTACGTTCATTGCTGGAATATTGTCACAGAAAATAAGAGAAAGGTTGCTAGAAAAATCTACTATGTCTCTGGAAGAAACTTTGAATCTTGCTATATCTTTAGAAACTGCTGAAAATACTTCACGACTACTTACAGTATCATCTCCATCAACGTCTACTGTTCCTGTTAACGCAATCTCTGAAACTCAAACACCACAACCACAGTTCAACTTGGCAGCATCAAAAACTCAAAATTTTCAACACAGTCGCCCTACGCAAAGTGACCGCCGATGCTTTTTCTGCGGTGGCAATGTTCATCAAAGGATCAAGTGCCCCGCTAATAATGCCCAATGTCAACTTTGCTCCAAAAAAGGACATTTTGCAACCGTTTGCCGTAGTTCAAGACCAGGTCAACGTACCGTAAATATTATTACCATGGACGATGACGACGTTACTCAACCTCAAGTTACTGATTCTCATTTGTCAATTATATCCGCTGCTGCACCATCAAGTCTACGTAAAGCTACCATTCCTATTACCTTGAACAATAATCAAGCAGATGCACTACTCGACACCGGAAGTTCAATCAGCTTTATCGATAAGAATATTGCTCTAACCATGAACCTTAAACAAAAGCCCTGTCGACAAGCGATAACTTTAGCATCTATTAACAATATATCATATGTCGAGGGACTATGCTACGCTACAATTAAGATTGGTGAACACATATACCAGCATCAACCTCTGCTCATTGTTAGCGATCTGTGTGCTGATGTTATCATTGGACATGATATATTAGGAAAACACTCATCATTTGAACTTCAGTTCGGGGGAGACAAAAGGCCCTTGAAAGTTTGCAACGTACTGGAGGCATCTGTCCCACCAGCTTCAGTTTTTGCCAATCTTTCACCAAATATAAAACCTATAGCTATTCGCTCCAGACAGCATTCTCAAGAAGACCAAGAATTTATATCTAACGAAATAAGCAACTTACTTAAAGACAAGGTTATCGAACCCAGTATCTCGCCTTGGAGGGCACAAGTACTCGTTACTGGTGATGGCTATCATCGGAAGCGTCTTGTTATTGACTATTCTCAAACTATAAATAGATTCACGGAACTAGATGCATATCCTTTACCTAGTATCGATTCTATCATAACTCAAGTAGCTAAATACAATATTTATAGCCAAATCGACCTCAAAAGTGCTTATCACCAAGTTCCCATTCTTCCAAAAGAGAAGGTATACACCGCCTTTGAAGCGTGCGGGAATCTCTACCAATTCACACGAATACCATTTGGAATCACAAATGGTGTGGCGGCTTTCCAGCGAACTTTACAGTATATCATTGATTCGGAAAAACTGAAAGGTACATATGCTTACTTAGACGATGTAACTGTATGCGGAAAAGATAAGCAGGATCATGATGATAACCTTCGCAAATTCATGAAAGCTACTGAAAAATACAAACTCACTCTAAATATGAGTAAATGCACTTTTGAATCAGAATCCATAAATCTTCTTGGCTATACCATCCATCATAACGTTATCAAACCTGACAAGTCTCGATTGGAACCACTGACAAATCTTCCTATCCCATCTGATACAGCTACTTTGAAAAGAGCACTTGGACTATTCGCTCATTATTCAAAGTGGGTCAACAACTTTTCTGCCAAAATCAGACCTCTGATCGAAGCTACATTTCCTTTATCTGAAGAGGCTATTAACTCTTTTAATAATCTAAAGATTGACATTTCTAAATCAGCCTTGTCTGGGATAGACGACAAAGAGATATTTTCTGTTGAAACTGACGCCTCTGACTTCGCAATCGCAGCAACGCTGTCACAAAAAGGGCGTCCCGTAGCGTTTTTCTCACGATCGCTTAACGATTCTGATAAAAGACAACCTTCCATTGAGAAGGAGGCTTGCGCTATAGTAGAAGCTTTACGCAAATGGAGACACTTCTTGATTGGAAGACATTTTCTACTCATAACTGATCAACAGTCTGTTGCATTTATGTTCAACCAAATACACTCTAATAAGATCAAGAACGAAAAGATCGAGAGATGGCGCCTAGAATTATCTTGTTTTAAATACGACATTGTTTATCGACCCGGAAAACAGAACTTTGTTGCCGATGCGCTCTCTCGAGTCTGCATGCACATAGATATTTCGTCAAATAACTCCAAACTTGTTGAACTACACCGATCTCTTTGCCATCCTGGAATTACTCATATGACTCATTGGGTCAGATCGAAGAACTTACCATACTCCATCGAAGAAGTGAAACGAATGACGGCAGCATGCCCTATCTGTGCTGAAATCAAACCTCGTTATATAAAACACCAAGGACATCTCATAAAAGCAACTGCACCTTTCGAAAGACTAAACTTAGATTTTAAAGGGCCGATTCCATCTAACACTCAAAACCGATACATTTTAACAATAATCGATGAATATAGTCGTTTTCCGTTTGCGTATGCCTGTAAAGATATGACCTCCGGAACAGTCATAAATTGTCTTAAAGATTTATTCTCCACGTTTGGTACTCCGGCTTATATCCATTCCGATAGAGGAAGTTCATTTTTATCGGATGAAATAAGACATTTCTTAACCTCACTCGGAACATCTTGTAGTCGCACCACCCCTTACAATCCCCAAGGAAACGGTTTGGTTGAAAGGCTAAATGGTACGCTGTGGCGAACAATTCAATTACATCTCAGATCGAATAACGAAGACGTTGCTAACTGGGAGAAAGCTTTGCTGCCAGCGCTACATTCCATAAGATCCCTCTTATGTACGGGAACGAATGCAACACCACATGAGCGTATGTTCAATCATCCTCGTCGCTCGATAAATGGCCTATCTTTACCAACTTGGCTTCATTCACCTGGACCTGTTTATATGAAGAAGAACGTAAGGAGTTCCAAATATGACCCGGCTGTAGAAGAGGTACAGCTGTTACAAAGCAATCCTGAATATTCTTACGTTCGATTAGCAGATGGGCGAGAGACGACAGTCTCTAATAGATCCTTAGCGGCACTGCCACAGGCCGTTGACGACGACTCGTCGGACGACGAAGAACAATTAGAAATGGAGGAGGTCCCTTCTAACGAAGCTCTACCTGCTAACCCAGAAGTGGAAAGTACACAAATTCGTCACTCTGTTCGAGAACGCAGACCTCCGGCTCATTTTCAAGATTACGTCTCTTCATAAAGAGGGGGGGGGGGGGGGGGTGAATGATGTGATCTCCTTGTTAAGCATGAAGGTTACATGTTATTTAATTACCTTCTTTATAATATTAGATAATATTATGACATTGTCATCTGTGTTATTCTATCATATTATCAATACCTAATTATTTACTATGTCTTATTTTATTGTTGAATAAAGCCAATATTCTATTTGGTTCTGTCTTTATCTGTATCAGGGACCGACCACTTAACATATTCTTCGAGGCACGGTGGGGAGATAAACAGGAAAAAACAACTAAACAATCTCAAATATTTACTACTAGTGGGAATCAAATCTGCGACCAACAATGTTAGTTGAAATTTTCACACCACACCCTAAAACGGTTTTCGTTCTGATAATGTTCTAAAAATAAGAACCTAATCCACTTCTTATGATCACTCTCTCTCTCTTTCACCTTTGTAATAACAAAGTGTCTCAATTTTAGGGTCTACAATGGCTGGTTTCTAAGTTGTATATATAACTTTTTTAGGTGATGTATATACATATAGCCATAGTAGAAGAATATATAACAGTCACATTTGTATAGACAATTTTCAATGAAATCACTGGCTTTGTTTTAAATTTATTTATTTCTAAGCTTAATATTTCTATTGATAGGACTTCTAACAAAATTTATCTGTCACATCTAAAGCTGTCTTCGTAAACTGAAGGCTGTCATTTTGACTTTTGTCATGTTGGAAGTAGTGAAATTCCAATTCCCAGTCAGTTGTTTAGTTCCTTGATTTAAAACATATTATTTTAATTATTAGTTGATTTGATTAAATAAAAAGACTGATGTGGTTTTATTCAGAATTAAGATAGTAGCTATTAGTCGGTGACGCTACTTAATATAAGTTAAATAGATGTTATAAGTGAAGATGTCTCGCAATAGATGTGATGGGTTACTGGCGAAGGTCGATTTTCCTCTTTATACGCTTCAGACTCTGACGAATCGTCATGTCCTCGTGGCTGGAGGCGGTGGAGCATCGAACACAGGTGTAGCAAATGGATTCGTAAGTGTTATCATTCGTACCACAAAGAAAACATGTCATTTGTTTCGATACGCGTCAGCAATTTTACTATCACGGTTAATTCTTGTTTACTTACATCACTCATGTTATCGTCGTGTATTGAGGTGAATTCGTTCGGCTTGCAGGAAATATTTGAACTGTCACACAATGGAACAAGATTCGTCGCTGAAGAGGTGATGAGGTACGAAACGGGACCAAATGTGGTAATGACATGTTCTGTACAGAATGTCCAGAACAGGATATACCTGGCAGCGGGTCAGGAGAGTCATTGTCAGCTGTATAAAGTTAATGTTAAAATGGTGGATGCAGCAGAGATGCGCCGTGGCAGCTTCCGCGCCGAAAACGGCCTTGTCCGCCGTCGCCGTACCATATCCGAAAACGACAATATATCAAAGATGGAAAATCATAATCACACAACAGACAAACGGATGTCTTTTGAAATAAGGCCCTGTGATAGCATACAAACAGATTTTGGGTAAGTAGAGTTTATACAAAATACATAATATATTGATATATAACTTAGTGAAATAAAATTTTTATTTGTACACATATTGTGCTAAACTGATTTAAATATGACTTGTTAAAATGCAAGATTTGATTTATTGTATTATTACAATGTAATAAAAATATGGTAAAGAATTTTTGGTTCATACTTTTAAAGAATCAAACAGAAGGGTAGATTTTATTTATCATTTTATCTGAAAATTCAATGACACGATACACAATCAAATCATATTAGATTATCCAATTAAATCAAATTGTATTAGAATATCCAGTGACTTTTGTGTCAACAAAAGAAAACAAATTACAGAACTGATCCACTGCAACGAGTTGTAACGATCAGTCACGATGGTAAACTGATGGCTACGGGTGGAGTTGATGGCAAAGTTAGGGTTTGGTCCTTTCCAAAGATGCAACTATTGTTTGAATTACAAGGACACAAAAAAGAGGTGAGTTATTTTGTTACTAAAATGCATTTGAAAACAGTGTTAGGGTGTTTGCAATGCAATCTCTTGTGACATTTGTTAGCATAAGCCATACAGATATTAGTTGCAGTGTAGTTTGTGTTTTGTGTTTCTGGACCCCTGACACTGCATTTTACCATACTAGGAGCATTTGAGTATAAGGCATTTTTTATAAACTCATGAATTATTATGTATTGTATTATAAATGTACTTCAAAATGTAATTGTAGTAGTGTTGCATGTGTGTTTTTCTGAGGACCCCTGACACTTTCATTGTACTAGGAGCGTTTGACTAAATTGAACTGAACTGTATTTGAGTTTGAGTTTAATCCACCATGTTGGTCCACTGCGGGTTGCCAGATAATTTCCCTACCATAAGTAACGATTGTTATGAGGTGTCTATGATAACCGGGACCGATGGCTTTACGTGCTCTCCGAGGCACGGCGTGGAAACCCACAAGGATATACACCCAAACCGGAACTAAATATTTGCACAAATATAAATATATGTCGGCGCGCGGCATTGAGGCGACTATTCGCATCACTACACCAGAACGGTCATCAGTCATCACGCATTTGACTCAGGCATTTTTTTTTAATTTTTAATATTATCTACAAAATGCACTCATTAATGAAAACATGTAGATAAAACTGTAATATCAAATTTAAAAAAAAATGTCATTCATATCCATGAATATTCAAAATTACTACTAATTATGAATATAATTTATTTAATAGTATTCAAATATTTTAAAGTCGGGTAATAAATTGACCATCTTAAATAATTTGACTGTTTTTTTTTAAATAAAATATGCATAATGTTATAACAAGTAAACAAGGCAACCAGGAGAATAAGTTATAAAACCTGTTTTGACTATTAATGTATGAAAAATGTTCACAGTTGAGTGCATTCCTTTCGAAGGTTCTGTTCTACATCACATATGCATAAATATTTGAGCATAAGAGTAAATATTCTTTCTGCAAATTCAATGATAAAATTATTATGATTATTATTATGATTTACCTAAACATTTGAAATGACTCAGTGTCTGCAATGATATACTTCCACATGTTAATAAATATTTAAATTAAATAAAATGATGAATAATTATTCGGACACCCACCACCTCAGTCCCCCGAGATCACGGATGCTGTAAAGGGTCCGAAACGTCTTGAAATAAATAAATTAAATATTGTTAAACCGTAACTTTAAATAAACGCAATAAAATCCGTGTTTAGACTTTTAATTAAATGAATAAAATTCGCGTAAATATAATAATAAGTAAATATAATATAGAACAGTATGTTAAATAAAATGGACTAAGTTCATTATAAATATATAACAACTCCATAGTTAAAATAGATCTAGGTGTCTATCACCACAAATATTTAATTTTTACACTTTACCGACTAAGTATAGTAGTATATATTTCAATTGTAGGATATTTCTTTTTTCTTATTTTTTCGGTTTCGCTTTTTTCCAATCAGTGTTATGTTTACATAACATTACAGTACAGTATACATAATATATTTACATTTTAAAAACAAGTAACAAAACATTTTATATAAAATTAAATTTCATTAGCTGTAGATGGTTAAGCTATTATTTGCCATTTTAAGAAAATATGTAATACATAATGAATAAATATTCCTCTAATCTTCATCCTTGTCGGACATCAGACTGGATCAGTTTTTAGTATTACCATGATTGTTAACCAGTTCGATCCTTGCTCAACAACAACCAGGCAACCAACCTAAAATATGGGCCTGGTTCGTAATGTTAAGCTTATTCGTACAAAAATTACTTCTATTATTACATTTAAATGACTCCAGTCCAATCCAGTTAATCTGATCTCCTCATAAATTACTGTGAAGAAATAACTGGGGTAGAAAAAAAATAGGATTATTTCTAATTTCTGGTCTGATATGAATATGTAATTAAACTTTTCTAGCTCGATGACTTGGACTTCAGCCCCTGTGATAGTCGATTAGTGAGTATAGCGAAAGATGGTCAGGCACTGGTTTGGGACACTAAAACGAAAAAACCGCCGCTTCTAAGCCTCACGTGTCAGCCGCCAAACGGAACTAAGTACCTGTTTCGACGATGCAAGTAAGTTTTCCTTTTGTATGTGATTTCAGATAATAACAAATAATAATAATATAATATAAGTATAAATATATAACATATATAATATTTATTCATGTCTATATATATCTTTATTGCATACCACAGAGAAAAAAAATATAAATCACTATTATATGAAGAAAAAGTACATTGATGTTAATACCTAGATGCACAATAAGGCGATCATATCGATTAGTAGCGATTTCTTTCAGACAACCTGTCAAAGTGTAATATAGGATGGTGAAAAAAATAAATAAATACATCAGCTATTAATTATAATATAAGTACAATTACACACACATATGCCCATTTACTACATAAATAAATATATATGAAGAATTACATTTTATATTCACGTATAGTAAATTAGATATTTGATAATAAACTTATAAGTGCGAGTTTCGTCTAAAATTTCAAAGAAAAATACGTATTAGGAAGTAGTATCGGAGTGAGTCAACGAGAGGTAATGAATATTTAAATTAAGGAAAATATAAATGTTTCTATGTATTGGAATCAGAATAAAATTACTCTATTCTTGTTCCAAATTTGCTACCATATATATCAAAGTATTTTTCTTTTAAAGAGAAGGATTAGAGATGTGTTTTTTTTTAAATTAATTTTGTTATTAAAAGTGATCACTGCAGGTTTTCTGATGTAAATATCTCAGAATTTATTTTCAATGAACTTCTATTATAAAATGTTGCTAAATTAAGAAATGTGATATTTTAAAAATATTGAATATATTTCAGATGAAAGAATGAGTATTTCTTATAACCAAAACAAATCATAACTTTCAGATTTGGCGATATTGAAGATAGGAAAGGCGAATACAGAATGTTCACAATAGCAAACCCACTTACTCGTTCCGGGAAACAAAAAGGTCTTGTCCAGCTGTGGGAGCCCACGAGCGGCCAGCTGCGCAAGACGGTGGTGGTGATGGAGTCGCTGTCCGCGCTCGCCGTGCGCGATGACGGCAGGTTCGTGGGTGTCGGCACCATGTTCAGCGGGTCTGTGGATATCTATATAGCATTCAGTTTACAGGTGAGATTCATTAAGCGTTGTAAAAGTTTAAAGCTCAAGCTCAGTATTTTTGACTATGAATTTTTATTTCTTGATTTGTTGGTAAGCAGCAACTATCGCTAATGTTATAAATGTGAATTTTAGTTTGTTTGTTACGCTTTCATGCAAAAACTACTTAACCGATCATCAAGAAACTTTGTACACATATTTTTGGAGGTATTAGAAGTAATATAGGATACTTTTTATTTAAAAAAATATACATATTTTTTACAAAAGACAATTTTTTTTTTGTCAAACAATCTTAAAATCTAGCTACTTCAACACCATCTAGCATTCCAGTAATGAAGTTCCAACCGTGAGTACTGTAATACCGTTGCACTGTATTACCGACGACGGTCACGTCAATATTCAATGAAATCGACTGTAGTTTCAGCTGTTTGCATACTTTTTATATGCACACCCACGCTGCGGATGCTAGTACTATATAGTTCGTTTGTTGAGTAATGTTTGCGTGTGCGCAGCGCGTGCTGCACGTGGCGGGCGCGCACGGCATGTTCGTGACGGGGCTGCAGTGGCTGCGCGCGCGCGGGGCGCCGCTGTCTATACAGTTCGTTTGTTGAGTAATGTTTGCGTGTGCGCAGCGCGTGCTGCACGTGGCGGGCGCGCACGGCATGTTCGTGACGGGGCTGCAGTGGCTGCGCGCGCGCGGGGCGCCGCTGTCTATACAGTTCGTTTGTTGAGTAATGTTTGCGTGTGCGCAGCGCGTGCTGCACGTGGCGGGCGCGCACGGCATGTTCGTGACGGGGCTGCAGTGGCTGCGCGCGCGCGGGGCGCCGCTGTCTATACAGTTCGTTTGTTGAGTAATGTTTGCGTGTGCGCAGCGCGTGCTGCACGTGGCGGGCGCGCACGGCATGTTCGTGACGGGGCTGCAGTGGCTGCGCGCGCGCGGGGCGCCGCTGTCTATACAGTTCGTTTGTTGAGTAATGTTTGCGTGTGCGCAGCGCGTGCTGCACGTGGCGGGCGCGCACGGCATGTTCGTGACGGGGCTGCAGTGGCTGCGCGCGCGCGGGGCGCCGCTGTCTATACAGTTCGTTTGTTGAGTAATGTTTGCGTGTGCGCAGCGCGTGCTGCACGTGGCGGGCGCGCACGGCATGT
This sequence comes from Euphydryas editha, assembly GCA_036937285.1. NCBI lineage: Eukaryota > Metazoa > Arthropoda > Insecta > Lepidoptera > Nymphalidae > Euphydryas > Euphydryas editha. The sequence goes on from JAUPFZ010000006.1 coordinate 2,286,891, forward strand.
TCGTGACGGGGCTGCAGTGGCTGCGCGCGCGCGGGGCGCCGCTGTCTATACAGTTCGTTTGTTGAGTAATGTTTGCGTGTGCGCAGCGCGTGCTGCACGTGGCGGGCGCGCACGGCATGTTCGTGACGGGGCTGCAGTGGCTGCGCGCGCGCGGGGCGCCGCTGTCTATACAGTTCGTTTGTTGAGTAATGTTTGCGTGTGCGCAGCGCGTGCTGCACGTGGCGGGCGCGCACGGCATGTTCGTGACGGGGCTGCAGTGGCTGCGCGCGCGCGGGGCGCCGCTGTCTATACAGTTCGTTTGTTGAGTAATGTTTGCGTGTGCGCAGCGCGTGCTGCACGTGGCGGGCGCGCACGGCATGTTCGTGACGGGGCTGCAGTGGCTGCGCGCGCGCGGGGCGCCGCTGTCTATACAGTTCGTTTGTTGAGTAATGTTTGCGTGTGCGCAGCGCGTGCTGCACGTGGCGGGCGCGCACGGCATGTTCGTGACGGGGCTGCAGTGGCTGCGCGCGCGCGGGGCGCCGCTGTCTATACAGTTCGTTTGTTGAGTAATGTTTGCGTGTGCGCAGCGCGTGCTGCACGTGGCGGGCGCGCACGGCATGTTCGTGACGGGGCTGCAGTGGCTGCGCGCGCGCGGGGCGCCGCTGTCTATACAGTTCGTTTGTTGAGTAATGTTTGCGTGTGCGCAGCGCGTGCTGCACGTGGCGGGCGCGCACGGCATGTTCGTGACGGGGCTGCAGTGGCTGCGCGCGCGCGGGGCGCCGCTGTCTATACAGTTCGTTTGTTGAGTAATGTTTGCGTGTGCGCAGCGCGTGCTGCACGTGGCGGGCGCGCACGGCATGTTCGTGACGGGGCTGCAGTGGCTGCGCGCGCGCGGGGCGCCGCTGTCTATACAGTTCGTTTGTTGAGTAATGTTTGCGTGTGCGCAGCGCGTGCTGCACGTGGCGGGCGCGCACGGCATGTTCGTGACGGGGCTGCAGTGGCTGCGCGCGCGCGGGGCGCCGCTGTCTATACAGTTCGTTTGTTGAGTAATGTTTGCGTGTGCGCAGCGCGTGCTGCACGTGGCGGGCGCGCACGGCATGTTCGTGACGGGGCTGCAGTGGCTGCGCGCGCGCGGGGCGCCGCTGTCTATACAGTTCGTTTGTTGAGTAATGTTTGCGTGTGCGCAGCGCGTGCTGCACGTGGCGGGCGCGCACGGCATGTTCGTGACGGGGCTGCAGTGGCTGCGCGCGCGCGGGGCGCCGCTGTCTATACAGTTCGTTTGTTGAGTAATGTTTGCGTGTGCGCAGCGCGTGCTGCACGTGGCGGGCGCGCACGGCATGTTCGTGACGGGGCTGCAGTGGCTGCGCGCGCGCGGGGCGCCGCTGTCTATACAGTTCGTTTGTTGAGTAATGTTTGCGTGTGCGCAGCGCGTGCTGCACGTGGCGGGCGCGCACGGCATGTTCGTGACGGGGCTGCAGTGGCTGCGCGCGCGCGGGGCGCCGCTGTCTATACAGTTCGTTTGTTGAGTAATGTTTGCGTGTGCGCAGCGCGTGCTGCACGTGGCGGGCGCGCACGGCATGTTCGTGACGGGGCTGCAGTGGCTGCGCGCGCGCGGGGCGCCGCTGTCTATACAGTTCGTTTGTTGAGTAATGTTTGCGTGTGCGCAGCGCGTGCTGCACGTGGCGGGCGCGCACGGCATGTTCGTGACGGGGCTGCAGTGGCTGCGCGCGCGCGGGGCGCCGCTGTCTATACAGTTCGTTTGTTGAGTAATGTTTGCGTGTGCGCAGCGCGTGCTGCACGTGGCGGGCGCGCACGGCATGTTCGTGACGGGGCTGCAGTGGCTGCGCGCGCGCGGGGCGCCGCTGTCTATACAGTTCGTTTGTTGAGTAATGTTTGCGTGTGCGCAGCGCGTGCTGCACGTGGCGGGCGCGCACGGCATGTTCGTGACGGGGCTGCAGTGGCTGCGCGCGCGCGGGGCGCCGCTGTCTATACAGTTCGTTTGTTGAGTAATGTTTGCGTGTGCGCAGCGCGTGCTGCACGTGGCGGGCGCGCACGGCATGTTCGTGACGGGGCTGCAGTGGCTGCGCGCGCGCGGGGCGCCGCTGTCTATACAGTTCGTTTGTTGAGTAATGTTTGCGTGTGCGCAGCGCGTGCTGCACGTGGCGGGCGCGCACGGCATGTTCGTGACGGGGCTGCAGTGGCTGCGCGCGCGCGGGGCGCCGCTGTCTATACAGTTCGTTTGTTGAGTAATGTTTGCGTGTGCGCAGCGCGTGCTGCACGTGGCGGGCGCGCACGGCATGTTCGTGACGGGGCTGCAGTGGCTGCGCGCGCGCGGGGCGCCGCTGTCTATACAGTTCGTTTGTTGAGTAATGTTTGCGTGTGCGCAGCGCGTGCTGCACGTGGCGGGCGCGCACGGCATGTTCGTGACGGGGCTGCAGTGGCTGCGCGCGCGCGGGGCGCCGCTGTCTATACAGTTCGTTTGTTGAGTAATGTTTGCGTGTGCGCAGCGCGTGCTGCACGTGGCGGGCGCGCACGGCATGTTCGTGACGGGGCTGCAGTGGCTGCGCGCGCGCGGGGCGCCGCTGTCTATACAGTTCGTTTGTTGAGTAATGTTTGCGTGTGCGCAGCGCGTGCTGCACGTGGCGGGCGCGCACGGCATGTTCGTGACGGGGCTGCAGTGGCTGCGCGCGCGCGGGGCGCCGCTGTCTATACAGTTCGTTTGTTGAGTAATGTTTGCGTGTGCGCAGCGCGTGCTGCACGTGGCGGGCGCGCACGGCATGTTCGTGACGGGGCTGCAGTGGCTGCGCGCGCGCGGGGCGCCGCTGTCTATACAGTTCGTTTGTTGAGTAATGTTTGCGTGTGCGCAGCGCGTGCTGCACGTGGCGGGCGCGCACGGCATGTTCGTGACGGGGCTGCAGTGGCTGCGCGCGCGCGGGGCGCCGCTGTCTATACAGTTCGTTTGTTGAGTAATGTTTGCGTGTGCGCAGCGCGTGCTGCACGTGGCGGGCGCGCACGGCATGTTCGTGACGGGGCTGCAGTGGCTGCGCGCGCGCGGGGCGCCGCTGTCTATACAGTTCGTTTGTTGAGTAATGTTTGCGTGTGCGCAGCGCGTGCTGCACGTGGCGGGCGCGCACGGCATGTTCGTGACGGGGCTGCAGTGGCTGCGCGCGCGCGGGGCGCCGCTGTCTATACAGTTCGTTTGTTGAGTAATGTTTGCGTGTGCGCAGCGCGTGCTGCACGTGGCGGGCGCGCACGGCATGTTCGTGACGGGGCTGCAGTGGCTGCGCGCGCGCGGGGCGCCGCTGTCTATACAGTTCGTTTGTTGAGTAATGTTTGCGTGTGCGCAGCGCGTGCTGCACGTGGCGGGCGCGCACGGCATGTTCGTGACGGGGCTGCAGTGGCTGCGCGCGCGCGGGGCGCCGCTGTCTATACAGTTCGTTTGTTGAGTAATGTTTGCGTGTGCGCAGCGCGTGCTGCACGTGGCGGGCGCGCACGGCATGTTCGTGACGGGGCTGCAGTGGCTGCGCGCGCGCGGGGCGCCGCTGTCTATACAGTTCGTTTGTTGAGTAATGTTTGCGTGTGCGCAGCGCGTGCTGCACGTGGCGGGCGCGCACGGCATGTTCGTGACGGGGCTGCAGTGGCTGCGCGCGCGCGGGGCGCCGCTGTCTATACAGTTCGTTTGTTGAGTAATGTTTGCGTGTGCGCAGCGCGTGCTGCACGTGGCGGGCGCGCACGGCATGTTCGTGACGGGGCTGCAGTGGCTGCGCGCGCGCGGGGCGCCGCTGTCTATACAGTTCGTTTGTTGAGTAATGTTTGCGTGTGCGCAGCGCGTGCTGCACGTGGCGGGCGCGCACGGCATGTTCGTGACGGGGCTGCAGTGGCTGCGCGCGCGCGGGGCGCCGCTGTCTATACAGTTCGTTTGTTGAGTAATGTTTGCGTGTGCGCAGCGCGTGCTGCACGTGGCGGGCGCGCACGGCATGTTCGTGACGGGGCTGCAGTGGCTGCGCGCGCGCGGGGCGCCGCTGTCTATACAGTTCGTTTGTTGAGTAATGTTTGCGTGTGCGCAGCGCGTGCTGCACGTGGCGGGCGCGCACGGCATGTTCGTGACGGGGCTGCAGTGGCTGCGCGCGCGCGGGGCGCCGCTGTCTATACAGTTCGTTTGTTGAGTAATGTTTGCGTGTGCGCAGCGCGTGCTGCACGTGGCGGGCGCGCACGGCATGTTCGTGACGGGGCTGCAGTGGCTGCGCGCGCGCGGGGCGCCGCTGTCTATACAGTTCGTTTGTTGAGTAATGTTTGCGTGTGCGCAGCGCGTGCTGCACGTGGCGGGCGCGCACGGCATGTTCGTGACGGGGCTGCAGTGGCTGCGCGCGCGCGGGGCGCCGCTGTCTATACAGTTCGTTTGTTGAGTAATGTTTGCGTGTGCGCAGCGCGTGCTGCACGTGGCGGGCGCGCACGGCATGTTCGTGACGGGGCTGCAGTGGCTGCGCGCGCGCGGGGCGCCGCTGTCTATACAGTTCGTTTGTTGAGTAATGTTTGCGTGTGCGCAGCGCGTGCTGCACGTGGCGGGCGCGCACGGCATGTTCGTGACGGGGCTGCAGTGGCTGCGCGCGCGCGGGGCGCCGCTGTCTATACAGTTCGTTTGTTGAGTAATGTTTGCGTGTGCGCAGCGCGTGCTGCACGTGGCGGGCGCGCACGGCATGTTCGTGACGGGGCTGCAGTGGCTGCGCGCGCGCGGGGCGCCGCTGTCTATACAGTTCGTTTGTTGAGTAATGTTTGCGTGTGCGCAGCGCGTGCTGCACGTGGCGGGCGCGCACGGCATGTTCGTGACGGGGCTGCAGTGGCTGCGCGCGCGCGGGGCGCCGCTGTCTATACAGTTCGTTTGTTGAGTAATGTTTGCGTGTGCGCAGCGCGTGCTGCACGTGGCGGGCGCGCACGGCATGTTCGTGACGGGGCTGCAGTGGCTGCGCGCGCGCGGGGCGCCGCTGTCTATACAGTTCGTTTGTTGAGTAATGTTTGCGTGTGCGCAGCGCGTGCTGCACGTGGCGGGCGCGCACGGCATGTTCGTGACGGGGCTGCAGTGGCTGCGCGCGCGCGGGGCGCCGCTGTCTATACAGTTCGTTTGTTGAGTAATGTTTGCGTGTGCGCAGCGCGTGCTGCACGTGGCGGGCGCGCACGGCATGTTCGTGACGGGGCTGCAGTGGCTGCGCGCGCGCGGGGCGCCGCTGTCTATACAGTTCGTTTGTTGAGTAATGTTTGCGTGTGCGCAGCGCGTGCTGCACGTGGCGGGCGCGCACGGCATGTTCGTGACGGGGCTGCAGTGGCTGCGCGCGCGCGGGGCGCCGCTGTCTATACAGTTCGTTTGTTGAGTAATGTTTGCGTGTGCGCAGCGCGTGCTGCACGTGGCGGGCGCGCACGGCATGTTCGTGACGGGGCTGCAGTGGCTGCGCGCGCGCGGGGCGCCGCTGTCTATACAGTTCGTTTGTTGAGTAATGTTTGCGTGTGCGCAGCGCGTGCTGCACGTGGCGGGCGCGCACGGCATGTTCGTGACGGGGCTGCAGTGGCTGCGCGCGCGCGGGGCGCCGCTGTCTATACAGTTCGTTTGTTGAGTAATGTTTGCGTGTGCGCAGCGCGTGCTGCACGTGGCGGGCGCGCACGGCATGTTCGTGACGGGGCTGCAGTGGCTGCGCGCGCGCGGGGCGCCGCTGTCTATACAGTTCGTTTGTTGAGTAATGTTTGCGTGTGCGCAGCGCGTGCTGCACGTGGCGGGCGCGCACGGCATGTTCGTGACGGGGCTGCAGTGGCTGCGCGCGCGCGGGGCGCCGCTGTCTATACAGTTCGTTTGTTGAGTAATGTTTGCGTGTGCGCAGCGCGTGCTGCACGTGGCGGGCGCGCACGGCATGTTCGTGACGGGGCTGCAGTGGCTGCGCGCGCGCGGGGCGCCGCTGTCTATACAGTTCGTTTGTTGAGTAATGTTTGCGTGTGCGCAGCGCGTGCTGCACGTGGCGGGCGCGCACGGCATGTTCGTGACGGGGCTGCAGTGGCTGCGCGCGCGCGGGGCGCCGCTGTCTATACAGTTCGTTTGTTGAGTAATGTTTGCGTGTGCGCAGCGCGTGCTGCACGTGGCGGGCGCGCACGGCATGTTCGTGACGGGGCTGCAGTGGCTGCGCGCGCGCGGGGCGCCGCTGTCTATACAGTTCGTTTGTTGAGTAATGTTTGCGTGTGCGCAGCGCGTGCTGCACGTGGCGGGCGCGCACGGCATGTTCGTGACGGGGCTGCAGTGGCTGCGCGCGCGCGGGGCGCCGCTGTCTATACAGTTCGTTTGTTGAGTAATGTTTGCGTGTGCGCAGCGCGTGCTGCACGTGGCGGGCGCGCACGGCATGTTCGTGACGGGGCTGCAGTGGCTGCGCGCGCGCGGGGCGCCGCTGTCTATACAGTTCGTTTGTTGAGTAATGTTTGCGTGTGCGCAGCGCGTGCTGCACGTGGCGGGCGCGCACGGCATGTTCGTGACGGGGCTGCAGTGGCTGCGCGCGCGCGGGGCGCCGCTGTCTATACAGTTCGTTTGTTGAGTAATGTTTGCGTGTGCGCAGCGCGTGCTGCACGTGGCGGGCGCGCACGGCATGTTCGTGACGGGGCTGCAGTGGCTGCGCGCGCGCGGGGCGCCGCTGTCGGCGCGCAGCGAGGCCGCGCTGCTCTCCATCTCCGTCGACAACCGCCTCGTCGTGCACACGCTGCCCTGCCCCGGTGAGCGACACGTCACACACGCGCGTGCGCCCAAGGCCGGATTTGGGGGAGGGCAACTTTTTTTTGTTTAGGAATACGCATTTATTTTTTCGTGTGCACTTATGAGACAGAAAAATTACCGACATTTTCAGCAGATAATTATCAATATCTGTTCATTCGATAATTCTTTTCCATGAACATCCCAAGTGCCTGTAATCTTTTGTTGCCCCGAGGCCTCCACACCTCTAAATTCGGCTCTGCGTGCGACACGTGCACGTCACGTGAATCGTACGCGCACATAGTAGCATATTATCAGCTTAATTATCAAAATTTGCAAAACTTTACAAACATTCGAATCTCCAATTGATCTCGTTTTTAATATCATCTCGTTTTTAATAACACTCGAATAAATAAGAAAAATTATTGGCCAATTGTATTCGAGTGTCGATACGTCAAATTGTATAAAAGTGTTATAGAATATTTATGTCATTTTCATACAAGTCGTTAGACGAAAATAATTTGGCAATCGTTATTAATAATAATATATTTACAATCAATTATGTATTTTATTTAAAAGTGTAATAATAGGGGATCGAACAGTAATCAGATTAAAATCTAAAATGTGCTTAGATAAAATAAATAAACTGTTTTACGATTATTTATCTAATAATAATTTAATATAATTCATTTAAATATTTTTAAATGAAGAAATAAAATGTTGTTATTTTCAATATTTTTAAACTGTACTGAAACGCCAATCACAGTGCGTGACGTCATCTGTGGCCAATCATTGACTGCATGGGTACTATCTACTTAGTTTACTCAGTTATTTAAATAATTTTGTTGAAATTATAAAAGTTGCTAAAAGATTACTGATAAATTAGGATACGGTAATCGATTTAAAAGCTGTCACGCGGTATTTAACCAGTTTTTTATATTTAAAACAGGATTTACGAAAGCCGACAATCGAAATCTTCCCAGAGTAAATACGTTTCTGATTTGCAATTTCTTTGCAAGTAATTCAGACTTTTGTGACACTGAATTTCGAAATGTGAAAACTTCTGTATTACTATTATAACTATATAATAATATATTATTTGCCATAAATACCAAGGTACTTGAAAAAATACCTCCTTGAAAAATAATCTCTAATATTACACAATATATGTATTGTACCTACTGTACTGGCCTGTAAACCACCCACGGCTGAGCGAAGGCCTCTTCTCCATATAGACGAAGGGTTGGAGCTTAATCCACCACGCGGCTCCATTGTAGGCTGGCGCATAATATACTGCTATGAGTAACGATCCCTATCAGGTGTATATGATAACAATTGGGACCGACGGCTTTACGTGCTCTCCGAGACACGGTAGGAGGAACCACAAGGACATACACCCAAACCGGAAACAAATATTTGTACAAATACAAATATCTGTCCCGAGCGGGAATCGAACCCGCGACCGCCGGCGCGGGGTGTTGAGGCGATTACTCGCACCATTACACCAGAACGGTCGTCACAAGTAGATTACTGTCAACACTTTATCACATTCTTTAGTGTTACAAAAAAAAAAAAAAATACAAAAAAAAATCTATAATAGTAGTTGACCGTAGAGAGAAAACAATACATATTTACTAAAAATTAATTTAAGCACATTTCATTCTATTTATTTGTAGTAATTAATGCATATTTACGTCAAAATGATCTTCACAAAAGTAAATTGATGAAATTCATTTCGTTGCATTCATTTCTACTCGCTCAGTCTAAACATTTTTTTCGTTTATCTGCTTTGCTTGGCACATCAAATTAATATTTTATTTGGAGTACATTTTGATGTGTTCGTACATTGAGGTACTGCACACCAACGATATTTTTTTACGTTCCATAAGATCAAATAAAAAATCTACTCCACGAATCAAAACTTCTTGTGAACTTACGCTCATGCAGCTGTTTTGTTATAACCTCAGATGACGTCTCGCGCTCTCTGATGACATAGCGTGGCGTTTTAGCAGCATTTTTAAGCAGACAATATTAAAACATGATTTTGAGTACCTAAACGGCTATAAAAAAATATAATTTTATTTTTCATGGGAATAAGTACTTATCCATAAAGATTAATTTAAAACACTTTCTGAAAATTTGTCCGATCCCCTATTATGTACAACATAGGTATGTAAAAGAAAATCTGCTTTGTGGTTGCGAATACTAATCATTAGGCAGACAACAAGACACGTACGTGTCGACGCACGTACATATGAAAATTGGCACACACGTGACACGTAATATACGCATGAACGCACACACATCCCCTCAAGCACATACGCTTCAGCATATTCAAACACAAACCTTATAACAGTTGAATGTTAACCATTACTTCAATCTTTTCTAACTTTTTAATCGTCGTATTGTTCGTCATAACTAATTTGATCAATACAAATTTAAACTAAAAACATAAACAAACTATGTGATTCGTTTTTTTTATTTTTATTGACTTCCATTTTCTACTGAATTGAAATCTATTGATAAATAAAAAAGTTAAAAAAGTTAAAAGTTAAATTTCTCAATATTATTTACTCACTGCGCCGTATTTCAATCATAATTACAATGAATCCGATAAAAAGCAACAATTAAATTTTTTCCTTCCTCCTAGCCTTAAATTATTGCGTCTTAAGTAAAAAAATTATAATCTTCCTTATCTTTATTGTATTTTTTGTCTTACCTTTCCATGTTAAGTTTCGTGTACAGTTATCTAGTAATAAGAAAATATTATTAATAGTCTATTAATAATAAATTTAATTTCAGGTACCGTTCCTGTCTGGGTTGCCATTCTTCTCATCATATTTGTACTATTCTGTACCTTCTGTTTATGTTCATATTTAGGTATATAACGAAAATATATTTATCGTAATTTAATTTTGTCAATATAAATAAATACTTGTAAGAATGTTGGGAATGTTATAGGTTTAATTTAATAGGAAAATGGCGAACATCAAGATATTGATATTATGAATGTTTGTATAAATAGAATCAATTAAATGAAATGAGGATTTGAGTTTGTTTAATTTTTTTTTATCATGATTACTAGCTTCTGTATCCCGTGTATTTGGTCAAAGAAAACTTAAAAATTTGGTCTAATCAAAAACTCAAAATTTTATTTCCATGCTTGTTTATACAGGGTTAATTCTAAAACACCAGCAACCTCGCAGGACAAGATAGCTAACATTATGTACAACAACATTTGTTCTACCACTTTTGTTAATTTGTTAGATTTTATTTTCATACAAAAATAAATATTAATTTAATTTTACGCGAATGCAATAAACTCTACGCGCGTCCCAAAGATTAGGTAAATAACGACCACGTACTAATAAGAGGGGAAAGGTAGGAACGGGGCGGCGCTAGCGCCTTTGAACTTGACCTATTTAGCCAGCCGCGGCAGTGTTCGGAACCGTACGATAATTATCGTACACATACGATAATTTTGTGCCTACGTACGATGTACGATAGCATATTATTATCGTACGCAGATTGTACGATAATTTCTATCATGATGCAAAATTTGAGAATTTATATTATTTCACTCTTGCGCTGATAGTATAAATCGCAGTAGCATGATTTTATTTTGTCCAATAAAATCTTGGGAAAATACCGGGAAATACAAGTTCTCTATTCCTATTGGTTCCTACGATTCGCTCTGCTAAGTTTCACCACTGCCGATACTGTAACTTTATCCAGCGCCTGCTGTACACGCTTTCTTATTGGTTAGTATAGCATCTACCAATGCGATTAAGAGAATATAAGTTCGATATTTCGATTATGTGCACACTTCATATGTATCGTATATTTTGTGTAGAAAAATTGGCAGTCATTTCGTTATATTATTATGATTATACGTCTGTATTCGCTTTGACAAAAGGAATTATTCAAATAAAGTGAAGAAAGAATTAATTTTCTAGAGCAGCAAAATTTTGATTACACAGTGTGTAATCAAAATTTTGCTGCTCTGACCAGCTGTGGTCTGTACCACGTGTAAAACATTTGGATTTCAATTTTCAGTGTTCTGTTGATTTGACAGCGGTGGTTTAAAAACGATAGACTATAGAGTACTTGCATGCATATCAATATTACAATTTATATGATTTATTTATCTATAATAGACATTATCCTAAAAAATACGATAATTTCGATTATTTTCGATCCATGTACGATAATTTTACGCCCCCTGGTACGATAGTCAGTCCACTTCAGGTTGGGAACACTGAGCCGCGGCACTCGGCAGTCGGCGGCGGGCGACTTTGATGCGCGCGCGTCATATGATTTTGTGTGCTACTCGTATTTATTTTATTCGTATCGATCGATGTATTGTACCTGTACTAAAGTTATTTTATAACCATGGTACCGCCGCTATTCTAATGTCGAATACACGGAAATGGTGAGGATACTGGCTAAGTGTGATGACAATGTGTCGGAAGCCTGTCGGCAATATGCAGCTAGATATTCGAACTTACCTACACCGAGCCGTGAGACAATGTCAACTCACCGAATCTGACAAACTAGCACGAGTAAATTTTTGTAACTGGTTCGGTTAACTAAAATAATTTGTGCGTTCAATCAAATTAAAACTAATTCGGAAGTGTTAGCACGTGTTAGTGAACAGCTGATTTTTAGGTGTTGTATGTGTGTTGGTTGTGATGGTGACTATTTTGAACGCTATCTGCGCGATACGCACCGACATGCGCGTTACTTTAACCTTAGAGGTAATATTTCGTTTGTAAATATTATTTTATTGTCAATTATTTTTAATTTTTTAATTATTGTAAATACGCTGATTTCACTTTTGAAATACTTATGCCCGCCTGTATTTAACAATAAAAAGTGAATAATACCTAGCTACCAATATTTGATATTAAATTGGTTTAATTAGACTTTAGTAAACGTTAAAGAATAATTACCTACGTTAATAATTTTCACATATTTTTTTATGTTCAGAATTCAGATACCTTATCTACATACCTACATTTTTATAGTATTGGCGGGCATACGGACAGTCGAAGCCTTTTGATGACTAGGTACCGGATGTCTACCGCACAACTGGTTGTGCTGTAACCTCTGGAGGTTATGCAGATGTGTTGCCCTCCTATACATACGATTTATTTGTTTTTTATCGTTTAATATAGCCAGTTCTAAGCCTGGTAAAGTATGAAGGGATTGTGGACTCAGTTTACGTATTGCAGGGACATGACAAAACAGAAATTTGATTATTCACTTAAGTCACTGCGATATACATACTATGATACTGCCCACAAACCCACCAAGCAATTTATATTAATTTTATTAACTAGAATTATCGGGCAGAGAAAGTGTTATTACTATTATTATGCAAGCGCGCCCGAGCGTCGCGTCATCCTTTCGATAATGAATGAAACATAGACTCTAAATTTCAGAGCAGTACAATAAAAGCTTAAAAAATCATTTTTAATTAATGTATTGAGTTATGTCAAAAGTCGTAGAACAAATGTTGTTGTACATAATGTTAGCTATCTTGTCCTGCGAGGTTGCTGGTGTTTTAGAATTAACCCTGTATAACAACGTTTCCAAAACTAATGTCTGTTTTTGTCATAAAACTAATTCATTACAAATTGCGATCCGGATTTTTTTTTTTACAGATTATAATAATAAATTAAAAGAAATAATGATATTTTTGTTTATATAGTAGTTTATTTGTAGGTCTGTAATGTGGGCCACATTGCTGGCCAAGTCTCGATATGTCATATCTTAAAAATTCCTAGATCTCAATGTGACCTATGATGAGGTCATATGTACCTACAGGTATTTCATGTGTTCACTGGGATGTGATGCATCGCCCAGTGCCAGAAGTAACACTTTACAACAATTACAATGAACAGTCAATCAAGTCACTTTTCCACCAGCCCTGTATGAAATTAATTGCTAATTGATTTACAAATGATTGCTATAGCCACATTACTTATCAACTACCTAGATGTGTATGAATGTACATGAATACGAATACTGCACAAAACTACATAAGTACGAATAATTTTTTAATTAAAAAAAAAATATTTGCTATAGATAAATAATTGATAAAGTTATTATTATTACATTTTGCTGAAGTCAAATTATTTTTATTAATACTTACAAATAAGTAATACCTTTTATGGACTAAAATAGAGAGAAGTAACTTTCGCGTTACATTATAGGACGACCACATATACAGTACGCGCGCGAGTTCATGTCCATCGGGGCTTGAGGTGAGGGGCGGGGGCAGCGCGCCCCACCTTCACCCACCTCGCCGAATTCGTCCGCAATCGAGTGTTGTCTTTGACGGTGACGCGCGCTTGTCGATACTAAAAACTATTGACCGCTATTGTATTGTTTATTTAACGAAACCATGAGTACTTCGCCTTCAACAATTTCAAATAGAAAAAACCTTTTATAATACATATTATGCATGATAAGACCGCCATTGCACATGTACTGTTTTTTTTTACATTTTTCATTTTCTTCAATGCTATTATATTTTAATAACGTTCGTAATAAAGTATTAAGTAAAAATAAATAAATAAATATTTACTTATTTAAAGTTGCAATAAATATGGAATAGATATTATGATTGACCACATGAGATTATCGATATCGACATTATGATAGGTCACAGAACTACTGCATTCCTCAGGATGGTCATGAACTCGCGCGCCTACTGTACAATTGGTGCTCAAGGTACGTTAAAAAGTTAAGGTGATACTAAAAACTTTAGGATGTGATAATATAGTGCTAGCGAGTCCCACATATAATAACCGCCACGTAGCGAGCGGTAAGCGGCGTAACGGGATGCGTAAATTTCCCAGCATATAATTAAAAAAAAGGTGATATTCCATTTGCTTATTTAAAAGGGGCTTTCTTTGTGCAGGAAATAGGGTGTTAGATCGTGACATGTTATATGTTGACAAAAATAAAAGCTTAGAAATTACTAGATATTATTATAGTGTATATTGAACGGATCAAACTAAAATTGTTAGGTTATAACTTTAAGGTAAGGCTTAATTTATTAATACAAAAATATACTTTGGATTTTACCAAGAAATATAAACAAGGTCTTGTTTAAAGGAAAAAATGTAGGAATAATCTAAGAATAAGGTATAAATGAAAATCCGAAAGTTTTTAATAACATTTAATCAATCACATCAAAACAAATAACATATAGATGATCGTCGTAAACCTCGGCAAGTTGCATTGAATTAGACCGACTAGAGATCTATGCTACCAAGTACCAGCACACTGAACAATTTTAAACATTGTCCACGTAATTAAAAGCTATCGCTTTTCCATTCAATACGAAATTGCTAGCACAATTTTAACACATTAATGCCACACGCACCAAAAAAAATATGAAATTATACAGTGAGAAATAAAAAATACTATTCACAATGAATTTTTAAATTATAAGTCGTAAGGTCATACAATAAATAATTATCTTTCTTCGTTGTAAAATGAATTGACTTTCCCGCGCAAGAAAGTAATGGAAGACAGATAACGTACAAAAATTTAATAAAAATGTGATGTGTTCATATATGTATGTGTAAGAAAATTTAATAAATTTTATACACAATGTAAGGATACATATCGGTTTGTAAATTTTCTAACGTTTAATATTAAAATATGTTTTCCACTTGCAATCTAATAAATTTTACTAACAATATTATTTGTTTAGCACATAATCTACTTTATAAAATGAAAAGAAAAAAAATCGAAACCTAAAAATTAAATCTAATATTGTACAATTTAGTAATGAAAAGTACAAATATATATAAATAAAATTCATTGTAATAGGAAACTAATATTTATAGAAAATTTACTAGCACAAGGTAGACCTGAAGAAAGAGATTCAATTGTTTATTTATAATTTTTAACAATGATTCAAAATTTTACAGTAAATATAAAATTTTAAATATATATATTACAAATTCAACACGGTAAATATAATTATTGTATATTTTATATCAAAACTGTGGTAATATATAAAATGTAAACGGCATATTGTATGATGTGGTCCCTACATGTGTAGCTGAACTGCTGCTAGGCTGTATGCGCCAGTTACCTACATTCTTAACATCATAATACATAATACATTAACTCAGCTAGGTTCATCATTGCTGAAAATACTCATAAGCAATCCTTAATATTATTTAATTTTAAATATACTATATATATTTTCGTAATTTTAATTATTTTGAAACGAAATATTATTGTTTTTTACTACTTCAAAATATACCAACATATTTTTTTATTCTAATAATAAGATATATATGGAATTAAATTTTTGCGTGCGGGGCGTTTACTTTGAAAATAATACAGGGTAACCAATCAAGGAAAAACAAAGTTCCACAAGAAACATTCACGTTGGGACATTCGTACTAACTGGCCGACGTACTTTGTCTTTGGTCCGATGACACACACTATACTATTAGTATTAAGTGACGTCATAATTTATTTTGTCGCATAAAGTCTCTCCCTCGTGTCATGAATGGCAACCTTTAACAAGTAAAGCCTCGCACGTAACTTTTAATATGATGAACCTGCTTCTACTATAGCAGTATTTTTTTTGTCGGCCATAAACAATCCATCCGATGACATCGAAGTATTCGCGATACGACTACACTACCTATAGTAAGGTTACATTTAGTAAATGGCACATTTAATATGTAGCATTCGACTTTATCTACAAAAATGAACGTTATGTATTCATAATATACTAGGTTTATATAATCTTTGCTCTATCACATCAGTACTGTTGTCCTTAGGCAGGGGTTTCATGACATGGCGATTTGATTATAAACCGACTCACAAATAAATAATACCATTTCGATTTCTATGTTTTATTTGTGGCAATATTAAAATTATATTATTACCTTAATTCAAAAATTTTGAAATTAATTTATTTTGTTATAAAATTATTTTTCAAGTATCAAACTGAGTTACTAGTACATATACGACTCTATGATATTTTATATATACTGCTTTTAATGGTTAAAAATCAAATCGCTACGTAATGTCACCGTATATCTTAAGAATAATATATTAGCTAATGTATATATCAAATATGTCCACTATACACTGACGAATATTCAGACACAAAAAATGTGAAAAAAAAAACAATTTGCGCGGTAGAATACGCCAGTGGATACTAGACCTAACAAACATACCACTACCTGTTGTATACACTGCTTCACCGGTTTTATTTTATATTCTAACTTTATAAGCGTTTTCTTTTAAATATTGACTTAGAATAGGCGTATTGAGATATTTAGTCGTGGTATTTTTTTATATTTTTTTATTTAAAGGCAAGTGTATACAGCGGTATTTTTAATACAAGCGGTTACGACGGCTACCTTACAATCCAACTTATATTTCCAAATAAGAATATAAAAATATTTTTTGTTAACCGATTAATAAATTGTCATTTTGTGCGATAAACAGAAAGCCAATTTAAATATTATTGAATAAATAATTTCCTTTTAAGTTAAATAATAATTTCTAAGATGGCCGCCACCGCACTTCATCGATACGTCATAAATACAAATCTATCCACTATTTACATAATAAAATTCGAAATCATAAAACTTGTTACAATCGTTCACATCAATCTCAACATTCATAAAATTTTAACGTTCATAAAACATACATTTATAAATTTAGGACAACCTAACAATTTGACGGGACACCAAACACAACTAAACCGTCAACAAATAGTCGTATTAGAGTAAGTGAGAGTAAGATTAATTTTAATATAATATACCAGTCAGCAGTCTTTTTGATTAAAAACAATAATTTTCAAAGGAAAAGTTATTTACTAATCTACTTCTTTGTAAGTTTTATGTATATAGTGTATTTTCGTAGCAATAATTCAGTGTTTCGTCAAATTGCGTATTTTTTTGTTAGCCCTTTCATTAGCCCTGTAATACTGACTCACATGTATTAATTGACCCAGACGTACACTCGACATCGTTACGGAACCAGTCGACACATACATAGAGATTATAATGCCTTACACTAACTAGTGACACTTATTAATAATTCACATATAAACTGCTTTGAGCCCGTACTCGCTACGAAATGCATCAGTGCGGCACCTCACACTGCAAAAGACGCAGATTAGGTCATTAGTGTTGTATTATATATGCTTATATATGGAAGGTTATAGATATATCTTTGTGTATGTAAATATTCATATGTGTGTAGGTATGACATAGTTTGATATTAAGATATGTAATTCAAAATTGATTGAAGTGTATTTCATGTACATCTTCACCTTTCATCTTCTTGTTATTTTGATAGATGTTCAACAAAAAGATGTTTTTTTTTTGTGTGTTAAATACGATAGTAGTCTTTAGATGATTCTGTCAGGGATAAGGCAGTTATTATAGGAATTAATTAATAAACGAAACTAAGCCTTCCTTATATTTACATTATAATGCTGTCAGTTTGAATTATAATCAACATACCTATATAACAATGACTTAGTTAAAAAGCTTTATTTAATAATTGACTGAGGGTAAAACTTGAGCTAAATATGTATTACTTGCTAATATACTCGTGAAACGAATTTAAACTATTGAAATACAGTCCCCGCCACCGAACCCCACTCATCTGTGACAAGTCCGTTCGAAGAAGCACAAGTCCATATACTCACCCTGGTCGAAGGTGCTCGGGTTGATATAGGAGAGCAGGTCCTGGTCGCTCATGTCGGTGAGGCCCTGCACCGGCGCCGTCATCTCCTGCGAGACGGCCTGCGAGACGGCCTGGGACACGGCCTGCGACACGGCCTGCGTCACGGCCTGCGACACGGCCTGCGACATGGCGGCCAGCGGCGCCTCGCCCGCGGGCTCGGCCGGCGGCTGCGCGTCGCCGTCCGCCGTCTCCGACAGGATGTTGGCCGTGTTGATGGCGGACGTGACCAGCGCGTTCATCGTCGTGTCCGACGTCAGGATCTCGGCCGCCGCGTTCAGGATCATGGACTTGACGGCGGCCGGCGGCGTCTTCACCGACGTGGGGATGTCGGGCATCATCATGAGGTCGTCCTGCGCCGCGCCCGCCGGCAGCACGATGCGCTGCGCCGGCTCGCACAGCATGCTGGGCGACACCGTGGGGTTGAGGATCACGTCGGGCGGCATGGCGGACGAGCCCATGGGCGCCAGCAGCTCGCCGCCCGAGTTGCGCGCCACCACGGCCGCGTTGGGGCTGAGGATCACGTCGGACGCGTGCGAGGTGTGCGACCCGTGCGACCCGTGCGAGCTGTGCGAGCCATGCGACCCGTGCGACCCGTGCGACCCGTGCGAGCCATGCGACCCGTGCGACCCGTGCGAGCCATGCGACCCGTGCGAGCCGTGCGACCCGTGCGAGCCATGCGACCCGTGCGAGCCGTGCGACCCGTGCGAGCCGTGCGACGCGCCCGACGACGACGAGGACCCCGACAGGTGGTCGTCGACGCGCGAGTTGACCAGCTCGTCCAGCTTGGCGGCGTCTGCGGGCAGGATGGCCGCCGTGGCCTTCATGGCGTCCTCGACCAGGGCCTCCATATGCGCGGTCTGCTGCGCCAGACGATGCTTGATCTGCGTGGCCTCCATCTTCGTGATGGCGCCGAACGGGTTGAAGCTCTCTTCCCTCTCCGACTGCACCTGGTTGTACCCCATCATTCTCTGTTCGTTCGTCGACTGTAGCACCGTCGTTTGCATTCTCGAGTCGGTCATCATCAGTTCCGGGTTGAGTACTTTCATGTCAGACTCCAGAGGGTCTATTGCCGTCTTCGCGGAGATGAGCTGTTGCATCGTGTCCATAGTGTTCATCGGCAGTATGGGCGGATCGACGTATATTTGTCCCGCGTTATCTGAATTGAAAATGGCGGCTGTAACCGATTCTACCATTTTGTCAGTCTGGACCTGATTCTGGATTGCCTGCAGTTGCTGCGTGAAGGATACCATGGGCGAAGGGGACTCGCTTTGGGAGGGAGTGTTCGGTGATAGTTTGATCGAATCGTATCCGCTTACGAAGCCGACCTGCTGAAAGAAAGAAATTATTATGTTTAAAATCTCAAACGGAACTCACAGATATAGTTAAGAGTACCAGAATGACCATTACCTGCGACTGCCCCTCCCGTCCGATGGTCTCGGACTTGAGTCGTAGATCCATGACGTTGAGGTCGTCAGTCAATGGCTTATCGCCCTCCGAGCAGCCATCTGCGCTGTCTATCAGCGAATGTTGACTCGAGTCGTCAGTTACCTGGCGACGAGAGTAACACGGATTTTGATCATACATCATATTACAGTACTAGTTAAGGGGCAAAACATTGTTTGAGAAAATTAAACAATTGTATATTATACATAAGTAAAACCCAAATTTATTTTGTCTGTAAGCTAATGGTAACAGCTTAATTCACAACAACATTAAAACAAGTTGGTGAATATACAATTATACATGTGCCAAAAATCTCTCCAAACATGCAGATTTCATTTTTAAAATACATCTTTATCAGTTGAAAACTACTGATTCAGCCTGGATTAGAATCCATCACCGTCTGGTTATATCCAGTGAGGCTTATCAGGTCTTTTTAATAGTCGTAAATAGGATAGTTTTTAAATTGCAAGAATTGCTTGAAAAAATATAAAAAGCTCGGAGAAGCTGGTACTTTTATCAGAAAATATCGACAAATATCAATAAATGTGGTATAAGATTGGATTATAGTGTCCCGACAGTTACTGACCTCTTTGACGACCGTTCTAGTGTAATGGTGCGAGTAGTTGCCTCAACGCCACGCGCCGACGGTCGCAGGTTCGATTCCCGCTCGGTACAGATATTTTTATTTGTACAAATAATTATTTCCAGTTTGGTTCTATGTCCTTGTGGGTCTCCCCACCGTGCTTCGGAGAGCAAGGAAAGCCGTCGGTCCCGGTTGTTATCGTAGACACCTGATAACGATCGTTACTCATGGTAGGGAAATTATCCGCCAACCCGCAGTGGAGTAGCGTGGTGTATTAATATCCCTCTCCGATATGTAGAAGAGGCCTTCGCTCAGCAATGGCGGGTAACAGGCTGATACAGATAGGAAGATAGTTTCCCGACAGTTACCTCGCTCTTCAGGCCCAGCGGCGAGTGCGGGTCGGGCACGATGAGCGAGGGGCGGCGCGCGGGCGCCTGCGGCGGCGGCATGAGCCCGCCCGCGCCCCAGCACACCAGCGGCCGCGCCTCCTCACCTGCGCACACGGCCCGTTACTGGCGCCCTGCCTGTCCGAGCCCTCTGGCTCTCGACGCCTAGCTCGTGCCCCCCACCCTCCACCCGCTCCGTTTCAGTTCACGCCGTTCGATTAAAATGTATCGTCACATGAGTAAAGAAACAGAACAGAGACAAAGCTTCTAAGGAACGAGCAAAATTTATACCTATTTTGGTAGGGTTGGCACAGAAGTATAAAATTATTGTTCACACACACCGTACAGTAAACTATATTTACACTTTTATATTAAAATATATTAAATTTTAATTAATACTTATAATTATTAAATTATAATTAACACTATTAAATGAAAACACGACGCGCGACGTGCACTGCAGCCCCTGAGTTTGAGTACTCGCCGAGCCGCTACCGGCCGGTCTCTCTGTACGTGACGGAGCGCTTCACGCTCGTAGTAGTGTACGTACCGCAGCGCGCTCGTATGAAGCTTTGTCTCTGTTCCGTTTCTTTACTCATGTGGTATCGTTACTTTTCAATCTAGCACGACCGAGGTTCGATAGCGAAGAATATCAGAATATAATCACTGAGCGATTTCCATAAAATAATAATTACGATGGTTACGGATAAAAATTATTTACAAATATTTATAAGCGCGCGTGCATGTTACATAATTGCTGAAAAATTAAGCAAGATTATATATCTTCTATTCTAATTTGGACAACATGGGACTTTTTGTGGAGACGAACTGAAACGGAGCCGGTAGTGTTGAGGATTTATGAAGACAAATAATTACGTTTTGGCACGAATGGCGACTCTACATGTGGACAGAGTGATCTAGACCGTAGTTGTGTCTTGTGTGATGTGTCATATCCGCTGTATGATATTTATTAGGTTATGAAATTGTCGGATTCGTATTGAGCTGGCAGTGCCTGTACTCCGGAGGAATATCGGACAAAGAATTTATCAAAAATGACTCATTTTGTATGGGTTTTGAGTAAATCTAGAATGCTTAGACCTTGGGTTTAAAATAAGCTTTAAAAAACGTCAAGATCGGTTTGTTTTATATCAATTTATATATTATATATTATTATTATTATTTACGTCCAATTCAATTATATTTTTTATTGAAAACGAATGAATTTTACGAAACGTTATACAGTACTGAGAATGTAATGAAAAATGTTATAAAGGCCATCCATATTTAAAAAAAAGAAAATAATACTGTGAGTACTTTATTTAGAGAGTATTATATGTTTTAACATTAATTTATATATTAATTTTAATGAAACTGCAAAGAAAAATTATTTCTATTATATAAATAAAAAATATAAATTAAAATAACGACGAATTAAACACTAAAATTAATTAATATTTATAATATATCTTCTGATTTCTTTCAATAATCTTGAAACGTCTTCTTTATGCAAAGTAACAGGAGCATAAGAGTTTTAATGAAAAACACGCTGAAAACAATAAAATCGACTAATGCCATTGGTTGTACGTATTTCGTTAAGTTTGTCCGTCTATTCGTTCAAGCGGTGTTGCTAAGTCAAAATAAAAGGTAGCAAACTTTGTCAATAAAAGAAAAAAATAATAACTTTCGTTTAAATTGTATTATAACGTGTATGTTTTTAACAGTATTGATGTTGATGGCTTATGACGTTTAAACTCACCATGTATTTTTTTTCATTACATTTGCACCTTTTGGATGTGTGAACAACCGGTATAGTATATTAGTATATATTTTATGTATATTACGTTAGTGTTAAAGTTTTATGTGAAATGTTAACTTTTGACGATTTGTTTGAATGTGTGTGTATGTGTAGTGATGTTGCTGTATCTATATCAGTGGTGGATTTGTTTTTAAAGCACACTAAAGATCTGTTTCATCCACGGCTGATAAAGTCTCTGATAGCATATTACGGTCTTGTCCGTTTGATAAACTACAACTTCGTATCTCATTGGTTGCGAATAGATATATCTGACAGATAATGTGGTGGTTAATTTTTCAAGCGTATTAGGTAATGTTAAAGAGTTTATCTGGCAGATAAAAAAACATTTCAAACGGCGGGGTTAATTTAAAATGAGAAGCGGCGGGGTTAAATTAAATTTTAAAATGAGAAGTTTTAAAATATTTTTATGCGCTTTGATATTTACTGTCTATATCATTAGAAATGGATTTATTTGAAGGACAGACTACAACTAATAAAAAGTAGAACAGCTAATAACAACGAAAGACAACACAATAACTAATAACAAAACAAATTGAAAATTCAATTCAATTCTTCAGTTACAATTATAATTAAGTCATTATTTAACTAATTATTCGATTATATGTATAAACAGGCTTCAAAAATGAAATCCTACGCTGCTGTACATAATGTTATATGTGTGTTTCGTGTACATGTATGATTGGTATACGGTTTAATAACTTTTCGTGTGTATTCTACATGTGTATGGTATGTGCTTTATGTGTTTCGACGTGCCTGCGTGCGGGTGTGTGCATGTGTGTTATTTAGTGTCTGTGTGTGTGTGTGTGTTTGTTTGTGGGTGCGTGTGTGTGTGTGTGTTTGTTTGTGGGTGCGTGTGTGTGTGTGTTTGTTTGAGTGTGTGTGTGTGTGTGTTTGTTTGTGGGTGCGTGTGTGTGTGTGTTTGTTTGTGGGTGCGTGTGTGTGTGTGTGTGTGTGGGTGCGTGTGTGTGTGGGTGTGTGCGTGTGTGTGTTTGTTTGTGCGTGTGTGTATGAATGTGTGTGTTTGTGTGTGTGTGTGAATGTGTATGTATGAATGTGTGTGTGCGTGTGTGTATGCTGCGTGTACGTGGCAGTACCATAGACACGGGCGGTGCGGCGGCGGGCGGCGGCCGAGCCTGCTACCTAGACAGACCTAGCTTGAACAGACGGGAGAGAAATTGTATGCATATACGCATCAGTAATTTCTTCCAAACTTCACTATAATTATACATTAAATAATATAACATTTATTGCGACGACACCGGCGCATGCGCAGAGAAAAGCAACTTAACGCATCGTTTGAAGCTGAAGCGTTTCGAGTATGAGTTTTAGTGCTTTGAATGCACAGAGCGATGTTTACATACGTTACCCGCCGGAAGTTAAATTAGGCTACGATTTCTACTCAAATATATGAAAAAAAAAGGAAGATATAATATTTGTTAAAGCGCTTTGTGTATCCAATGGCATAATAATTGTCTCACGCTAAACCAAATATAAACATCGGAAGTCACAAAATACGAATACCATTTATTCAAACGTATTGCATATTTTAGCAATTTTTTTATTTTCAAACGGTGTGAGTATAAAGGTAGGCATTCAATTAATATTCAAGGTTTATCGGTATTCGTTAAAATAAAATTATTTTTATACGTTAAAAATATTCTTTGATTGAGTGTGAGAGATCACAGCAAATATATACCAAGCACCGGTGAGACGAAAGAGTTGAAATCGGTTCAGCAATTAAGATTATATTAATGGAATGTGCACAGTACCAGACTATAACGACTTTATAATGTCACACAAGCGTTAGACGACGAAATACGAATTATTTTTATTTTATTTCGATACATTTGCAGACTTACATACAGCAATTTCGAACACATTATTTTACATAAGCAATATCGTAAACCTCTATATTAGTCATGCAACATTCTATACATTTAGGTTATTGTATATCTATTTATCGCACACAATGTTAGCTCGTGTGTATCGTACTCTATTCCATTTCACAAGAAGTAACTGCGCGAGAAACTCGTTTACAACTTTAAAATATGAACTATGATTCGGTAACTACCCTCGGTTTTGAAAATGGAACAGGTATGAAAGACACGTGTTGCGAACGCCGAAAGGAGGTGTCGGTTACCTGAGGCGGAGTGCGCGTGCGCGTGCCCGTGCGCGTGCGCGTGCGCCGGGTGCGTGGTGCAGTGCAGCGGGTGGCGCGTCGCCGGCGTGTAGTAGAAGGCGTGCGGCTCGGACGCCTTGCCGGCGGAGCGCACGAACAGCTGCACGCACACCGGCTCCGATATGTCGGAGCGCTGGTACGGCGGCACGCAGCACACGAGGTGCGTCTGCAACGAGCGGCACGTCACGTGGCTGCTTTCATGGGGAGTGACGTCTCTGTGACGTCAGTGGACACTTCTATTAGTGTCGGGACTGTTCGGACCACGAAGCTTAATTGCTTCATGGTTCGGACTTCGACCGAACGAGCTTGTGACCAATTGTTATTGTCATACGAGCGGCACGTCACGGGGTTGCTTTCATGGCGAGTGACGTCACGGCGACGTCAGTGGTCACTTTGATTAGTCAGGACTATACAGACTTCGACCGACCGAGTTGGGACCAGTTGTTATTGTCATAAGTGAAATTAAAGATAGAACTAGTTCTAGTCTATCTATAATTATTAAGGAAGTAACGAAGTAACTAGAGAAGGAAGAGGA
This sequence comes from Euphydryas editha, assembly GCA_036937285.1. Lineage (NCBI taxonomy): Eukaryota > Metazoa > Arthropoda > Insecta > Lepidoptera > Nymphalidae > Euphydryas > Euphydryas editha. The sequence continues at coordinate 2,311,276 of JAUPFZ010000006.1, forward strand.
AGGGTTTTTCTTATACTTGCGGTAACAGACATGCTAATGCAGAACTGCTGAGACTGTGACAAGATTAGAACTAGTGTGACATTAGCGAATTAACAGTTAAATATCTTGGACCTATTAACTAAAATTTAGCAATATTCAAGAATGATACAGTCGTCGTTTAAACGATTGTTCTATATTTATTATAATTTCACATCGACCGATAATAGGCAACTACAATCCCAGCATTAAAACTAGCAAAAATATAATTTAGCAGCGATTAATAATAATTTATTGCTATCGCTATTGCTTGGTTCTTGTTGTTGGCAGCCCAGAGACGTCATATTATATCTTTACTTTTACTTGGGGTGTCAACTTAAAATTACTATGACAATTAGGAATGCATGCGAGCGATTTTTTTAGCAGTGATACATATCTCTGCCGGTTAAATATATCTATATAGTATCTGTGATGATAGAATACATTAGAGCAAGATCCCAGGGCCGCCAGACGTCACGTATTTTCTGACGGATGAAATGTGGACGATTGAGTAGTGTTAGTATGTACTATGATTGTATGCCTACCTGCTAGCTTGGTCAAACGGCCAATTTCCAGGTATCAGGTAATCACGGTACATAAAAACATTACTTACTTCACGTAAATTCTCATGGCTGATTTTCATATATGTTTCCGAGTGTATAGTTAAAAATAAATTGTCAATACTCCCAGACACTTTCCGTCGGCCATATTGCTTGGCAGACGCTTTAAGGGTCTCAAAATATAATAATTAGTTAACTTCACGTAAATTCTGACGCTCCATTTTTATATATGTTCATCCGACAACTATTTTAAAACCTTTGACAAGAAAACAGACCGATCCAAGGGGCCAATCATCCCCTAAACTAAATTTTAATATCACTGTGAGTGGGAGCGCGAGAGCATTATTTACGCGCATGAGTCTGAGTGAGACCGACTGCGCTGTTAAGGCTATGAAAATTACTTGAACAGATATTTTATAATTTTTAGAACTTTTGTTGACAAGTAAATTATGGCAACAAAAATAAGAAAAAAAATTGACATATAATAAATAATACTAAAGTTAGCCGACATTTTTAATTTTATTTTTTTTTTTCAATTTATTAATTAGAAATAAAAAATATTTTTTAAAAATAACACATAGTTTTTCAAATTTTTGACAAATGAAATTTTTTTTTAATAATTTTTTTAAATTCACTCATTCGGTCTCACTCAGTCTCATGCGCGTAGATAATGCTCTCGCGCTCCCAATCACAGAGATATTAAAATTTAGTTTAGGGGATGATTGGCCCCTTGGATCGGTCTGTTTTCTTGTCAAAGGTTTTAAAATAGTTGTCGGATGAACATATATAAAAGTGGAGCGTCAGAATTTACGTGAAGTTAACTAATTATTATATTTTGAGACCCTTAAAGCGTCTGGCAAGCAATATGGCCGACGGAAAGTGTCTGGGAGTATTGACAATTTATTTTTAACTATACACTCGGAAACATATATGAAAATCAGCCATGAGAATTTACGTGAAGTAAGTAATGTTTTTATGTACCTTGATTACCTGATACCTGGAAATTGGCCGTTTTACCAAGCTAGCAGGTAGGCATACGATCATAGTACATACTAACACTACTCCATCGTCCACATTTCATCCGTCAGAAAATACGTGACGTCTGGCGGCCCTGGGATCTTGGACTAACATTGATTGATTGATTTTGATTCTCATTAATGTAATTCTCCATAATATTGTAATTAATTTTGGTTTAATAAAGGATAACATAATCACGAAAAACAACTTGTTGGACAAATAAAGTAATTATGCAGTGGTTTTTCCAACGTTAAAATAACTTGCCTCTGGTCTTATTAGCGATATAAAAAAATTAACTTGCAATTCTGTGGTTAAAATTAAATGGTATTATGTTTCAAATAAACAAGTTTTTGTTCAGAAATGGAAAGTACGATCCGTTGAGGTCAAATTTGAAACAATCGAAAAGGGCTCAAGTTTTTTTTGAAATTAAACTTTGTTAAAATATAAGTAATTATTTTATTAATCATATTTTGGAAAAAAATCACTTCTCAATTTTTTTTCTTATTATACTGTCGAAGGGGACAATAACACGAATTTTTTTTTAAATAATCGGGTTCAATTTACAGATTTTCATTTTTTTTGCAGTATCAAATTCAAAATCTTAAGACTGCAGAGATGGCAATTCATTTGGAAAATTAATATTTACTCATTTCTGTATAATAATAAGTTACACGATATGAAGTAAGGAGTTACCTGTTCCATTTAGAAGATTAGTCTACTTATCTACTTCATATATATATTGTATATAGTATAAACTTACTTGTTGCAAGAACTCTTTGTCAGGCGCCACTTCCTCCTCCCACGCGCCACTCTCCTCCTGACATCTGAACACGACTCTTGTTTCCTTCAAGAAGTTCTTTCCCAACAGGTACAGTTCCAAGCCCCCCGTCGCCGGACACGACACGAGGGACTTTCTGCATACTTCTGGTACGCCTGGGGGTTGAGCTGAAATAATCGATACAAGACATGATACAATACAAATATGTTTTTACTCATCTCCTGCTTAGGAGACGAACCTTTGTCTCCATCTTTGTCTTGTCATCTACGTGCAAAAAATTAAACAAAACGGGAAAAAAATGTGCAAAAGACGGTCTTCTCGCTAAAATAGCGTTTTTTTAGACAATCTTTGGGATATTTTGGGACATGAAAAAGATTAAAGAATTTTTTTAGTTCGATAATATATATTATAATTAATTATATTTCAGGAGGGTTTTTTACTCGAAAAATAAACATGAGAAATTTATTTATTTTTACTGTATTTGTGAAGGAGCTTTTAAATAAGTTAGTTTGCGATTGAAGATAACAAAGATAGATTTGTTTGTTACCGAAGATTATATAAAATTGAAGGATGTAAAGAGGTAATGCTAAATTTAAACATAAAATATTTGGTTAAAATTCTTTCTATGCGTATTTATATTTGTAAAGAAATGTTAAATTGAAGGGAAAAATAAAGCTTACTGCAAATAATCTGCGTGGAGCACACTTGCAGAGTCTCCGGCTGTCCGTTGGAGTCGAGGATTTCCGTGCGGAAGACCATGCGGCAGCGGGTCGACTTCTTCTTCCCCCGCGCCGCGTGAGCGCCGCTCGCGCCGCCCAGCGCCTCGCCGAACCGGTGCTCAACGTCTACGTTGCGCTCCTGACGAATGTTGACAGTTAAAAGCACACGGCGTATTTGAAACGCGCAGACGACGCGCGTTTTAGGTACGCGCGTTTTCGGCACCGTAGATGCTGATTTTTGCGTTTGTATTGCTTCAAACGCGCGTACAAAGGGGCGGAGAAGGGGTAGAGGAGAGGCGCGCGCTCACCAATTGCACGGAAGCTACGAGTAACTACAGCACGTCTATATGGCTGTAACTGCACGTATACGCGCAGTGGAGGCGCGTTTTATGCTCCCCCCATGTGCGTTGGTTACATGGTTTCGTTCGAATCTCGTTTGAAGCGCGTACACAAGCGTCATCTGCGCGTTTAAAATACACCGTGGGCTTAGGCTCTTATGGTGGCGGTTTGCGCCCGCGACCAGGAGAGACAGAGGCAAGAGACCGCGACAAGTGTCGTTTCGGTTCTGTTGTCTGTCTCTCCTGTCGCTGTCGCTGTGTATTTCTAGTACATTAACCAAACTGCAGGTACATTACCGCAAGGTTCTGTGCTGTCTCCAACACTGTTTCTCCTGCATATCAATGACTTACTGTCTATTGATGGCATTCATTGCTATGCGGACGATAGCACTGGTGACGCTTTCTACACAGGCCGTGCAAACAACCCTCGTTCCGCTGTGGTAGAAAGTCGCGAACAACTTGTGTCTGAAATCGAGAGTAGTCTTTCCAAAGTCTCCGATTGGGGTCGAGACAATTTAGTCCAATTCAACCCCTCCAAGACACAAGTTTGTGCGTTCACCGCTAAGAAAACCCCATTCACTGTGGCCCCTCAATTCCAGGACACAACCCTTACCATCTCTAACAGTATTGGTATCCTTGGTGTCGACATATCCAGCGACGTCCAGTTCCGATGTCACCTGGAAGACAAGGTCAAGATGGCATCCAAAAAACTCGGTGTGCTTAACAGAGCGAAGCGGTACTTCACGCCGGGGCAAAGACTGCGTCTGTATAAATCGCAAGTCCGCCCCCATATGGAGTACTGCTCTCATCTCTGGGCGGGAGCACCAGCATACCAACTTGGCCCTCTTGACTCGGTTCAAAGAAGAGCTGTGAGAATTGTCGACGATCCAATACTGACGAGCGATATCGAGCCCTTAAGTCTAAGAAGAGATGTTGCATCCCTATGCGTGCTCTATCGCTTGTATAATGGGTTGTGTTCCGAAGAATTGTTCGAAATGGTGCCAACGGCCACTTTTTATCATCGCACCGCTCGCCATCGACAGGGAATTCATGCTCACACATTGCAGCCCCAATGGTCCCGTACAGTTCGGTATCAGAGGAATTTCCTCCCACGGACCATTCGGTTGTGGAATGAACTCCCTGCCGAGGTTTTCCCGCAGGACTACAGTATGGGGTCCTTCAAGAGGGGAGTAAATAGGTTTTTAAAGGGTCGGCAACGCGCATGTGATGCCCCTGGTATTGCAGGCGTCCATAGGCTACGGTAACCGCTTACCATCAGGCGGGCCGTATGCTTGATTGCCACCGTCGTGGTATAAAAAAAAAAAAAAAAAAAAAAAACATTAATTAGATTATTAAGCTTACACTTATTTTCTAAGGAGTCGCATTATTGTATACACATCCCACATTGGCGTCATAACTCACAGTTTTATTTAATTTGTCAACAAAATATAGTATTTGCGTTTGTTTCTAAAATCTTAAGTTGTTTTTTTTTTTTTAAATTATTATTATAAAAATGAATAAATCGCGAAGATTCCTTAAATACGTTAGATTAATTGGGCGTACTTATCCGTTATTATAGAGATTTCTAGATGATCATCGCCCACCTACGCCCGAGAGATAAGGGTGGGCGACATCCATCCTCGAAATTTCGACAACGTCTAATGGTATGCGAATTCGAGCGCGTGACGTTTAACGACAGTCCGTGATAAAATAACATTAATAGTTATTACAATATTAGTCAAAGGCCTCTAGCATATTTTAAGTTTTTAAATTGAATCAAACTTCACTTCCTCGTATAATGCAAGCGCAAATGCATCACAATATGAATCCAACATATCACAGCTACATTCCGATGCACATAGCGTGGCACATTGACCCCCGATAGCGGAGGCAGATAGCCTGTCAGGTCAAAGGGCAGGCTAAAATAACGCATAGATAAACACGGGCCTATTATTCGTTATTTCGATACATTTTCATTTGGGTCATTGTTTGATGAGTAAATTATACAATGGACACTTTTAAAGTATTCGATGAAGTTGATAAACTTATTTTGATTGTTTCCTTTTATAAAATTACTCGATGTCTCGTTACACTAGTGCAACAAATGAACAATTAAGAGGTAAGTTCAGGTTCATTAAGTCAGTAATAATTATTACGAAACAAATCATAAAAGTTATCGTAATATTTTTAGGAAACAGGATATTTATACTGTTCTATAAATTAATTTCGTTAAGACGTTAGTTTATATCTGTATTACCAAGTATTAATTACATCGTGTCAATAGCGACTCTTAATCTACAGATAAATTTTATCGATTTTAATAGATTTACAAGAGTTAAATTTTAGACGATATAAATGTTTTATGAATATATTCATCTCATTATGTAAAGTTTAATGAAATATGGATACTAAAATGATTTTACTTAAACGATATTTCGTTACATAAATAATATGCAGTCGTATTAAGTTTTTTAATTACAAGGACAAAATATTTGAACTTGCATAGCACATCTTGATATAATTATTATTCTAATGCAAATGTCTTTTATATCAATTCTCCAATTCTCGAACCTAATCTTCGTAATAGATCAATTAAAAAACCTTGAGTATTCCGACGCAGTCGCACGTGACCTGCCAGTTTTTGGCTGGCTCCAGGTCTATCTCTATGACGACAGTCCCATCTTCCTTCCTCTCTTTGCAAGGCGTGGAGTTCTTCCCGGAGACGCGGCACGCTTGGTAGAACATATGTGGCGCGACGCGACCCGTGTCCGTTCCTATGAATACCTGAAAAGTTTAAAGTGTATTGCAATCTTCTTTAGGCTCTGCTTGAGGTCTGATAAAAATGGAAGTTAAATCCTACCTGTAGAACAGCTGGCTTGTCGTAACCAACTAATTTAACAACCGGGAATCCATTGCCAGAATTGTCTTTGACTGCACCCCTACTTCCTTCCGTCTGATATCTGGAACAATGATATCAAATTTATAGTATTAATCATTAACCTTGTGATATTTGTGTGAATGAACATTGGGCTAATCGTGTCGAGCATTAAGTGCCAATAATGGGTAATGTATGTAGCTTACCTTGCTCTGTGTTGTGTCTCGGGCTGACATACTATCTGTAGCTCCACTGTACCATCCCGAGACTTGCTGGATAGCGGAGCGGATAGCCCAGGCGAGCCCGAATGTGACATCGCTGCTAGTGCTCTCCGTCTGGCCAATGCTTGTGCCAACTTTCCACCATATTTACCACTTAATTTTCCACCCAGTTTACCACCCAACTTTCCTCCCAATTTACCCCCGCCGGCGTATTTGTTAGCCAGCTTTCCGCTGTTCCCCAGTTTGCCGACTGATCTGTAGGTGGGATCCTGAAATCTTTTCCCGGGCGTCTCGGATATACTTGGACTAGATATACTGCAGCCTGCTCTTATTCTGGAAAACGACAATATTCTATTTATTTATTAATGAAATTGTAATGTATTTAAATAAACGAATACCTAATAATAGTGTCTTAAAATCTAGTTAGTTTTCAGTCGGACAATTTAAAATATCTATACGAATAGCATATTTTAAATGTTCAGATTATTAGAAAAAATATATATTATATTAAGGTATCTGTTATATATTATTTATTTTATGTTAATTTGAAATCGATCACGACGATAGTAATATTACCAAAGATCACGTAATTCTACTGACGTAAATACCGAATGCATTAAACGTGCCAATTTCACACTAAAAACGACAAATGTAAATAGTAGAAATATGCTTATTTCAGCAAAATACATACATAGATGTGACTAGATGTACATTGAAATGATAGTTAAAATTAAATTTTTAATGAATATCGAACAAACTTTGAACAAACCAAACAGTACCGAATATCGTGTTTATAATTTATTCTTTATCTACGTAAACTCATGACGGAGATAGTAATCTTACTAGAAATTACGATAGAAAATACATCAATGAATTAAATATTAAAATACAACAACATTTAGACGATTCGCACGCTACGCTATTATCGCACGCTATGCTTTATCAACCTTTATCAGCTGTTCCACATTAATAATCATTTGTTGACGAAAGTAATCCCGTACTGTTTGATAGTGTTCTTAGAACTGAATGATACCCCAAAAACTATGGTACAGACGAAACAATCGTTAGTGGATTGAGGAAAATAAATACGAGTCTATTACGCGGAATGTCGAGCGCATTTATGTAGAATTAACATGAAATGTGTAGACAGGTTTGTTATAATTAAATACTAACAGCGCCATATTTTGCATTTTTCTAAAGATAAACTAAGAAAGGCGCAGCGTATGACGACGAGACGCGTGAGCGCGTGATGTCTTGTATCGATCCACTGGTGCACGTGGCCGGATAGGATGAACTCGAACCTATCGCACATTTAGATGTACTTCTAGAGCTATCTAGCTATTATGGCTCAAATGCTGCGTCCGCATAATAATTGGTATTTTACATATACGATATTTTATTAGAAATAAGTTAAAGTTGTGGTCGAGTAAATTAAAAGGAATGTGTTAAACACGTACGCGGGGATAGGAAGAGCGGGTGCAGCGTCGGGCAGAGCGGGCGCGTGCGTCGGCGCAGCGGGCAGCGCGAACGCGTACGCATCGTTAGCGTCATCGCACTCTATCTTAACACCCGTCTCGTTCTCGCGCCGCCTTTTTGTTTCCCGCTGTTCCCACTCCTCCGCTACCTCGGATATTCTGCGCACATGCTGATACTGTTTAGATATTTTATATCAAGGGTGAATCATACTAAAACGTTATCCTGATTACATACAATTTCCAACGTTTTACGTTAATACTACTGAAGCAATTACAATTATGCCACGAGTTTGTATTGTAGTTTTTAGCTCTTTACAAGCTGTGTTGTAACGATTTTATTGAAGATCGACAATTTATTTGTATTTATAACAAACTGGTTTTCCAAATAAACATATGAATATGCGTAATGTATCAAAAGTATTAATTAGAACTTAAGACAGATGACGAAGTAGAAAGCAATGACGCAAATGGCGCAGTGATAATAATTCTTCTATAACTGGAACTCGCATCTCGTCACCTCTTAACACCGCCTGTGATATTTTTGGCATGTGTTCTTACAGTTATATTATTTCACACAATTTTCACGATTATATTTATGATGAATAGATTTCGTAAAATACTGTAAATACACATGTTCAGTGCGTCATACATTTCTTAAGATAAAACTCGACCTAGATTATTATTCAACTAACTCAATAATAGTTAAAGTTGCTCAACTATACAAAAAGATACAACCAAAGGCATAAAGATATAATAAAGTACGGTCTGGTAACAATAGCTATATAATTAAAGCAAAATCACCGATTAATTGTAAGCGTCGATAATTAGTGAATGATATCATAGAAAAGCGTAATAAAAATAAAGCAGAAATTAACAAAAATAGTATGAAAATGATCAGAGGTGATTAGTTAAATCCTTCAGTATCGCTACAAGAGATTAAATAAAGATAGTATAGTCTGCTGATTCACGTTCCGCGCGTGCCAAAAATACGAATAAACACGTGGCGGTTCGCTAATACAACATAGAGCCGTGCCATGTGGTGCTGTTGCTATAAACTACACTGTGATGCGAATTATAAAACTGCAAAAATACTTGTTTCTGATGAACTATGGAATTAAAGGGACAATAATAGAAATAGGAATTAGAATGACATTACATTTCAGCCCTTGTTACATTTGTAAGCTTTGAAATATATAATTTGGATGAAACAATTAACCGTTTTTTTACAACAATTCTTTTCATTAATTTTATATATTTAAGCCATCGTGAGAACTAACACAATATCTAAACACACAGCTTCACTGTTTGCTTGTAAGAGTGAATTGCTTCGTGATAGACGTAAAAAATCAGCAACAGCGAATGCATCCAATTAAACAATTAGATAACAATTAATAATGTTGCTCGATTGTTTAATTTAATGCAATCGTAATTCAAGTACTGATGACCTACAAATATCTACATAAAGATTAGTCTCATTGCTTTTAGTTGTAAAAAACTGTTTGTTCATTTTTAAAAGCATTATCTAAGAGACCGGTAAAATTCTGTTAGAATTATTGTTAGTCACTTAACTTTTCTATAATATGTTTAAAAAATAATTTTTACTTGAAGAGCTTGTGCTTTCCATGTAAATATTGTGCTTCGATGGCAACATATAAATTTTACGATTACGTTACAGGCGTGAATATTCGAATTGATTCTGAAGGTGATGTAATATGTTTGTACTACTGGTTATGACTAAACTTCAATGCATGAAACTTATTAGCAACGTCGTCTGAGTGAATAGTTGTGTGTGATTTCCGCATCCCTGCTCTTATTTATATGTAGCACAATTTGACAATGATATACCTCAAAGCTTAGTATTTAACTACGCATGAATTGTTATTTTCATTGTTGTTATTTGCTAAGCTTCGGTAACACTTAGTTTAATATAAAAATATAGAGCAATATGAAATTACGTAAATATTTATTTCACGAAGCGTCGCAGTCATATATTCTTCTACCCCTCGGTTGCCTGGAAGAGATCGCTTTTCAGCGATAAGGCCGCCTTTTGTATAATACCTTGTTATATTATTTTTTGTTTTTCTATGTAAATTTCTGTTTTGGTGTACAATAAAGTGTATTATTATTATTCCGCAAGCTCAATCGAAGCCGTCTGACAATATTAGTGACTAGTGAGGATAAGCTGGTCATGCTGCGTGTGAAGCGTTAGTCTCACCTGTTGACCGGGTCGGGCCCGAGGCCGCTGTCGTTACTGTTCTCGCAAAGCTCGGGAGGCCGCAGCGAGTGCGTGTGTGCGTAGTGTCCGAGCTTCCCGAACTTGCCCAGGTGCGCGAACTTTCCCGCGCCGTGAACGTTTCTCTCCGGATGCACCATCTTCCCAGCGTGGAGTATTTTCCCCGGGTGCGCGCGTTTATGCGGCGCTCGTATCACTTTCCTGTGCACGCGGGCGCTCATTGTAGCCGTCGTGGACATAGTCATTTTCATGCCTGTCGACAAACAGTCAATATTAGATCGATTAAAATGTTATTAACGATTAGTTTATCAACACTAATACCAGAGTACCAGACACTAAAATGAATATCGAACACCGAATTGAATTATAAATACAGAGACATACTGTTCTCTTATATTTACGCGAATATTACTCATTTAATTAAAAGTCTAAATCGGATTTTATGGATTCCATGGATCATGGACGCTGTAAAGGGTCCGAAACGTCGGGAAATAATTTAAATTAATTAAAAATCGTTAAACTGTAAAGTTTTAAAACAAATAAACGCGATAAAATCCGATTTAGACTTTTAATTAAATACAGAGACATAGTTTAAATCGTTTGCTAATAAAACAAATGACAAATGTAGCTATTAATATTGAATATTGTGCTTCAGTTAATAAATTGTTAGCGTATGGTAGCTAATTCTAATATATATAACTTCTTTTACAGTTTAGCGTTTCAATTCGATCGTGTGTACGCTTATTATAACGTAGCCTTGAACTAGTGTTAACACTTAATTATTCTCTAGGACGAAGCAGTGAGTCGACAGTATCAAAGATAGCTATCGGAATAGACGATGGTCGTAAATCCGAACGAGGCGGAGAATACGTAAACGCTTAGAGTGAAGGATCACTTAAAATCGTGCGCTTGTCAGTATTCAGGCTGCGTTACTTGACTTACTGCACGTTATTGCTTTTGAAGTAAATTAACATAAGAGTTTTTTGAGTTATCTGTTTATTTTGCTTGGCCAACGAGCGGTGTAATTTATGTTAATATTAAGGAAGCATGTTCGTTAATTTTATTACATTGTTATGACCGATGTAGGTATGTGTGCGTAGATTTGTATATACAGAAAACGATATTGCATTTCGTGTTAGAAGTGTGTGTGTTGTAGCTAAATTTATTTTGTTAAAAATTACGATATGTATATACCGATAATAAATAACGGTGATGTATGACTTTATGTTATCTGTGCTGATAAGACGAGATGGTTTGTTGGATAAAATAAATGAATTGTCACCAGACGATCACTAGGTCAAATCGAGGTTAAAACTGTGGAGTTTTTCATGTGGTAAATTTCGCCTCATACTTTGTGAAAGAAAATGTCGTTAGAAAACTATGTGTCGTTAGAAAATTGTGTTTCAAAAAAAAAAATCTAACGCACAGGAGCTGCATGGCGGATTAAGCTAGAAAAAGTTTTCTTTTTGAATAGTCTTATGATACAGTACAATAGTTTCTTGATGTTACATAACCAAAATACACACACATATAATCATCATCATATCAGCCATTGAATGTCTACTGCTGAACGTAGGCCTCCCCTATCGACCTCCAGAGCGACCTGTTCAAAGCAGCTTTCATCCAACGGCTTTCGGCGACTTTCCTCAAGTCGTCTGTCCATCTCGCGGACGGTCGTCCGACGCTGCGCTTGTCGGTACGTGGTCTCCACTCGAGAACCTTTCGGCTCCATCGGCCGTCAGTTCTATGAGCTACGTGCTCTGCCAACTGCCACTTTAGCTTGAAGATCCGTTGGGATATGTCGGCAACTTTCGTTCGTCTACGGATCTCATAATTTCCGATTCGATCTCGCAGAGAAACATCAATCCCATAGCCCTCTCCGTTTCACGCTGTGCGATTTGGAGCTTGTTTAAAAGGCCCATAGTGAGAGACCACGTCTCAGATCCGTATGTCATCACTGGTAACACATATTGGTCGAAGACTTTCGACTTCAGGCACTGAAGAATCAGAAAAGATACACGTATAGTGTAAATACGCCAATATGTTAATTTTTTACCAAAGAAAAGTTTAAAATGATTTTCTAGATAAAAGTCGTCCAACAAAGGTAACATTACAGTGACGGCGTCCCCTTTGGGATGCCTTTTATTACCGACATATAAACGTGATTCAGAATAAGCGCACTTCGATGCCAATTTACATAAAATTAAATTAATATCTCTTAAATTCGTGACATAACGCTGATCCTAAATAAACTTGGCACTTAGGATTCTAGATTTAGCGAAGTAATCTTTATATTATAAAATAATGAAAAACAAAATGAGAAGAATTATAAATAGACTTGTGAATTAGAATTGAAATAGAGAATTATGAATAGACTTGTGATTTTGCTATTGAATCAGCCTGTAATCGTTCCACTGCAGGGCAAAAGTTTCTTCTTCATATTGCAGAAGTGTTAGAGCTTAATGAACCACGCTGTTCTACTGCAGATTACCTACTATTAGTAACGATTGCTATCAGGTATCCGTGATAACAACCGGTACCGACAAATTTACGTGCTCCCCTAAGCACGTTGGGGAGACCTACAAGAACCTACACCAAGATCGAAAATCATTATTACTAGAGTAGTACACCAGCTGGGCTAGCATGCGCTCATGTATCGCCGGCGTTCTGAATCAGGCCTCTCCTCCATATACGAAAAGGGTTAGAGCTTTATCCGCTATGCTAATTAACAACCAGAACTGCCTCAAGATCCTCGCTCGACTTATTTAAGAGCCCATCGGCGACTCACCCTGTAAAATTTATTTGTGTACGCTTTGCGGTTTGGATAAAATCACTTTAGAATTGCTATTTGTGAGATATTTTAATTCTAAGTACGGAATATTAATTGCGACCGCAAATTATTCGGTTTAAATTTTGACAATAAATTATAAATAATTTATAGTAAAGTTGTCTAATAAAAAACATTTTATTGAGGATAAATAAAAATAAATAAATAAAAAAAAACAATATTGAAATTCAAAGAATCAAATTTATTCTCTGTAATGTTCAAGGTGACAACCGTTCTGGTGTAGTGGTGCGAGTAGACGCATGAACGCCGGCGACTACGGATTCGATTACTCCCTAAGGGTAGATTTTATAATTGTATTTGTACAAACATTTTTATCTGGTCTAGAAAGTACGTAAAGCCATCCGGATGCCGGATAGCGATCATTAGTCATGATGGAGAAAATATCCGCCCCGCAGTGTGACGTTAACATGCTGATACATATATATAGAGCAAAGATTCTAAACTATTTTGGGCAAGAAACCTTTTCCAAAATGAACTGATACCTCAGAGCTCCATATCAAAATTACTTTAAAAATCCTATCACTAGTTTTCCTATTGATACAAAATATTTACCAATTTAAAAGGTTAAGCAAGCATTTTGTAAATTCTTTTTCAATAACTTTATTTAGCTATTTTATCACTTAAGTGCAAGCTATACCTATAGTAAAATATCAGGAGCATGTTTGGACTTGAACTTGATCATGATTTTGTTCGTTTTAAATCGCGTACATATTATATGTACATCAAATATCTGTATTTGATGTATATATGTACGTATGTAGGTAAGTCTAAACGTGCCTGAAAGACTTGTACGCTCGCACACATTACGAGTATCTTGCACGAACTTTGTCTACGCTAATTGACTTGCCGAATATTTCATCTTGTACGAACTTGTGCACGCTTATTGACTTGTTGAGTTTCTTCAAAGTACAATAATGATACTTCCTACTAAAATATTAGTGATTCTTATAAAAAAGTTGGTACACGTAACACAACTCATACAGTATCTTGAAAGTTTCAAATGAGAACTCGTGTTAATTATATAGAGGTCGACTTTCAGACCTCGTCGACCCTCATAATCAGTTTTCGTTTATTAGGGGGTCGACATCCCTGGGAAACCGACTTCAACCTCAAGAGGTCGATACCGGCCACTTTGGGAATCCGTGATATAGAGCATCGGGTGATAATTGATAAAAATTAAATAGTTCTTTATCGAAACTAATGTCGGTATAACGAGCGACAAATTGTTTAATAATTGTGGACTAATGGCTCCACACCTGCAGGCCTCTAAACGAAACGCTAGTTGCGCAATAACTAAAGCACTAGTTATATTATATGACTTTTCTTTTTAATATTAATCATTTTGCTGATAATATGCTAGTATAATTTATTTTCATTGTCAGTTTTATCAGTTCTGTCAGTTTGTTACAAGAATAGACAATTAATAAACATATATATATTCTAAGGTGCTGCAGTTGTGTAAATATTACGGTGGCAGGAGAAATAAATATTGAGTTTTCTATTAAGCTACGAGACCCATTGATTACTTACTTTATTAAACAATATTATAATTAATTTAACATCATGAACATTAGTAATGTTACAGTTGACTGACCCGTTGACGCAGTTTGCAGTGACCCTGTTTTCTGCTCCAAGGTTTGTGGGTTCGATTCCCGCCTCGAGTCTGGGTGTAATATATGTTTATTTATATATGTATTATTTATATGTATATTTATTTAAAAAAAAAAAGTATACAGTCGGCTGTTACCTAAAACACAGGCATTAAGTTGCCTACCTTAGGAACAGACGACCGTGTGTGTGTGTTAAGCATATTTATGATTATTATTATTAATTTTTATATAGTAAATGTTAAGTTGTTTATAAGAACTTGTTGTTCAGTGCAACTTCGATATAACAAAGAGGAGGGAGTTAAGAAATACTCGTCATATCAATTAATTTGTTAGAATAAAGTTTGTTTTACAAAGTATTAGTTTGCTCTACGATTCGTTTTAACAAAGTAAGAGGTTTTTGAAAACAGGTATCCGTAAAGTAAAGGACGAAAAATTTGTTAAATCGAAGAAATAGTTATTTTGAAGCTGATTATATTACGAATACACTGTGGACCTGTTAATAAAGATAAGTTGTCGATAAAGTTTATCTGGTACAATGTTACTGATAGGCTTTATCAGCAGGATGTAAAACAGGACATTATGACCTGTTTCACCTCAATTTACATACTACAACTATTGGATCCACAGTTTGTGAATAGAAATATCTGAGTGATGAGGTGGAGTTTAGAAAAATACATAATCAAACCTTTATCTGATGGATATCGTTATATGTCAAATAGCTTTATCAGGAACCAGTGAAACAGGTCCTATATATTGTTTATTTTTTCGCAGTACATAGTGATCTCACGTGGCGAGCGCGATTCAACTCTGATTCTGATTAACGAAGCTCGACGGTGTTTACAAACATACGATTTCTTTTTTATAATATATTTTTTATAAACTCGCGTCATTGGATTTTACGTTACACTTTAGTTACAACGACTTCCAAAAAACTTTTAATTAAGCTGAATATTGTTTTACGTGTGTCACGATGTATCTTTATGAATGATTGGTGAGCCGTGTTAATTATTCATTATTATAATTCATTCAAAATGAAATAATGTAAGAAATATAACGTAAGTTAACATACACAATCGAAGTTTTAATATAGAATCTTTTTTTTCTATAACAATTTTTTTTATTTTTTTATTTTAGTCTATTAAAAACTTTTTAATATGATTCCACTACAAATTAAAATAGTAATTTTTTTATGTAATTGAAACAATAGCTCGAATAATGCGATTAAAAAATAAATATAGAGATAACGTATAGTAATCAGTGATGAATAAATTTAGATTCAGGGTCATTAACATTTAAATTACATAGTAAATATATTTAATTTATTTAAAGTATGTTTATTATAAGAATAAGGTAAAGTCGCCAAATAACGTCCCCTTTTTGTAAAAACCAAATTTTTAAAATAATATACCAAGTGAAGTAATAAATAAAACATCAGAGTTAAGTTGAAACATTTATTTATTATTTTGAACAGTCAAAAACTTCTTAACTGCGTTACTTTTTCTACAAAAATGGCTTTAACAAAAAACTAGAAATTCTGAGAATATTTTTTTAGGCGCCTAATTACGTCCCGGGGACGATATTGAGATCACAATAATCAGTACGTAAACTTAAATATTGGCGAATAAATAAATATTTTAAACTAGCTGTGCCCCGCGGTTTCACCCGTGTTAATTTGAGGGGAAAAACGTACTTAAATATTTTTAAACAATTACTCTAAGAGTAGGTGCCCGCCTGGTTGGAGCGTTAGCATCGAGTGGTCTCAAGCGTTACTGCAGAGCAAGGAATCTCAGATTTGATTCCTGGGTCGTTCAACGTATTATTGAGTTTTATTTAATTTTCGAAAATTCTCAGTAAAACAGTGATGTTATATTTACTTTAAAAGTGGAACTATAGTTAAAAAATGTCTCGAGAAGAGAAATAATAAAGGACGCAACGGAAGCTCTCAAAACAGATTATTTTTTTTCGTTTCTGTAACATTTCTTATTATTACTCAGCCCCTATTGATAATAGCGTGATGTTATATAGCCTTCCTCGGTAAATGGGCTATCCAACACAAAAAAGAATTTTTCAATTCGAACCAGTAGTTCCTGAGATTAGCGCGTTGAAACAAACAAACGAACTCTTCAGCCTTATAATATTAATATAGATAGATAATGCCGTTTGTGTTCTAGGTATAGACCTTGTGGGTTTCAAAGTAACGGAGGAATCATTTACAATAGATGTTGTGCTGCTTGAACTGGTTGAAAGAGGAGCATTTGACGAGTCTATGAAAATATTTTCATTGAGTGGGAATATTTCTGTTTTTCGGAAGCCATTTACAGCTGTATCAATTTGACATGTTTTTGCATCTTATGCATTCCCAAATATTTATACAAGTTGTTAGTGAGTAACAATCCGCCCTGGGTGATTTGTTAACCAATTTTCTACTTCTTGGGCATAAAAAGTTTTTAAGGGAAATATGAATTTAGTTCGGACAGCTTCAACGGCTTTTTTCATTGCTTCAGAATCTCATACCTTTCTCCTCGGCATCTAAAACTAAAAAAATTAAACATAAAACAGTCAAAAAAGTACGCCTAACGACAAATAATGTAGTGACCTAAATACCGTCCCGGGGGCGATATTAGGCTCATGTGAGGGGACGATATTAAGAATTTGTCAAGTTTGTGGATATCATCCATTAAACCATAAGTACATGTCATAGCCTTAATAAAATTTCAATCAATTTAAATCTAAGAAATAGCACCAAATTTTGTCAAACAATTCATTACAATAACTCAAATAAATCCATATTTAAACAGTACTCATAGTATTTTAATTAAAAACTCACCTTGTACAGTTTTTTCTTTTCTTAAATATCTTGCGCCAGGAGCAACGTTTCACAGTCAAACTTTCACAATGGCTGACTGACATAACCAACTTTAGATTTGACATATTAAAACTAAATGGTAATATTTAGAAAAAGATATACCAATGGGGACGAAATTAAGCTTGGGGACGGAATTTGGCGACTTTACCTTACTAGAATAATATATCACGTTTAGTGTAAACGTGACATATTGTTCTAGATTGTTTTTATTAATTTTGTTTTTTTTTGTATTTTTTTTTCTTTTTCTTTTTTACCTTTTTCATCAACATAAACTTATTGTATGAACAATGGATATGTTACACACAGCCATACATACGTACAAGCTAACGCTTAAAACCTTGAATCTGTGTTAAAATGTATTACAGAGAAATATATTATGTTTTTTACAAATAAGCAAATATTTATATATAGAAACGAAACTTCTTTACAATCGTTGTGATATGAAAAACGGGATGCGACGGAAAAAGCGACAGGTAAGAGACACAAATACAAAATGTGAAGGAGAGAATGAGATAGTATGATGTCGCGTATCCTAGCAACGCGTAAACAACGCGTAAATAAGTAATAGAATGTTTAACTATTAATATTAATAAATTTTAAATTAAGTTTGCCAAAGATGTTTCACTTCTGTGTACCTACTCCGTACACACGACATATATTTTTTTAAATATCTATGACCTCTGGATTTTGAGAAACATCTTGATATGACTCAAGGCGATAAATGTCAACATGAATAAAACCGCATGAGTAATCTACTTCTCAATAAATTTAACAAGCTTATAATTTTCAAACACACTACTTTTCAATTATTTTTTTTTAATTTCCGTATTTTGAGTATGAAAAGCATCTGTCAGAATATTTTATGTATTTTAACGGCCGGAAAAACTGACGTCTACTTACTCGTTCGAAGTGTTTCAAGTTTCAAGTAACTTAGACCAGGTTTTAAATGAAGCCAAGGCGTTGATTACTTTCTCGCCATTACAATAGTTTCGTAATAGCTTTCGGTTAATAAAACGAAAACGATCTCAAGTGTCCGAAATTTTCATGTTTTTTTTTTGGCGGGAAAATTCGATTTTTTATTTTAATTAGATTTAACGTCACATGTCTATAAGCGCGTACTATGTTTTCTCATTATCATATAAAATATAATTTCAAGACCTTGACCATTGACATACTAAAAAAGTTTTACATTTAATTTTTCTATAGTGTTTACAATAATGGATCAAGATATAAAAAGAATGATCAGACAGATAACAAAACAATTTTTTTATTTCGATGATTTTAGTCTTACAATTAGTATAGATAAAAATATAGAGCACTATACACAAAATATGCATGCATGCTGGCAATGTGTCCATATACGAATATGTATGCGTCTGTAGTGTATTCTCCGTATATTGTTTTAGAACATACCAAATTTTATAGTTTTATTGTATCTCAATCTCTTGTAATCTATAGGTATATTAATACGTGAAGCAAAAACTTTTTACCCCTTTTTAGAAAATTACGCGGACGTAGAAGAATTAAATTTAGCACAGTTAAAGTTTATGGCGAAGAAGTGCAGAATATTTATTTGTTTTATAATAATGCTCAAAAAATACATTAAATTAATTTAAAAAAAAAAAACACTACACACACTACGACACATACACAAATGTGCAATGACATATATAATACACATGTTTACTGTCAAAGTCTGTTGTCAACACGGTCTTAAATACAGGTGTTGCAACGAATTTTTTATCGAAATTTATTATCACAGATCAGGTCCAATGACTGCTATATGCAGCAGTCATTGGACCTGATCATCTCACCATGTTATGCGCAATCATATTTTTATGTTGACAATGCTGTCAATTATAGATTAGATCGAATTTCGACCACTGGATGACCACTAGTGTAAATAATATTATGATAACGTGGGCTATTAGCTCGCTGGAAGGATATGCTTTCCACTCCAGGATCGTGGGTTAGATTCCCATCCCGTGTCTGGGTGTAATATATATTTATATGTAAATTTATAACAAAAAAAAAATATGTGGCCAGTCAAGTTAATTAATTTACTCAATATGCAAGCACACATTGACAAACTCTCTTTTCTTTCTTTCTTTATTTGATTATGTCTCTTAAACATTTCAATACTCGTTGTGTGTAAGGTCTGAGTTAAGAAATCTGATCATAAGGAAAATAGTTAGTTAAAAAGTTAGAACTAGCAATAATAAGGATAATGTATGCAATTTATGTACATATGATTAATTTAAAATATTGTGTCCAATTCGCTCAGCATATTCATATTTTGTAATAGAAAAAGTTATAATAACTTTATAACTTTTTCTTAAAAACTTTTTTGCCATTTTAATAATAGTCAATTGACGTACGTGATGGAGTTAAAACCAAAATAATAAAGCAGATTCTTTTCTTTTTAAAATTGCTAGGATTCCAAAGTTAAAGGCGTTAACCGAAATTTGTTGTTAGAACTCTTTTATCCGTCCGTCTGTGACAAGGTATCTAGGATGTGTGATAGTCGTCGCACTGTTACACATTATACTATGTTAGAGCACATAAAAATTAGAGGGGAGTGCAGTAAAATAAGTGGTGTGGTAAGTTCGATCTAACTAATTTTTTCTCCTGGTGTCCTGACAAATAGGCTTCGAGCCTAGCTCAGGCACCAGTCTCCCATAGTGTAAGATTAAGTGAATGTCCATGGATTGTAGTGAGAAAATAAACTCATTAAGTGCTACGGAACCCTTCGTTTTCGTCCGACCCACACTTGACCGTTGTTTACAACGATTAGTATGCAATGTGTTCGAACTACGACTGGGTTCGTATTCCGTGCGTCAACGTGCAAATTGATTGGCTCGTAATAATAAATTTAAATGATATTTTGAAAGGTTGCCGGTGAGGAAATTATATCTATTAAGTTTAATTTTTATCGATTTTATGAGTAGTTTTTATTTTAGAAACAATTTTTAAAACATTAAAGTTTATTAAACTTTGACACTTGTTTTTGAACATATCCACAGAACAATGATACGGGGTACCTATACCACGATACGTTTATTTCTAAATGTCGATATTTCGGATCAGTTACATGGTCCGTGGTCGCGTCGAAATTGCTGTAGAGCAATGTGTCAATTGTTAGCCGTTACGGTTAGATTGATATGTCAACACTACGTGAGATAGGTGTAAAATAGATCTTTCATTTTGCAAGCTAGAATCTTGTTTTTTTTTCTGACATGTCTGTTCACATCTCGTGGCGTGGAATCTTTTGTAGTACAGTGCAAAGTTGAGACCACAAGATCGCAGGGTAGCTTACCCATGCGCTGGACAGACTAAATAAAGGCTGCTGTGGACACTCTCGTCCACTAATGTCCGAGAAAATCAGCCATCAGAGAGGAGTGGCGATGTGTCGTAAAGCATGCTACAACTCACAATGAATCACATCACAATCACATTTTTCTTGTTTGGAGATCAGATAATGACACAGGCTACTTTCTAAAGGGGGGAGGGGGATAGCACAACAATTGTATCCTAGAAGAACTTTGTATTTAGAAAAACTCAAACATACGAATCAAGACTTCCACGCGAATGACGAAGTTTACAATATGGAGTACAGAAGTAAAGGAACAACACTATCTTATATGGTTGTTTGACACAAAAAAAGTCCACAAAATAGTATTGAATAAAGAGAATTGTCTAAGACAGCTTTAACTAATTATCCATTAGGTATATTTAAAAATATGAAACTTAAAAAAGTCCTTTTTGACATTTTTTTTTAGATTTCAACACTTGACCAAATAAATTCTTTACTTAATGATGCTTTCGAAAAACGGAAAAATGTTCAATAACGCCATCAAAATAGTGTTTAGAAAAACGCGCCGAAGCGTTTTAGTCTAAACATAGAAACAAAATAGTCAGTGTTTTGTCTATGTTATATCAATTATTACCACGATAACCCAGCACACCACTACTAAAATAATTCCAATATATATGTATGTATTCGTGAAAGTATTTATTGAACTAACTTCATTTCCATGTGTGCGTTCGTTGACATTTGGTTTGTTAATATATTTTATTTCTGATTTAAGTCGAGTGACTACGGCATAAAAAGTGAGAACAAATTAATGAGTAATTTAATTTAATTCAAATAAATTTCTATAAAACATAAAATTATAAAATGATTATAAATTTTAATGTTTAAATATCTATTACAGATAACCAAATTTGAAAATGATTTTTATTTCGTTTAGAAATAAATCTATAAAATATTAATTTAGTTCATTTTTTTTGTATTTCGAAAAATAAAGAGAGTTCAATAAGAACAATATATTTTTTGTCCTTAATTCTCTTATTGCTTATTTTGTCCTTTAGTTTAAAGCCTGTTTTTTTGGAGTTTACTCCTTAAGAATCGATTTTCATATATAAGGCGCCCAGTATGAGAAAAATATGAGAGGTAAAATCTACTGTTGAATGACCTCGTTACTTTTTCGGTGCACGCGCACCTATGGTGCGGTGCGAAAGTAATGTTGCTCTAATTAATATTGAAAAATAATATTAAAAAAATAAATGATAATTGTCAGATAATAATAATTACATAATTTATCAACATTCCTAATGAAATATTTGTGCACATCTGAAATTGACTATTGTGAAAAGTTTAATGTAAAATATTTCGCCGATTAGTTATAATAAATGTATATAAAATGAATAAATATATATTTATATATGTATATTATTTTCATTAATTTGTTAATTTACCCTTTCATATGGTATTAATCTTATTTTCAGTTGGATAAACTCTTTTTGCGTATGTTTAGACGATCGTACTTAAGGAGTAAACTCCAGTCGTGCGTCGGAGCTGACACACACAATTTTTTTTTTTTTGAAAATACACAACTGTTAACTATTTCAAACAAAATAAAAACAAAAAAAAATTTAGAATTAAAATATTTTAAATCTCAAGTTTTTTTAATTTCTAAATATTACCTAAAGAAGTATGTGTTATTTCTGTAAATTATAGAACAATGTTTTGGTAAGTGGTTAAAAATTTTACACTAATTACTTACATTTTTCGTCCCTTATCCTCCCTATCTATAGATAATAATATTTATTTATTTTATATTGACACCAACAAGACACACAACATTGTGTACTTAGTGTGTGTCTATATAATAAAGAGAAATTTATCTTTTTATAACTCATAAACTCAGACACGTCTAAACCGATTTTTTAATTTCTTTTACTCATAGAAGGCCATATTATCCACAACTAACATCTTACTACTATTATAAATACCTAAGTAAGTAGTAGTAAGGTAGTAAGATTAGAAGTTGTTAGCTACTTAATCGCGCTAAAACGGTTGAACGGGTCTGAATGAAATTTGACACAGAAATAGTTGAAAGTGTCTCTTTATATCACGGAAAAAATAGTTTTTTTTTCCGATTTCCACGCGTATATAATACACTTTATTGTAAACTAAGAAAAAGCCACATTAAAAAAAATTAAATATGTATAAAAGGCGGTCTTATCGCTAAAAAGCGATCTCTTCGAGGCAATATTAGGGCAGAGGACCAAACATATTATGTTACCTAGCTGTACCTATTTAATGGTCGATTATTGAAAATATAGTCAGTATTTACTCAGCGGTCTTCGCTATCATTTCTCTCCCGGGTCACCACTTTACACTGTATGAGAAAAGAAATTACTCATGTGGTACCACCGAACAGTAGCAACAAATATCAACGCGGGAGAAACAAAGATACCTAAAGGTGATAAAAACCTGTAAACCTACCTGTCATATAAATATTTAGAACAGCCGGTGCCCGTATAGCGACGTCTCCATGACCTAGATATTCGATATAGTAGGTAATAATCAGCGTGTTTATTATTTACTCTGGCTCCGTTGGATTATGACAGCTGTTTGTTTCCCCTTATCATTTATTTTGTAATGGTTAAACACACATTTTGTAATAATATTTATATATGGATAAGAGTTAAGACTTATATATTAATTTTTAATTGTTTTTTCCTCTATTGTCTCGTCGATATCGA
This sequence comes from Euphydryas editha, assembly GCA_036937285.1. NCBI lineage: Eukaryota > Metazoa > Arthropoda > Insecta > Lepidoptera > Nymphalidae > Euphydryas > Euphydryas editha. The sequence goes on from JAUPFZ010000006.1 coordinate 2,334,882, forward strand.
ATATTGACTTTTTCCGTGTTTTACAGGAACTTTAACGCGTCGCCGAAACTACTTATAAATGGTTCAAAGAGCTTTATTCTCATAAGAAATTTTTAATTTCATTAAAAAAACAAAAAAAACAACACGCAATATGTACATTAGTCGCTGATGTTCGATGCTATGTGCAATCTAAGTCTTTTTTTTACCCGACTGCGACAGAAGGAGGGTTATGTTTTTCGAGTGTATGTATGTATGTATGTATGTATGTATGTATGTATGTATGTCCATTTCTTTGGCACGCCCTACAGCCCAAACGGCTGGACGGTTTTTAACATATGATGTGTCGTTGGATTTGTCTAAATTGTAGTAGTGACATAGGCTATATAAATTTTCAAAATGGCGCCCGCGAATGGCGGAATGAGGGGGGGGGGAGTTGAATTTTTTTTCTTACTGTAGCAATATGGGTATCAAATGAAAGCTAGTAAATTGTTTTATGCTTTTTAGTTTATAATAAGAGTATTTTACGCAGTCGGGTTTTTTGATTTTTTTAATTAAGCATACTTGTTTGTGTTTTTAAATACATTAAAACTTTCACAACATACTTTAAATAATTTGTCAGTATGTTAAAGAGCTGAGCTCCCCCAAGTACTAATTATATTAAAGTTATACAAACGTTCCTGACTCAACGGTCTCGAGTAGTAAATCCAGCGCCGGTGTCCAGAAAGACACACAAAACAAACACAAACGGGTATCGAATCTGCGACCGCTGGTGCAGCAGACAGTGCTGTGACCACTGTGTCAACCCGTCGTCAATATCACAGAATTCGTACACCTTTGTCACCCAGAAGGATCGGGGTTCTATTATAAAGTGTCGCTTCGTTGAAGAGATTGATATGTCTGTATGTCTTTTGATAAGTGATTTTAAATATCAGTATAATAATTGATAATAGTTTCAGTGTTTTATTATTTTCTCAGTCTTCATCACTTAGGGCATGTTTTACCTCCTGCTGATAAAGTCTCAGATAGCCTAGGGCGTTTGCGCACTACAAGGAATTTTACTGTCCGGCAGTCCGATTTTTAACGGTCCGATATGACACGCCATATAAATGTATATATAATATATAATACCTACTAGTTTGTGCACTATACCTATGTAATTTTACCGTCCGACATTTTACGTTTCCCCATTAATTTTTATTTCATTTTCATTCACTTTTTTTTCAATGCCACTTCGGACTGCCGGACAGTAAATTTCCTTGTAGTGCACAAACGCCCTAATATTGACTCATGCGCGAGATAAACTACAACTTAGTTTAAAGTAATTAAGTTCGAAAAAACAATGATTTTTATAAGCACTACACACACTCAATAAACAAGCGATTATATTACTAAACTTTAACATTAGGAGGGAATGCAATTTCGTTTTCGCGAGATCTCGGCCTTTTTTAGCGAGATTGATCTCGGACGAAAAAAGGGCGAGATCTCGCGAGTTTAACGAGATTGCACTATAATAATATAAATATAAAATTACTACTAAAATATTTTTATTTGATATTAGAAGAGAAGACTGGTTGTTTCTTTTATTTGTTATTTGATAGATATGTACGTCAAAGTTTACTACTTAGATGTTTATTAAAAAATTATAGACAGATACGTCAAATAATGTTTGATGCATAAAAGTTTATTGAAAAAAATCGTTAAAATAAATGTTTATTTTATAATACTTATAATTTTTATTATTTTTTTCCTTATTTATTCAAATATTGTGTAAACTCGCGGGATCTCGCTTTGCGGGAATTCCCTATTTTATATATATATATCATATCCTATCTAAAAAATCTCTATCATTCCCTATTTAACATACTTTTATTTATATAATAGTTTAAATGAAAAACGATTTATTAAGGCAACCCACAAATGCGATAAGCTTATTAATAAGTTAATAGCTCCCACATAGAATTCCCTGTTATGGGAAGCTAGGATTTACCCTTTCGTAACTATGAAAATTATTATGAAAATAAAATGAAAACAAAATTAAATCTAATAAATATTAAGTTTAGCTCACAATTTTATCACTTTTAATTCCATCTTTACATAAGTTACGACTACGCAGAGTTTACGACGTAAGAGTTTTGATAATTTAAACATAATTTAACTACAATGAGTGATGATCGTTATCACATGTCTGTGATAACGACAGGGACCGACACTGGAATTTTCGAATCACTGCAAGGAGACCCACAAGGACAATATACCCAGACCAGAAACATATATATGTTGAAATAAAAATATCTACCCCGAGCGGGAATCGAACCCGCCACCGTCGGCGTAGAGACGACTACTCGCACCAGAACACCAGAACGGTTGTTAAAAAATGTATCGGTTAAAAATATATAACAAAAAAAAATCAGTTAGTATGTGAGTATAATTAGTTAATTATATTATATTTGCTGCTGTTCAAAATACCCGACGAAAATATTTACACTCTCGATCCACGGGTCATCAAACTCGCTTATAAATATAATTATGTAAACACTGGAATTTGCATATCTCTCTGCCGCGACGTAGGCGGGCTGTCTAGAAACAATACCGTCTCATCGATGAAAGTGACAGAAAAATATTGCCAAAGACCGTTGACTAGACGTGACGTGACGTGACGTGACGTGACGTGTAGAAAATTATTTTAGATCGATAAGTTATTTTTGACACTTCTATACAGTTTGAGATGTCAGAAGCTGTTAAATATGGAAATAGACACAAATTATTTAGTGAGTGACGAATTCTTTTGTGTATGTGTGTGTGTTAAAAATTACATTATTAAATTATAAACATCTCAACTGATAATGAACAATAGTGATTTTACCGAATATACAATTTAAAAAATGGAGGAAGAAATTAATACGTATAGTATAGCGAAGGAGCAAATGTATTTTTATATCAAATTATATACAAGTATTATAAGTTTACAATTTTATTTTTTACTTTATCAGCTGTGAGCGCTGTAAAGGTCCGCCCGCATAATATCCGGTACTCGTGTGTGTTTATTTTTTCACTTTGATATTGACAAACATACTTATTCCGAGTACAAATAAATAAATAAATATGTTTAACACACACACACGGTCGTTTATTCCTAAGGTAGGCAACTTAATGCCTGTGTTTTAGGTAACAGTCCACTGATATATGTATAAATATTACACCCAGACTCATGGAGGGAATCGAACCCACGATACTGGAGCTAAAAGCAGGATAATTGCCATTTGCGCCAACGGTCCAGTCACAATATGCATAGATATAGATAATAAATCGGCCGGTAGCAATTACAGAAGCGATTATAGTTAATATATAATAATTTTAACATTCAGTTTACCAGAGATGTGACTTATTTAAGATACAAGTATCTGAAATACAGATACAAGATACAAAATACGTATTTTCATCTTGTATCTAAAATACTTTTTTAAAATGTATTTTGTATCTTGTATCCAAATTCCTTTTGTTTGGTATCTTAGTATTTTGTAAATACTTTGTTTGGTAAAATACTTTTAGTAATAATTATTCTATGCATTCATTTACAAAATACGACATAATCCAGTGATTTTAAGCCCCAATCTGCGGATAAATTCTAAGTGAGCTGAATTTTTGTATACACTTTTATTACGGCGTTGTAATGAAGATGTGAAAAATCGTCGTTGATATCGTGCCGGCTAAAAAGTTACAAAGGTCAAAAGGTCACGAAAATCAGTTTTGTTGCATATATCTCGCGACCTATTGCTCGGAGGTCAATCGAGGTCATTATAAAAGTTATTCGTCATAAAATTATCTACAAAAAATGTTTCATGCATTTTTCTGTTAAATTAACCGTTTTGGAGTAGAGCGCTGAGAAAGCGACTAGAATGTACTCACATACGGTTTTGTATACCATACACTAAGGCGTAAACTCTGTTGATTTTTATTTGGAGTTTTAACACAAAAACTTTTATTAACTATTTGGTAAACTCTGACAATTATACTGAGTCAGTTGAAAAATATTTCTTGAGTGTTAAAGACTTTATTTTATTAGTTTCATGCTCTTCAACAGTTGATCAACCAATGATGAAAATAATAAAGATTTCGATTTAAATATAGGAATAAGACCACTCGACGTTTTGTCAGCAACTGTTAATGATATAAAAAACTGAAGATATCGACAATTATTGACAAAAAAAAAAATTATGTACTATATATTATTTCATACTTTTTATCATTCAAATAAAAAATATTCACTCTTTAAAAAAATCTATTATTTGATATCATGGATTATTCATACGGGGAAAACCATGTAAAAAAAACGAACCTTGCATTCTTCTCGAGGTAGGTAGTGAGGAAAAGTGCATGTAGTCGCTTTCTACGCGCTCTACTCCAAAAACGGTTAATTTTACAGAAAAATGCAAGAGGCATTTTTTGTAGATAATTTTACGACAAACAATTTTATAATGATCTATATTAACCTCCGAGTAATAGGTAGCGTGATATTTGCGAAAAACTGATTTTCGTGACCTTTTGACCTTTATAACTTTTTTAGCCGGCACGATATCAATGTCGATTTTTCAAATCTTCATTACAACGCCGTAATAAAGGTGTATACAAAAAATCAGCTAACAAGGAATTTTTCCCCAGTTAAAACCTAAAATGACTGGGTTAAGTTTCTATGAAGACATTAATTTTAAATGTTTTTAGAGGATTCTGATTCCTCTATTGCAAGTAGCGAAAACACAGGGTCTACTGGCAACACCGCTGACTTAAAAACACTGAAATACCATAACAATAAAGATACCAACTTAAAGAGTTTAAATGCTTACTCTACAATAAGAAAAATATTTTTCAAATATAACACCTGTTTGCCAAGTTCTGCTCCTGTGGAGCGACTCTTCTCTTTTGGAGGTATGATTATCAGGCCTCATCGAAGAAAATTAAGTGATAAAATGAAGAAAGAACTGGTTTTACTTAAGTCTCAATTAAAAACTTAATAATATAATATTTTATCTTCTTACTTTTACGCGATCAACGCGATGTGGGTATTTGTAAATAATTCACGTAAAAAATTAAACTTACATTCAATAAAATGTTATTTTCTTACAAAAGAATTTGTATCTTTAAAAAGTATTTGGAAGATACGTATTTTGTATCTAGTATTTCAGATACCATTACAGAAAGGTATTTGTATCTGTATCTGAAATACTTGATTTTAAAGTATCTTGTATTTTGTACTCCAGATACTTTGTATAGGGTATCTTGTACATCACTGCAGTTTACAATATTGACGAAGACATACACATACATACAAATAAAATGGAGAGGAACATGTAACTTTTTTGAAGTCGTTTAAAAACAAAACGTTTATGCATTGCTGAAATAAACATTTTTATGACTTGAATAATAATTTAATTCCTATGTATTTTTCATGATTTACTATGCGAATACCGTTTACTTAATAAAGTGGCTGAATATGCCGTATCACGACAAGTCGAATATTCGTTGTAGTTGTATCACAAATATATGTAGGTACTACCAATAGTACCAATTAACCTAAACCTTTAACCTTTTCAGATTACTAGATAGAATAATATTTTGCATCTTCATCATTATCTTCTTCATCTATATCTATCAGTCTCGTCGTGACTACGGATCATCTAACTGGTCCGAAATATCGACAAAAAAAACAAACTATATAGTAGTATGTACCTACTAGTTTTTATACTTCAAAAGAAAAAAGTATCTATGTTAGAAAACCGCGAGTGTCTAAGCCTAAAAAGTTAAATTTTGTATCTTATTAACAGTTTGTGCAGTAACTTGTTTGCCAAGAAATCATATTGTATCTGTATTCAATTTTTTTAATGTAATTTAAAACCAAGGTTTTTATATACAAACTGGAATGAACACGTGCACTCAAAAAACGTTCCTAAGAGACGGATTGCATCTCTTTCTACCATGGATTCAAGGCAACTACGTAAGAAAGAGACAAAATACCAGTAGTCAACGAAATGCTCGGCACGATTTTTTCACTTTACATATTGGAAACAAATGTCAACCTTATGTCCTTTATTTTAAGGTGCATATTTGAATATACAATTTTATTAAGTGAAAGATCCATTTATTATATAAATTCCTTGTTTAAAACTGAAAAGATCTTTATAAAACGACGAAATGTGACAGTTGTCACAGAAAGTCTATATATTCAAATGAACGAATTCTCCATTTTTGTAAGTAAAAAAGAAATATACTCTTACCTTAACTTTATAATTTGTATGTAATTTACATTATTAAAATACCCATTACCTATATGTAGTTACATAAAATAAGAATTGTACAATCTTCGAAGATTTAAAATTGTAATTGTCACGTGCGACGACACGGCGCTGTGTTACTAACTCACTATGTATTCGAAACGACATATATCTCACAATGAAATTTATTCAAACTACGACCTATTATCATGGACATACACTAAATGTACACAAATCGTTTGTTTTCATACTATTTTAACACGACTTACTGAAGTTTTTATTTATATTAAACGACGAGTATTTTTTAACAGTTACTGCATTAATTACAATTAGGCACTAAAAGCAATAATAAGCACTAGATCGCAATAAAGATTTATTATTATTTATTTGTCTTTAGTGCTCGGTTGATATTATTTTGGTTGTTTTTAGATAATGAGATCGTTTCGCGTCCTGATTGTTAGCTTTTGTTAATTGAATTTAATTAATAAAGTTTGTATAAATTTAAATAAAAATATTTTCTACGTCAAAAAGAAACCAGTCGATCGAGAACAATAACTTATATTGTACAAAACAAAAGAAGCTTTGGAAAAATAACAATTAGCCAGAACATTTTATAAATACCGATTCGCTAATTAGCTGAGAAAGAACAAAACAACGAGAAAAATATGTTTTTTCTGTTTCACGGCAGAAACAAGCAAGGTGGTGGTACCCATGCAGCCGGGAGCGCGGCACAGTGCATCCCTCCCACCGGTATCCTATATCTTTGTTATTTTGATATGTCTATGAATGGATTTCGAATAAGAATAAAATTACAGTTAACTTAAAAATGTTTCGCCATATGTTATTTTGTGTTTCTGGTCTTTCGTAATTTATTAATATTAATGAAATTTGAATTTAATTTACAATCGCTGGCCGAGAATTTTAGTAACAAGTTTAATGTGATATAAAATCGACGAGCGAGGAGGTGAGGCATAAAACTAAAGATGTTACCTCGATTTTTGTTTTTTAAAACTTTGAATAATTTATTATCATGTCTTGATACTTGGTCTGCATATATGGGCAATTGATTTTTTTCTTGATATTTTATAAGTGTTAATATACTTAAATAATGTTACGTTGCCTGATTGATAGATAGTAAACATAGACAACAGAAGTGCGACGGCAAGGCATAGATAAAAACATTGAGTCTAGACTTAAAAGCTAATGACTCATTAACATTGGAAGGCATATAGATTAAAATTTAAAATCAACATCTACTAGGAAAGTTTAAAAAATGATAATTATTAATATATCCTGTAGGAATTTTGAAATAAACATAATGTGTCTTTTGCCCAAAGATTGTCATGGAAGAGATCACTCTTTTTAGAAATAAGACCATCTTTTGTACACCTTTTTATTTATTTTTTCTTATATATTTGTTTAAATATGTTTTGGTCCAACCGGTCCAACTTAAAAAGGTTTTGGAGGGCACTTTAGAATCGATACTGAAGCCAAAAATTATGTAATTTTTTTAAATTTTTGTCTGTCTATCTGTATCTTAGCCGCTCATCACGCCGAAACTACTAAACGAATTTGAATGTAATTTGGTATAATCTGAGTACACACTACGAGCCCTAGCTCGTAGTATGGATACTGGATATTTTTATTTTTTGAAATTAATATATTTATTTCGCTATAAAGTGATTACACACACTTGACGTATGTCGAAAAAAAACTACATTTGAAATATTCATTTCATTATGTTATCAGAACTATTTACAATTCAGAAATGGCTAGATTTTAACATTAAGTACATTACAAACTTAAGTAGTGTATCCAATGTTATCCAGCTAGCGTAACTTAATTACAATATACAATTATCTAAGCTAATATCTAGTGTCTCGGTAGACATCACCTTACTATTATATCAGCGGTTTTATTAAATATTACAAAAAATAATTAAATCTTAAAAAAAGTCGGAGTTTTGATTTTAAGTCATTATACAAAAAAAAATTGGTTGTATGTAAAGTCGGTTTACGGACGATAATTTTTACGTGATAACGTCATAAGAAAACATGAATGGAATTGAATTATTATCACTGAATTATCATTATTTTTTATAATATATATAAGCTACAGGTAATTAATTGTATTTAATATAAAAGCGAAATAAAGTTAAATACTTTGATATGTAATACAAGAAATAATCAAGTTTAATAAAGAAGCTAAGTTTAATAACTTAAAATAAGCAAAACAAATTAGATTATCATTAACCACTTATGAAAATTGTAAAAATATACTAAATAAAAACAGTTTACTTTTTATACGATCGTAATTATATGAGTCCTAATAACTTTTTAGTCAAAATTGTAATATAACCTAATATTACTGCACTCGCCCACCGATGCTACTTATTTTATAATCAAAGAACAAATACCTATATGAGATTATATCGCTAATCGGATTCTTAAAATGCTAGAATTAATTACCTTTTTTGCTGCAATTGTTGTTGTAATAAACTATGGTAACCATTTTATAATTTTATTAACTTTTATTATTAACTTTTATATTATTAACTTACATTTATTTACTTATATATCATTAACTTATATTATTACATTACATTATATTATCACCTTTTCACTATTTGACATTACTTCAATATTGACAAAACAGTTTCCCGCCATTTGCCGCTGTCATTTCTACTAGGACGCGTCGTAAGTTAGGCCGACCGCTCGCGATCGTGAGCCGAACGCTTAGGCCGAGCCGATCGTACCTCTCTACCACTTGTTCCGCGCTCTCGCTCACTAATTGTGACAATGATGACGTCATCTTCTTCGAACGGGCACCCCTTCATCAATTTACTAGACGTTATCACGCCAAAAAAAAAACACTGTATGAACCATAAAATAAATAATCAGGACAAGCATAAGACAGCCAATCGTAACCAAAAATTCAGTAAGGTTCTCGTAGTAAAGGAGATTATTGTCATAAGGTGTGTTAAATGAAGTCGCGGCTTAAGTAATAAATAATATTTGTATTTTATTTACCTGTACGTGGGCATTAATCTAGGTCTGAATTGATAGATACATATCAAATCGCATCTCAAATTAAGACTTTTAAGCGTGAAAGAATAACAAGGAACCCAGAACATGCAACTTCCACATTCATATTTCATATAGTGATGTAACATAATATAATTAAACACACTGTCAGACAAAAATGTTTTAATTTGAATTTAGAAAGGTAAGGAACACATACGAGCTGATCGAATGTATGGTGCATTTAATTTGCGAGGTAGCGAGTTCGTTCCCCCGTCTCGATCTATGTACTTATCGTGCACAGACGACATCAATGAAATATACATCACTTATCTGTTATGTAAATATAAACAATGTCGTCGTTCTTTTGTTATGTTTGCAACGCAGAAATGTCGCCGGAATACTTAGATATTATAAAAATACTAGCGTCGTGATGGTACATAAGTACAATGGAATTGTAATATTTTTCAATTCCTAATATTAGTTTACTTTATCTCTATATATTTATTTATATATCTTATTCAAATTTGCAATCGTTAATAAAATACATTTCATTAATCCACTCAAGTACAAATAATTTTCAAATGTTAATGAATTAATTTTAGTTTCATATGGGAGAAAAAAAAACATTTTTTTTTTATTCTTTGTTGACTTAATAAGTAGAAGTTGACTTAATAAGTAGGAAAACAAACAAATCGTGAAACATGGTGATTGTCTTTACTACTAGTTTTTTTTTTAATAGAGGAAGTGCAGCATATTTGGGATACTGCAGGTAACTTGGAATACTTCGATATCTAAATCAATATAAATACCATTTGTGTATTTTTGTCGTAAACATAACGTCATATGAGACATTAAGCCATTGACTATTAAAGGCAGGATGCAATCTTGATATTACGGCTACAAAGCCCAAGAGAACGAGACGCCTGATTTGAAAACTTATTCAGTAAGAATGCAATCAGTGATAATCTTTTACTGTAGTATTTTAAATCTTCATTATAATTTTTTAAATTTTTAAGTGACCTTGTTAGTTTACGATGTTACTATGATTTTGAGAATATTTCTAGAATTAAAAATGTGACATGGAATTTTAGGTTAGGATGGTATGTTGTTAATTTGGAATAGGTACCGAAAGTGAGTGAGTTCCATTCTGTTTTTTTTTAATGACAACATTTCACAAATATAAAAAGAGAAAGAAGTGAGAAAAGAAAGAAGTGGCCGCTACTCTTGGCGCTATTAGAGAAAAGAGAAATGGGACACTTAAAGGCAGCTAAACAGTTCAACGTTCCCAGGTCAATACTTTTTCGATATGTAAATAATAAAGGCTCTCCGATTGAATCGATAACAAATAAAGTTATTAGCCAAAGGCCAGTTTCTGGTCAAGGTATGAAAACTTGCTGGTGGAGTACATATTAACTATGGAGAATAAGATGTATGGGATGACCAGAATGGATTTGGCATATCGACTAGCTCTAAAAAATAATATAAAAAATCTTTTAAAGGGTGGGTTTGCTGGGAGATTCTAGCTCAAAGAATTTTTAAAACGACATCAGGAAAATTTGTCCATAAGATAGCCAACCGGAACTTCTCGAGCACGAGCTAATGGATTTACTAAACAAAAAATTGACGAATTTTAATTATTACATGGTTTTTTAAACAAAATAAGGCTATTTTTTTTTTAATGATTGATTAGCTAGAGAACTAAAGAATATAAAGCTGTTACAAAAATATGAAATCTATTAATTTCTAAGAAAAAGTGTTAGCAATTGTCAAAGAAAAAAATGTGAATATAATTTGGAATACTATATTCGAAATTACCTGCACCTAAAGTCAAATCCCGTTTTTGGAGTTTTTTTAGTTTTATAGGTATTTTGATAAGTTTTTTGGTTTTTTTAATGTTTGATATTTCTTATTATTAAAGTTTAATAATTTGACAATAATTTAGTGTATTTTTTATTGAGCCATCCCGTTTCTTATTAAATATATTCTCAAAAAACAAACTAGTATTCCAAATATGCTGCAGTTACTCTAATAATGTATAGAAATAATAAGATTTCCTATATCTTAAAAATTTAATGAAGGTTCTTAGAAGGAAACTTGATCGCACCGATCAATCTTCTTCGTGTAGAATACTATTCTCTGTGCTCTTTTGGCACCATCGAAAATCATTAAATCCAATAAATGATTAGTAAAAAGTTTTGATAAATAATCGTTTGCATGTGTGTCAGCTGTAATGCAAAAGACAGGTATTCCATCGATAATCTAAATTACGGTGCAGTGATAATATTACGATGTTCTTCAGATCTTATTGAATTTTCATTATACGAATATATTTATTAGTAACCGAACTAAGTAAACAGTACTATTTGAAAAATAAAAATGATCATACTGTTCGGGGTCACTAGTGTAAATATTGTTGGTCGTTACTTAGGTATTTATAAATTATTAAAGTCTATTAATTAATACAATACTCACAAAATAATAAAGAAGAGACAGAAGACACAGGATATACGATATATCAAACACGACGATAAAATAAATTATTGTCCAGAACGAATATTGAAACATTAACGAAAACTAAGGAATTATAATCGAATATCCTGTTTGTCGATAGAGATTATAGGTTGTAAAGCCTTAGCTTAGCTAGCTACTTATAACAAACTAAAGTATAAAAGTAAGGCATTAACAATAAACGTTAACTAATATGAGTAATTTAGCAGGTAACAAAATCGCGTGTATCGAATAGTGTTATTTATATTCAATTTTCTGTTAGTTACGATGTTTAGGATTTAAATTGTTGTTATCGATTTATATTAATTCTTGTATAGATACATTTTTTTTTAAACTATAAATTAGTCAAGACAAGGAAATCGAAAATAATTGATATTGAAATAGATGCGAATAATGTTTAGTTTATATATTTTTTTTTTTTTTAATTTAGTACAGTAATTTGCTTATTAATTTCCATCGTAGGCGCTATTCAGAGACGAGATTGTCCAGTGGATAAAACACGTGCTAGAACCGTTGAATGTCGAACATTCAACAAATTTACTTAATAATTTATTTTGTACTTAGTAGCGCAGAAAAATCACGTGATTTGGGAACTTGCGTAACTCAGGAGAAACTTTGAGACGTAATTATTCTTAATTCTAAATGATTCAGCGTGGCTACTTAAGCGTTCTTCAATTTCTTCTCCAGTAGTGCGATACTGACAGACTTTATTGGATTTGTCAATTATTATTATATAATTAATTAAATCTCATATCACTATTAAAACATGCGTAGCTAATAAAAACGATTAATTCGATTAATCTTATGGCATTATCAAGAAGCGTGCAGGCATGTCACTTCGAGAAGCGCAAGTCTGCTATTTTAATCGCGTTTCAATAATCACTCAGTGACGCTTACAATACTAGCTTTTTGATACGAATTTTTAATTTCACTGTTACGCCACTGGAAAATAATTATGTCACACTTATAATGCAATTATAACAAATATGACATAGTAGAATACCAAACCTGTCAAAAACAACGATTACGAAACTACATTGTACTAACCTAAAAATTTTATACGATTACAATATTATAGTAGGGACACGGGGCCTGATGTGAAGCAATTGCCTCCACCCATGACTTGCAGCAACAGTGGACCAACGTATACGCTTCTAGTTTAAAGCGATAGAGAGAAGAGAGGAGGAGCTGAATAGGATTCAATTATATTTCGCACAAAGCACGAAACGCATTTTTTTAGATACATCACGATTATATTCTGTAATAGTGTGGCAGTGTCCTAGTCAAGCAAGCCTTCAATCATTCGGTATATGGCTTTTAGCTGTGGCAATTTGACGCAAATTATTTCACCTATCTTGTGGGATAGAAAAAACAAATGGAAATTGTTTAGTGCTGTCGAGAATCATTAGCTAACTTAAAGTACAAAAAATCTTATTGACTATAAGATTTTTTGTACTTTTTCTAAACATGATACGTCATTTTGGATTTAGGAACATCATAATTATACACTCACACACACACACACAAGTACCTAGGTATATAGTGTTTTATATCTTTCGTAAAACTGAAAGCACTTTTAATTTATATTCTTTAGTTGTTCAATAAGTAAACATCGACATAAATTAAACCAATTAGAATATTCTTAGAAGTCCTGTAATGATAAAAAATTTGAATTTTTTTGTTCTCAAATATTTTCATTGATTATTTAATTTCAAAGATTATTTAAATTTTATCTTCGTATCAATAGTTTTATTTATTACGCGATTTGTGTAAATGGAGCAATTCGTTATAATTGCGCTCAATTAAAATATCTGACGCATGTAATGAAGGACGTCTCGTAACATTGTTTCGAGATATTTCTTTAATTCTATCGAAGAAAATAAATAGATAGACAGTAGACACGTGTTGACATTAGGTCTTAATAACTTTTTAAGCTATGTATTATATATATTTTATATTCATATTTTTATAGTGCATTCCCGGAAGCGCGTAAATTAGAATTCTCTGTTCGCACCTATAGTACGCGTACAAGTGCAATAATAATAAATAAACGATTGACAAGGAATCCAATTATTATTTTATATTACTAGCTGATACCCACGACCTCGCCTGCATTGCTTATCATATTTAAGATATATTTTATGTGCAAACTAGGAAATACTAGCTGACCCGTGCGAAAATTATACACAATATTGTAGTCAAATATTAAATGTTTGCATTATAATGAGAAAATGAGTTCTTGATGTTCTAAAAAATCTTCACACACATCAGCTATATATTTGATTGAAAATCATTTAAAACGGAAATAATTATTTAAAAAATAAATACTGGCATAAAAATACTTGACCGTTGATTATTTAGAACAGTTTTGAGACGATCATCCTTGCTTTTTATATATTAAATTTCCAACTATAAAATATATTTAAATATTGAATATATAAATATTCGTTTTATCATCACCGGCGATGCAAGTCAATGTTATTGAAATAAGAGTTACTTACCTATTTTATTTAATACGTTGATTTTAGCTAATGAAGAAAATTAATTAATTGATATTAATGTAAAATAAATAAAAATTTATATCGTTATTAGTAATTAAAAATGTTAACGCTTTATAGAGTTATGTATCTACGTCGATATTTATTAAATTTCGCGATAGATTAAAAACATTCGCATAAAATGTAAATAATGTCATAGCTGTCATATTAGTTACAAAATATATTATTCACTAGCGGCCCGCCCCGGCTTCGCACGGGTCTTTAACTAAAATTTTAAAAATTATACATTTATATTTTTTATCACCTACACCTGCGTCGATACTGGAAAATATTTTATAATAGACGGATTGAGTGACAGATTTATTATATCTATATACATACATACATACATATATATGTATATAGATAGTACGGATGAAACATTTGAACTGTTTTTTTTAATTAATTATTTTCTCATTGATGAATACCATATTTTAATTAGTATTATTCCCGACGAAGACAAATCCAAAAACACAAAAATCATAAAAATCGTTCCACTCGTTCTCGAGTTATAAACGGTGTAACTAACACGACTTTATATATATATATATATAGATTACAACTTAAATAGCTATAACCATCCAACTTTGTACAATCAACAAACAAATAACGACCAAATATTTTAAATTTTAACAACGAACAAACAATCAAGACCGTAGTACCCTAAAGTATTTAATTATATACAAAAAAGAAAAACAGATTTTTAAATACGGGCGAGTGTCATTCTTTTGGCCGAAGTTTTGGTCAGCGCGATTCAGAAAATTATCTGCGCCATCTATCGTATAATTGTAGAATATCGTTTTTATATTTAGTGACATTTAACATAATTAATATTTAACATAATAGTATATTAATTGAAAATGATGTTTATCTAAAATATTAAAACGATTTCTATTCCTATCCGACATATTTAGTAAACTTTTAAGTTTAACAAAATAATAACTCAAATATAAGTTTTGTGAGTTTTAAAGATTCCTTAGACCAGATGGCGTTGGCGGCGTAGGTACCTATTTCTATTTTCTTAAATATTTATTTTTAAATTTAATTACAATGAAACAAAAACTAAATTATACTGTGAGTTATTTCCAATTTTTATGTATTAAAGTTATTAACATTGGTTTTGTACTTTTTACGTGATACGTGATCAGAGAAAAACACGATAAGAGATGGCGCTGATACAAAAAAATACGCGCTATTGAAATTTATTCTCGATGATATATAGTGTATTAATAAAACGGAGGTTAACAGATTTATTATTTGTATAGATTATTGCGCCCGACGTACCTAGATAGCGTAGCATTGTAGCGTATAGTTGAATACACAGTCAACAGATGGCTTTCGTATCGTTATTAATAAGATTAGTTTTTAATAAAAAAAATTAAATTTTATTTTTTTATTTTTCGTCAAAAGCCTTAAAATGTATATGAATTATTAATTTTAGTTAAGTATGTAAAAAGATCTAGGTTCTCCAGTAAAAAGCACCTTTAAGAAATAATATATAAAATACCTTGCTTACATAATTTCATTGTAAAACCACGTAGTGCTTATAAAAATCTTTGTTTCTTAAAGCTAAATATAAAATGAAGATATAACAATGTTAATTTTTTTACGGGAGATAAACTAAGGAGGCTTAATTAAAATCTATCCAGAAGATACGGGCACAATGGGAGACCTTCTATTCGCTACTATAAGCCGTAACATGATGTGTTGCTATTTTTTTTACCCAGAAGTTTCAGCTTATCAATTCCAATAAAAAAAAAAAATTTATTTATTTATTTTGTAATATTAGTAATAACAGATATATCGAGTTCAAGTGGAAAAACAACCTAAATAAGACATACAAAAATGACGAAGCAAAATCGCAACAAGTTGCATCCTGGTGAAAGAATAACGAACAAATACCCCTTCCACTTATTACACCCCCCCCCCCTTCATCAAAATTCATTATCAACTTCTGTAAGCGTAGATAATGTCAACAAGGCCGAATTTTACGAGCGAATTATCGCTTATTCAATCTGCTTACTAAAGATTTACTGAATGGTCGCTATGACAAATTTCAATTGGTCATTGTACAGTTTACGTGTATTAAATATTTAATAGAGTAACTTAAGTGTAGTTTTTTTTTTTTGTTAGTTGGATAGTCAAACTGGCAGACGTTCCACCTGATGGTAAGTGGTTGACGTGCCCATGAACATAAACTAGTTTACCTGGAACTAGCCCGGCAACTCATCTATGTGTTGCCTATCCTGAGACATAAGGTGTTAAAGTCTCGGTGCCAGTAATTACACTGCCTGTCTAGCCCTTCTCTCCGAAACACAGCAAAGCTGTTTCACGGGAGAAACAAGCAAGATGGTGGTACCCATGCAGCCGAGAGCGCGGCACAGCGCATCTCTCCCACCGGTGAAAGTGTAGTTCTATGTTCACGACAATAAAGATTTGGTGAATAATAAAAAAATGCCGTTATAGATATTAAGTTTCATGATTTTCGTAACATTCTACGAGGAAATCAATGAACGGAACGTAATTAATTTAAAAAGAAAAGTATTTTGTCTTTTAAACAAAGTACCTATTATAGTATAAATTAAAAAACAAAAGTATTGAAAGACAAAACAAAATAGCCTTAAAGTATAAAGAGTTCACTGAATAAAATTATTTTACTATACATTTTAAGAAGTTTTTTTTTAAATTTCATTTTCATCAACATTTATTGAAATAGGTGATAAATGTAAACACGCTAATTTAGCAAGCATTATGTTTTTGTTAACAATGTTAGTTTTAAGTATCCTGAATACTAAAAAAAAAAAAACGAAATATATTCACTTTGCCGCGCGGTGACCGTCAGAGGTAGTTCTGACCTCCTTGTCTAGGTCTTGTCAAAAGCGAATAACGCCACAGTAGTGGGACCAACTAAACATAAACACCGACCAGGATGGTGACGGGCAGCAGCGTCTTCATATCCCGCCACAACATACTGCACTCGCCAATCCGTCTACCAAGCGTGGAGAGTATAACCTACGTTCAGTAGTGAATATCCAACGGCTAATGTGATGATGGTAGCGGAGGAAATTAACTTTTACTTGTGAGGCCTTGGCGCGAGGTCCTATGCCCCTTTGAAAGACGATTGTCCCGCTCACCAGCCCTTAAGTTCGTTACTGCATTTTCTATTCTTAGTGTCAATCTCTTATTTTTAGTTTTATCCCCAAATAAAACCACAGACATATAATATGATGAATAACAGAGTACATAAAACAGAACGTGATAGACATGGCAACAATGGACATAGCTCACATGCGATAGACATCCGAATAGGAATAAAGATAACAGTCGGATAGATTTAACGTCCTCTGTAATGACTTGAGGCAATAAAACAAGTCGTTAAATTAACGGCCTTGTTTCACATTTACGACCTCATTATTATTGTTTCAGATAACTATTTTTTTTAAATATGTATCTAATACTTGGCCAGCAGTATTAGATTTTGTATTAAATTAATATTAATATTGACGACAAATGCTAATTTTATGTAAATCTATGGTTATTATTTAATTTAAAATTTTTACAATGCTGATTAATGTATCAAATTAATTTATGTTCGATATTATTTAATACTTTTTTATTAAAATATATTGAAAGGAACTGCGTAGTTCCACGCGCATTTTTGTTTACTGCTCCGCTTTTAAGCTTTTTTGCTTTATGTTTTATAGCTTAATTGGCTTTGTTAAGCTGACAAGGCTATATAGCATTTTTTTATAATTTTGAAGATAGTGATAATTAACAAATGACACTAGATATAATTAAAAAACTGAAAAAAACAGACTCAAAAATATTGTAATTATCAAATAAGAACGCAAATGATGTTTCTCAAAAATTACCAAAAAAAAAAAAAAAAATAATAATTATATGACCAAAATATAAAAAAAGGGTTTGGCCGTTTTTGAAAAAACTTAGTAAGAAACAATAACATTAAAAGATAAGATTAACTAAAAGGTAAATATTTTTTGATATAATGTTGATTTACTTTGATAAAATTCTTAATGACGCAAATAATTCACTTGGTAGCTACGACCTGAAATTGATTTTAAATAATTACATAAAAGAAATAAAGTTTTAAGAATTTTTTATTTTTTTATCATTTAATTAAGTTAAATATATACCTACTTATAATAAAACTGTAACACACCCGATTCTGTATATTGAAGATACATTGAAAAAAATTTTGGATGGCTCTTCATCAATACTGGGACCAAAACAGTATTTTTTTTTTTGAATTTTTGTCTTTCTGTGTTTTTTCTGACGCATAACGTCGAAACTAATGACTGAATTGGAATGAAACAGGCATGATTTGAATCCATACCACGAGCTAGAACACTTGATACGGTTTCCTTGGAAGAAGGTATGAATGTCAAAATAATCGCGAATGAAGTGGCACGTACTAGTGTATAATAAAAGTAATTTTATTTATTTTTATTTTATTTTCAAGTTTAGAAAACTTATAGCTAGTTAACAGGTATAAAAAAAAGTATCAACGGCCAATTACGTGCTTGTGTTAACAGCTAACAATAACAAGCTCGTGTTGTTAACATCAATTTTATCTTAGATTTATAATATATACTGCTATTTATAAAATTTTATCAATATTTTAAATGCACA
Source organism: Euphydryas editha (assembly GCA_036937285.1). Lineage (NCBI taxonomy): Eukaryota > Metazoa > Arthropoda > Insecta > Lepidoptera > Nymphalidae > Euphydryas > Euphydryas editha. Next base: position 2,353,845 of record JAUPFZ010000006.1, read on the forward strand.
CTGTAATGTTTTACAGGATATAATCTGTTGTTGATAAATCATGAGTCACGTTCAGCGTAAGGCGCCGAATAGTATTATTGTTTTGTTTTTTTAATGATTATATTCGTTATTGCACTGGAAAACGTTTTTACAATTTTTAATTACATTAAAATTTGGTGAGCACGAACTTATCTCTAGAAGAGATCTCTACCAATCGAGATGATGAGATGATGTTACGCGGGGTACAGTAGTGCAAGATAATAAAAGAAAACAGTAAAAATATAATATAAAACAAACACTCAACATATACATAAGAAGATATAATATTAGTGAATTAAAACAATAAAACCCTTTCCTATGTTATTATTTTAATGAATTTATTGTGTAATTTAAAGATATTTACTGTCGTATCAATATGCAAAAATGCATAAACTTAATCTGTTACGCTTTCACAACGTAACGGAGTTATATGTGGTCACTGATCTTAAAAAAAAAGACGAAAACATGGTCATAATTTGATTCAGAATTTTCTATTTCTATAATTTTATGCACAAATAAAATAACAACTCATAAAGAAAAGCTTAATCAGAGCGTATGTAACATCAATTTCTATAATTATATTAATAATCTGCGTACTAAAATATAAAATAAAAAATATTAAGTAGCCTCCAATACAAAAAAATATATATACTCGTATATAGCTAAGGACCATTTTGATCGCTTTGGCTTTCAAGCATCGCATCAAAATCGGTACAGACACAAGTCTTTATAACTAACCTCTTTTTGTGTCGAAACAAAAAGGAGGCATGGTTAAACTATTATTATTCTGCAGTGTACAATGGTCAACAAAGATTTACCTAATGATATTGTTACAAGCGTCCATGGAGTATAGAGGTAAAGGAGCACTATCTCATATTGCTGTTTGAAACAAAAAGTGTCCACAAAATACGAGTAGCATTAAATAAACGGGGCGCTGCACGCTGGTATAGTGGAGAATATGATTTAAACTTAACTGTTTTAGAAGTAAGTATAATTTCAAGTATTCTCATAGACTAGAGTAGTAAGTTAATGCTATAATTGAAATTTAAATGGCTAGCGAGTTAAATAAATTATCTAACCTAAAAACGTTCCTCTGGTATAGCAACGCCATCTTTGTTTAAGGTTATTTCGGGGACACTTTTCGTAACTACTACTCTATAACTCTATACTCCATGCAAGCGTCCGACAATACTACTAGATGTTCTATTTATCTGTGTGTTCTGTATGACTGAATGTAATTGGAGTGGTTCGGTGAAGCGACGCCACGCCTGTGGGGTCGGACGTCACGAGTCTATGCAATTTGCCGTTTAGCGTTTGTTGAACTCTAACACTAGGCGGAGAACCTATACGTACTCCATGTATTTTTAACTTTTATTTAAGTCCACAGACTTTACACGAGCTTAATCAAGGCTATATCTGGAAGTACATCTAAAGCTCTATATCTATGCTGAAATTTAAAGACTGGAGACTTTCATTGTATGTTTGAATGCACAAATCTCAGGACCTAAGGGTAAAGAGAAACATGCTTAAAATTGGTCTACAACATCTATATGTAAAAGTACCGGTTAAATAAAAAATACACACACGGAAAAAAAAATACAGTTCTGTCCTCAGTGTCGATTACGAGGTGTTATGTTATCCTTGAAAAAAAATTCTAATTATCTTCAATACACAGAATTAGACGTGTTACAGTTTTATTATAAGCGTAGATATAGAAAATTTTAGAAAATTTGCAACTGTTAAAAATGCACAATCTTATAACAATACTAGCGGCCCGCCCCGGCTTCGCACGGGTATTTAACTAAAATTTTAAAAATTTTAATTTATATTTTTTATCACCTACATGCGCCATCTATCGTATAATAGTAGAATATCGTTTTTATATTTAGTGACATTTAACATAATAGTACCTTACCTTAGACCAGATGGCGTTGGCGGCGTAGGTACCTATTTCTATTTTCTTAAATATTTATTTTTAAATTTAATTACAATGAAACAAAAACTAAATTATACTGTGAATTATGTTAAATTTTTATGTATTAAAGTTATTTACATTGGTTTTGTACTTTTTACGTGATACGTGCACACAAAAAAATGATAAGAGATGGCGCTGATACAAAAATAAACGCGCTATTAAAATTTTTTCTTGATGATATATAGTGTATTAATAAAACGGAGGTTTTAACAGATTTATTATTTGTATAGATCTTTAAAAACAAAACAACAAAAACGCATAGAGAAATTATTCGTAATTATAATGTCACTAATAATACCGTGTCCCGAATAGTCAATACGTTAATTTTATAAGGATGTACGGTTTTCGACCTTATATGCTTGAAAATACAGGTTGAAATGGTCTATAATCGAGTGACCGAGATGTCGGGTGAAAGGCGTATAGAGAGCGAGTTGTATAAGTTGATGGATTACGATTGAACACACGCGCTCTTGTATACGTTTATTTTTTTAATTAACATTTTCAATAATTCTTTTAGTTTTTTTTAAAGAATTGTTTCGTACTGTAACGCGTTCCGTGATGTGTAAAGTTCTGTAAAGAGCTGATATTTGAGCTAATATTTCGTGATCGATTTAAAGCAGGGATACAGAAATGGGTCGATATCGACCACTTGGGGTCTAAATAACCACTTAAACAGTATCTACTTAACCAGCCGCAAAGATTTTAAATTGGTAAGTATTTTGTACCAGTACGGAAAAAACTAGAAATAGGATTTTTTAAGTAATTTGGCTATGGGGGTATGAGGTATCAGTATATTTTGGAAAAGGGGTCTTTTGCCCAAAATAGCTTGATTATTTGCCCTGATATTATGAGCCCTGGATGCCCCGATAATGACATATTTTAGGGGAAGAGGGCGTTGTTTACAGTCACGGGAAGGATTGTTTACCCAGGCCAGCTCACCTGTTGCGTGGGAACTGTCGTTAGAAAAATTCGGAATCGAATTTACGTTAAAACGTTATGTTTGTGATAAACGGTATAGAGCTCCTGCAAAATTTCCTAATTTTAAATATATTTAATTTATTCACTTGTTTATATTTTAAATAAACTTGTAAGTATTTTATAAAAATCAACTTACGCAATATTTATTCGATTATTTAACAAGTTTTCGTCATTGTCGTTTTAGCTTTAAAATATCATAATAAAAAATACAATTAAGGCGACTGATAACCTATTTTTTTACTAATTCTATGTGTTTCGATTATTTGATAAAACGAAATAAAGATAACTAACTAACTTTGATAAGGTAACTAACTCTACTGTTATTAATTCATGTTTGATATCATCTATACCACTTTTTTTTAAATGAATGACTAAATCAGCCTGTAAACGCCCCACAGCTGGGCAAAGAGCAATTCATATTGAAGTTTCGGAGCTTAATCCACCACGCTGCTCCTTTGCGAGTTACCGGAAAATGTATCTACCTACCATGAATAACGATAACTATTAGGTGTCTATAACAACCGTAAGTAGAACTTTTCTATGAATGTCATAAAATAAATGTTATAATATTAAGTTCCGTATCAAATAAATCATTTTTTCCTTGAATCTGTGAATATCTTTAGTTATAAGAAATTTCAAAGCGAAGTAACACCAGAATTGCAAGCTCAGATCTAGCGAAAGATAAATCTAGATATACAGAACTGAAAATAATGAAACAGATATTATCAAATAATACGTGAGAAATAAATAAATTAAACTTGTTAATTAATTAGAAAATTATTACAGGTAATATTTTACGTAAATAGATAACCATGTTTATTTTACTATGTAGGTCAGTCGCCACTCTTCGACGTACTATACATACATAAAAACTTGACAAAATAAAAGAGTGATCGATAGGAAATTAATTATTGTAATACAACCTTATACCTAAGAACTTTTATATATTCTAACATTTAGATTAGAGTAAATAATTTTTTTTTAAATGTTTCACATACACACGACTTGACTGTTCCTAAGGCAACTTAATGCCTGTGTTTAAGCTAACAGCCGACTGATATACATATTACATACAGTATATGTACCATATGTATGTAATTTTTATTTTATTACTTAAAATATAACTGTGCTCATAACCACAACGAAAGCAAGTATTTTAGTTAAGTTAATAATAATATTACTAATAATATATATAATTAAATTACGAATGTTACGTAAGTTAAGTACACTACACTAATAAATAATACTATTTTACTGGCCCGTTGGCGAAGTTGGCAGCTCCAGGATTGTATGTTAAATTACCATACCTAATCTTAGGTCCACCATTCACAGGCGCACCCATCCGCCGCGCTGGGCGGATCGGTGCGCCTAGTGAATGGTGGGCTTTAGTGTATTATGTTTATGTGCATGTATTGAAAAATATATTTATAAATGTGTATAACAGTCGGCTGTTACCTATTAACACAGGCATTAAGTTGCCTACCTTAGTTACAGACGATCGTGTATGTGTGTGTTAAACATATTTATTATTCTTAATTAATATAATAAAATATTTTGTTTTTCCGTCATTAGAATCAGAACAAGTAATTAAATCACTAAAGTAAATATCTTCAAGGCGAAATCAATATCGCGTCCTAACGGTTGCCTTCTACAAAAAAAAAAAAAAAAGAAAAGAATATTTATCGGATTAAGTAAACAGAACCAAACTTATTAAAAATGAAATAATTCTATAAACACAAATTACGATAAAGAAAATAGATTAAAGAAACCATTATAACTACTTTTATATAAAATCATTTATGTATATTAAAACGGGACTTTATTCCGTTTAATAAAGTCTGGAGACTGGTCTCTTAATTCATTAAAAAAATTGAAATTCTGTAAATTATCCCATCCCTATTCAATGGGAAATTCACATTAATAGGTCGAAACCTCTTCTCCATATAGAAGAGTTGGGGCTTAATCTCCACACTGCTACACTGTGAGTTGGCGGATAATTTCCCTATCATGAGTAATGTTAGCTACGAGATGTCTATGATAATAACCGAGACCGCAGGCTTTACGTGTTCTCCGAGGCACTGTGGGGAGACCCACAACAAGAGAACACACGTTACTGAACATGAAGTGCAAAATATTGGTTTCTTAAAACTTTTTAATAACTTAGTATTATATGAATATATCGCAATGATATTATCAATAGAATTTTAATTTAACAGCACACAACGGCAGACCTCAACCATTTTATTTATATTGATTAACTACAAAAAACAGTACCTATAGAAATATTAGTGATAATTATAAATATTTTTTGATAGTTTTATTTCATTTATAATAAAGTGTTGTCAAATATTTTTTTTTTATACCAATTAATTTTCAAATTACAGTATTTAGCGAAATCCCACAGAATCTCACGTGGGGGTAAAGGTGGTCTCAGCAAATATCACGTAATTTTTTTCGTGTGCAGTTAAAAATCGATAATATTTTCCAAGAACAATTTCACGTGTCACGTTTCATTAGGGTAGGGGAGGGGGTCGAGCAAAATCTCACGAAGTCTCACCAAGGGGGAGGTGGGTCAAATTGTCTCACGTAATTTATGGACGCCCCATAAAATATAAAATCAAATAATATTAAAACCACAATCGCGGTTCGTGATGCTGCGATAATCAGCGATAATTTAAATTTAATTATGTTAATATTAGTTATAAACATTGTATGTAACCTACACGAGCTGCGACCGTGGCGCAGTTTCGATTTTTCAATCCGGTTTCCAATATGGAACGGCTTTTACCGTCTATTCATGAGTTTCCTCGGTATGTAACGAAAACTAGATGGGCAGCTGTTCTGGTCAATCACGGTTACTTTTACCACTTTCAAATATCTATGTAAATAAAATGAGAGGTCTGTCCGTTGTACGCGAATCACGAAAAAAAAAACTGGATAGATTTAAATTCAGTCTTCTAAGTTTTATCTGTTAGCGACGTTTCTAAAAGAATTATTACGATATCTTCATGTACTGTATCAGCCTGTAAACCACCTATTGCTGAGCGAACGCTCTCCATGTATGAGAAGGGTATAGAAGAAGGGATATCTTCATTTAATATAAACTTAAAGTTTTAATAAACAATGGCCTTTAAAAGCACAATCTGTTTTTACACAGAAATCTTGAAAGCAAAGTACCTATATTGTTGCTTCTGATACTGAAATATAAAAAGCAACGCGGTCAATGTCGCAGGTATCGACTAGTATACACCACGTATCGTCAAAAGAGAATTTGGACGTTTCAAAATCCAAAGGTTAAAGTATTAAAGTGTGTAATCGCTACTAATGATTCAAAATCGTTCTTGAGTTTTTCTATACGTTTCGTTTTATTAAAGATTACCTCCAGTATCATTTATAAATATTTGACCTTCTATCGCATCCGGACTACCGACTGAATACGCAGGTGCTATAAACAATATTATATAGTATATATGTAATGACAACGTACATAGTAAAGTAACGTTTATTAATGCGTTATGAGGAAAAATGTGATACGAGAATCAAGCGCATCACGAAACAAAAGGAAATAACAAAGTTTAAGTTTACAACTCCACGTTTGCCTCAAGATAATAATTCAATAAAAGTTTAAAATACTAATTTTTTAAATGCCTAATGAACTTACTAATAGACATTGATAACTGATGAGCAAAATATTCCTTATATATGAGTATAACCAGCGAAATACATGTAATTAAAGCTCTAAGACTTTTACTAGAACTTTCGAAACCTAGCTTTGACGTGAATTATTATTTAAAAAAAAGGTTCGCAAGCGGCGAGACGGTCGATGTTCTTATTATAATGTTAAAATTAAATTCCTCGATTTTATGAAACAAACTTTAATATCGTATATTACGTTAATTTATTAGTTCGTTCTCTAAGACATCTAACAGACTAATAATGAAAATGAATTCGTCTTCAAGGCTACGTGTAAAATGCAATGTAAGTAGTGTAGGACTTAATCGATGAAGTGGTCACTCGATGTTTATTGAATCGATTGTCGATAACGAGTGCGATGACCCTCTGACGTCTGCGCCTCTCACCGCGTCAGATAACTTCGCAGTTCGCAATTACATACTGTCGAGGGTTCAGCTAAATTTATATAAATTGAGAGAAACGTCATCTTTTTTTATAATATTATAAAAAATTCTTGACTCCGAGAAGGGACGAAATTTACCCACTTTTTATAAATACTAATGACTAACTGCTGGTTTGCGTGCGGGGTTATTAAACTTCATTAATTTATTTTTTAAAGATTGTGTATTGATAAATTTGAAAAGAATGTCTGTGGAGTTTAAAACAGTTTATTTTCACCAGATTCCACATTCCGAAGCGATGATAGCTTGTCATTAACTATAAAATGTTGTAAAATTATGCTACAAAAGTGCATTTTAAAAGTCTATTGAAATAAATATACATTAATTTGAATATATGTATTTTTTTTTTTTAATTTTAACGGATTTTACTTTAAAATGTGTATAGATAATTAAATTTAAAAAAAATCTAATACTATTGTGAGATTCCAATTTTCATTTCATGTAGAGACTTTTATAGTAAGTTTTAACTGATTTCATATATTAATTAGAATATAATAACACATATTATATATGTATATATTTAATTTATGAATAGAAGAAGTTAAAATATTGAATATTTTAAACGAACATTGACTTAGATAGATCTATTCTTTTCTCTTTCGAAGTAGATTATAAGTTGTGCTAGTTGTGTTTGTGCTAGATTATAAGTTATTGATTGTAATGATAATGTCACCTAGTGATAATTGTCAATACGGTACGAGTGATATCATCGTTAAAGTTCAGTCAATAGAGTTCAGTCAAAGTTCAGTCAACAGAAGTACAGGGGTACAGCGCAAAGGTTTTTAAAACGGGCATTGCCAATTAATCAATTTTACGAATGCCTTAACTATTAATTAACGTTAGTAAACGTGTCGAAAATAACATCATAGAGGTATCTATTGTATTTCAAATCATTTATCAAAGTCTTCAAACGTAAAGAATTTTAATTGTATTTTAATCGGTATAATTTTTTCTGAATACGGAAGCGGTTCAATGTTATCACGTCTATTTCATTCAGAGTTCAATTTGAACCAATATAATGAATGCAGGAAAATCTTTTTTTTTTTTTCTATATAACTCGAAGGTTTATCTCAGCCTTTTTTTCTATCATTTTTTTCTTAATATACAATCCTCAAAATATCTGTCTCATTATGTGTTATGAAACTTTTTGATATGTAGTCCGTTAGCGAAAATTATCATCTGCATAATATGTACCTTTTTCTAATGCTTTAGTGAATATCGATATTTTTAGTACAGCTGATATTTTTGTGATAAGTTCTCTGTAATAATTATATGATTTAAAACCGAGAGCGAGATGTTTCATAATCTATAATTTAATTTAATTAACAAGTCATTCTCTGCGTATAAAAAAATAATCAAATCGAATCGATAAATCTTGACACTACCGAGTTCAAACGATCGGTTTGATACTTTTTATTTATTAACTTTCTTGTTTATTTCTTTCTGTTATTTGTAGTATTTTGTCTTAATATAATTAAGATAGAATTATTTTACTAATTACAAATTAAGGTTATAGATTTTATTGAAATTTAACTATGATTTTTTTTTTCAGAGTTTCGTCTCGTCGAACGCTACTACGTAATGACAGTTTTTTTATATTTTTTTCTATCAATACGTATACGTCCTTGACCATTGATCTATAAAAAACATAATTTTATAGATCAATGTCCCTGACTCGTAATTATAATAGTTTCTGCTTTCGTTACAAAAAATATATAACTATAGTTTAAATTATACACTTTTTTCTTTAATCTCATAAACTAAAACAATTAGTTACATTTATGTATCCCGAACTGTATGTTACATTATCATCAATATTTACATATTGTATTCAAAGTTTAAAAGCCTATACTAAATAATAATAATCTTAAAAATGTCCACATTTTGTTATACATTATGGTGAATATATTTTGGTTTTTTTCTAAGCAGTAAAAAATACGCATAATTAATGTTGTTTGCGTCAAGCGGTAAGCGTCATATCTCTTTTCTAATATTTTAATAACTTTTACGTATTTAAATTATAATAACCGAATTAATTATAACATACAAAAAAACTGGTTTATTAACATATAGGTTACTAGCTGTCTCCCGCGATTTCGCTTCGTGATTTTATGCTATGCCATTGGAACCGTCCATTTTTCCTGGATAACAACCGGATAGCCTGTGTCTTTCTCTGACCCCTAAAGTGTGTAACATGTCAAAATGTCATATCGATTCCTTGCTCTGTGAAAAACAAAAACAAATCTATCCCATTGGGTCCTCCATACAATTTTTCGGGATAAATGCTTTGTGCGATATTTGTTCCCGATCCGTTCAGTCGTTCTGATGTGATTTACTAACAAACATCCATCCATAATTTCTCATTTATAATATTAGTAATATCATAAAAATATATGCGATACAATTAATAATTTTGAATATGTTTTTCATAGCCTATTTAAAAAAAAAAAAAATAGAGTATTCATGTTACATCGATGAAAAAATCATCATTAGAATATTATTGAATTTATAAGAACATCATCACCTTGATCTGCAATGAGTCAGATCGAAAGGGTGGCTTTGACGCACGCACCCCGGTTCACCTTCGCCGTAATGTAGAGGAAAAACCTAAACCAACCACACAAATGAAATAGAACCCTAAACACCTGCAATTAAGGTTCAATTTACATCGATTAAGTATTGCTTGATTAATTCCAACGGTCAATTATGCTAGTGTTGTTCATGTCGATAGTCGGTTTTATATTTACAAATTGTTACCGTTTATTTAAATGTCACGTGTGGGTATTTCGATTTAACGTCATTGAAAAAATATATTAAATTTTAATTGAATTACATTTTTTTGTAATAAAGCGTGATAAAATTATAATTAATATTGTTTTTCTTGTAAATATGTATACATATAATAGAATCGCACAATAATAATTAACAATTTGTTACCTGTGTAAATTAAAATATTTTGAAAAAGTTTTTTTTAAAGGCTATTGTGTTAATCTTTGCTAATTACTAATTTTTGTAATACTGTGTTTAAATAATGGAAAATATATTATTTATCAAATATGTATACATATGTGATACTACTTTTTCAATATTTTCCAAACTAGCCGCTTTTAACAATGCGATACCACACAATTAATAAGACATTCAAACATCTATACATAGCTTTATTTTAAATAGGTATATCGAATATTATTAAAACGGTATATAAATGTAAATAAACCGTAATAAAAAATACTATAGTTTATTTAAAGAAAAAAAAATATTTAGATAATTTATTTTTTTATTCTTTTTTATATTTTATTTTTATAATCGTAAATAATTAAAATTTCAATGATTTTGAGTACCCAGAAAATGGTAATATAATAGTATATAAAAAATACATAGCAAATTGTAGAATAATATAAGATTTTTTATTTATTTATAACACATTTACCGTATAAGACTACGAGTATTTAATTAATTAGTAAGGAAATACTATATTAGAATAGTAGTATAGTAGGAAATACTATACTACTGTCTACTACCCTAATAAGCTTCCTCAACATCATTTTAATATTTAAATATCAAGATTGATTATTGAATATTATAGAATAATAATTTAAAAAAAACTAATTTACAACCATAACTTTTAAAATGCAACCAAAACAAGTTCAAAAGTGACCAAAGTTTATTTATTTACCACCACACAAATACAATAACATTCGCACTTGGCTGGATATACTTGTACAATAAAATGGCTGACCGCAAGAAACACTCATAATATCGCAAACCATATACGGTTTCAATAAAACGTTATTTCTAGATAAATATACGTCACAACGATTAAATCGGAAACGATTTGCAATATAATGAGTTTAATTGTACGAGTTAATAAATCTTTTATATAACCTCGTTTATATATTATTGAAATTTAAATTTATAATCTGTTTAATGGAATTAATGGCTTTCACTAGTGCAGAATAGCACGGATGATTTCGTCAATGTCACGTAGAATAGAGAAGGCACGAAGGAGATTGATCGATACGATCGGGGTTACAACCTCAATACAATTTCGAAGACCGTAGAAATGGGTATTTAAGCCAACGAAGAATCTCCTTCTTTATTTGAAGTAGGTTAATAAAACATGCATGGTTTTACCTGCATATTTATAGTTGTTTATAGCCTATGGTCTACATTTAAGCCAAATATCACATGTTATCTGTGGTATCTGTCCACATCCTGTGGACTCGGACTTCTGTGACGGTCGCGGGCAACATCTTTTTTATTTACGCAGCGCCATAATTCTTTTTTTGAATTCTGTAGTCTATGAATGTCTATGGATACAAATAAAATATTTGTAGGATATAGTCCCCTGATACCAACACACGTGTATTATATTTATTAAGAATGTTATCATTAATCGGGAAACAATCTAGTTTATTTTGGTCGCAAATAAAATAGATGTTTGTTTACACCATACTAAAATAGGAAAATAATCAAAAAAAAGTTAACAATGTGTACACCCAATGCCAATGAAAGTTTAAAAGTCGGTCATGTTTGAAGTTTGAAATGTTATTTTTGTGCGTTTAATTGACGATAAATAGAACGTGTTTCAAAGTTTTTATTAATTTCAGCATTAAGGGGTTGAAACTTGGCTTTTAATTTAAAATATACAATATTTATAACTAAGTAGTATGTAAATAAATTTTATGTTTTTAAATTTTACTTCTGAAGGGTTAAAAGATATTAGGTTATTTCAAACTATTATCTACTTTTGCCCAAGCGAAACCGCGTGTAGTTAATATTTAGAAAACTATTTTAAATAAATTAAAAATATATATATCTATATTCACGATGTGTAGTTTTTATATTAAAATATTACGGGTCAAAGACCGACAGAGTTGCATGTGTCATGGTTACGAGATCAAAATAAAAGGTACATCCAAATATAAAAACAAATGCGAAAATTTCAACCATAAAAAATACATAAGTATCTTTGTAGTGTACTTAAAACATACGAGGTACCTGCAATCAACATTCAGACAATAAAATCGTAAATAACAAAATATTAACATCATCTTAAAATCCGCCATATTTAGTTCAAGGCAGTATCCTATCTTCAGTGTATTTAAGATTAAATTATACTATTGTTTCAACTAGTATCTTGATTTAAAATATACCTACTGCAGTAGACTAACTCTTAAGAGAGAGATTAAGAGAACTTTATAAAAAACAAAAAAAAAAACAAATAATTAATTTACGAATATTTAAAACTAAATGAACTAAAAAGGCAATAAACTATAAGAACTATTTATAATGTTTGGCAAACTTTTTTTTCTAATATCACTTAGAAAAGCACCTTAATTTTCGATTCTCTCCAGTATACTATTTTATCTATTTAATCTTATCTGAAATAACGAACTTAGCACAATTTTTTTTAACTCCCTCTCATTCTTCTATTTATACTAAACATTTTTCTGTTCAAGTTGTTCCATTTCTTTCAGATTATTTTCGTGTAAAGTAAAGCATACATTCGTACTTGTAAATTGCCATAATAAAACAGACTAATTTACCAAATGAGTATCTTAAATGCTTATGAATCACCACGCTATTCGTTTACGTCGCTGTACTAATTAGTACGTTACTGGTGCCGGTGTCCCGACGGACACGTAACGATTCTTGAAACTGCGATCTACCCACGTCCGGTAATCCCGGCGCTTATCGCCCTGCGAGTTGCGACGTATTTATGTATATGTTTCTATATAATACTATTGCGTATATTTTTTTAGAGTTCCACAATCAAGCCAACGGAATCCTATCATTAAACGGCTATCATCTATTAAGAATTTTTTTAACTTTATCTTCTCGCGTTAGTTTAATATTACGTTAGTTTTATATTTACTAATATGTATAGTAAGTTCAAGTTAACAAAGAAACAAACTCTTCAATTCGTCTGAACGCGTCAGTCTGAAGATTTACCGATCCTATTAAAAAAAAAACATTTTTACATTTAATTTGTTTATTACATAATTTAATAATTTATAACTACTACTACTACTACTACTACTACTACTACTACTACTACTACTACTACTACTACTACTACTACTACTGTACACACGAACAAAAAAACTACTTCGAAAAATTCAATAAGTATCAAAATTAACCGTCACAGACCATTTCGGTATTATGAAGATAACACACTAGTTTTATAAGAGATAAAAATATATATAATAATAAATATTAGCGAATTATGTAATCTCGGTTATTAAGACCTTTGAACTCGCAATTAAATTGTAATTAATAAATAACGTCAGTCAGATGTCTTTACTGTTTCAATGTTTACTTAGGTACAAGTAAAAATTAATTCATATAATAAAATTGTAGCCAATCTAATTACGTACATTGAAAACATAAAAAAATATAGTTTGGAAAATCCAAAAGTGCTCGTCTCATAATCTCATTTATCATAATAAAATTGTTAAAAACTATTTAAACCACATCGAATTAGACCGAGAAATTAAATAGGGTTCTATTCCTAACTATACTGAAGAGTAAGAAAAAAAAAGAACTCGATTAGTGAAGTCTTTCGGTCGTTATCGTGACCACATAGAGGATCCGCACACACAGACACACGGACATCCAAGACAGAACTTTTTAAATTAGTTTAAATAATAAAAATTGCATTAAAGTATTATTAGTGCTAAAAGTAGTGTTTTTTCGTAATATATGTGTGTATACGTTATTTTACAAGTCCACAATATATGATAAATATAGACATTTCAAGTTCGAAAAATCACTCGTTTTGCGTGAAGTCAGAGTAGAACCCACCTCAACGCTTCGCTTATAAGGCGTGCAATTAAGTTTTTATTATAATCTATACAAATAATAAATCTGTTAAAACCTTCGTTTTATTAATACACTATATATCATCAAGAATAAATTTCAATAGCGCGTTCTTTTTTGTATCAGCGCCATCTCTTATCGTTTTTGGTCGTGCACGTATCACGTAAAAAGTACAAAACCAATGTAAATAACTTTAATACATAAAAATTACGCTAAATACAAAAACGATATTCTACTATTATACGATAGATGGCGCATGTAGGTGATAAAAAATATAAATTTATAATTTTTAAAATTTTAGTTACATACCCGTGCGAAGCCAAGGCGGGCCGCTAGTAGGGAATATTTTGAGTCAAAACTCGTTTCGAATTGAACGGTACGTAAACAAAACGAATCGTTTTCTGAATATACGTACCGGGCTTTAAACCATATATATATACTTCTAAAGCTATATGCTTTAAAAACCGCGTAAGAATAGAATACAAAAAACTAATAATAAAATTAAGCTTAAATATATGATCTAACATAAAAAATTGTTTACATGAAGCGTATTGCTCAAATTATTTTTACGAGAGGATTAAAATACATTACCAACATACTTCAGACATTTTTTTTTATCGAAAGTATATAATTATCACAAGAACACAGAAGGTATAATATTACGAACATTGTCGGCTTTTATTAAGACGTATTTCGGAATAATTACCTACAAACATTATAGTAGTAATACACGCACAGATTTAGCCCGCAGGACCATATCCGCCGTGCCGATTTTGTGATCTAGGCGTTTGCGTTTATGATGTGTATGTGTTTTTCGGGACCTACACGGGTTTTCATCTTTTGTAGATTGTTGTAAAATGTGTAACATTTATTATTATTTATTTATGACGTCGGTTTTTTATTTAATTTTCTACATGGTCATTTTCCAAAAGAGTTAAACAAATCAATAAATACGCTTAACATACCTAATGTAGGCAACTTAATGCATGTTTTAGGTAACAGCCGATTGATACACATTTTTTAAATAAATATACTACATATATACATAAACATAATATATTACACCCAGACTCAGGGCGGGAATCGAACCCACAACCCAGGAGTAGAATGCAGGGTCACTGTAAACTGCGCTAACGGACCAGTTTATTATAAATGTAAACCCAGAGTCGGTACTGAGTCATGTACCATCGCCTATCGATTGTATCAACATAAATTAAAACAAACGAACCGCATTGCATGCGAATTAACGAGTAAGTCATGCCCTAGCAAGTAGGTACGATACTGAGAACTCTTTATATGGTTTTTAATATGTATTTACTATGTATATTATTTACTCATTGTCAATTTCATTAATTAATCTATCTCTGCATTTGCTTACTAGCGATATATTTCTGATACGATTCGTATGAAATTCATGTTAAAGTTTTATCTTTAGTAAGCGAAATCAGAGATAGATAAATTAATTATTATTATTTAAAATTAATTATCTTGGGATTTCCAGGATTGACACTTTATTAACAAAAAATTGTTTTAGACGCGATACCGAAATTACGATTGTTGCGATTGCAAACTATTTGCTCGGCAACGGCAGGTAGTCCGTATTTCATTCTACTTTAATCTTAAGGTGATTATTTTATATTAAAAACGTGTTGTTATTACTTACTAGTGATGCTATTTTATGTTCTGTACAGACTTCTATAAAACTTAAAATAATAATAGCTTATGAACCTACTTATTTATAACGTAGGCTATATAACATCACACTAAGATTCATTCAAAGATAACTATTAACTTCAAGACAGATAAAACCAGTTGGCTAAATGTTACTATAGTATATTAGATATAACGTAAGAATGTTTACGATGATCGTATTTCTACATAGTTTGTATAATTTTATTTACTGTTTCTTAACTATTTTATTTTTATTAAAAGAACTATTGTTATAGCCTTTTTATCATTTACATGTTTAGACGAATGAAAAAAAATTGTCAATTTTTTTCAGCTATTATTTACATAATCATATATTATTTATTAATATGTTGACAAACTATTTACATTTTTTACAGATATTAAATTTTCTATATTATTAAAAAGACAAAAATCTTTCTTATTCAGACAAATTCTGTAGATTCTACTTTAATATAACTAAATGTGATTGTATATATTTATATATATAAAAAATAATAATAATAATCGTGCCACAACATACACGTTTCGTCTTACATTTATTTTCTTGTCAATGTTAAGTTTAGAAATTATAAAATATAACTTCAATACATGGAGTATAGACATAAAGGAGCACTATCTCATATGGCTGTTTGCCACAAAAAGTGTCCACAAAATAGCATTAAATAAAGAGGGCGCTGGTCTAGTGGAGACTATGATCTGAACCTGTTTTAGATGACTTGAAGTTTGCTGAGTGGAAGTAAGTATAATTTCAAGTATTCTCACAGACTAGATTTGTTAGTAAATGTGTTGTAATTGAAAGTTTAATAGCTAGCGAGTTAAATAAATTATAAAACCTAAAACGGTCCTCTAGTACATCAACGCCATCTTTATTTAAGGATATTTCGCTGACACTTTTCGTAACACAGGTAGCGCTTCTTTCACTCTATACCAATGTTTCCCAACCTTTTTTAGGCCATGCCCCACTTTAACATTTCTAAATTTTTTATACTCCCATGCATAATTTTGAACCTTTTTAAATTGTTTTGTTTCCCTTAAGAATATAAATGATAAGTTTTAGGAAGACGAAGAAGAAGTAAAATTTCAAAATATATAATGAAAAAAAAAAAAACTGAAATTCAAAATGTAGTAGGTACATTATTCCGAAAAAAAAAAACTGAAATTTATAGACGTAAGCTGTCAAAAAGATAATAAACGGTTGGACAAGGTATAGCATTGCATTTAAATAACCCAAAGCGAAAGGGTTAAAGTCGTGTCGAGTCCATTTTTAAATTGCCCCCCTTAACTATCAAATTGCCCCCCAGTGGGGCGTGGGCCCCACGTTGGGAAACACTGCTCTATACTCTATGCTTCAATATTAATAGATTTTTTTTTTAATTATAAAAAGATGTCAAATTGAAAACAAATAAGTTTAGATTAATTTTTACTGTAATTAAGAGAAATATTTAAATGACACTTAAAAGTTACAACTTCAGAAAACTCAAAATTGTATCTACCATATAAGGTTTAAATAATTATTATTAAACAAATAATTCAACACAACCTTTACGACCAGCGATTGTACAATTACACAACGTTACAATTTAAGCAGGAACACGACATTGAGAAAACAATTTTTTTCACTCATAAGTAGAAAGGAGATAGCATTGAAAATAAGCTTGTAATGTATTTACTAGGCTATATTTCATTTATAGTTAGAAAAGTCAAGATTAATATAAAATGAGAAATAAGACCAATGTTTGTGGGTCTCGCATTGATGAGTGGTTTATAAATAAATCATTTTGAACTAATCCCTATTATATTATTATAAATGTGAAATGTAAGTTTGTTTGTTCCGCTTTCACGCGAAAACTACTAAAACGATCATCATTAAATTTTGTAAACATATTCTTGGAGGTATTAGAAGTAACATAGGATACTTTTTTTTTGGTTGTGATAACCGACATCCACGCGAGCGAAGCCAGGCGGATGCTAGTTTAAAATAAATTGAATCGGTCAAACGCGAGGTAGTACTGAAAAACTGTAATGTTCGACAAAACATATTTGATAAATGAACTCTAAACGTATAAGCTATAAATACGTTTGTTATAATAGGAAATTAAAAGTATTTCATCTAAACGGGCCTTACCGCGATTATTGTTTTTAGATTCCCGATTGTTCATTTTTATATAATTAGTTTTATATAATGTTTGTAATTATTACAAGAGGGCGTCATTTGTAAAGTAAATCGCGCTATGGTTTGGTTAACATACAAGTCATAATATAAGATCCAAACTAGGTATTATATTGAGAATTATATTGGGAATTGTACAAGTATTGAGAATTGTATTGAGATTAGGATTGAGAATCGATATTTGCTTTGAGTGAAACGAATCTTACCGTTTACTCTTAGTTTAAATTAGTGCAATAAAACCTCGTCTAACCAACAGTTCAACCCGGCAGTTTTATTTAATAAGTGAAATCAGTGCAAGGCTTCCCCGCCCCTAAAACACCTGTTTGGCGACGTTGCAGACGCCGTGGTCACGGGACGAACTCTTCTTATTTCGACTCCTCTTCTTTATTCCGTTTCAATGAAAGTATTCATAGTGGCCGTAAAAGAGTAAAAACTTATAGCAATTAGAAGGTTTTTATTTCTAATTTAATTTTTATTTTTATCGCTTGTCATTAAATAGTAATATATAATGTACATGAGGAGTTTTAGTTAGAGTTCTGTTGACAGAGTGACACTGAGACTTTGAAGTAGGTACTATAAACTGGAGATTCACAGTGAAGAACTAATACAGGGTTTACTATTAACATGATTCAAAAGTTATTGGCGTTAATTTATTTGCAAATATATAAAAGAAAAAACGAATTTAAAAATGACAATTTCTATAACGATATCGTTTTATAATAAGTCTTCAATTCTAGTAATAGCTAAAAGTAGTAACTCATGGTATTAGTCATTTTATAATAACCTATAAAATATATAAACAAATTACACTTATTAAGAACTTAATAACCTCTTTTGACATTTACATACCTGTGTAATATCTAAGCATTTATGTGTAAATAAGTATAAAATAAAGAAATAACATTAATGCTTACAATTTAACAGAGCACATTCACAGCACGACACTATAAAGCACAACACAAGACACACTTATATATTTTATATATTATCATCAAGGTATGTGGCGACCGGCGTCGAGACGCGTACTGAATAAAACTAAGAAATAAAGTAAAAAGAGCATTACGTAATTTTAATTACGAATGTTTCCTTGTAAAGACCGTGACGACGCTCGGGCTGAGGGCGCGCCACAAGCCGTCGGTACACTACGCTCCCGTGGCTTCTGAACGTGCAGGAAAATATCAATTTATTATATTGAATTACAAGAATTTACTGTTATTCGATTACAGTAATATATCGAAGTTAAGCTGTAGATGGGACCGAGCTGATATAGCGTAAGTCATAATCGCGTAAGTCGAGGTATGCATATGTATAAACTTGACGTATCAAGCGGTTTTAATTGACAAATTTTATATTATAAATAGTTAGTTAAAAAAAAAGCTTGTGTAATAGTACTCTAAAATAACATAATCTGATAATAAGAAAAATGATATGAATAAAAAAAAATTAAGGAGTTGAAAACCGCGGTAAGTTTGGTTTCGCTTATGTCGAGGTGTTACTGTATTAATAATTGATTAATCTTATCTTACTGCTATTTATTTAAAAAATTGCATGGATGTTTCTTACTTAATCACGCTAGATAATTAAATGGATCTGAATGAAATTTGGCATAAATATAAGTTATAGTTTGAAATAGTACAACTCCTTTTATAACGGAAAAATGTATGGCAATAATAATAATAATATTATTTATTGCAACACGGAACACGGAAAAAATAAATAAAAGAGAAACATAATACTTATACACTAATGCACAATAAGGCGGTCTTATCGCTTAGTAGCGATCTCTTTCAGACAATCTTACGAGATTCGAAACAAAGTCAATATAGATACCCACCCATACAGGATTACTGGTAATTCGACGTATTCCTGGCGTGAGGTGATGAAGAAGCCTAAATGAAACAAAATTGTTCCCTGATATGTATGAGTGATATAATGTTATACTACATACAACTTAAAAATTAAACATAAATTCTAAATACCTACCTGGTACCTGCTTACCCGATAATTGTACCCGTGGGATAAATTTATTTTCATTTCTCACATTTTTGCATAGTGGTAGTTTAGAGGGGTCAGAATGAGATAGACTACCTGTTCCTATAGCATATCATAATTATGAGACACCATCAAAATTTTAACGCGAACAAATTCGCAGTGTGCAGCTGTCATTGGAAAACAGATTTATTATTAACTAGACAATTTTAACAGATTTATTATAACAGACACTTGCTGTTTAATGTATTAGCTTAAAAACTGTTTTCTGTCACTGTATCTTGATAAAAAAAAAATTTAAGCACGGTCAAGTGTGGTGGAGGTTTATGCGAGTTCTTCTACAAACGGTCGGTATACTAGGCTTTCTCGGTCATTCGTTTCAATTACGACGAAGCGCTTCGATTGCTCGGCTCCCGTACGATATACCTACTGAAGTAATTGTTTTAAAACTACATATTACAGCCACAGCTATAGTAAGACCATGGTTTGGAAACTGTAGAATTTTTACTACAAATTTTAAAGAAAATAAGTAGGCTCCAAATGCACTTTTCAGTCGTCATTTTACATTTTTCATAATTGTTTTTTAATTTTTTAATCAATAATAGTTAATGTAAGTGAACTGAATCAGCTTGTAAAAGTCCCACTGCTGGGCAAAGGGCTCTTCTCCATGCAGGAGAAGGGTTGGACTCCACTAAGCTGCTCCACTGCGAATTGGCAGATAATTTCCATACCATGAGTAACGATCGTTATTAGATGACTATCATAACAACCGGGACCGCCGGCTTTACGTGCTCTCCGAGGCACGGTGGGGAGACCCACAAAGACATACACCCAGACCGAAAATAAATATTTATACAATTACAAATATCTGCCCCGAGCGGGAATCAAACCCGCGACCGCCGGCGTTAAGGAAACTACTCGCACCACTACACCAGAACAGTCGTCAATGTAAAGCTAAAACTTCGAAATGTAGGTTCTGCTCAGAAGAATTGACAAGAAACTTAACAGTTACTCTTTTAAAAACTCGAAAAATCTCACGAAAATCGCATCAAATTTCATTCATTACTTTATGCGTGATACGCGTAAAAACATACAGACAATCGTTTATACGACTTACATTATTTTTCTCAAATATCTCATACGTACAAAGATAAACCAGTTACATTTTTATTATAGGTCTATCAGTATCAGTGTTTCCAAACCTTTTTTAGGCCATGCCCCACCTTAACATTTCTAAATTTTTTATGCCCCCATGCATAATTTTTAACCTTTAAAATTGTTTTGTTCCTTTAAAATAAAATAAATATTAACCAACAATCACAGCACGTTAACCTAGCCCCGTGATAAGTTCGTAAGAACTTGTGTTACAGGTACTAGGAACGGAAATAAATTTAAGATATAAATACATATATACATAAATACACATCCATGACCCGGTGCAGACATCTATATTCGTCATACAGATTATCTGCACCTGGCGGGATTCGCGGGATGGGAATTTTAATTACGTTTCGTAATTAAAATTTTTTAAAAGATTAACAGACTGACGGACAGCTTCTTAGTAGGTTGTGTTACGTTGACATCCTTTAGGTTAAAAATCCTAATAAAGGACTCTTTTAGAAAATACCGTAAAATTGTCCCGCCTTTTTATTTATTTTTTTATCGTCGAAATCGATACGTACTCGTACAAAGGTATCACTCATACATCCAAGGAGGTTTTATCTCCGTAGTAACAAATCCAATTTCAAGGTAACGCCGTTATTTCGAAAAAGGTACAACTACTGTAAGGCTTTTATTATAAGTTAATGATATAATTTTTTACCGTTTTAACCGACTACAAACCAATAAATAAATAGTATGGATAGAGTTGAAAACTGTAATAAACTGAGGTATTACAATTATTAAAGTAAGTTTTGTACAATGTTGCGCAATATTTTAAAAGATTTTGTAATGATGTTTTTAAATGAAAATTATAAAGAGATAACCACAGATAACATGATTATTTAAATAAACAATTAATGCTTGTTACAGGTATCAATAAGTTCTATATATCTTGTAATAGAAAACAAAACAAATAATATATGAAGTTATTGTATTTAATGGTAGTATTTAATTTAATAATCATGGTCATTTAAAACATTTAATGCTTAACAATGTATATATCGCGTTGTAAATTTATTTATATATCTATATCCAATCAAGCAATTACATAGCTTACAGAATATAATACAGCAGTTCAAGCGCTTATACAGAGTATAAAATAGTTTTAAATTAAAATTTCGATATGGACAGAACATTATCATAGACGATGTTTTGGCGCAGCGGTCGCAGATTCGATACCCGCACATGACAAATGTTTCTATAGTTTATTTTTAAAGATAAAAACGAGTTTTTTTTTTAAATTTTAGTCGATATTTTAGACAGTTACATAGTCCGTGGTCATGACGTGAGTTGTCTCGTTTAAAACTAACACGTGACACAACAAGAAATAACAAAGAGATCAAAACTGGATTTAAAAAAGTTCAAAAGGTGCTTTTTAGGTGCCAAATACGTGCCAAAATCTAAAATTAAGTGCTCTGTAATTGAAAAAATGTTATTAATGTGAACTGCCTGCTAAAGATCAAGCTGGCAGAGTTACATGAAATAATACATAAATTAAAAAGAAATAGATCATTAAAATTAAGTGCGTTTTAGGTGCTTTCGAGGTGTAAATAAAATAGATCGATCAAATGAAAAAACGAGAAAAACGTGAAACATGATAATACTACATGATTTTTTTTTATTTATCATTATTAATTCTAATTTTTGTTACAACAAATATTTTTTTTAATATTTTCATGTATGTTTTACAATTTATACTGTTGTAGTCACACCTAAATGTAGAAAATTATATGCGCTCAAACGGCCTCTTTGAGTCTGTGGTCAGACGAAACAGCGCCCTTTCTGTTTTCCGGCTCGGAAAATTATAACAGTCTATGGAATGTCTTCTTCAAAAAATATATAATTTAAAATAACCGAACATAAGTACAAGACTAGTGATTCGGTTAAGCGACGTGACTCGTCGAGTTTGTCGGTCACTTAGGTTAACTTGTAAACGCCATGTCACGCGTAACGATTATAATAAAAGTTAATTTGTTGAGTTCTATAAAAAATTTACGTGACCTTGTATATAAAACTTGTATTACATTGTTCTATTGTACACCTACACGGTTTTTACTTTCTTGCGCATAACAAGGATGAATGGTAGAAAATGTAGCAGCGCTAAACTCGCCTTTTGTAAATACTCGTGTAACTGTATTGTACAGAAACAACAATAAAAAATTTAAAAAAAGAAGTACAACAAACAAGTACCTACAAAGTACTCGTCAACTTTAAGTCGTCACACCGTTCCGTATTCAACCAAACCGAGTTCGGTCTGCCTTACTCCTACAACTATTATCTAAACTTGAATTAGTGGAATTTCACTAATTGTAAATGTCTATTCACTTTTTATCAACGTGATAATCGTACCACGCAGAATTAGTGACTATTCAATGTGAATATGTAAATATCAGAGTCCACTGATTTGATTAATTTAATATTTGTATGTGTATTAGTAACACTAATTTGTTATTGAAATTCACTGATATGTAGTGAATACAGCTTCACTAACGTAATTAATAAAAACTCCACTGACGAGTATGATATGTAGGGTATACTTACAATAAAACTAACGGGACCAATTTTGTACATTGAATATATTTCTGGAATTTTGTTTGGAGGGTATTCTAAAGTTAATATCGAAGACAAAACTGTTTTTTTTTTTCATTTTTCTCGGCCTGTCTGTATCCTAGCATAGGATACTAGGATACTAGGATTTCAATGAAACTCGACAAGTACATCTTGTCGAGTTTCATTTTATGCTAGTTTATGCTACGAGCTACGACACTGAATACTTTTAAACTGACTTTTAATTAAATAAGTAAAATTCGCGTAAATATAAGAGAACAATTCATGAACTAATTCATCCCGTGACCACGGCGGCGGCGTCTGCAACGTCGCTGAAATATCGGAAATCTATAAACAATAATCGCGGTAAGTCCCGTTTAAATGAAAGTCTAAATAGTTATCGATAAAGCTTAAATTAAGAGTCCGGTTTTCCTTGGGAGAGGGAATGAAATATAAAATTTATTGAAAACTAACTCACGGGTATATATATTTACTTTTCAAACAAACTTTTAATATTGTAGTCGGTTCAAAGTCTATACTTTTCAGTGAAGGACTAGTTGTTATCGTTCCGGTATTGCATCGTCATTTATTCAAATAAATGTTAAATGATAAAGAATCCGTGTTAATATTAATTGTACTAAATTTAATAAATAAATGTTAACATGTTAATTTTGAAAAGTTGGGAAGTTTGAAAGTAGTACCAGTGACGGAGAAAATGAGGAGCAGTAGGTTAGCGTGGTATTGGCATGTAATGAGGACGGATGAACGCCATATTGGTAAAAGAATGTTAGGGATGAATGTCGAAGGACAAAGAGCGATCGGCAGGCCAAAAAAGCGATGGTTGGATTGTGTGAGAGAGGACATGAGAAAGAAAGGAGTAAGCGCTTAAGTGACGAATAATAGGGAGGAATGGAAGAAGAAAACATGTGCCGACCCTACATAAGTGGGATAAGGGCGGGGAGATGATGATGTTAATTAATTATCTTTCATTAGTACAAGATTTAAAAGAAGTTCACTTTATTAATAGTTTTTCGTATAAGTTTAAGTAAGTTTGTTTTCATGTTAGTAAATCTTTGTCGAGGAAGGTTAAAAGACAAGAAACAAAAATTGACCTCTCATAGAAGCGGAGCAAAAACATCGTAACTATATTTTTATACTCTTAAAATTTTATGGCAACTTCTAAAAAATTGTACAACGTAAGCATTTAGTCGATAAAAATGTTTCTCTCTGCGTCATTGCATATATTTTTTTTAATTACGTAACGAAATAAAATGTTAAATAAACATAAGCTGCATTCGCTATTACTTTGAATATTTTACTACTTACTATTTTATATTAAATCACCATATTACCTGTAAAAAAAAAATTAAAAACAAAATATATTTTTTGTTTGTGTCTACGTATACATAGACTAAAAACATCAATCATGCAAAAATAATTGACGAAACATGTCAAGGCAAATCGAATTTTATAAGTGCGATATTTTCTGGATGAGGGTGTGTCACTTTGTAACCATAATCATAATTATTTATTTATTTCCAAATACAAAAAATATACATGTACAGGTGACAGTGCAAATTTATCTTACAATTAGTCTATTTTGCTATTTCTGGCATGCAAA
This sequence comes from Euphydryas editha, assembly GCA_036937285.1. Lineage (NCBI taxonomy): Eukaryota > Metazoa > Arthropoda > Insecta > Lepidoptera > Nymphalidae > Euphydryas > Euphydryas editha. The sequence continues at coordinate 2,378,948 of JAUPFZ010000006.1, forward strand.
GTTAAGTGAGACGATAAAAATTAAAACAAACCAAACAAAAGAATTCATGCATTATTATTAGTGTCAGTTAAAAATTATAATAAGTCGAATGAATATATTTCAATATTTTAAGTCAATTTTGTTATCAAACTTGTCATATACTGTATACATATCGGTGTCGAATATGTACTCGTATGTAGTTACTATAGATATTACGATCATTATTAAACGTAGGAATTAAGGAATAGGAAATTATGGAATACTTTATAAATTAACCATTGTGATAGTTGATTTTTAAAACGTGTACCATGTACATTATATACTAATATTATAAAGCTGAAGAGTTTGTTTGTTTGTTTGTTTGAACCAGCTAATCTCAGGAACTACTGGTTCGAGTCAAGAAACTCTTTTTGTGTTGGATAGCCTATTTACCGAGGAAGGCTATAGGCTATTTAACATCACGCTACGACCAATAGGGGCTGAGCAATAATAAGAAATGTTACAAAAACGCGACAAAATTAATCTTTTTTGAAAGCTTCCGTTGCGTCCGTAATTGTTTAAAAATATTTAAGTACTTTTTTCCTCAAATTAACGCTGGTGAAACCGTGGGGCACAGCTAGTATTTAATATATACACTTACTAATAACTCTTAACATCTTAATTATAACAGATAATAGAAATAGTACAATTTACCTCCATATAAAGAGTTCTATCAACTTATAACATTTACATAACGTTTTGGGTAAACAGATGAGTGCTTTTATAATGTTGAGGTAAATAAATAAGTTTTCTTACATTGTTAAAATGAATCGTCGGCAGACAGCACCTCTTTAAAACAAACCTAGTTTTATAAATATAAATAAATATGTTCAACATACACACACGGTCGTCTATTCCTAAGATATACCTGATATACATTTTCATAATTTTTGTTTTTTTAAATTTATGTATATGTAATTATTCCCTCTAGACTCGTCACTACCAATCGCACCAACTAGCCAGTCTTTGTAACAAATTACTTGATAATACGAATATTTTCCACTGGTGACAGGAGGGCTGGTGCATTTTTTGCCCAAAAAATCGGAATTGCGATTCAACGGAGAAATGCTGCTAGTATTTTTGGCACCATTCCACGCGGACATGATTTATACCAAAACTGTAAATATATATTTTATGTTTTGAATTGTAAATATGTATAATATTGTAAAATTTCTGTAATAAATATACTTTTATTTAATACGAATATTATCTAATTCCCACCGCTTGTATCGAGGCTTCACTTGTAAACCTTTTTTGTGCGATCTTTGTCCATTAATGTTTGTTACCCTTAAAAAATTAATTAAATTAAAATGAATATATCTCTAGTTGTTTGTTCGTACATCATGATTTCAGGATAGAAAATTATTTCAGTTAAAAGCCTGTGTGTTGAGGAAGGTTGTAGATAAGGTAGCCTATGTGATACGTCACGAGTCGAAGGGGTGGAGCAACGACCGTGTAACATCACGTGACACGCGCGTCAAACCGTTAGGCCGAGACTCCACCAGAACGGAGATGTGCGGAGAGGTGTTTAAACAACCAATAGAATTTCTTTATTCACACACCTTGTCTCCCCACCGCTTCAGTGGACACCACTGAACGAAATTCTATTGGTTGTTAAAACACATCTCCGCACATCTCCGCTCTGGTGGAGTCTCGGCCTAAAGCTTAGAAAACATTTCAATATAATTATGTACCTATAACATAAATATACAAAATTTACAAATAAATATGTTTAACATACACACACGGTCGTCTGTCCCTAACTTAGGCAACTTAATGCACGTGATTTAGATAAGAACCGATTGATACACGATTCTTTAATAAATATAAATATAAATAGTGCATATATAAATAAATATATATTGCACCCAGACTGTGGGCGGGAATCAAAGCCACAACTCTGGAGCAAAAAGCATGGTCACTATCAACTGCGCCAACGGGCCAGTTAATATCTCAATACAGGCTATATTGAGTCGTTCCTCTTCTACGAAATTTTAATAACTTATTCGATAGCTATTTTTTAATATTATTCAAATTAAACAATCGATAAAAACTTGTTAAAATAAAACTGAAACATTAAAGAATTTTATAATAATTTAGAAGCTCATTTTATTATCAAAAATTATAATAATAATTACCAATTTTCTTTAATTTGTGAAAAACTTATTTAAAAGCCTGACTTCATAATATGTTATCAGAAATGTTTATGAAAATAAACGATTTTTTTATTTGTAGTCTGCTTTTTTATTTGAAGTCGGTTTCTTTTTTTAAATATATATATGATGATTTTTAGTGCTCAAGTTAAGCATGGTAATTTCGCGAAGAAGCAGCACAAATCTTTAATTACTTTTGGTTTACTAACAACCATCAACTGGTTCGATCAGATCATGAGCATATTTATGTATATGGGAAATTATTAATTAATAATTTTTAAAACAATTTCCTACACTTTTGAAGTCGGTAAATAAGTAAGTCCAAGGCAATTTCCAGTCCCTTCATAAACCTTAAATAACTTATAATACAATTGCTTTATTTATATGTTAATAAAAACATTTTACGTGGTAAATGCATACCTTTAATTACATTTTAATATCATATTCCTTAAAATTTATTAGGTACTGTAAGTTTTTTCATCGATCCTTCACCAAAAAATCAACTTTCCGAACAGGTCCGTTTATGATTCATACTAACGTACATACATACTTAAATATTACGATAAGTTATTTTTATATGTATTTATATTTTTAATCATCGTTTTATTTGTTTTATTTTTTTAATCAAATGTATCGGATCGGTAATCAGTAAGAAAAAACGATTAATAAATAATTCATCTTCAAGTTTAATATAGTATTTTGCGGTAAAGATTTGACTAATGTGATGTAGAATGGTCCGTTGGCGCAGTTGACAATTGACCCTGTTCTGGTCCAGAGTTGTAGGCTTGATTCCCACCCTGACTTTGGGTGTAATATAATTTTTATTTATATATGTATTATTTAATTATGTACATTTATTATTTAAAAAATATGTATAAAAGGAACAGATGACCATGTGTGTACGTTAAGCACGTTAAACACATAATTATATTAATTTAATTCGGAAAATGTTGATATGTATTTAAATTAAAAGTAATATTAGTTGTAAATATGAATTGTTTAGCTAAATCATAACTAAAATATAGTTTTTTTTTTAGTATTACAAGTTTCTAAATTTAAATTAACACTTCAAAATATAAAATGATAATTGAATTTCATAAAACCACTTAATAACTCAGCTGTGACTAATAAGTATTTAAATAAAAGCAAAAATTTACGGACACTTATTCACGGCGAGTTTTAAATAATAATATTGTACTGTTTTGCGTCTTCGCACAATAGTTATATATTTATAATAAAAGATTGAAAGGTCGAATTTTATACATTGGAGATACTTGTATATTGAAAAAAATTTGGATGACATTCTTTTGTCGATACTGAAATTCAAAACTGATTTTTTTTTTTATCTCTGTCTGTATCTTTATCCGCACTTGACGTTGAAACCACTGAATGAATTTCAACATAATTTAGCACGATTTGAGTTCATACTACGAACTAGGACACTGGGTACCTACACTTTATTTCGAAATTCATTAGGATTCCCATAGGAGAGGGCATTAAATCAAAATATATAATCGCGATCAAAAACGCGGGAACAGCTAGTATTATATATTTCTGGTGTAATTTTTTTTTATCGTGACATACTTAGAGTCATCTATAGATTGCTGCTATCTCTGTTTTTCTTACGAATAACATTGTTAGACACTTCATACGCTGCTGAATTGTGTCAGAAATCAGCTAGAAAATTTCAATTTTCAAAGAATATTACATTATGATATTTATATTCTTGCGAATATATACAGCTGATATCTAGTACATAAGAGATATGTATATAGGATAAACGAATTATAGATTATGAGAGCAACAGAAGTCAATTTTTTTTGTATGACGTCCCGTAATGATGGATGCATTTTCACGGTAATGTTCCTGGAGGTCTTACTTAGAATCTGGTGCAGGCTTCAACTTGATACACCGTCTAGAAATGGAGTTATTACTCTAAAAATAATTTTAGTGAAATCGTAAGGATGTCGTAATGTAACACACAGATAATAATTAAAAAATGTAGTCATGTGACAACTATAGTAAATCTCAGTAAGCTGGGCGGTTCTTCTTGCTGAGGTGTCTGATGAAAAACTGTGTACTAAACAAGATGGTGATCGCCATCAGTGTCATCATACCTTGCCACAACACACTACGCTCGCATACCCGCCTGCCAAGCGTGGCGAGTATTAGCAAACCCCCTCAAAAATTGCTAGCAACACAGAATCCAGGTGGTCACTCTAGATGTCGATGGGGAGGAGGTTCAGCAGTGGACATTCAATGGCTTATGTGATGATGATGTCTGATTCGAAATTAATGATTTGTAACATTAATATCTGATATCAATTCAAAATCAAAGTCAGTTTTGAATCATTTTACAAAGTACATATATATGTGAGCTATACATGTAAAGTTACCACCGATTCGGAATATAGATTCTGCTAAGAATCGGCAAGAAACTCAAGAGTAAGTTTTTTAAAATCGTCAATATAAAGTAATAAATACTAATTTTATTATATAAACTTATTATTATCCTGCATGAAAGCCAGCGTCAGTAAACCCATAATTTAATATGGTAAGCCATAGCCCATAGCGTAAGTTCCGCAAGGGAGTTGCTGGTCTCCTACTGGGCGCGTCCCCCGGTGGCGGATAGGGGAACGCCACTCGAATGCCTCGCGAGTGGTAGGAGTATTCGGACTCCCGCGGACCAAAACCAACAGCGGTGGGCGCGAAAGCGCAGGAGGGGGGTGCCTCGCTCTCCCCCTCCATTTGGTGGCGCGAAAGCGCGGTACTTTGGGCGCGGTGGCGCACAAGCCACTAGGCCCCCTGGACCAGCTGATGTGCGGACCCATCAGCGGGAGTTCGCCGTCCGGGGTAGCATGGCGTCCAGTGGTGGGCGGGGCGCGAAAACGCGGTGAGAGTGTGGGCACGTGAAGTGCAGTCGGCGAGGGCGTGGCGCCGGGAAGGTGCGGAGAAATGGGGGGGGGGGGGGGATTTTTTTCCCCATTCGGTGGCAGGAGCGGGCGGGTTCGGTCGTCCGTTCCGTACAGGTGGGCACTGCCAAGCACAAGCCACTGGGCCCCTGGACCAGCTGATGTGCGGGCCCAGCTCAGGGGTTTCGCCGTCTGGGGTAACTGGTCTAGAGGTGGGCGGGGCGCGAGAGCGCGGTGAGAGTGTTGGCACAGGAGATGCGGCCGGTGAGGGAGTGACGCCCGCGCCGGGAGGGCGCGGAGATTTCGGTGGTGGGGCCGCTACGGAGGGGCCACCGGGCCAAGCGTTGATATATGGCCACTACGGCGCAGACGGACGGAAATGTTAAGCAATAAGTATTGATTAATTATTTAACAATGGTTTAAAAAGGTTCGCACTAAGGAAGCGTTTCACGTCCTTATTTGATTTTTTTTAAATAAAACTATATAGGTATTTATTGATTAAGCAAATAAATTTTTATATAATAATACGAAAAAAATCATGTAATTTATATTAAATCGAAACAATTTAACACTAGATTGCCCAAGGAAGTCATTTTGACTGCTTTTTAATTTCAATTAGAAAAACAATTATGTATATAATGACACAATTTCTTAGAATTTTGTGACTTTTTGTACAACATATAAATCACCCCTCCTTCATTTCCGGTATACAATACATATGTATGCGTTATACCTATATTACCCAAAAGCAGTCATTTTGACTACTTGGGAAATTTTAAATAATCAAATGACTCTTGTTATTGGATTGAGTAAATATTTGTAGAAAGATGAACCACGACTACCGTCAATGTTTCTCAATGAACACGATGTTTTGAAACTCGTCGAGCCATATACAAACTGAGGAAGAAATATCACGACCAATAACTTTTTCACTAGCAAGTCACTCGCGACAAAATTTTTGGCCAAACAAAAATTTTTAGTTGTAGTTGGAACTATTAGAGGAAACAAAAGAGAACCCAAAGCAGCCAAACAAACGAAGGATATCAAACCTCGTTTTTCCACTCTGCTATATAAATCAGATAATTCTGTTCTTACAATATATAAAAGCAAACCAAATAAAACAGTAGCTGTTCTATGTACTAAGCATAAATATGTGACAAATTGATTAAAGTAATATAAAAAATGTTACCAGAATTTATTAAATATTATAACAGCACAAAATTTGGAAATTGATATGACGTATCAAATGGCCATAAATGGCAAAATATAATAATAATAATAATTACTCTTTATTGTACACATAAAAAGAAGCTTACAATTGAAAACACAGTGCACAAAAATAAATGTACAACGGGCGGTCTTATCGCTAAATAGCGATCTCTTCCAGACAACCAGTATGGAGGAGATAATGTGAAAAAAGCGGAAAGGGTGTACAGATAAGACTACAGAAAACAAAAAGAAAAACTAAAATACAGTAAATATACAGTAAAAGCAAGTTCTCGTAGATGGCCCCTCCAAATATTTTTCAATATTTTAGATTTGGCTGCAATAAATCCTTTACAAAGAAACGACAGTAATACAAATACAACGAAAAGAGTTCATGTTTCAATTAGCATAACAGCTTTCCACCGAATACAGAGCGACAAGATAGAAAAATATATCAGAACATGAAGATCCACAAAGATCAACTGCAACATCATCAAATGCAACCGATTCTAAAGGTGCTAACACACGCAGAATTTGGTTCCACCGAACCAAGGTGACATTGACAAATTGACAAATTTGGTCAGTAGGGTTGAAAAAAAGGTCACATTTAAAAATTTTACTTTAACTCTTTTTCCTAGAACTTAACCGCCAAATACGTAATACGAAAGAAAATTAGCTTATTACAAAATTTTAATTACTAATATACATCTAACAACGTAACAAATCCAAATTTTAACACAGATGGAAAAATTTCGCAGATAAGTAACATTTGGTTTTTTTTTAACAGTCGTTATATTTATTGTTTAAGGTAAATTGTAATCGATTTTTATTCACAACTTTGAATATTATAATTATTATATTTAATCAACGTAAGTAAAGTAAAAAAAAAATTGTGTGTGTCAGCTCCGACGCACGACTGGAGTTTACTCCTTAAGTACTATTGTCTAAACTCTAAACATACGCAAAAAGAATTTATCCAACTGAAAATAAGATTAATACCATATGATAGGGTAAATTAATAAATTAATGAAAATAATATACATATATAAATATATATTTATTCATTTTATATACATTTATTATAACTAATCGGCGAAATATTTTACATTAAACTTTTCACAATAGTCAATTTCAGATGTGCACAAATATTTCATTAGGAATGTTGATAAATTATGTAATTATTATTATCTGACAATTATCATTTATTTTTTAAATATTATTTTTCAATATTAATTAGAGCAACATTACTTTCGCACCGCACCGTAGGTGCGCGCGCACCGAAAAAGTAACGAGGTCATTCATCAGTAGATTTTACCTCTCATATTTTTCTCATACCGGGCGCCTTATATAAGGCGAATATATGAAAATCGATTCTTAAGGAGTAAACTCCAAAAATAATAATAAAAGAGAGTGTGTGTCAAAATTTTAATGTATAATTTTAATTAATAAAAGTGTGACAACCCTATATTTCTTGTTCGGTGCCTTTGAATGTGACCTTGAATTTTTTTCTCGGGATTTGGTTCGGTGGAACCAAATTCCGCCGTGTGTTAGCACCTAAATTTGTCAAGTACGACTTTGCCACAACAAAATATAAATAATATACCTATGTGAAAAATGTCAAAAGTATGTTTTTCCAAGTGATGTAATTTTTTTTTAATTGTTAATATTTACATATAACTTTTTATATATATCTGCAAATAATATAAAAAATATTAAAACCTAATTTTAAACAAATTTCTTTACATATTAGTTATTCTTTCACAATGCAATTTTGACTACTCTTGGGCAATATAGGTATATATCAGTATTTCTAGTGTTAACAGTACTACTGTCACAACTCTAACAAGCGATGCATCGCTGAACTAATTTCATAAATGATTTATTTTCAGCGGGAATGCGGACGGCACTGAAGTCTTGTGATTGATGTTAACAGTTTGTACACACCCACCGTTCTGATTCATCTCGCTAACGCGAGAGAGAGAAAACGACATTTCTCGTAGTACGCGTTGCGCAAGCGCAATTTTAATCGGCCTTGACCTTGTACGTATCGAGCTTTAACATTTAGTGCTTCTAGTTATACGCTTTACATTTTCTGGTACGACCATGGACGTAGCAGCTTAGTAGTATGTCCAGGCGAGGGGAGGGGAAGCAGTTGCACTTCCCCCAGCAAGGTGTTCGAACCGACAAGTCATTCTGTAATAAGAAAAGAGCAAAGTTGCATTGCATCTAATACGCTTCTCGATAGTCTAGTTTGTTCATAGATTTGAAGTTGGGCATTCATCACTTTTATTAAGAAACGTTTTTACAGTATGAATAATCTTGACATTCTTTTACCTAAAAACCCCTTAAGAAAATCCTGTTTAAGTCCATGGATACGAAGTTATATTAACTAATATTTAAAAAAATCAGTTTTCTTTTTCTACAACGTTCTGACTTAACAATATCTTCGCGTCTTTTGGCCAAAGTAAGTTATGTATAGTTGGTTAAGGTAAAGTTGTCCAAGAGTTGGCTCTTGTAGCGGCGAAACCGCGTTTATAATTTATTTTTTGTTTTCCTTGTATTATTGCTTATATATCTTTTGGAGTACAATAAATAATATTTATATTTATACATGTGGAGCAGGGACGGTAAATGTCAATCAATCGGGCGTCAAAAGTCTATACTCGGGGCACGAGGGACGGTCTGTGATCGAAGGAAATACATAACATCGATTTAAATATTGAACTATTTTTTGTCGGTTTTATTTTGCATCGATTTATATTGTTTATGTTAATGACAGGAAATCGTATTATGTAACTATATTATATAAATACACAAGCGCGTATAATAAATTAACATTACGATAATTTTAAAAGACTAAATGTATTACACAATTAAATAATCTCATAGACAATTCTGAACTACTAAGCCAGTTCTTGTTCTCCATCCCTCATCATATACCGCGGCATCCTGGACAATTACTTACAAATAAGTCTTATAAAACAAACCTAGGGCACCAATCTCTTATTCCTCGATTATGTAAGTTACTAAAGGAATTTCAAAAAAAGGACGATACGATGAAATTTTTTACGATAAATTATCGGTTTTCAAAACAAAAATCCACAGAGTCATGTATCCAATCTCTACTGAAATCTCCTAAACTTCCTAAACTGTAATAACAGCAATGTATTTAATTTAATTTTTTTTTAATTGGATATTTATAAGTATAAATTATATGCTTCTCATATTCACTATTTATGTATTTATTTTATATACGTACGCTAATCATATTTTTATGTACTGTTAACTACACTATTTTTATTTTCCATGCCATAAATATAAACGCATAATCCTAAATAATTATCGTAAAGCTTTTTCTTTTTTTAATTAATATAACAAATTATATTATTTTTATATATACTAAATATAAATTTATGTTTCTTTTTTATTTTTATTGATTGAAGTTGATTTATTTTATTTAATTAATACTTTATTGTAAACTTTTAAAAAGTATATCAAAGAGAAAATAATATTAGTTTATTCTTTGTTATGTATAATATAAATTTTTCAATATTGTGAATCAAATGCATGCTGTAACTACCTATAATTGAAATTATGTGTAAATTGTACTTTAAGGTCCTAAATGTCTAATTTTAAGGAACATATAATTTTGTTGGTAGTTCAATTACAAATAAATACACAGATAGATTTAAATTTATTTAATGTATAAAAAGTTATAATCTCCTGTTATGTATATATTATTAATCTGTATTAAAACTTGACAGCTGTCAATAAAAAGAAGCGTTGCTTAAATATTTAAAAAATATATGTATGTATGTATAATGTATTGTACATTATGTATTAATTAATACAATAATTAATACATTAATACACAACAATAGCCCGATTTCAAAAGTTATTTTCACGATCTAAAGCTTGATTATTGTAGGCACTATAAGGCCCTGGCAATATAACATCAATCTAAGAGTCATAATAGTCATAGCGTCGAAATAAAACAAAAATAACAATCACAAGAGAGATACTTTAACTATTTATATGTTAGAATGTTGAAAAATCTACTATAAAAAAACTTTGTTATGATTTATATAGTTCCAAGGTTAATAAATTCAAATTATAAACAACCGGTAGAAATATACATAAAACATACATTTTTTTTTCTTTGTCGAAGTGTTTTTCGTATCTTTTTATTATTAATCGAAGTTATTTTTTGTAATATTTCGAATTAATGAATAAACTATTTATAATGGCATGTATTTATTTCGTACACCGTTTTCAATTTAAATGCTTATGTCTTATCTTCATTTCGTAACACATTTTTACCCGACTGCGACAGAAGGAGGGTTATGTTTTTCGAGTGTATGTATGTATGTATGTATGTATGTATGTATGTATGTATGTATGTATGTCCATTTCTTTGGCACGCCCTACAGCCCAAACGGCTGGACGGTTTTTGACATATGAGGTGTCGTTGAATTCGTCTAAATTGTAGTAGTGACATAGGCTATATAAATATTCAAAATGGCGCCTGCAAATGGCGGAATGAGGGGGGGAGTTGATTTTTTTTTCTTACTGTAGCAATATGGGTATCAAATGAAAGCTAGTAAATTGTTTTATTATTTTTAGTTTATAATAAGAGTATTTTATGCAGTCGGGTTTTTTGATTTTTTTAATTAAGCATACTTGTTCTTTGCATTTATCAGCGTTGATGTTTGTTAATACCGTTATGCTACTAAATGATAGTATGATGTTTTACAGCCTATCACACTGAATAATGTTGCTGCTAATGGCGAAAGAGTTATTGAAATGGTTTCATTATATAGAATTTATTTATAACAAACGAACAATCGATTTTTTTTTCTTAAAAAAAAAACTCAACACTTCAGTGTTGATTTTGATGCTTTTATAATTTATTTTAAAATGATGATTATTCTCTTTTCAAAGAAAAAAAAAAATAAAAAAAATAACGTTGTAAATTTATGATACATACCTAATACAATTTTATATATTAAATATTTTTGATGGAAGCTTGATTGATATATGTTTATTATTTTTATTTATTTATTTTTTATTTACTTATTGAAAGAGTGTTGTTATAATTGTTTATTTCCAAAACAAAATAAATAAAATTATTTTTTAGTCGTTTCATCTTGCCTCGACAACTTGTTCTAGTCTGGTTGTTATTCACAGAATTACAAATTGTAATTTTACGACAAACATGTTTTATAATTGAAAACTAACAAATATTTTATCAGTAACATATTAAGTTGATACAACTTTTTATGTAGAGCTAACTTCCATGGAGTTACTCTTAAAAAAAATGCAACCCCAGTTTATACATAGCGCAAAATTTTCAACCTTATATTCTTACTACTATTATAAATGCGAAAATTCAGATGAATGTTTGTTGTACTCAATTCTTAGAACGTCTGAATGGATCTGGATGTGGATGGTCTGGAGTATGATTCCAGAATGTAGGATAGATTTTTATCAATAGCAGTTTTGGAGTCAGATAGTGAAATAGGCTGGTCTTTATCCCGAAAAAAAAAAAAATACGATTCTTACGCGATAGTTGTTAAAAAAAATTTCGGACTTCTGCCGCCCATAATTACACTGCCCAAAATGACGCCTTTTATAATCGGTTGATCACATTTTGATTAGACCGTCAATTCTCACATAGGTCAAAAATTTTCTCCACGAACGAGGTCCCGATCAATAGCTAGTAATGTCATATAAACCTAAACATTAGGCATTCTGTACATTGTCCTTGCACTGTTTAAAACTTTCTCTGTATAAAACTTACAGCTATTGTTTAAAAATGTGTGACCGATATATTCATGATACTGAGTACCTACTGACGCGTTCGAGTTATTAACATAGTATGGTAAATTATTATTTTTTTTCGACATAAAATTTATACCGATTACATCACAACAATACATGATCTAGGTCTTTTATTTATTCGGATTGTCCGCAGCTTCGCTTTGTCTCGGATGTTGTGATTATATCACTACGAATTTACAGTTATGTAATAAAAATACGGTAAACACGCACATTATACATTCACACATACAAAGCGTGGAGTTATTTCTGAACGAAAGTTCTTTAAATACTTTTTTATTTTTATTATATAAACTTCATTCATTATAAACATAAATTGTAATAATTATAAGTTTTTTTTTAATATAATTGGTAAAGATATATTTACTTTTAAGAAAGTAAGATTTTTTTTAGTACTTATTTTACATTTAAAAAATAAAGAAAAAAGTAAGGAAAAAACATTAAGTAGGTACCTAGCGGTTCGCCCTGTTTTCGCAGGGGTGTAATTTACAAAGGAAGAGAATTTAATTAATTTAGAATGAAAAGTGAGTTGCGAAGTAAATAGATGTTATTTCAAATGTACTATTATCATAAAAATGTCAACGTAATTTTTAAACTGTTTGCTACATAATTGTTTATTGTTATTTATCATTCAAAAAAAAAAATCATAGTCCTTGTCCCGATTAACCGAAATAAACCAAATCATTAAATTAATGTAGTTTGAATTCAGATTTAGACACAACATTTTAAAACAGAAGGTCGTCGTGGAGTTATTTTATTTAATAATACAGCGGCGTTACTAGACGTGGGCTAAATGGACATGTGCCCGCGGCCCTGTGCTGTTGTGATTTCGGCTTCAAGTCAGCCCTGTAAAGGGATTCGCGCGAGGCACTTTCAAGTGCTTACTTGAATGAAGTTCGAAAACTATGTTACTACGGTTAAATCGTACTATTAATTTACTACACTTAATCATTTTGATTTACAGAGCCTGAGTTTTGTATAGAGCCTTTTTATATCCTCATCTGATGTCGATTTCCATTAAATACGGCTAAAGAGTAGAACATGTTCAACATACTCAATTTATATTGGCCAAAGACCAGAGAAGGAAAGGCCAAAAGACCCATTCTTCAACCAATCAAAGCTTCCCAAGGAGCCCCGTAAAATTTAAATGGGTCCCGAGTGTTAGTCCTTCTATTTTGAAAAGAATTTTGATTTGTTTATATGTGTATCGATTATAAAACTATTTCAATGATGTAGTAGATGTCAGTATTACTTTTAACAACATTATAAACTACCGGGCTTGTTTTTTTCTTTTTAGTTTCTTTTTATTTAATGTATTTTTTTGTTTTTTTACGCAGTCGGGTTTTTGTTCTTTTATAATTAATTTTTTTTATAAGAATTTTTAAAATTGTTGATTATAAAATTGTATTGAATTCGTTAAATTTTGTTTCTAATTTCTCCACAGCTAATTAAAATAAAATTATTAAATGAATTAATATGACAAAAAAAAATCTCATCTCATTAATTTAATAAACCAACAGAGAGGTATTCTATTAAAATCTCAAAGAATAAGAGTGAAACTCTCTTTGCGGTCCATGATCTGCAACGATTATCTTGATCAGATAACGGTAAGTATGAGTCCAGTCAAATTTTGTACACATTCAAAACTTACTTTTACTTAAGAATGTTTCTGATAGAATATTGTCGTCTATATTTAGTAAATGCCATAATACGCATTATTATATGACGTGATTAAAACGAAACAAACATTGAACGCTGCTAAAATATTTTTCTAAGAATTAACTGATGCGTCGTTATCTTATTTGCAAATGTTGGGAGCTCGAGAACGTTAATTTATGATATGATACGAGATATGTGATTCAATAAGAAAATAATTAAGATACGTAATTTATTCGTAACTTGTTACAGCCCGCGACTTCGCGTGGATATCAATCCCACGGGAACCATAAATTTTTTTCTAAATATAAAATATGCTTAGTGCTATTTCAGACTATAAACTATATCCCCAAATTTAATGGAAATCAGTCAAGCTGTTCTGGCTTGATTATCAGACATGCATCCAAACGTCAAGTTCAGACTTTTTGGAGTTTACCTACTCCGGTATGAAAAAAATATGAGTAAACTTCTACTAATCGAATGACCTCGTTACGTTTTTGTGCACAACCTATTTTCACGTTTAAGTCGTGAATATTAAGATGTATAGTCCGCGCGCGAGCACCGAGGAATCGGAGGTTGAGGAAGGGGCGGATGTGTACCGCGCCCGACCGTCGCTTCATACCCGCCTATATACCCTTGACGTGAGAGCACGCTTATAGTCTTTTTTAATTAAGAAATATTAATTCATTTATTTTTGACTTTATTTAATAATATTTTTTTAATAATAAAGTGTAAAAATCACAATAAGTTCAGACGAATCTGACATTAAACTTATCGAAGACGAGATTATTCGTAATTTTGATGATGAAGCTAAATTAATAACGGGCAATTTACTGCCTCAGAAATAAATTATTTGTGCCTATTTAGAGAATCGTTCTTAGGGAGTAAACTCTAGTCGTGCGTCACAGCTGACACACACAGATTTTTTTTTTATTATGTTCAAACAAATGCAAACTTTTGTATTTATAATATGTTGCAGTAGACTCTGAGATAATTGTATAATATTTTTTTGGTTGGTGTATCTCCAGTAGTTAATATAAAAACCAAATCTTTTACCCTGTTCGGAATTTCGGTTCATGAAATATTTTAACAACATTGAATACATATTAACAGGTACGAGTACACCCGTGTTGAGCAACGATTTCGGTATTGACGCAAGGGCACATTATCGAATCATTTTAAATATTAAAACAATGTTCGAGTTAGGTAAAAAAAAAAATTTTTTTTGTTAAAAATTTAGACAGTATGAAACTATTTTTATTTATTTATTTATAATTTATTACACATTTAAGAAACATAAAAGAGATAGGTACATGAAAAAAACATACTAAACAGAGTGCAAAGGCGGTCTTATTACTGATAGTGATTTTTTACAGACAATCCTTGTTTACATAAACAATGTACTATATATTATATATTATATATTATATTACTATATATTAGAGTATAATATAATGTCAATAACGTGTTAGAATTTCTACAAATCCCAGATCTAATAAAAACATCCAATGTTAAAAATACTTTTATTAATATGAGGAAAGTGAGATGCTGGGGTCGAGGGACGTGACGCTAAGCCGTAATAACATTTTCAGGACGTTATCTCGTTACTTCGTTTCTCACAAGTAAATAATTGTTTAGACACATCCTCCGAATTACCAAAGTAAACTGTCTAATGTTAAACATTGCTTCAATAATAAATGTTATTGTTATACGATCGAATTTATTATTTCATACAACAGACTCATGCAAATATGCGTTTAGGGACCTGTTTTACCGGTTAATGATAAAGTTTATCTCTCACATAACTTATTGATAGTTGTAGACTTTATCAGCGGGAGATAAAACAGGATCCAAAAAACAAATATGTCTACGAATACAAATATCTGCCTCAAGCGGGAATCGAATCTGCGACCATCAGCGTGAAGGCGACACGCACGACTACATCAGAAAGGTTGTCGATGATTATCGCGGTGAGACTCATTAAATCGTTTAAAACCGTGAAATTCGCCTAGATCGTAATTTGATTATACGAAAGTGCACACCCGTGTTATAAATTTGAATATTTATTATTCAGTTTTATTATTAGTACCTAGTCTTAAAACGAGAATATAAAATGTGGATTTCATTTTTGGTACGTAGTAAAATATAAAAAGAATTTCGTAGGTTAATTTTTTTATTAATGTTACCACTAGCATATACCCGCAACTTCGTCTGCGTCTGTAATTTATTATATGTGTACAAGACGACTTAATAACTCCACTTCTAGACGATGTATAAAAATGACATCTACCTCAGATTAGACACAGACATTAAGTTAGACATCCAAGATCATAACTGTGAAAACCGCATCCAATTTTGTGTAGAATATTTTGTGTGTTGCCTGAACAAACAAACAAAAATCCTAAAAATAATAGTTTCTCCTTCTATTGTTTTCATAAATTCAAAATCACAAGTAAATACTATAGAGAAGAGTAGAAATGGCTAATTAGCCATAAGACCGCCTCTTGTACAACACAATTTGTAATTATTGTAAGTAATCTGTATTACTATATTACATTTGTATGTTGTAGTGTACAATAAAGCATAAATAAATAAATAAAATATAATCTATTATTCAAATAGGTATCAAAAGAACTTTTGACTCGTCATTATACACAATATATATATAAATTTTAACTAATTATTTTTAGTTAATGTGAAGCTACCGCCAATTCAGAATGTAGGACTCTTCTCCATCAAGGTTCTATGTATTTAAAAGTTATATATACTTGTATTACTTGTAATAATAACATATACAAATCTTAGGCTTATTACGAAAACGTTATTTCACATTTAAATTAATTTAGAGAAAAGCCTTTAAGCCGTCATAAGCATCGCATTTTTTACTGCAAAAAAACCTGTTTTGCAGACTCTACGCAAAACCGGCTTAAACTAGTTTCGGATAGTGATGTGGTGCGTAGATTGGTCAAGAACGAAATAAAGTTTAATTATTTTATCCACTTATACGGGTCAGTTACATCCTGGTCGAACCGGATCGTACTGGTAACTTTTTTCTTTCGTAGAAAAAATATCTGTCTAGTTGTGCCATTAATAATTCATGCTAAGGATTAATAATATATGCGCTTACGGCTACATTCGCCTTGGTATTATTGGTATTTTTGAATGGTGAAAGAATTATGGAAATATTTAAAGTACTTTCAAAATTAATTTATTAACGGACAGATAAAACCTAAGTTCATTATAATATATAGATACTTTAATTTTCCTTTTAAATTGTCAATATTTACCACAATGACACGGAACAACAATAAAAACTTTATTATTATGCTTTATTAAAATAAAATAAAATACATAATATTATTAAACTCATGCTTTGATGTGAAAAT
Organism: Euphydryas editha; assembly: GCA_036937285.1. Taxonomy (NCBI): domain Eukaryota; kingdom Metazoa; phylum Arthropoda; class Insecta; order Lepidoptera; family Nymphalidae; genus Euphydryas; species Euphydryas editha. The sequence continues at coordinate 2,396,117 of JAUPFZ010000006.1, forward strand.
ATATAAAAATGTTTTGTTATGAAACTTATAAAGTTAAAAGTTGTATGTGGTTCTATTCTTGGATCTTATCAAATATTAGCTTCTGCCCGCGGCTTCGCCCGCGTGGATGTCGATTATCGCGACCAAAAAAAAAAACTATCCTATGTTACTTCCAATACTTCCAAGAGTATGTTGTTCAAAGTTTCATGATGATCGGTTATCATCAAATCTAGAGTTTGCAATTAATTTCAAATTGGACCGTAATTCGCTTTCAGAAATACTGTGTAGAAAGGACAGGGATTTGTTCCTGAAGTATTGTATAAAATTAAGTAAGGCTGTTAACTTTAGAAATAAGACTTAAGTAAAATATGTTAAGTAATTATAGTTATATAGTTAGTTTAACATACATATTAAAATTGTTATTAAATGTAAGGAACATAGATGTAGGCTAGTTTTTAAGATCTGATTGTAATGTGCAAAACTCAAGTTTTATACGAACAATTTGTCTTTATTACTATAGCTTAGTATTCTGTCTGTAAATATTCAAATATTAATTTATTGCCTCTTGTAAATATTGTATACATGAATGAATTTATATTAAGATTAGTCATTAAGAAATATTGTTACTAAAAGTTATTCCTGTTCCCCCCTTTAGTGTCCGCGTATAGTAGTTAGCCTTAGGTACACTTTACAGAATATTAGTGAGTGAGACATATGAAAGAGCTGCATAAAACGCTTAGATAACAGTCTCACAACCATAACTGTGAGGTCTAGACAAAAAAAAAAAAAAAAAAACTTATATTTCACATTTATAATATAGGCAGGAAGGTAGGGATGTATTGTATTGCAAGTATGTATATGCAAATATTTATTGTAATTTGTATCTAAATTTTATATAAATAAATAAATTTATTCCGTGTATTAGAAAACATTTGTACTATTTTGATGTTTTTAATAAATATTATTCAACTTCTTCATTCTTAGTTTTAACGACGGTAGGCACTTCCGAGTGAGTTTGTTATTGAATTACTATAGATTACAGAATGCATGATGAGTAAGAGCTATAGCTAGCGCTTAATAGGACATTCAACTTTCAAACAAAACATATCTTAAAACATATCTTAAAAAAACATATCTTATACTAATATTAAAAGACTTAGTTTTTGTTTGTTTGTTTAATGCTTGTTTCGAGAAATATTATTACCATAACCATATAGTCACATACCCACTATCATAGTATATTTATTAAATCTATAACTATTCATGTAAGGAAGATTTTGACGTTTTCTGGGAGCCCATATATGTATATTTATTTAATTATTTGTCACATTTTTGTTTTTTCTTTTTATTGTGTGTACCTATATGAAAACTGTACACCTATATCAGCATTATACAATTTCCTCTACGCTAAGATTGCTGGAAGAGATCGCTCTTCAGCGATAAAGCCGGCTTTAGTACTTTTTTATTTGTAATGTTGTTTAATTTTGTGTGTAATAGAGTTAATATTATTATTAAGTCAGATATTTATTGCTTAAACGGAAAGATATAGCATGGAGAGGACAAAAAAACAGCCAAAATCTCTCACAAACAGTGGGACTGTAGTTTGAAAACATCTACCAAAGGAGTTCGTTAACTTTCCTTTTTTTTATTATTTATTGTGTGCACATCTCAAGTGTTTACCTATCATATTTTTATATATATGACCCTGAGAGTAGGTAATGAACGAATTGACGGACAGTGGAGACTTAATATTAGAATTCCATTGGTACGGAAATAACTCCCTGATTCTCATTCTCTCAGTCGCCGTACGATTACAGTAGTGACTTCACGAGAATTTCTTTGAGTGTGGACATTTACGACAACAGCAAAGATTGGCCACACGACATTAACCGAACTGTTATATACCTATGTAATAGCGCTTATTCCTACTTCTCCTTATTTTCTTAATCAGCACTTTTGGGAGCCGACGATATTTAACATAGTGAAACGAGCTCAGTTCTTACTCTTGTTCTTAACCAACCGCTTGACACTTGCCATCCGTTAGAGCATTGTTTCCCAACCTTTTTTAGGCCATGCCCCTTTTTTTTTTTTTTTTTTTTTTTTATCGCAGGGGAATCCATTTACGGATGATATCCAGGACGCCCGGGTCGGCAGTCCTAGACCTATGTCGGACTCGGCACTTTGGGAGTGCAATACCGTACTAAACCCCTGCGGGAGCCTTCAGCCGCTTTAATTGGGGGGTCCCGGATCTGCAGGCAACAGGATCCCTCCAGCGACAGGCTGGCCTCGGCGAAAAGGCCAGACTTCTACTCCATGGGAATTTAGGCCATGCCCCACCAAATGTTAACATTTCAAAATTTTTTTATGCCCCCATGCATAATTTTTAACCTTTAAAATTGTTTTGTTCCCTTAAGAAATATAAATGATAAGTTTTAGGAAAAAATCACTACGAAATTGTTATCAAAACACCGTAAGTAAGTAAATTTCAAAATATATGTATAATGAAAAAAAAAAACTGAAATTCAAAATTATTTTAATATTGATTTAGTGCGATCCCTGCGCTTAATGGTTGCTGCACAGAGATTTTATATTAGGTTTCAATTTACTTAGCTTTAACCTCAAGTCTCCACGTTGTGTTATATTAAGTCGATGCACAGGGCACTTCACTACCCGTCTATAAATTATAGTAAATTATTCCAAAAAAAAAAAAAAGTCTTTAATTTATAGACGTAAGGTGTCAAAAAGATAATAAACGGTTGGACAAGGTATAGCATTGCATTTAAATAACCCAAAGCGAAAGGGTTAAAGTCGTGTCGAGTCCATTTTTAAATTGCCCCCCTTAACTATCAAATTGCCCCCCAGTGGGGCGTGGGCCCCACGTTGGGAAACACTGCGTTAGAGCCTATTATATATTAAAGATAAATAAACTTATAAAATAAAAATAGTCCTTTTTTTTTAAAGAGCTTCAGTGAAATATCTCTAACAGAACGATACAGGTAATAGATAAACTATGTAGTAGTAGATTTAATTTTAGTGTTAAAAAAAAAAAAAAAAAAAAAAGAGAAAGAAATTGTCTGCCTCCTTAGCCATAAGTTTACAAATGTAATAAAAAAAAAAAAAAATTTAGTAATCTAAGAATAAAATGAAATAGATATTAAGTATATTTGTAAAAACTAAAAACACGATTGTTGTAGTTAATAAAATCTATACCCCTTCCCCCCTTTCTCCCGTTGGTGTACATAGAATTAAGGCATGGATATTTATCTTTTCTTTTGATGGGACAAACCCATATTGAATGAATGTGGATGGATAAAAGATGAAATTGGTATGCTGAATGATAGGAACAGAATAAAAGCGTGATGTATGGTAATAGAGGACTAGATTTTAAATTATTAATAAAGCTAATCAAATAAAAATTGTTTAAAAAAAGGCTCCGAAAATTTAAAATCAGAGGTGCAGTTTAAAAAAAAAAAAAAAAAAAAAAAACAGAACGATACTAAGATAGGTTTAAATTCAACCATAAGAAATAATGCAGTTACAGATAATATAATTATATATTATAATACTAGGCTAAAAAGGAGAATTCCCCACTTTATAAGTAATAGACGTATGTAATTATACCCATTTGTAATTTCTTTGCCAATGTCGATACTGGGCGGGGCGATAACTAATTGAACTTCCGTCGTACTCTAATTGTATAATATATACTGACAAAATATATTGGTGAAGATTGCCTCCAAAGACGTTTGATTCTAAACGCAAATTTGTATGTCGAAGAGTAATATATATTACGAAGTAGCCGATACCATAGTTAGTTAGTTTAGTTTTTGAAAGTGATGACATCTGCATACATGACGTCATTCTCTTCATGATTATCATCACCATCATATATCACCAAACAAAGTGACAGTAAATAGCTCCTATATTTTCATCCACAAATCATTTTATTGCATTCGAACGTTACAGTAACAATAGAGAGCTCCGCACTGTTCGATCGCTCGAGCAAGATTGATTCATGCGATTTTTTTTTTTTCGAAAAGTTGATTGCTGTTGGTCCTAACAGCCTTTACAGCGTCACCTTACTGAGACCCAGCCGTGAAAACATGGGAGCCCTATAGTGGGGCTTAAATTGGGCGTTCGTTCGAAAGGTGTCTCCTAGGCTCACCTCGGCTTAGGACAACTGACGACTGACGGTCCTACACGCCTAGGTGTGTGCTGGTCGTCGAAACGCGGCCGTCAGCGGAGGCGGAGTGTATATGTGATATAAGGGACGTTGGTTTGTGTGATCCTATTGTCAGAGTCGGTCAAGACGTGCATACGACGTCTTTGTCTCGTCTGTTAGGATTCATGCGGCAGTAACATATTATATACATTGGATACATTGAAAAAATAATGAAGTTAATCACAAGTATCTTAAATTAATGAAGTTAACGAGGTTGTTGCGCTATATATAAATAAAACCCACGCACTAATATGAATACTTACTATACGTATATACTATTAGGTCTTATTTATTATGTTAAAACTAAACTGAACTGAATTTGCCTCTAAACGTCCCACAGCTGGGTAATGGCCTCTTCTTTATATAGGTCAAGGGTTGGCGGATAATTTCCCTATCATTAGTAACAATCGCCTGTCATGTCACCAATGTTTCCTATATAGACAGGGGTTGTCTATAAGAAACCATTATCAGTGATAAGACCGCCTTTTATACTCTGTTTAGTATGTTTTTTTTTCTCTTTCAAAAATACTTACTACCACAAACATAAGTATGGTTTACACAATGTTTTTACATGTTTTTCATGAATCAAAACCGCGATTGTTAGTGCAAAAGCAGTGTTATTGACCATTGCGTCAACGCGTGTAAAAACAATTGTTTCATATGAATAATTGAATAATAAACAAGCCATCTGACCGATAAGAAGCCAGTGCAGTGACCATACAGACAAACAATCGAGTAAAAAGATAAAAAAATAATAATTTTCGATGTATTTTTATATAAATTATCTATATATTAATACGTGAAGCAAAAACTTTCTACCCCTTTTTATGAAAATTACGCTGACGGAGATGTATGAAATTTGGCACAGTTAAAGTTTATACCTATGGAGAAGAAGTGCAGAATGCTAATATTTCTTATAATAATACTAAAAAATAAATTAAGTTAATTAAAAAAACACTACACACTACGGCACACACACATATGTACAATGACATATATACACAAATTTTGTTTATTGTCAGTCTGTTGTCAACACGGTCTTAATACAGGTCTTGCAACGATTTTTTTTAAATACAGGTCTTGCTACGAATTTTTATGACTGCTGCATATACTCACCATGTTATGCGCAATCATATTTTTATGATGTTGACAATGCTGTCAATTATAGATTAGGTCGAATTTCGACCACTGGGCGACCACTAGTTGATATAAATACTCATAAATAACTTTAATAAGCGCTTGGCACTTAACTTGGGAAAAGTACTTAACTGGTGGGAGTAGGACAATAATCTTATGTCGGAGGTCCGGAAATATACTCAAAACACGCAAACACAAACTCCCAGATCACGACGACACACATCTGTGTTGCCTATACAAAAATTTTTCATGTGCGGGGATCGAATCCGCGTCCGCTAAGTCAGCCTTTTGTTGTGGGGTTATTGGGATGGTTAGTTGAACAATAAATTAATATAACTGCATTTAATTGATTATTGACAACTTTATCATTCATGTTTCATTTTAAGTTCTATGAAGCACCATGCTATATTATACACGATATATACATATACCTATTGACATTGCTTCCAAACCCTATAGTATGGTTGTCTGGAAGAGATCGCTACTAAGCTATAAGACCGTCTCATTGTGCATTTAGGATATTGATATTCTCTTTATTTCATTGTTTTTTGTAAGTATTATTTTCTTCTGTATTCAATAAAGATGTTAATTAGATATTATTGATTTATCAAATAGGTACATCGCATGAAATTTCGTCTTTCGAAAAAAAAGTCTATTTTAAAACCAAAAATTTGTTTTTTCATTTTTATTTATGTATTTTATTAATTCAACACTTCAATCATAATATAATAAAATATTTCACATTCAACTCATCAACGCTCAATTCTTCCACGTCTATTCAGCGTCCGTTTCTTCATTACTTTTTACATAATCCGAGCCTTATTTTAAAACTACTATATGTAACGCATTACACACTAAAATTATTATATAATCGATCTAGTTAGTACACTATCAGCGTGACATTATCTGATAAGGGAGGCACGTGCTACGTTGAGAGTGAATTGCGTCAACTAAATTTGTATACGAGAAATAATGTGACCGGTAGCAGTTGAAATAACGTAATTGCCTGTTTCACCGGTTACTGATAAAGTTATCTGACTTATATCGGTATCGAGAGATAAAAGTTTATGATATACCTATTTTTTATTTTTCATCTGATAGTGAACTCCACTTTATTTGTTAGATATTATCTATTCGCGACCTGTGATTGCACAAGTTGTAGTTTACTAGCTGAATTGAAACAGGGCTTAAAAACCTGTTTTACCTTCTTCTGCTGATAAAGCTTGATACACACAGATACATTACAGATTTTATATTTCTTTTATAGATATTATTAGATTTTATTTTATATTTTTTATACAGATTTTAATATTAGCTAGAAGAATTGTCTTTCATAACGATAAAACTTAATTTGTGTGTTTCAGAATCACAAAACATTCCAAAAATGTCTTTGTTGTCACGATAGGTTGTCGTGTCACGGGTTTGATCCTCGATCGCGGCAAATGTTTGTACAGGCCATGTTTTTCATGAAATCAAAATCAAAATCAAAATCAAAATATTTTATTCGTTATAAGGTGATTACACACACTCAACGAACGTCAAAAAAAAATGTCTCGGTAGACATCTACAATTTCATCATCTATTTCATCATCGGCTTTACTAAATATTACAATAATATAATAATGTTCCTATTGTAGGCCGAGAGAAAAAAAGCCGGAGGAAAAAAAACTCTCGGTACTCTTTTTAACAATTAAAGTCGTCATATTATGTAGATACAAAAAAATGTACTTACAAAGAACGAGCAAATCATGTCACTGCCAAGCAGCCTTGTCATTTAAAAAATCTTTAATGCTATAATATGCCTTACTACATAATTTGGATTTAATGAAGTGTTTAAATTTATTTAGGGACAAGTCTTGCACATTACCAGGCAGTGTATTGTACATGCGTATACAGTTACCTACAAAAGAGTTACTTATTTTGTGGAGCCTAAAATTAGGAATGGCCAATTTATTTTTATTTCTTAAATTTATATTATGTCTATCACAGTTCTTGACAAATTTATTTTTGTTTTTATGTGTGTATAATAAATTTTCAAAAATATATTGAGAGTAAACAGTTAGTATTTTTATTTCCTTAAATTTATTTCGTAAAGACTCACGGGTGCCCATACCGTAGATAGCTCTGACAGCTCTCTTTTGCAAAATATTTTCTTGACGTTTGTGCTTGTGTTGTGTGTGTATGTGTGATGCGTTAATTTATTTATTTAATTTGATGAGATTCATGCTTTGTTTGAATGCATTAATCTCTTAAGCAATTAATCTAATTTGAAAAATTCAATTTGCTTCCGATAATGTGATTATTTAGGACGTCTTACCAATACCTAAGAGTAAATATTTTTTTGTGAATCTACACAAAGACAAACACTGAATCAATTTTAATGGTCATTTTACCATTATCAAACAACACAGGCTTTAAAACATCATGCTTTGACGACTCTTAATACTGAAACATTAGTCACAAAAAATGTCGACACTAGTTAACAAGACACTAAAATAAAATAATATTTAATTCGGTCAAACAACGCGGATTGTAAAATATTTTGAGAAATCAGTATTGGGAATTAAACGCGTTTTAGTTAAAGGGCGCTTATAATTATACATGCAGACTAAGAATAACTTTTATAGACCCCCAATTGTTAGTACAACAGCCCGTTTTAGCAACCTCTGTGCGTAGGCGTGCTCTAATCGTGAGATAAGTTATTGATAAGTAAGATAAAGAGAAGATAAAGTGCAAGTCGTAAATTCTTACGACATTATTTTTATATTATGAATTATTATCAATCAAAAATTTGATTATCCGTACACATGTGATTTGTATATGTTGTAATTGTTATAGAACAGGAATTTTCAAACTACTTTCGGCAAGAGACGCCTTTTCCAAAATGAACTGATACCTCAGAGGCTCAGACTCCTACAGCCAAATTACTTTAAAAATACTATCTCTAGTTTATTTCATATTGATAAAAAATATCAATTAAAAAACTTTGCTCAAGTAGATAAGGTTTGGTCGATTTCGATCTCCTTGGAAATCCCTGTTATAGACGATTCGTATTATAAATCAAGAAATATATTTAAAAAAAAAGCCGACTTTAAAGAAATTGATTATAAAACAAATAAAATTTGAGCTCATAAAAAAAAAAACATTCTCTATTTCTTCACCATCAGAGGTAATTTTTTCCTTCAAATTTAATTGGCATCAAAAGGAAAGTCAAAAAAAAAAGAGTTTTCCCTATCGATTCATAAATGACAGAGATATAAAACAAAGAAAATTTCAAATGAATCGATAACTTACTGAAGTCGATAAACACAATATGTACACTTTTATCAAAACGTGTATAAATAACTAAATTATTTTTAATTTTAAACATTGATAAGAAGCTTTAGTTTTATAAATTATATATTATCATATTATGTAATGTCAAAATAATGAAAGGAATGAAAGTTGCTAATTTACAAAACGGCTTATGATAAATATCATGCTAAGCTGTTTAAAGGGATTTTACTATCGATTAGATTAGACGTTTTAACAGTTGACAGATTGGTTAATTACATTGATTATTGCTCCTATAAGCTACATCGTAATGCTTAATAGTCTGTGACCTTTATCAGTAAAAAAGATTTTTTCAAATCAGTCTTAGTGATCCCGAGATTATAGATATTTCATTCAAAATCTCTAAACTTGCAGTTATTATACATTTATTTAATTTTAAGTTTAATCTCCTTTTCTAATCACTACTCTCCTCTCGTAAGTCGTATCTAAATGTTCCATAAATTCCTTTATAAATGGATTTTCTAAAGCCGTAGATTCTAAAATTAGCAACAAATCAAATCAAAAACAACTTTATTCAAATAGGCCCCCCGAGCACCTTAGAATCGAAACAAACTAAAAGTGTAAAGTGAGTATTATTTTTGTAAAAAGTAAAGCTACCACCGATTCGGAATGTAGATTCTGCAGAGAATAATCGGCAAGAAACTCCGTAGTTACTCTTTTGAAAATAATATATAAACAGTGTAACAAACGAACAAATTCTTCTGTTTTAAAACATTTATATATAGATATCACCGAAAGAGTTATTTTCTCCGCACTTTACTTTGTGTTCATTAATATGCTGTCAGTCGTTCATTGACATTTCAATTTTCAGGTCTTTAGGAATTTGTAACGTAATGCATTTATAATTAAAAGATTTTTATATCAGAATACCGGAACAGGAAAATTATATCTAAAAACATAATAAAACTTTAATTTTATTTATAATATGATTTAATGTATTGTAATGAAAAGGCATAATTATTAATTATGCCTATAAAATGAGATAAACTACCATTTAAGATTCGTAAGTGGCTGTATTCTCGCGTGCTTCATCTTCATCAATGTCATGTCAATGTCATATCTTTGTGCATTTTATATGAACACCTGCCGGGGCTGTCATTGGTCTGAATTTTCTGACAATGAGAGGTATTCTAGTTTGTATGGCATCAAGTAGAGGTGTTCCAAAAGTGGCCGGTCGAAACCGTGACCTTTTTTATTTATTTAAGTGGAACACGATCAACGAAATCAAAGTCAAATGTAAGATACTTTAAAAACTAGTTAAATTAGTGTATATATATAAATACTCATTTTTTTAAACAAGTTTTTCATAGTTTATATACCTATGACATCCACAGCATGGCGGCCCGACCCCTATATTTCCTTTTAGCATTATTATTAATCGACAAAATATTAATACTTATACAACAACGTTTTATAAAAGTTATCTTTAAGACTTTTTGGTCTTATTTGTAAACTAAAAATAACAAAAATATCACATATTTAGATTGTTATAGTAACCTAGTAACCTGTAATAATAACTGATGTAATAATAACTGCTGATTAAATTTAATTTTATTTGAGCAGGAGCGAACACTTACTTATCTGTTGTTGCGTATGTTAAAACTTGAATTAATTATATTAATCAATAAAAGTAGTGACGTGTATTAAAGTAAATACTTAACAATGAACCTGTGTACCCAGTTGTCCAACATGAGCAAAAAACGGAGAAATGCGAAGCGACGCAGTGCGGTACGATTATTAAAAAAAATAGTTGCTACCTATTATAAATTCTGTCCTATATTGTTTTGTTGCTTTAATTATACGAGTATGCCATATTCGCGTCGAGTCGCTATGCTTACTTGTTGGGAGCGAAATGCAAAGCAATGCGGAATTATTGAACAATCTCTTCTCAATTTTAAGCTGTCCAGTGTCTAACTAATTCACTCGCGTTTTGTCGCGTCACATCGCATGGTCCAGCAACCAGGTAAAAAATTGGTTAATTATTTCCTCTCGAACATCACCATAAATCCTCGCATCATCATTGCAGCATTACTTAACAATCAGCTTACAAATTTTTATCTGGGAAGAAATTACGTATCTTAATATAATATATTTGATGCATTCCCCTAATTATCGCTTGAAAGGAACTTGGTCATGCAAATCTGTTACTGGCTCCCGGACTAGCATCGCTTCGTGTTGCGTCGAGACGAGACAGCGCTGTAATATCAGCACTTCATAAGGCTTTATATGCTCGTTATTATCAGATATGATAACATTCGCAACAGTAACTTACGTGTAATAGATAAAACGAGACATTGAAAACTGAAATATTACCTATTAAGAATAATAAGTAGAATGTTGCCCGCGATTTTGTTCGCGTGGTAATTTTGATGTACATGGTGTGGGAATTAAACATGCGAGGGGCATTTGAAAAGTTCGTAGCCTAACCAGGAAAATAAAAAGATAGGAATTTATTTATTTTTCAACATATTCTCCACAGACACCTTTGAAAAGTGCCGCTCGGTGGTAATTATGGGGTGCGTTCTTTCAGATAAGATGCCAATGGTGTCAGCAATCTCCTTAACAGTCAATCTCCGGTCAGATAAAATCAAATCACAAATATTTTCAATGTTTCCGCCGATGGTAGACGTCGACGGCCGACCGCTACGTGGGTCATCAAAGATGTCACTTTCTCGACTTCTAGAGTAGTATACGAAGGTCCAAATTCCCCTAAAGTTGCTAACATGTCTTCATAAATTTGTTTTAGTGTTAAACATTTCTTATTCAAGTACTTAAATCACAGCACGATGTCCGATTTAGTTCATTTTTATACATTATCACTACTTGCTCGACGTTATAGTGTTGAAAAACCGTAACGAATGCAAATAATGAAATGAAGGTAGTTTCATAAAAAATGAGATGCTCCTAACTATATTAGACTACGAAATTTTCAATGACCCTTGTACAACTTTAACGACTTTAACTTCTTTTAAATTCACGATTCTGTAAATAAAAGTAAATCTATCCTAGGGGAACCATGCATTTGCCGGCATAAAAGTAGCCTTGTGCTATTCCAAACTATACCTATCTGTACCAAGCTTCATTCAGATTCGGTTAGCCGTTCTGCTATTACAAACAATCTGCCATTCAAAATTTTGTACATTTATATTTTATATTTAAATAAAAAACTAAAATACATATATTATCAATACCTTATTATTACAACAGAGTTTACGCATATAAACGACATTAATCCCGATATTATCAAATAAAATCGTTTTTAAATTTTATATTATAAAACTTACTCGAACTAAATAAATATATTATGCTGTATATGCATATGACATCGCTAACCAAGGTTAATGATTCTAAAAGCATAAAATGTATTTAAAATTATATCGTAAAAAAAAAATCCTTTATCTTATCACAGTATCAAACTTTGGGTGACAACGAATCTTAGAATAATTTACGTAAAATTATCAAATGTCAGATATGGCAAGTAGGGAGTGTTAAATTTCGTTATATGCCGTATCATTCGACGTTATATGATTATTATTTTTCTCGTACCGTGATGTTATATAAAAGAACCTTCCTCAACAATCACGTTATCAAAGGTCAGCGTTTTTTTATAAATCAGAGATATATAGTAATCGAAGTAGTACCAAAAATAACACAATTAAGATTTTCTTTTTTTTTTAAATATTAATGCAGATTAAAATATTTATAAATCGATGTCAGTTTGAAAAAACATCACATAATATAGACACCGTTATTTCAGTTTGCATACAAATTACTATCAACACAAATTCTTACAAACTGACGCGTCACCGTATATCGAGCAGAGCACTTTTATTTATGTCCAGTCTAGACAAGTTTCAGTTGGACCTACTTACGCAAAACAGAATCAACCCACACAATGACAGTTTTGAGAAAAAGCCATTTTTGTCAAAAATTTGTATACAGTAAAATTGTTTGTTATTTTGAATAAAATTTATTTACAATATTGTACCAAATCATTTATTCTATGTATACAAATATAATATTGAGGAAAATCATTGGCATTTTTAATAATAATAAAAGGAAAACTCTTTGGTTCCTTTTTGCCAAACTATCTGTGTGTGTGTTGGTTCTTTCTTAATTTTTTATCATGCCATAAATTTATAGAAAAACAATGGAAAATCCCATATTTCTTTTAAAATATCCTTTTATAATTGAAAAATAAAAATAAATCCTAAATTCTTCTTAGAGTTATATGCAAATGTTAAAAACTAGAAAAATGTTTAATTGAATTTCAAAAAATAATGGATCTAAATCCAATTCTACATCAAAATCCGGTTGACCTGAAAAACTTTCAAGAACGTCTTCAACAGCATTTCTGTCGAGACGATCGTGGAGGCACTGAAGTACCACGATGTACCCCACTATCTCCAGAGGCTGTTGGAAGCGTACCTCAATAGACAGAGAAGTCCTCTGGGAGGGGGGCGACGGTCGACTGTATAGACGTCGCGTTGGCTGCGGTGTTCCGCAGGGTTCTGTCCTCAGACCAACCCTGTGGAACATCGGCTTCGACTGGCTGCTGCGGGCGCCTCTACCCCCCGGGCTGAGCGCCATCTGCTATGCAGATGACACTCTGATAACGGCCTGAGGCAAGAGTTTCGACGAGGCGGCTCACCTAGCCCAAGTCGGCTCGGCGATAGTAGTCGACCGTATAGGGATGAGGGTCTCTATGCCTAAAACGGAGGCCCTACTTTTCCATGGCTCATGCAGAGGCCCCCCCGAGGTGCGCGGATTGTCGTTCAGGGAATGGAAGTGGTCGTCGGGACCCAGATGAAGTATATGGGCCTAACTATGGACGGCCGATGGAGTTTCGGTCTACACTTCGCGAAGCTCGCTCCGAAGTTCAAAAATGCCGCCGCTGCGTTGGGAAGACTACTGCCCAACGTAGGAGGGCCCGACTCGCCGTGTCACTGTACGGGGCACCGATATGGGTCGACGCTCTCAACGCTCGCAACAAGGCCCTGCTGAGGAGATCCCAGCGGGTCATAGCGGTGAGGGCGATATGGGGCCACCGTAGTAGTCTCAGCAACGGTAAACTCAATACATCCCTACTTGAAACGCTGGATCGAAAGGCGGCACGGGGTGCTGACCTTCAGGCTGACGCAGGTGCTTACCGGGCATGGTTGCTTCGGAAAGTTCCTGCACCAGATACCGAGAAGGGAAGCAACCCCCACCTGCCACGAGTGCGGTGCGTCAATTGACTCAGCGCAACACACTTTGGAGGAATGTGCCGCTTGGGGGCCCCGGCGCCACGCCCTGGTGGCCGTAATAGGCGGAGACCTCTCGTTATCAAGCGTCGTCCGTAGCATGCTCAGCAGCGAGAGGTGCTGGTCGGCCGTGGCTTTCTTCTGTGAGGAAGTCATGGCTCTCAAGGAGGCCATGGAGCGAGAGCGCGAAAAAATTACGCGCTCGCGAGTAAGAGGGGCACCAATGATCCTTCGCCAGCCAGCCAGCGAGTCCCACATATCCGCCGCTTTTGCGGCGGAATGCGTAAATGCATTTCCCAGCGTAAAAAAAAGGACTGAAAATCATTTTCCTAAAGTTAACATAAGACAAATGTGTTTACTTTTGTGTCTTCCTTTCTTCCCGCAATAACCCATCATATTTTGGCTTTCTACCTTTTTTGGGCTTTTCCATGGGCTGTATTTCAGTTATTAATGATTCGTGAACAGAAACAGGTCGTATGCATAACCTATTTTAATATGCAAACAAGAACCAACCCGCATGGTTCTACGTATTTGATTAAAAAATAAAAAAAGTCAATGGACCATGTGGTATGGGTCTTATTGAAAAAACCAATTTCAATTATTTTTTAGGATTGTTGGGGGACTATGAGGCATGGATCTTGTTAGTTTATTAAACAACTGCTGTTATGTTGGTTGGTAACTTTGTCATAGAAATGTTTTATTCTGTAAAAACTGTCAGATCATTTTGATCTTTACAGGGTCGATAGAAGGTTGATTTTTGAAAGCTTCCGTGTCATTATCTCAATTATGGCATTTGTGTGGATTGGTTCCCTTTTGCATAAGTAGGTCCAGTTATAAAATTGGGTAGTCGATAGTTTGAGAGCGTGTTGGTTGGACGTCCTTGATTGTCCCCGCTACCACCAGTAAAAATCATGTTAACGGAGTATGTTATTTTACATAATAAATTAAACATGATTTTATTTAACTTATTTAATATAAATTATTTAAATGACCTATAAAATGTATACATAATTTATAACGGACGTTTCAAACTAATGACGGGTATCACATACGTATTATTTACATAACTCATACTATAAATGTTAATGTATCAACAATGGTAACTATTAACTTATATGTGTATCAGAAGTTAGTATGTAATCTATAATCTCACGTCGACTCTAAAAAATACAAATTATTTTACAGATAATAAAAAATATATTATAATTATATATTTATTTTATTTTTATTTATTTAACAATTTATGCACACTATATACTATATATTTATTATAAACATACCCTAAGGGCCTGTTTTACTTCCTGCTGATAAAGCCTATAACTAACTTACAGATGAGATAAGCTTTTTAGATATATTAAAAAACAAACAAAAACCGTAGAAAAAAAATGTAAAAGTGTTTTTTTTTTAAATTTGAAATATTTTAATATCGATGTAATAATAGGCTTTGTGGGAAGTAACAGTCAGATGTAGTAGTCAGTAGTGTTCTGTGTAACTTTAACTTGTTCTCATGGTAGGTAAATTATCCGCCAACCTGCAGTGTGGAGGATTCAGCTCCAACCCTTCTTTTATATGGAGAAGCCTTTGCCCAGCAGTGGGATATTCACAGGCTGATTCAATTCAGTCCAGTTATGCATATATATGCATAAGGAAAAAATCTTCAAAAAAAAAGTGATTAGCATAATGTACACGCGCGTGAGTACTAGGAGCACATAAATGTTATAGTACGAGTACGATAAGTTGCATTGTGTTCGACATGAATGTCCGAGCGGTCAACGACACTTACCATTCATGGCGCCCAAATTGATTATCTTATCTTTGGCTTCTCGTGTTTAATTAGATAACACTGACAGCAACGGAAGCCTATAAATGGTTGTGTCGTAAAATGTTTGCTTTTAATAAATGGGAATAAAAAGTGTCGATAGTGTATGAACGGGCTAGTTTTGTTGAAAACATCTATCAAATTCTTCTCTTAAGGACGTTAGATTCTGTTGTAACTTATTAGCTCAAACCTTTTGTTTATTGTATTGAAATAATGAGAAAAACTCAATTATATTCTTTCGGATTTATTCTTCAATGTTACAAAGTAATTATTTCTGCATTGTTTCATATTTATTTTCTTGGAGACTAATCAAGGATACTATAAAATCGGAAGTAGGTATCTATATTGGACATTTATAGATAGATTTTTATGTAAAGATAATAGTAATAAAACTAAATCCGATGGTCAGGAGAAAATGTGCTCATCTAATTAATTACTTAGTATTAATATGAATAATTTTTATTTTACTGAACGTTACTGGTTAATTTCTGTTTTAAAAATTTCTTTAAAAATTATATTAATATGTAAAATTATTCATAATAAAATATATAGACGGTTTGTGGTTATACTAAACTTCTTAATCAATTTATAAGTATTTTATTATACAACATTAAGTATAAAAACAAATAGATATATATTTAACCCCAATAAGTGTTATTGTACCTTTACATAATATATTTACTTTACAATACAGATTAATAACATGCAATACATACACAAATAAGGTTTTATAGATACGGAAGTATATAAATACAAGTTTAAAAAAAAATAACAGATCAAATACTTCGATCGTGAACGTATTATGCAAGAATTTAATTTACATATATGTTTTAGTGTAACGATAATATAAAATTATTAACACATTCGAGACAGGTAAATATCCGGTGCTAACCAGCCTCTGTCATATGATTCTCGCGTGCCCGTATCATTTGAAGTAAACAGAAACGAGACTGACCCACGATAGCGTGCGTCCTGATAACACTATCAGCGCCACATAACACGACCGACATACGATGTACCCCGGCCACATCGGATGCAACGTAAACAGCATACATTACAATCTGGCTGGGTTGTTTAGCGAACAAATTGTTAGTTACATAGCGTTCGTATCGTTTACAAATAAAAATGGTAGCGATACAGACGAAATTAATTACATATTAATTGGGTTATCCACAATCACTTCATGTATTGGATTATATTTATTATGAGCAATAATGAAAGTTGTTTTAACTGAATAAGTCGTATAAATGTTGTGTTGATATGAAAGTGCTCCGACATAGCGGTATTTATATAATTATATTAAAAATATAATAAATTAAATAAATTAAATATTTAACACTAAATCCACCAGAGCGGTCAAATGACCGTTTTTGAGACTTGATGAAAATTGTTAAATTCCAGGTTTACATTTTTCTTGAACTTGCTGCACGACTTTTTCTATAATATATAGGTAAATTAATATCAATATTTAAGGAGGTGACTGGTAAATTAATATCAATATTTAAGGAGATTACTCGGTACATGATTCTCATTCGAATTATGTAAAAAAAAAAAATAGGTAAATATTAATAAACTTTTAAGTAAAGTTATTCAACAATTATCCAATTATTTACGCGTCGTATGGACACCTTAGCAGCTAGCTGCACTTTCGACACAAAACAGGTAGTTTACCTACGTCCAAACGTCGCGTCGTGTTAAAAGGGTAGCAGGATAAACAAGCATGATCCAGTCCCCCTTAATACTTTAATCCTGGCTTAGGATAGGCAAAAATACTAACAAGGGGAGTGCACGACCTCGAAATTTTATTTGGGGATGAGACTTTACAGGTTTGTAGTATACCTAAAGGGTATCTATCCTGCAAAGCAAAAAGACTAGATGACCAGTAGTTATCGAGAAAAACGGCCCTGAAGTTCCACGCGCAGATTATATACCGGTAATTTCACTCACGCAGTAAGCGGCGCAATGGCCGAATGGATAGTAAGCTTAGTTACCGCGTTCGAGCAGGCGACTAGGGTTCGATCCCCATTTGTCGCTTTTTTGTTTTCGTTATTTTTTTTTCATTTAATTATTAGAAATGATAAATAAAATATATTATCAATTAAATCATGCATTTTTCATAATAACAAAGAAACCCTTACTTAAAATTTACAATCAGTTGTAGTCTTACTTATTGTTTTTCTCGATCGTTTTTCTCGAAAACTACTGGCCATCTAGTCTTTTTGCTTTGCAGGATAGATACCCTTTAGGTATACTACAAACCTGCAAAGTCTCATCCCCAAATAAAATTTCGAGGTCGTGCACTCCCCTTGTAAGATATTTTACTCGTTTAAGCAACAAATTTGTTGAGTAGGTAAATGATGTAAACTTTGGCAATTTTTAGATGTGAACAAGCGGCACAGTACAACACCTGTGCACGTGTTGCAGGCATGACTGGAAAAGTGTCAACGCTTCATTTATTTGAATTGAAATTTATGAAAATTTGGTCAAAAATTAAGTACCTATTTTTTTTACATAATTCGAATGAAAATCATGTACCGAGTATTCTCCTTAAATATTGATAGTAATTTACCAGTCATCCTGTATAGCTTCTTAAGTAGCTATATAGAAAAATATATAATAGTATATTATATTAAAATAGAATTTAACAATTTTAATTTAAAGCGGTCATTTGACCGGCTCTGGTAGGTTTAGTGTTCAAATCATATCCACGCAATTTTTTCCTTTTTGATAATGCCGAGAACGAGATCTCTAAGACTTTAACAGTTGAAAACTCAGCGGTGCCAGCCCGGTTTTGACCCCGGGAATGGTATGTGGTTATCACCTTGTCTCTAATAAAATAGTATAAATTATTCTTGTACCGTGTATTTTTACTAAAAAAAAATGCGACATTATGAACGACACGTCATGCCAATTGTTGACACTTCTATATTATTTCGCGCGTTATATTGATACCAATATGATTATAGTTTGAATTTCAACTTTTTTTTTCCTTCTAGAATTTTCATGAAACGATTTTTCATATATTCAAGTTCAGTCCGTTTAGTCTTCGTAATAACGATCTGCCAATACGAGCCGGAACTCGGTGCCAGTGAGGACGTTCCTTTGATCTAAATGCAATAATATTGATCGATATAAACCGCCCGTATAAATAAATAAGTCCTTCGATATTTTAAAATATAAATACTCTCTTACTTTATAATTAACTTGTTTGTTGGTTTTAGATATGTGGAATGGGGCAAAGTTGTTATATATTATTATCGAATCAACGTACTTTATGAACGTCGACGTCTTAAATGATTTATAATTATTTCAATGTGAATTTTAATTTTATTTTAATTTTTTTTTAATTGCAATTGCACTACGCCCGAAATGAATACAGTTTTGTCGGTAGATAAAGTGCAATTAAACGGCATACAGTATTTTTTTTCGTTGTTGCATACAAGTCAAATGACTCGGCACGTCATTTATTTGCATGCAGGCTACTTGCATATTTTGATTACATTACCTTAATGACATCATTTTAGAATTCTAGATTTTATATAATGGTACATATACAATACCTTGTTTATATATATTATCTTATTTTCTGACTCGTCAATAAATGTGTAGCGGATCTTACTAGAGGTCAGCGTCTATTTGCTGATTAAGGTTCCCATCCGTTTTTCCACGGTAACCATTGATTTCCCGAAGGACGAACTGTCGTTTTATTTTCATTCGCTTCTTTACTGTGCAGTTTTAATTTAACATAGTGTTGGTAACAAATAAGAGAATTATATTGTGGGAAATAATAGACATAAGACATAATTATGTAGCATAGAACATCGCGTTTTTATAGTACTACTAGCGGCCCGCCCCGGCTTCGCACGGGTATTTAACTAAAATTTTAAAAATTATAAAAATAAATTTAATTTATACTTTAGCCTCAACAACACGTGGTAATTATGCTGTTAAAATGTAGCTTATATGACACGTTCGTAGATTTACCATAGCAGCGCCATCTATTGATTACTTACTCAACCCAGTCGAAAGGTATCGACATCTGTTAGAATCATTTGGAGTTAACAGATAATTGTGACTGTCAAATAATAACAGACAAATAATTAGCAATAAATTAAAATTGCGACTATAATTTGAGATTTAAACTATCCTATCTCTCAAGTTGGATCGAACTGCACATGGTGTGCGAATTTTATTATAATCGGTTAAGTGGTTTAGGAGTCCATTGAGGACAAACATTGTGACACGAGATTTATATATATTAGATTTATTTATTTAGACTTTTTTGTAAACCACAAATATAAAAAAGACGGGTTTATGACAATTACAAAATGTGAAGTACAAAGAGCGATCTTATGGCTAGTAAGCCATTTCTTCCAGACAACCCAAAATAAGTTGAACTAATTTATCTAATTGTAAGAGAGAACGATTAGGTGGTGCTGTTATATTATAATAAACTTAAATACAAATATCTGCACATATATTATAAAACTATAACTCTCGGTGTATTCTACGTTCTCTTACGAAGTTGATGCAAACCATTTTGTGGTTAAGAACTTATAGGTAGTCTTATACCTAGATGTGTATGTTATCTCGCTGCTGACGGAAGTATAACAAAAAGACAAATCGATCTAAACCACTTGTACTAGTAGGAAGAGACAGAAGTTAGGAAAAATAAACGGTAAAGTTAAACGTTAGGATATTGTGGTTCAATGACGATAGTTTAACATTAAATATTTAGTATCAAATTGTATTCTGTTTAGTAACTAATTTTTTCACCTTTTTTTAACTATTAACGTGTCTTATAGTGTTAGGAATTACGGCACAGAACATTCTTTAACAAGCGTAATATGTAATGTCCAAATTGTCCACTGGCTTTCGAAAATGAGCCTTCGTAAACTTTTCTATTTTTATTAATCACGTTATATTATAAAACAAAGTCCTCCGCCTGTCTATCTGTTCGCGATAAACTCAAAAACTACTGTACGGATTTTTATACAATTTTTACCAATAGATAGTGATTCATGAGGAAGGTTTATGTACATATACATAACCCGGGCGCAGCCAGGACGGGCCGCTAGTATAATATATATGTTGAGGCAAAATAAGGAGAAATCAGACAAAATCAATGTTTAATTTGAAATACTGCAATTATATGAAGTACAAACTATCAAAATCTTACTATAAGTTAATTTTAACAACCATCAACACAATGTGATTACACGAATAAAACATAATAACATCAAAGAATAATTAAAATCCATTTGGTCTCAATATGGAGAACAGCGAGAGGAGAAAACTTGGAACTACGAAATAAAATGTAAATATTGTTAAAATTATAAGTTATTTAAACTTCTTGATGTATGCATTGACTGCCAGTTTAAGATAATCGAGTTAGAACCTTAAAACAGTGGTTCGAAAAAAAGTCTTGAAGATAAATAATATTTACCAAATTAATTGTTAAATCCAAGAATGTGGCATAATTAAAAAAGATTTTTATTTTTAACCGACAGTATCTCTGTATATGTATACTCTGTATTTGTGTTAGTATATATATAAATTTAAAAAAATTTACATGATATTTATAAATTTTTGAAAATTAGTTTCGGAAGCTTGAATCAATCGATATCACAATATCTTACTGATAAAGTAAATGTAAGTATTAGTATCTACAGGTTAAAAATGAGTTATATATATTGAAATATAGTCTTTGCATTGCGGCGTAGGTCACTAGATAAGTTTATTTTTAAAAAGCAAATTTATTTAAAAATAGAACGCAAGTAAGGGGGCGTCCATAAATTAGGTGAGACAATTTTGGCGATTTTTTTGACGACACTAACCAGCCCTTGGTTGGTTGGTTGGTTTTGGTTGGTTGGCCCAAGGGAGCCCTTGGTGAGATTTTGCTCGACCCCTCCCCTCTACCCTAATCTCACCTCAGATTTTAGCAAATGCGTATTTGTTACGTAAGTGAATTAATCTGTGTGTGTCTTATATTTGGGATGTTCAAGGAAAATATTATCATTTCCTATTAAGTGCACACGAAAAAAAAAAAAGGTCACCGCGACCCCCGTACCGATGTGTCCACGATGTGCTACGGTGTGTCACGGTGGTCCGTGTGTGATGTGTGTTCCTGAAAAAGGTCATCACCGGTACATGAAAACTATTTTAGATTTTTCATGACGGAAAAAGAATTACGTGATATTTGCTGAGAGCATGAGAGATTCTGTGATATTTCACTCGACCTCCTAAACGCCTCACGTAATTTATGGAAGGCCCCTAACCAGGTTCCTGATTTTAAAAAAAATTATGACGTTCCAGTCATTTAACTACGACGGTTCCCGTATTTTTCTTTGCAACAATGGAGCTTAACCGCGAACATTTGTGCGCTATTTTATGATTTTAAATTTGTTTTAATTGAAAAACTTAGCCTTTAACTATTACAATCAGAGTTAGGGGTGTCTGCCCCATCTCAAGCAATAGTTTTTAGATGGTTCAGTGAATTTAAAAGGGGTAAAACAAACATCAAAAATGACCATAGAAGTGGTCGGCAACAAACGGTAGTATCTGCAAAAAATTTGTGGACTGCTGAAATGATGGTGCGAGAAGACCCAAGAATTACTTATCGATAAGATTCTCGGCGCTAATTCGGTTTTGCATCAGCATCTTGGAGTGATGAAGCTTTGTTGTCGTTGAATATTGCGTTGGCTCTCAGACACTGAAGAATAGGCCCGTGTGGATTGGTGCCGCGAAATGCGCCTACGATTTGAAAACGCAACGTCAAAACGTGTTTTCGAAATCATCACAGGCGACGAAACGTGGTTTTATCAATATGATCCGGAATATAAGTATAAGAGACAGTCATCAGTATGGGTCTTTTCAGAAGTTGGCGACAAAACTGTAAAGACCTCGTAACGTTGGTAAAAAATAGTGGCTAGTTTTTTTTTCTCGCAGCGGGCATGTTCAACGATGTTGAAAAATAATAGATCTGTTAACTCCGAATTGTATACGACAGTAGCATTGCTGAAAGTTTACCAAGCTCTGCGAGAGAGGAGACCAAAGATAGGGCTTCGGAGAATCATGCTGCATCACGACAACACTTAGTCACATACGGCCTTCAGAACAAAGGAGTTTCTTGAGGAATCCGGTGTTAAAACCTTTCCCCATCCACCGTACAGTCCTGATTTAGCTCTCTGTGATTTCTTTTTATTCCCGATAATCAAGGAAAAAATAAAGGGAAATTTTTTTCGTGTGCCGAAGAGGCCGTGGCCGCCTACGAAGTCCCAATTTCGGACCTATCAGAGGAAGACTGGCAAAAGTGTTGTAATAGTTGGTTTAGGCGAATGGAACTTTGCATAGAAAATGAACGAGAGTATTTAGAAAAAATTGAAAAGTATTGTTAATATTTTGTATAGTTTTTTCTTTTCTCAAAACTTATCGAGTTACCTACGTACTAAAAACAGCAGCATTGTTTAAGCACAAATATGGTATCTTTGTAAATATAAGAGTACCATACGGTCCTTTGATACTTTTCGAGTTGTTTTTTTTTTCTTTTTTTTTTCTGCTCTAAAATATGATTTTAAGTTATTATTTCATTTTATTTAAAATATAATAAGCTAATTCTATAGGTACCAATCGAAAGTATGAAATATGAAAACTTTTGTCGTGTACCTCTCCTGTCACTATGATTGAGT
Source organism: Euphydryas editha (assembly GCA_036937285.1). Classification (NCBI taxonomy): domain Eukaryota; kingdom Metazoa; phylum Arthropoda; class Insecta; order Lepidoptera; family Nymphalidae; genus Euphydryas; species Euphydryas editha. Next base: position 2,419,538 of record JAUPFZ010000006.1, read on the forward strand.
TGCTAGATATTAATTAATGATTTGGAACACTTAAAAATCTAAATCTTTATTCCATTTTTCGTATCTCATTAGATAATTATTTATAATAATAAATTAAATAATAATATCTATTAATAATAAAATAAATATATATACATTTGACGACAACAACAGAGAGCAGATATTTATATTTGTATAAATATTTGTTTCCGGTCTGAGTGTATGTCCTTGTGGGTCTCCCCATCGTGCCTCGGAGAGCACGTAAAGCCGTCGGTCCCGGTTGTTATCATGGACATCTGATAACGATCGTTACTCATGGTAAAGAAATTATCTGCCTACTATCCGTGCGCAGAAACTTTGCCGATGACCACCCCTCCCACCGGAGTTGACTGCGTCCCTCGCTCGTCTGAGGTGTACCGCTAGCAACGCAGCCGATACGTGCGTGTAATTTTTTGCTTTCACTACGAATTAATTAATTGTTGTTTTCTTAGGTTTTACTTGTTTTATTTTTGTTAGTTATTTGTTTTCGTTGTTTGGAACCATTAAACTTTTATTTTACGGCTACGTTTCATTCATTAAATATAAATACATAAAAATATATAATCTACCTAATAACAATAGCGTTTTTTATTTAATATTTATAATTACACTTTATGTCAAATTTATAATTCGACCGAGACTATTTTTTATTAGTTTGATGTAAAATATATACAATAATAATCTACATTTATGTGACCTTTTTTTTTCAACCCTACTGACTATCGACGCGTGACGTCTCAAGGCCATCGGCAAAGTTTCTGCGCACGGATTATACTTGCAGCGGAGCAGCGTGTTGGATTAAGCTTCAACCCTTCTCCTATATGGAGGAAAAGCCTTTGTCCAGCAGTGGGACGTTTATAGGCTAATACAGTTCAGTTCATACAAATATATTTATTTTTCTTTGACTAGACGATCTCTGGCTTACGTGAGTTTATTACGTTACGTATAATTATTATTTTACTAGATTATAACCTTCTCGATAAACAAATTATCTAGTATCTAATGCAATTTTTTTTTTTATCATAGATACCGAGATTAGTGTGTTCAAACAACTTCCGTTGTATAATTATAATGTCTCTCTCTATATACATATACCGTATTGTATGTGTTTGGAGATTTTTGTATAATTTAAACTGAAATTTGGACCCGGTAGGTGCCGTTGCGATCAAATTCTAGAATATCTCTTAGGCAGAACGGTATTTGTCTGTGTACGTTTTTCCTATAAATAATGGATTTCATTTCCAACACTCGGTAACCTGCTTTATAATGTTTATTAAAAAAAAAATGTGCGTATTTATAATGAGCAATATCATTAATTTACATAAAGACTAAGCCATTCTACTCTACGCTACGTTATTTACATCATTTGTGATTTTAAAACTAATATTTAATAAATAATTAATGAAACAAATACGTGGATTCAATTAACTAAATCGATACCAGTTATAACTTTTTAATTAAATACGTAAGATCTTAGTTGTCCTAACACGATAATGAATAGTTCATTATTAAAAATATATATGTATATCTTAGTATATCTTATAGACAAAAGAAGACATTTGACGAGATAATAAATTACCGAAACTACTTATACAAGAGAATATCGTAATAACTACTGAGTACATTTTCATTTGTTTTTCCTTAGTCGATAATAGTTGTTATGTCGTTAAGCTAGACTAAATGTGTGGTTTTACAAATTTACTAAAATATTAATCCATAGTAAGTAGAAAACGATTGACATTGGCGCTCCATTTACTTTGATGCGTCTCCCGTCGGCGGTACATTTTAATAGCATAGTTCCAACATTCACTCACGTGGTCCCCATTCAAGCAAAACTCGAAGCAACAGTTGTCTGATGTTTATAAAATATTATAAACACGCATTTACTACATAATCTTTGGCGCCAACCGATTGGTTCTTTCTCGTGACGTCAAAGACAAATTGAAACCACTCGAATCAACACAAAAAACTTGTTATCTTACAGTATAATAGCGATTAAATTCGATGTACTAGCTTCAAGTAGCTTCTAAATAGTTCACTTAACTATCACAAAACACATAAACTTAATTCTGATGTCTGTTTACACCGATATATACGATATTATATGAAAATAGGCGACTCAAAATACGAATCACTTGTTGCTTTAGTACAAGAAACTGCCAAGCGCGTAGTACGATTGAGATCTACTATCGTAATCAGTCCGTCAATAGAGTGAAGTTACTACGAGTTGCAGGCGACGTTTGTTTTGACAGAACCAGTCAACAGAGAATTGTAGAAAATAAAACAAGATTGAAGTAGTTATAAATACAATTTGTTATTATAATTTAACTAGAATTTTTTGCTCCATAACATATTAAAATATTATTAATATATCAATTTTATTATGTATATTGTTAAAATTGCAATTACATCATTCATAATTATTTTAAAGGCTGTTTTCCGAAATACACTGCAAGCACTGTGAGGTGTAACGTCATTTCAGTATATTGCGAAGCCGTTGCTTTTTATTTTGCTTTACTGTGCTATACTGGTTACTGTTTAAAACGAATTGCAGTCCAATATACTATCATCCTCATTTTTCGAATTTTTTTTGAAAATGAAAATATTTATCATGTACGTTTTCTATGTAACAAGAAAAATTATTATTTAAATATTAATGAAATTTTTGAATAACAATATTAATAATAATAACAATCATTCGCGCTGTTATATTTTTTGATCACGTGATCACAGTACTGAGAGGCGAGAGCGCTTTACCTCGAAAGCGCCAGTGTTCTCAATACAAACAACAGTCTATGACGGAACGAATTTTCAGTACTGAGAGCACTGGGGCAGTGCTCCAGTATATATCGGAACACGGCCAATATAAGTGAAGTTGTGTTATGTTGTCGTCCTTGTTATATAATTTTGTCTAAACTCTAAGTATATAATGAAGTTTACTCCATAGATAATAAATTAATAATAGATCACATAGTTCACATCACGGCCGTGTATAGAGGTCAGGCAACGAAGCCCAATTTCAGTACTGACTACTGAGAGGTTAGGACCACGGCCGTATTTCACATACATAATAATAATAGACCGGGGAAAGTCTTATATACTCTTTGGGGAAAGTCTTTTGATCTTTTCGTATGATTGTAATAGGTAGGTACTTATTTTGTAATTGTATGTATGAAATTAAAGAAAAAAATCCCTGTTTGTAATTTGTATCTATTATACACTATGCTGTTATATATTATTTGTTTGTATCTAGCTGGTTTTAATATTAATAAAGGAAATTGAGAAAAACAAGTGAAAAACACTCTCGCCATTTTATAATTGTTTTTCTGTCCGTCAAAATGACTGAATCTAAGGAAGAAATTCGATACATTCTAAAGTTTTATTACAAAAAAGGGAAAAATGCGACTCAAGCTGCGAAAAAAATTTGTGACGTTTATGGACCTAATGCAGTGTCAGTGAGAGTAGCACAAAGTTGGTTCAAGCGTTTTCAGTCTGGGAATTTTGATGTGAAAGATGCAGCTCGCTCTGGTCGCCCTCACAAAGATAAAGATGATGCCATTTTTGTTAAAGTGGGGCAAGATGATGTAAAAGATGAAGCTCCCTCCGATCGCCTTCATAAAGATAAAGATGATGCTATTTTTGTAAAAGTGGAGCAAGATGATGTTAAAGATTCAGCTCGCTCTGGTCGCCCTCACAAAGATAAAGATGATGCCATTTTTGTAAAAGTGGGGCAAGATGATGTAAAAGATGAAGCTCGCTCTGATCGCCCTCATAAAGATAAAGATGATGCTATTTTTGAAAAAGTGGTCCAAGATCGGCATTTTAGTAGTTAAGACATAAGACATTAGTCTTAGACAAGAAACTGAGAATTGACCAAAAAAAGTGGATCACCTACGACAAGAATGTGTAAAAAAAGTTCAAGGGTCAAAGGTGAAAGGGTATACTCTACAGACTAGCGAAACCCAGATTGACATGCAATAAGGTGATGTTGTGTATGGATTGGAAGGGCATCGTTCATTATGAGCTTTTATCGCTGGGCAAAACTATCAACTTGGATCTCTACTGCCAATAACTAATGAAACTCGAGCAACAAATTGAGAAATTGGCTGGAATTTATCAATAGAAAAGGAGTGGTCTTTCATCATGATAATGCCAGACCACACACATCTATGGCCACAAAAATTAAGAGAGCTTGGTTGGAAAGTTTTAATGCATCCACCATATATTCCTGACCTTGCACCCTCAGATTTTCACTTATTTCGTTCTCTTAAGGATTTTTGGGCAGTGTTAACATCTAGAGAGGACTGTTAAAACTATCTGTCGCATTTTTAGATAAAAAATCTCAAGATTTCTAGAGGAATGGGATTATGTCACTACCTACAAGATGGCAACAAGTTATCAAACAAAATGGCATATAATATATACATATATTCTAATTAAAGTTTGAAAAAAAGAGTCTTAAATTTATATGACAACTTTTTTTAATTCCTGAATTTTTGCTTGTTGATTTTTTAAAAACTTTAATTAGGCATATTATATGATCCTTTAAAAAAAAAAAACACATGTAGATTTAAGCATGATTAAAATGTGGAATTTTGATTGAATCAAAAAAATTTCAATTTTTTTTTTATAACTAAAAAAAATAATTAGAAAAAATAAAAAAACCACATGTGTATTTAAAAAAATCTTTGAATTCCTCTTCTTATTTTTTTTAAAATATATTTTGTATGTTTTTTAGGTAGATAAAATGTTATCAAAAAAATCTAAACAAAATTTCATAAAACGGAGAAACACATTTAGTAAGTCATTGAGTAATCAAAATAAATATAAGTAGGTTTTTTTGATGGCTTAAAAATTTTGAGACTCGGGATAAAATTATTTTTAATTATAAAAAATTGTTATAGATTTTTTTTAATTATCCACATGAAGATATTGAGACAACAAAAATAACCCATACTGAATGGTTTCAGTAACTTTATTTTCACTCTATAAAAAAAATTGTCAGATATCTGTCAGCTTGTCAATACAAAATTACAAAGAGACTTTTTCCCGAACCGTCGTTATCTATTTTTATTTCCTTTCTTTTATAGATTATAGCATGTTTTTTTTTTTTAAAAAACATTTTTTCTTTATTTAAATAAATATTCATATTGTATCAAATGATTGAATCTTTCTTTTCCTGTTATTCTGAGATACAGTTATCTAACTAGTTCAGATAACAGGTGCACTTTAGTATGAAATACATTTCTATGCACCTCCAAAATTGTAAAAGTGTAAATTGTACCTTTTATTTGTAACTAATAAATACTTTTTTTTGACAAATTTAATTTACCTTTTGAAATTTTTAGTTTGTAAAAGTAGTTTTTTTAAATAATTTATCTATGTTTAAAAATAATAACAGGCTGACAAATAACGATAAATGTTTAAAATTGTCATAACATCAGGAAAAAAAAATTTCAGCAAAATACAAATATATATCTTTTCTTAAACGCATCTACATTTTAAAAGTAATAATCAAAATAATATTATAAACAAAAACACTTATTAAACTATATCACTGATACTTCTTGAATCAGGATTGAGCATTTCATCATCTGTATCATCACTATCATCTTCAGGTAGTTGTTCATCACAATCTTCTGTTGCCACATCTTCATCGCCACTTTCCTGGCTTGCGATTATTTCTCCATGAATGTTCTTATTTTTAAGGTTTCCCATCCAAAATGCCTCAGAGCAATTATTTGCAGCTAACATAGCTTTCACTTTATAAAGAAGAGTTTCAAGCAGTTGCTTTACATAGGGCACTTTGTTAATCAAAGCTGTGTCCTTTTTTAATCTAGAATGACAACACAATGACTGCAGAAATCTTGTACATTGTTGCAGAATTTTCAATAACTCAAGTATTTCTTGTGTCTTATTTTTAAACTCCAATTCTAAAATGGGTACACCATGACTTATAAATAACTTTACAATCGGAAGAGATTTTTTAAAGAAGGATACTAAGTTGTTCCTGCTGTCCAGAGTTTTTGCAATTTCACACATACACTTCAAAATCAACCAAACATTTTTCCATAAATCTAAATGTTCACTATTAGTTAATCTTTTATTTATTTGTGTTTTGGTTGCTATTTGAACAGCACTTCCCAAATTCCTATATAAAATAGGGAAATTACCCTTATTAATACTCTGAATTGAATTCAAGGTGCTATTCCGAATATTTGACATCTGCTGCACATCATTTATTATTAATAGGGTTATATTTTTCAGTTCTGAAATTGGGTTATTTGTGAAATAAACTTTAGCAAAGTTATCAATACACGTATTAAGAAATAGTCCTTTTTCAGCAATGCCATCTAATGTTTTCCATTGTTTAGAAAGAAATTTTTTTGCTAGATCTCTCACTATTTGTGTTAACATAGGACTGGAAGAATATTCTTGGATTGCTTTAAAGTATTCGAACAAAGCTACAGCGGTAGTAAGCTGAATACAATATTTTTCATGCTTTTGTAAATATTTTGCAACAGATAACAGTAAATCTTGTACAAAACTAGAACTTTCACTATCTAAATTAGCCATTATGCATAGTGAACTTTTGAATAAAGTTTTGTGATGATTTTTAAAGCCAATCCATTTTAAATATATTGTACATAGACTAAATATGTTTTCCAGACCATAAAGATATTCTAAAATATCTTTATCATATATTACATCTTTATCACCTTGCTCCATTTCATTAAAATACTCATCATCTAAGTATGTTGTAATAAATTTCATATGGTCCATAAGTTTCGGCAATATTTCATTAATTAATTCTGCACACTCTCTTGCCTTTTTGTGGTCATAAACCTCCAAATCATCTTGTTTGGAAAGAAATGTCTTTTTTTTAATTTTAGAAACAAGTACATTTTCTATATTATTGTTTATGCATTTTAAAATAAATGTAAAATTGTCAATAGTCAAACTTTTTTCAGATTCTTTATCTCTTGTTAATTCAATTTTCAAAAGATTAAGCAATTTTAAGCTTAATGGTCTGAATGTAATATTTTGGATGTGACTTTTATGTTTAATAGCATTATTATTACGCACACTGGATTGTGTTTTAATTCCCTCACTTTGAATTGAAATATCTTGTGTCTTCTTTTGAACCTTTGATTTACTGCTCTGCGGTTTAACATTTTTCTTATCATGTGTCTGTGTATTACCATTATGTAAATTAAAAGTGCAAACTGGTGGTTTATACACTATATTACTTTGTACCAAAATTTCTTCAATTAAGTTCTCTAGTTTTTCTATATTTAATACTCTATTTAAAATCTTTGATTTCAAAGCAGGATCATTTTGAGTAGCAAATCCATTCAAAAGTTCTCGAAACCAATTAACACAATGCACATAACAATCTAGAATATTTGAAATGGTTGTATTACTCATATTTTCAATGTAATCTATATCAAAAACTGGCATTATAACTGGACAACCTAGCAAGGCATCTATACTTGACAAATCTCCATTATATTTTCTTCTATGTAAAACTTGGACAAGTTGAAAAAGTGGAGACAAAATAATAATACTGACATCTTTCTCAGGTTTCAATGTCAATTTGCCAATATTAACAGCTATAATTTCATCCGTTTCACTGTCTGTGTTGAGACAGTATAGCATGTCCAGTTTTATACTTTCAACTGTATCACATTCAACAGAATCAACTATAAAATTTTGTTGTAAATCATTAGTCACTGCATCAGTCAGCCAATTTAGAAATTGTCTATTAATAAATGTTGATGATTGCACTACTTTATATAATTCATCATAAAAAAATGCAATCATATCCGGAAACTGTCTTGTACTGCGACTTATTAGTTCAATGATTTGAGCTGCCTCTCGAAGGTCACCCTCTGGTAAATGATTAATGGTTTCATAACTTATATTATCAACTGAATCTACTGAATGATCTTCATCTTTGGAAGCCATCAAATATTTTACAGCATGTACACCAGCAAGGATCCCTTGAATCTTTACAACAGGATTCGAGCTTCCTAATTCTTTTCTGACAATCATATGTATATCATCTCTTATAACTGAATTTTCATAACTATATGCGAGACCACATATTAAATTCATTACAGCTCTTATTTCTGATAATGTCATGTTGTCCATCCTATCGAGTAAAGTCAACATTTGAATACTCTGAGGCTTTAATACAGATATATCTTTAACTGCAACATTATTTAAGATTGTTAGTATATTCATAACACACTGTTTACTATCCAAACCTAGTTGGAGCAATTCAGCTACCACAGTCTGACAGCAATCATCGATTTTAGAAAACATTAATGTATAAATGTGAGAAGCCAAATGTTGAATCTCATTATCACCTCTAGTTTTTAAAAGAGAATTTGTTAAACTTATTAAATATTTTAAATAATCTCTTAAGATTGGTTTAAACTTTTCAAAGGCATCATTCAACAAATCTTCATTTAAAATATTTAATTTTATTTGCTTTTTAATTATATTCTCCAACTGTTTTTGTTTTTCTTCTGATGTGGACAACAATATCAACATGATGACAAAGTCAATAGGCCTGTGGTCAGTACTATGTTGACAGTTTGAAATTACTTTTATCCAAGCATTGGCAATGACTTTAGATGATATCATAGAATTTCTTATGGCAGTACTTGTAAGAATCTGACTAGAAGCTATATCGTGTGGTTTTTCAATTGACGTGGGCCACCCTAAAGCATTTCTCAGTCCTTGGACAGCTTCAAAGTATGCAATATCACCAGTTCTTCCTGGTATTAGAAGAAATTTTACAAAATTAGGAAAATAATTACATTTCGGTAATGACATCAATATACTTAATGTTTTCTTTTGCAATTCTTGGTACTCTTCATCTGATAAACAAAGATATGACAGACATTCCAAAATAGCGGGAATGAGATCATGGTCTTCACTTAAGATTCTGCTCATTTCTCTTGCTATATTTTCATGAGCCTGATCTCCAATAATATCTGGGATAGCCGTTATAATTTCTAAGCGCACCATTTTCTCTGAAGTTACATCCAAAAGATTGATAAGATTTTCGGAGATTTTTTCACTATCAACAATATTATCTAATGATGAAAAACATTTTAATATCATTTGTATCCATTGTCCGCATTTAGAGTCTGCGGCGAAATCAATTGCTTTTTCAAAAATATATTCTATCAATTTGCTTTGAAGGATAGGAATATTTAATAAGATTTTAATGAGACTGTCATTTATTGAAAATTCGCTAAAATTATCGCTCGCTATTCGAACTACGTTTGGAAATAAATAGTGTTTCAAGTACGCCGGATCATCGCAGCGTTTTTTTAAATTTTCAAAAAATTCTGAAACATTGCGGGGATAATCTTTATGCTTTTGCAAGATTTTCTTTATATTTCGAATAAGCGTTATAGTTTCATTTGAAGCTATGCACTTTTGTGGCGGATCATGTAATTTTAAACCACTTTCATCTAATATATTTTCAAAGTAATCATTCTTAATAATACCTTTAACTTTTTTGCTGGGGCTCTCGCCGTTACTCCGCTGAGGAGTTCTTTTTATTTTCATTCTAACTTTGTTAAATTTCGTGCAATCGTTTCCCTTCCACTCGTCGCTACAAGTCAAGTCGTGTTTAACAAAATATAACAAAGATTTTACAATATTTCGTATAATATTATTGTCACCATTTAGCTAATAATCAATAAATCAAAATATGGCTTGTCTACATATTGTTTATGTTATAAATAGATTTGTTTCAATCAAACAAAGATGGAGTATTAGGGGTGTGCGATAATTATCGATAGTTCGTAAGTACTCGATAATTTTTCATTCGATAATTATCGATAAGTGTTATTCGATAATTTTGATTCGATAATTATCGATAATTGTTATTTCGATAATTATCGATAATTATCGATAACTTTTCATTCGATAATTATCGATAATTTGTTGCGATCCGATAATTATCGATAATTATTTTCGATCCGAAAATTATCGATAATGATAATTATATATTATATATTATATATAGATATTTTTTTTTTTTAATCCGATAATTATCGATAACTTTCGCCACTACCGATAATTTTTTATTCGATAATTATCGATAACTGTTCATTCGATAATTATCGATAACTATCGATAACTCAATACGATAGTTATCGATAATAAATTTATCGATAATTTTTTCTGATAAACACCCCTATGGAGTATGGACTTAAAGGTACAGATACACATGCTACTTACTAGCATGCTTGAGCATGCTTACTATTTTTTATAGCATGCTTATTAGCGTGATTATAATCGAGTCCCTTTTTTTAAAATTACTTGTTAATAAATTTTGCAATTTTTTCAAGCGGATCTTCATTTTTTTTTTCAAAAATCACCTAGATGCCATGAAAAATCGTATGACACCTCAATCTCAATTTTCGGAGACTGCTGACAAAAGTGAACCAAAATAGAACTTTTTGACGAATGGTATCTAGTAATGTAATGATTTTTGAAAAACATGAAGTTCCGTTTGCAAAAATTACTAACAAATAACAAAAAAAGTGGTTTAGTTTTTAAAAATAGCTTTAACATTTGTCGACTAGACTAATAAGCATGCTAATAAGATTGCTTAGTAGCATTATAGCATAAGCATGCTTATAGTCTAGTCAATAAGTGCCATCGGTCGATTACACTATAAGCATGCTACAAGCATGCTACTAAGCATGCTAGTAAGTAAAATATGTATCTGTACCTTTATACTTTGACATTAGGCGGTTCTTTTTTACCTATAATACTCGGGCCACACTAACGGGAAACGTTAATCCTATCATCGCGATAAAGGTGGCACCAAAAATAAAATATTATATAAAATGCGATAAATTGGCACCAATACTATACCGCCACTTGGACTATCACCTAACGTCGAACGGCAATGTGAATGCCGTTGTCAAATTATCGCGTTCAATCGTGGCTACACCTACGTTTATCGCGATATGAAACGGCATTTTCCGTTAGTGTAGCCTCAGAATAAAAGATTTAAGCATTGTTTATAAACTGTTTGTAAACCGGTATATATTATATAAACTATAAAAGGGTATATTGTTTTAAACTCACGCGATCACTATTCATATTTAGATTTAAGTTTATATTTGTTCGGTTGACGGAGACTGGTCTCCCCGTGATCATGGCGATTGAAACATTGCCGAAATATAGGGAACTCAACAAAATTATAAACGTGGTATGCACCCGAACAAATATAAATTTAAATTTAAATATATAAAAGGGTAATTTTTTTAATGTAAGAGGGGGCAAACGGACAGTCGGTTGGCCTGGAGGTAAGTCAAAGCGACATCCATAGACACCCGCTACATCAGAGGGGTGCGTTGTTGGCCTTTCAAATAAGAGTAGAAGGTCCCTAAGTCATATCGGCCCGGAAATACCGTAGGTGGCAGCTGGTTCCATGTAGTAGTAGTGCGAGGCAGGAAATCCTGTAAAAATCGACTTGTTGTAGATTTCCGTAATTGAGGTGATGTAGGTAAAATTTGGAACTTAGACGCGATGTCCGGTGGTGGAATTCTGTTGCAGTTATTAATCCAAACAATTCCGCAGAACACTTCCCGTGATAGATGCGGTAGAAGATGCAGAGTGATCCGACATCTCTACGCAGCGCCAAAGAATCAAGTCGATTGGAGCGAACCTTGTCGTCGACGATTCGAGCCGCCCGGCGTTGAATGCGGTCAAGTGGAAGGAACTAATATTGGGGTGCTCCAGCCTATACAATATACATTTACAACTACAGAAGTAAGAGTTTCTAGAGCATCAGCAATTGGTTTACCAGTCTGGAAGCCGTATTGATTTTCTGATATAATATCATATTTTTTTAAATAATTTAGAATACGTATATTTAAAAACTTTTCTACAATTACTGGTCTGTAGTTGCTAATGTCGTGCTCATCCCCACGCTTTTATCTGGCGTTATAATAGATTTCTTTAATGAGGAGGGAAATACATCATTCTCAAAGCACAGATTGACTAGATGACAAATTAGGGGTACAACATGAGATCGAGCGAGGTTCAGGAAGCTGGTTCAACCAGCAACCTGCAATCCCATCCAGGAGCATTGTTTGTTTTTATGTTGGTAAGCATCCTGCGTATTTCCTCCTCATCGGCGTTAAGAAGAACAAATGAAGAAAGGCTTGGCATGCTCGGAGATGTGATGTCTGATTCATCGGCATGTGAACGCGTTATGGCATCGGCAAGTTCTTTACCTATGCATATAATGATTTTGAATTATCCAATTTCGTCTGTCTTAGATTTGTAATAGCAGAAATACTGTTCAAAAGCTTCTTCGAATCATCCTGGGAGTCCCGCAGTAGTTTCTTCTCGTAATTACGTTTTAGTTTTTTTATCAACTTGTTACAGACATTGTGATATAAATGTCTGTACGTGAGTCGAAGAATCTCATCTGTCGATTTTGAGCAAAGTTTATATTGTAATTTATTTCTGTGACGTAAGAAAAGGAGTATTCCAGAGATAATCCAGGGTTTTAAAATACGCTTTCTCTTGGGTACTTTGACAGTTTTAGTATTGTCATTAATTGATAGCGTTATTTTGTTAATCAGTCCCTGGGCCACATACTCTGGAATTTTACAGAGCAAGAGTTCTGTCAGATTTTTATTTGCTAGATCGTTATATGTTATATATGTAAAAATAATACTGAGTAAATGGTGACTTTAAAATGAATTATTTCGTTTAACTTATCGGAAAGGTACCTATTTATTTATATTAATCGATGCAGAATCATTTACTCTATAAAATATTCAAGTTCAGGCAGCCATCTAAAAATTCATAAATGTTATACACATCCTTAAAAAAATATCAATCATCAATACTACACTTCAATAAAACTATCGATATATCATCCAAAAAATATTAGTAATAAATATCAATATTTCTAAATAATAATATTGGGATTTCAATACATAGGTATATCGGTATTATTATTGAGAAATAGAAGGTAGGTACTCCTTAAACTCCTATTTTTATTATATTTTATCTAGGATGAAGTATGCTTGATCTTGAGCATATACTTGATCCTAATTCCTAGTATTTTATATACCTACTCCATAGATAATACAATAGATACTAGAGAACTTACTCTTTGGTCATATTTACAAGCGAAGAAATTGTCTACGCGCCATTTTGGGATTTTAATATTTTATATGGCTTACGTTAGCGGTACATTTCACCACTAACTTTGTATTTAATTACAACGATTGCATAGTTTATTTACTAAAATATGGGTAAGGACAAAAAAACAGAAACCAGCGATGGTTCCAGTGAAGAAGAATATGTTGTTGAAAAGGTTTTAAATAAGAGAACTGTGAAAGGAAAGGTTTGAAAAATTATTAATTATTTAAAGTTAAAAAGTTTGTTGTGATAAAATGATATATAAATTCTTGATTTGGGTACACATTCAACTAATGCGTAATAATAACGTAAATTTTTAACTTCCATTATTTTGAATATGAAACTTCTTCACTTGAGGAAAGATAGTATTGATATGCAAAACCGAACCAAAAAACGTATTTTAGTCCTAAACAAGTAAAAATTAACCTTGTGTTTAGATAATTAGTTTTTTAAAGCTTATTTATAAATTCGTGTAGATTAATTTTAATTTATATAATCCGAAATCTATGAATACATTCCGTTTTACTAGTACTGTACATATGCGTTGTAATGTTATTTTACAGGTCCAATATTTACTCAAATGGAAAGGCTATAAAGAAGAGGAAAGTACTTGGGAGCCAGAGGAGAATCTGGATTGTGAAGAATTAATCAAAGCGTTTGAAGATAGCCGAAAGGAAAAAGAGGTTAGATCTCATGTTTTTTCATTAACACTTGCTGTTGTGCAATAGTCACACTTCAGTATCTCCTCATTTTATTATATGTTTCCATCAAATTCGTTTTAATCAAATGTAAATTTGTAATTTGAAATAAGATTGAAACAAATGAATGTGATTGCAGGCAAAAGCAAAAAAACAAGAAGAACGGAGTAAAAAACGCAGACGTGACTCAAGCGATGACACAAGCACGACAGGACGTAAAGGTCGAGCTACTAGTGTGTCATCTCTGGAGGAGCACAAGGAATCGAAAAAGGAAAAGAAAGATGATAAGGCTAAATCTGGTTTTGAAAAAGGTCTCAAGGCTGAAAAAATCATAGGTATAATGAAAAGTTAATTTTTAATTTAACATTTTCTATAACAAGTATAAGCTTCAGTTGTGTTAGTCTAAAATTTATTTAATTCCAATGTTTTCAACTTATTCTATGTAAATATCTATAATATTTCACGTTGCATACATAAAATAATACCTGAGGTAGCATAAAACAAGCATGGTTTTAAATACATAAGTATTAAATTGCAGATAACAAGTTTTACACAAAATATTCTTATTCTCAGATTATATTATGTGTTATATACACTGTTCCTGTTGTTCACAGGAGCATCGGATGCAACAGGGCAATTAATGTTTTTAATAAAATGGGCTGATTCGGATGAAGCTGAACTTGTACCAGCTAAAGTTGCAAACGTAAAATGTCCACAACAGGTAAGTTATTCTTTAAATATGTTTTTTTTAATCAATATTGTAATGTCAGTGTAAATTCAAATGTTTTTTAATCTGTATATATTTCAAGCAAATATGGGTTTTTAACAACATAGTCAACTATCTTGTACAGTTTCAAGTTTCAAATTAATACAGTGTAACCTGGTTACATGGGCACTGCATAATATGTGAAAAATTGCTAGTTGACGACTATCTCAAACTTGTAACTTTGCCTATTTTTAAATTACTAGCTTAGATTTTCTTCAAGAAATAAATATTAATTCTATATCAATTCCAGTCCATATACTTAATAAGTTTTTTATTTCAGGTTATCTCTTACTATCATTGTCATAAATTTGTTTCTGCTAATCCCTCTATGGAGGAGACTTATGTCCAACTGTGGATAATGATCTGCTTGTATTACAGAATTTCGAAATTCATATAAAATTTTTAAAGTTGGTTAACTTTCTTTCAATTTATTACAAAAAAATTAAACAAGACCCTATTTCACTGGCCTGAAATTGTTTTTCAAATAAGTAATTTAACAATTTATTGCTACACAACATATGATAAGTAGATGAGATCAGGGCAAATTTAAGGTACGCTGAAAAGCATCGTCAATTAAAAAGAAATATAGGTAAAATTGATAATATAGGTAACAAACAGCCGACTGATATACAATTTTTAAAATAATAATAAATGATGATATAGAAATATATATAGGTATATCCAGACTCAGGGAGGAAATTTAACCTACAACCCTGGAGCAGAAAGCAGGGTCAATGCCAACTGCATTAATGGGCCATTCCTTTAAATAAAAAGTATATACAGATAAGATAAATGTTTGTTATATTTATTGTCATTAAACAAAAACTCCTTTTTTGCATAGAACTAACCAAGATCACTTATTTAGCAAGTATAATTATTAGTAACATAATTTTGAATTTTATTTCACGTAATTTATTCCAGGTAATTGCCTTCTATGAAGAAAGATTGACATGGCACACTCCGGCCGAGTCGGAGTGATGCAGCTGTGATGGAAAAAGACTTAATATGTGATAGTGTTTGGTGGTTTTATTAAGTAAACGGAGATATCTTACTGTCATGGTTTAGATACAGTATATTTCACCGATTTTCAGGTGACAGCCTCATTACATAATTATGTTTTTTGCTTCATCTACTTGGAATATATTGCAACTGTTTTGTCATAGGTTCACAAATAAGCAGTAATGGTTATATAATGTAACATCTTAATAACTGACCATGTAAGTGTATCATTTTATTAAATTACCTATGATCTGTCAAACTTTATAATAAATTGAAATAACCTAATGTATATCTTTGGTGTTTCATTTTCATATAATAATAATAATTATTAATGTGTTTATTATTTTATATATTTTCGTGTTTTTTAAAAATAAATACAGTACATATGTATCATCAATTTTATTATATAATATCAATAAAGGTGGGAAATTCATAATATAATGAAAGATTATATATGTATAAATATATAATTTGAATTAAGTTTAGAAATGTTATCATATTATTTGAAAGTGGAAGTGACAATGCAATGATAATAAAATTATGGTGACACATCATTGTTATGTGCGTGTATCGATAACTTTGACAAGAGCAGAAACGTAAAGCATTTTTTGATGGTATTTTTATTTAAAAAAAAAAAAATGTTACATAACGCGTTGTGTAAACGCCTCTCCCGCCCTTGTAACGCATCGTAATGTTTTATAAGACCATCCCCCTAAATTGTGTTACGTAATACTTGAACGCACCCTTATGACCATCGGATTGAAGAGGATTAAGTATACTTGTAAAGGAAATTATATAATTTAATCTCTGGAAAACTTTCGAGAGAAAGGAAGAATAGAAATCGGATACACAGAGAGCACTTAATTTTTGTAGGAATTGGGATAATCTGTACATCTTTCCACGATATAGGAAATTTACTACAAAGTTAATTTTGATTAAAAAATGACTAGTACATTTTCTACATCAATTTATTTTTACGGAACTTAAATGTAGAAATAATATACAGTACCGGTCAAAAGTTTTTGATCACATTCTCAAAATACTATAATATGCACAAAATTCAATGAAAATCGTACAAAAATTTAGCATTATTAATACTGAACGCATCATTATCGAATATGTTCAATAAACATGGATTCTTTGTAGTTTGCCGCCTCAGTTAAGCAAGGAATCGCGGATCGCCAAGCGCGTTAGTGTCATTTTAAAACGTAACCGTTACAGTTTTGTTCGAGTGTCTCTGTATATGAAAATTCCCAAATTACGTTTTTGAATATTTTGGTTCTTATACAGATAAGAAAGCTTAACACATATACACTCACGAATTAGTACTATACGTTGATTTAACATTATTATTTTATATTTTGTCAAAAAAATAATATTTAGATCACTTGTTTTACATTAATTTTTTTTTAAAATGGGTCGAAAAAAGGAATTAAGTGGAGAAAAACGTGCTGTTATAATAGCATTATACAAAGAGGGCTATAGTACGAGAAAAATAGCATCTAAATTGAAGGTAGCTCTATCTACGGTAAGGTATACGCTGCAGAGAGAGCGAGAGATCGGATCCGGCAATAGTCGCCAACGATCTGGGAGACCTAAGGTCACATCTAATAGTGAAGACAAATTCATCTGTATACAAAGCAAACGACAGTGAACACGCACGGCGCCAGAGATATGCAAAGAACTGAATGCTAGTCGACAAAAACCCGTATCAGTATCAACGGTACAATGCTGATTGCGTGAACATAGGCTTAAAGGACACAGAGCAGCGAAAAAGTCACTTTTGCGTAAACAAAATAAACTTAAGAGGCTACAATGGGCTAAAAAACACAAAGATTGGACATTTGATCACTGGTTGAAAGTTTTATTAACAGATGAATCAAAATTCGAATTATTCGGTTTAAAACGGAGGTAGTACGTCCGACGTTTGGTTAGGGACCGCATGGAAAATCAGTGCATAAAACCGACAGTGAAGCATGGTGGTGGATCGGTCATGGTGTGGGGTTGTTTTGGTGCTAATAGAACTGGAGATCTTGTTCGTATCGACGAAATATTTAATAAAGAGTAATATCTCAGAATTTTACAACATCATGCCAGTCCCTCTGGAAAACAAATTATAGGCCAAAGTTTTATTCTACAATAGGATAATGATCCTAAACACTCATCTGCACTGTGTAGAAATTACCTAGCCAGTAAAGAAAAGCAAGGCGAGCTTAAAAATATGATTTGGCCTGCACAGTCTCCGGATTTAAACTCCATAGAGTTGTTATGGGATAAATTAGATAGAAATGTGAGAAAAATGCAGCCAGTACATCAAAAGCAATTTTAGGAGTACCTACAAGTCTGTTGGAGTCAAATTTCAGAGGATTCTTTAAAAAAACTGATAGAAAGAATTCCGAAAGTTTGCCCTGCCATGATAAAAGCTAAAGGAGGATATTTTGAAGAATTTAAAATTGGAATAAAAGTGTGATATAGTAGTTATTACGTTTAATTTAAAATAGTTTATTTTCTTGTAGTTACAATGTGTAAATTAATAAAATAGTAATTATAAAGTAATAGTCAATTTTAATTTACTTTAATTTAATTATGTGTATTCCAAAATTTTACACGTGATCGAAAACTTTTGACCGGTACTGTATATACAATATTTTTAAATTGTACATAGAAAAACAATAAATAATCTTGTATCGTCATTTCCGCTTAATATATTGTGCTTGTGTAAAGTGTAAAATTATTCACTTATAAACTAGGTATAATCACAAAATATTTGAGAAAAAACTAAAAGTAGTTCAATTTTAATAATTTAAAATTATTATACATAATATAAGTACTCAATCACACAATACACATGAAAATTTTAAGCTACATGTTATAAATTGTACTATAGAAATAATAAAAGAAGAATTAAGAATAGAGAAATCACAATATTACTAAATGATAATATGATAATAAAATAAGCTTTATTTCCTTGTCTTGAGTACTCTCTCCTGTCCTTTTCTTGTCACGATTATTCTCTGAATTAGTTCCTGATCAAGCTTGATATTTGTAGTCACCTTTGCTTAAACCATTTCTGTAAACAAGAAGTTTTTTTTTTCAATTTAAATAATTAATTATCATTACTCAAATGATACTTATTTATGTAGTGGCATAATGCATGCGGTTCATTGTCTTAGCAATTGTATATAAAGTGTGTAGATCGCGATACGGTTTCAAATGTGTTCTAATGAAGTATTGTGCGCGTGTATATAATATGTTACTGCAAGAGATCTTAGTCGAAGCCTTCACGGCTAGTATATATTTTTGTATACGCCGAGTGTACGGGATGACATGATGACCAACTGCCCGGAGCGCTACTCGCGTTTTGTTACATAAGTGCCCGCTGGCGATAACGTACTTATACGTTATTCAAGCTGTAGTTAACACGGACAGTTAGCATACAAATACGCGTGTGAACTAGTAGTTGACACGGGCATTAAATTCTCGTTATACGCACGTGAGGTGCGCGACGTGCGAGGGTGTGGCGAGTATGAGCGGCGCGAGTCGCTCGGTGAACCGCGCGAAGTTGCGCTCCAACTCGCGCTGATACTCGCGCTGTTCGCTGCTGATTAGATTCTTATTCTTTTTCAGGGCATCGTGGCATCTGTTAACGAAAATACTCTATCATTATGTTTATTATGTATATATATATATATATCGAAATAAATTTAATTTAATTATTTTAAAACATATTCTTTATTATAGGACTTATTATTTTATATAGATGACATTATAATTATGTTAAAACTAATAAATACACGTCTAAAATTTAACTCACTTCTTTGAGAAATCTTTAAAGGCTAATCTCAGCTTATTAGTGAGTCTCGTTGCCGGTTGGGTTCCTTCCACGACTGGAGCCAGGAAAACCTGTAGTTGATTTAGAAACAGAACAAAGTCAATGCCAAGATTAGGTAATTGATCTTAAATCATAGGCAAATTTGTATCTTAATACGCATATAGGAATATCTGTGAACTTTAGTATTGTGGGTCAGAAAATAATATTGAATATTATAGATATACAATTAAAAAAGTTTTGCTTTAACAGAGTTTTTTTTAAGTGAAACTTTTATATCGACATATGGGAGAAATCTTATAGACGATAAAATCAAAAATCATCACAATACGATCGTCACATTTTCGGACCATATGTTATGGTATTGTACTGTATTTCGGGACTCCGTACTATATATGTAATGAAACGACGCAACTCCATCGAATTTCGGCTCGTTTGATTCGTCTTGACGAGTACTTTGTTTTTAGATGGTTACAAGGTTCAGATTATAGATGACGCGCACTACCCATTAACTCGGCGCATCGTTTTATTATAAGTATAACTTCTTACGTGCTTACATAAGTATACACACACTTTTTTTCGTAAGTTTCACTTGACCTATGAAAGTTAAATATATAATAAAAAGTTTCACTTCATATCTGTGTACAATTAACACACACACACACAGACACACATTATTTTAAAATAAACAATTAGGTTTTAATAGATTGAAGAGCAAAAAATGTCAAGTTCTAAGCTTAAAAATTTAATTTTTTTTTAATCCAGCCGTAACTAATAATCATCATCGTAATAAAATCCATCAAAAATCAAACCTGCGCTAATTCAAGAGGTCCCTGGTTAACGGTCGTACCAATACAACCTTGCAGTACCATTTGAAGCATTTTCGGATCCGGTGGCTCTTGGCTTGTTGCTGCAGCCAATTCATTGATCTAAAATTTATTTTATTTATTATTATATATATTGATTAGTCAAATGAAAAATACATCACTGTATTTTGATAAATAATACATGTCAATATATATATATTTAATTTGATATAGATTTGATTAACCTTTTTCTGAATATCCTCAATGGCTACTTCTATAGGCGTAAGGATTATCTGCGTTCTCTGAACCACCTGTAACATATGAAAAGGTTATCCTTAAGAGGTTTTAATAAAAAAAAACGCATATTGTAAGGCATATGAATGCTATTATGTACTCAGGATTTTTGTTGTTTTATCGAAAAATGGCAAATATGAGTCCAATATAATAAAGGTCATAGAATTTTTCTGAGAAAAAGATTGGCAGGTCGAAATTGTGTGATTTTACTTAAGAGGATAATTTGTATGTATATTGTTTTGGGGATTTTTGTTACGTATCAAATTAGTGATGGAAAAATGTAGGTATATTAAATAACTCCAAAATTACCCGTCTGATTTGAAATTTTTTTTTTACCTCCTCAGAAAGTTCGTTTTTCCTGTGAAGCGGGACAAAAGTGACCATTTCTGTCCCCCGCTTCACAGGGTCAAAATGCGAACTTTCGGTCTAGGTAGGAAATATTTTTTTTTCATTAATATCATTTATTGGCAAAGATTTTAAGGTATAAAATATCACATAACGACTCATATGACTCGAGTAAGTCTTTTTCTCTATGATATATAAGATCAGGCAACCTGTATCCGCGTCTTGACGTAGGGGAAGTGGTGCGCGGTGGTCAGCAGAGTCTTCCGCTTGCACTGCTCGCCCAGCTCGCCGTGCGCGCGGCCGCCGGCCGTGAACGGGGTCGCGTACATGAACCGCTCTGCAATTCATATTACGAACTTACATCATGCTAGCTTCTGTCCGCCCGTGTGGTTTTCGGTTATCGCGACCAAAAAAAAGTACCCTATGTACTTCTAATACTAACTTCTACTACTTCTAATACTTCCAAGAATGTGTACAAAGTTTCATGATGATCGGTTAAGTAGTTTTCGCATGAAAGCGTAAGAAATAAACTAACTAATATTATAAATGCGAAAGTAAGTTTGTTTGTTACGCTTTCATGCGAAAACTACTTAACCGATCATCACGAAACTGTATAGATATTCTTGGAAGTATTAGGAAGTATCATAGGAAACTTTTTTTTTGTTTTTTGGTCACGATAACCGACATCCACGCGGTTAAAAGCCGCGGGCGGATGCTAGTTTTCATATAAATGTTCATAATACAATAAAATCGAGTCGATTTATATTCCACTGAGCAACGAACGAATGGATGAACGGCGAAGGGCTCACTGATGTTGTAGTTCCGCTCGTAGTGCGTGGCGCGCGCGCGCAGCTCGTGCGGCTCGAAGTAGGGCTCCACGTACGTGATCTGGATGTACGCCTTGTCGGGCTCCAGCGCGCCCGCGTCCACCACGTTCGAGTCCTTGATGATCACCACGTTCTCGGGGCCGAACCGCTGCCCGTAGAAGTTCTGCAACATTATGCATATGCAATGCATGTGACAAATAAAAATAAAAAGTTCTATTTGCTTATATTATTAAATGGAGTTTATTTTAATGGAATTCTTAACATTATTATTGGAAGATAGCATAGGGAAAGTATCAAAACCGTTTGAACGCCGCACATGTTTGGCACGTGTTTACAAAGAATTCGCTCGCCACGACTTAATTCTTAAAAACACCATACATTAACTTTATATAATAAATCTTGGAAGCGACTCATCGGATAATGAAACTATGGAAAATAATTCGGAATCAGAACAAAATCAAAATCAAAATCAAAATCAAAAATAACTTTATTCAAATAGGCCCTACGAGCACTTTCGAATCGTCATTTTACAAAATTAATATTGTAGTGATTATTATTATTTTTTGTAAAAGTAAAGCTACCACCGATTCGGAATGTAGATTCTGCAGAGAAGAATCGGCAAGAAACTCCGCAGTTACTCTTTTGAAAATAATATATAAACTGTGTTTTAGTACAAAATTAGTAACAGCTTGCATGAAATACAGCGCCACTAAGTCCACACGTCTTTATCAGCTAAATAATCCTGGACCGAATAATAAGCTTTATCTATTAACTTTTTCTTAATAAATTCTTTAAATTTATTATGAGACAATTCCAGAATTGTTTGTGGGATTTTATTATACATGCGAATACCATAACCCAGAAAGGAGACGTTTACTTTGCGCAGTCGGAAGCTTGGAGTTACAATTTTGTTATTCCTTCTAGTGTTTACAGCGCGATTAATACTATTTATTTCAAAACAACGACTATTCTGGTGAATATATATAATATTGTTATAAATATACTGCGACGCAACCGTTAATATGTCTACCTTTGGAAAAACATCCCGTAGGGAGACTCGAGCTCCAAGATCGTAAATGCCGTCATAATTTAATAGAAACCACATGTTTTCATTTATGAATATGAAATTAATAAATAATTAATTTTGCTATCGTAGGTTGAACCGGCTCCTTTAAAATTGAATGGGCTCTATGATTGTTTGGTTTATTACCTCTATTGTTTACGTTCAAGTGGAAACGCGTCAGTTAATATTGAATCTAATATAATTATGATAGTTTTCCAGTTACAGTATTAAAACGCATTATGCGGCATAATGATCAACGTTCAATGTTTCAACTACAGCAACGCTTCGCACAATCGAGCACTCTCAGAAGTATTGCTTTCGCGTGATGCGTGCAATTGATACCGAAAATACAGAAAATTAACAAGTGTATTTTCTTTAAGTTTGCATTGATCGAAATTTTATTTATATTATCGTTAGTAATATAACAATATATTGTTGATTTTTTTTAAAGCTTTCGTCTCTCTGCTGGTGCACTAGGAATTTTAATTGACGTTCCAATTAAGTATTAGTACACTTCACCATTGTGCGCCACTGGGTCGCATTATGCTCTGTAATTGGAAAACTACCTAAATAAAAAAAAATCCCCAATTTAATGTTTTTTTTCTTCCTATAAAAATAATGCATGGACTATTGAAAACGTCAAACAATTGTTCAATAGTTATAAATATTCCTCTTACTGTAATACACGTCAAATTTTTCATATCGATTAACCTTTTTAGCTTTGAGTTATTGACAAAACTAAAGTGGAAATGTGAATTAAAAAGTAAACTTTAAATTTTTTCTCTCATTTCTAACAATTCTATAACCTTTTTTTACGTTGGGAAATACGTTTACGCATCCCGCCACCCGAAGACGACGGGTATGTGGGACTCGCTGGCACGCGGAACGTGCCAGAATACCCGCTAAACCCCAACGTAGCCCTCATCGTCGTAATGGGGCGCCAAGGGATCGCTCGCGTATGCAACCGTAACAATAATTCTGTAACCCTAGGTGGTAAGGTCCGATAATTTTTTTCCTTGTGATCAACAATATGTCCATCATAAAAATTATTTAAAACGGGATATTTATCATGTTTATATTTTTATTTTTTTTATTTGGTAGACCTCGATATTTCGACATTATCTACAACCGTCTCGTTCACGAGACTGAAGTTTGCGGGTAGATGTTGACGGCATTACAAGTTTCCATACCGGACTACCTCCTTTCTCGTACGTTTACTGCGCAAACACTAGTCGAAAAAAAAACCATGATAAATTTCCCGTTTTTAACAATTTTAGTAATAAAAATAACCATTTTAATTTAAAATCTTACAATGTGTCCACCCACGACCTACCTCCAGCCTGCTGAAGATCTCCGGCAGCTTGGTGAGCGCGTGCTCCTTGTACACGAACTCCTCCCCGTCCAGGTCCCCGAAGCGCGCGCCGTAGAAGGACACGCGGAAGTACGTCCCGAACACGCGCTTGCCGTGCAGCTGCTCGATGCGTGTGAACGCCTCGTTCAGTTTGCTGGCGGTTAGAGTTCAGCTTGTTATGTTATGACCATGTTCCGATATTCACTGCGAGCACTGCTCAGTGCTCTCGCTTGTGAAATATTCGTTCGGTTATGGAAATGCACGTATATTGTCGCAGTACCCTAGGGAAATATATGACGTCATTAATCGCCGTCATTTTTGTACTGTGAGGTGCTCTCAGTAGTTTCATCATGTGATCTATAACAGCACATAGATATTTAACAGCTTCTACGAATGATTGTTATTATAATTAATTAATATTGTTATTCAAAAACATAATATGCGTAAAGTAGCTGGTAAACCAATATTTCCTTTAAATAAAATGTAAACTTACGTTTATTACAAAATTAATTGAATTAAAAATAAACTCGGACATTTAAGTTTTAAAGGCAACAAAATTCAAATCATAATTTTTCTTGTTGAACAGAAAACGTGTACATGATAAATATTTCATTTGATCTTTCAAGTCGTAAAATGAGGATGATAGTATTTACTGGACTGCGTTCCGTTTTAAACAGTAACCAGTATAGCACAGTATAGCAAACTAAAAAGGAACGACATCGCAATATACTAGATTGACGTCACACCTTACAGTGGTCACAGTGTATATCGGAATGTATGTAATGGTTGCTCTATATATCCATTATCAAATATTGTTTACATTTATATTATAGTGGCTGTCGGTCATCATTGCAATTTGAAACAAAAAGTTTTTTTTGAAGTGAAACTTCTTTAGAATCGTGATTTGAAACTCGATGTATCGATAACGAAACAAATACATAAATCTCGCCGAAAATGAAATAGTAAATATAGCCCGTGCGCGAGCTCCGAGGAATCGGTGGTTGAGGAAGGGGCTGGTATCTACCGTGCCCAACTGTCCACTCTACCACTAATAGTGACGACCTTACGTAAGAGCACGCTTATCGAGTCTGTTTCAATTAAGAAATATTAATTCATTTATTTATTTTTGACTTTATTTCTAAAGACCTATAAGCATCAATTTACTAGTTGATATCATTTTAATATACTCTTTAGTCTCTGACATTATGTAACTATTAAATAAATTTTAAATTCAGTTTGCCAAAGAACTTTCACTTCTGACTACTCTCACTACTCCATATACACGAGTTTTTTTTTAATACGGCAAATTCAGGTTGACTGGTGAATTACTATCAATATTTAAGGAGAATACTCGGTACATGATTCTCATTCGAATTATGTAAAAAAATAGATACTTGATTTTTGACCAAATTTCCATAAATTTCAATTCAAATAAATGAAGTGTGGACACATTTCCAGTCATGCCGGTGGCGCATGCGGCGTGGTGTTGTACTGTACTGCTTGCCAAACGCATGTGGCTAATGATTGACAATCCTTGTAAATAAGTATGATTCCATTTTTAAATACGCCGGAAATACCAAGATAGGTAAACAGTTCATATTAAGTTTTGTCCAAAGTTCATATTATTTACCTAGTCAACGAATTTGTTGCTTAAACGAGTGAAATATCTTGGTATTATTGGTGGCGGCGTTTGGATGCCGGACCTACATACCTGTTTTGAGTCGACAGCGCAGCTAGCTGCTAGGGTGTCCAGACGACGCGTAAATAATTAGATAACTGTTAGGTAACTTTACTTAGACCAGGGGTGGGCAAACTTTTTTGATCGCGCGCCGGTAAATTAAAAAATTTCTTGACGCGGGCCAGAAAATTAGAAAAAATAATGCCGCGGGCCGGTCAATTAATAACATTCAGGGCAAGGCTACTGGACTAAAGGTTATAAAACATTGTTTTATAGAAACTTATATAATTTTTTTTTTTTATTTTTATACTTTTTCACATAAAAAAATTGTCGCCTTAGCATTATTGTTATAAAAAGTACGAGATTTTTATGTTTTAAGTGTAGATAAAATATTTTAATTCCAAAAAATATAATACAATTTGAATTTTTGATGTTAAAATTTTTCTAAAAAACGTTCGGCGGGCCGGGTTAAAACCTCTAACGGGCCGGATACGGCCCGCGGGCCGTAGTTTGCCCATCCCTGACTTAGACGCTTATTAATATTTACCTATTTATTTACATAATTCGAATGAGAATCATGTACCGAGTATTCTCCTTAAATATTAATCCTAATTCACCATTCATTCTGTATACCCTAGAATTACGACAGCGTAATTGATTATTAAAGCAGCGTAACTGAAAGGAACACATAAATACACAGCTTATATACCCGTGAATATTAGCAAGCTTCTTATAGTCGCGGTTCTCCTCCGCGATGGGTATGAGCACCTTGTACACCTCGTTTACTGTTTCGTACATGCCGGCCGTCATCAGCTCGCTGGCCGCGTGCTCCAGCAGCGCCTGACACAACACAGACAACAACTTTTAATGGTCGAACTACTCAATGTTTATTATTTTATTAGTATGATAATTCTATTGAAAATATTTAATTTATTTTTGATGAAAACGTCCATTGTTTATATCGGTAAACTTAAACTTAAAACTTTAGATATAAACGTAAACTTAAAATTTAGTTAATGGCTTCTGAAGGTATTTATAAGAGTAGAAATAGGTTGTACGAACTGTACAGTAAGAAGCAATGGAATCAGGAGACTAGATTTTAGGATTATGTAAAACAATAGGTATTCTAAAACTTTTAAAGCTGTTTGTATGGATGCAGCTCGTGCGACGTGAGGTGGTGGTGCAGAGGGTCGGCGCAGCTCTCGTCCAGCGCGTTGTGCGTGGCACGCGACGCGTGACGCGGTGTCGGCCGCAGCCCGCGAGGTACCTGCAGCTCGTGCGACGTGAGGTGGTGGTGCAGCGGGTCGGCGCAGCTCTCGTCCAGCGCGTTGTGCGTGGCACGCGACGCGTGACGCGGTGTCGGCCGCAGCCCCGCGAGGTACCTGCAGCTCGTGCGACGTGAGGTGGTGGTGCAGCGGGTCGGCGCAGCTCTCGTCCAGCGCGTTGTGCGTGGCACGCGACGCGTGACGCGGTGTCGGCCGCAGCCCGCGAGGTACCTGCAGCTCGTGCGACGTGAGGTGGTGGTGCAGCGGGTCGGCGCAGCTCTCGTCCAGCGCGTTGTGCGTGGCACGCGACGCGTGACGCGGTGTCGGCCGCAGCCCGCGAGGTACCTGCAGCTCGTGCGACGTGAGGTGGTGGTGCAGCGGGTCGGCGCAGCTCTCGTCCAGCGCGTTGTGCGTGGCACGCGACGCGTGACGCGGTGTCGGCCGCAGCCCGCGAGGTACCTGCAGCTCGTGCGACGTGAGGTGGTGGTGCAGCGGGTCGGCGCAGCTCTCGTCCAGCGCGTTGTGCGTGGCACGCGACGCGTGACGCGGTGTCGGCCGCAGCCCGCGAGGTACCTGCAGCTCGTGCGACGTGAGGTGGTGGTGCAGCGGGTCGGCGCAGCTCTCGTCCAGCGCGTTGTGCGTGGCACGCGACGCGTGACGCGGTGTCGGCCGCAGCCCGCGAGGTACCTGCAGCTCGTGCGACGTGAGGTGGTGGTGCAGCGGGTCGGCGCAGCTCTCGTCCAGCGCGTTGTGCGTGGCACGCGACGCGTGACGCGGTGTCGGCCGCAGCCCGCGAGGTACCTGCAGCTCGTGCGACGTGAGGTGGTGGTGCAGCGGGTCGGCGCAGCTCTCGTCAGCGCGTTGTGCGTGGCACGCGACGCGTGACGCGGTGTCGGCCGCAGCCCGCGAGGTACCTGCAGCTCGTGCGACGTGAGGTGGTGGTGCAGCGGGTCGGCGCAGCTCTCGTCCAGCGGCGTTGTAGGCGTGGCACGCGACGCGTGACGCGGTGTCGCCGCAGCCCGCGAGGTACCTGCAGCTCGTGCGACGTGAGGTGGTGGTGCAGCGGGTCGGCGCATCTCGTCCAGCGCGTTGTGCGTGGCACGCGACGCGTGACGCGGTGTCGGCCGCAGCCCGCGAGGTACCTGCAGCTCGTGCGACGTGAGGTGGTGGTGCAGCGGGTCGGCGCAGCTCTCGTCCAGCGCGTTGTGCGTGGCACGCGACGCGTGACGCGGTGTCGGCCGCAGCCCGCGAGGTACCTGCAGCTCGTGCGACGTGAGGTGGTGGTGCAGCGGGTCGGCGCAGCTCTCGTCCAGCGCGTTGTGCGTGGCACGCGACGCGTGACGCGGTGTCGGCCGCAGCCCGCGAGGTACCTGCAGCTCGTGCGACGTGAGGTGGTGGTGCAGCGGGTCGGCGCAGCTCTCGTCCAGCGCGTTGTGCGTGGCACGCGACGCGTGACGCGGTGTCGGCCGCAGCCCGCGAGGTACCTGCAGCTCGTGCGACGTGAGGTGGTGGTGCAGCGGGTCGGCGCAGCTCTCGTCAAGCGCATTGTGCGTGGCACGCGACGCGTGACGCGGTGTCGGCCGCAGCCCGCGAGGTACCTGCAGCTCGTGCGACGTGAGGTGGTGGTGCAGCGGGTCGGCGCAGCTCTCGTCCAGCGCGTTGTGCGTGGCACGCGACGCGTGACGCGGTGTCGGCCGCAGCCCGCGAGGTACCTGCAGCTCGTGCGACGTGAGGTGGTGGTGCAGCGGGTCGGCGCAGCTCTCGTCCAGCGCGTTGTGCGTGGCACGCGACGCGTGACGCGGTGTCGGCCGCAGCCCGCGAGGTACCTGCAGCTCGTGCGACGTGAGGTGGTGGTGCAGCGGGTCGGCGCAGCTCTCGTCCAGCGCGTTGTGCGTGGCACGCGACGCGTGACGCGGTGTCGGCCGCAGCCCGCGAGGTACCTGCAGCTCGTGCGACGTGAGGTGGTGGTGCAGAGGGTCGGCGCAGCTCTCGTCCAGCGCGTTGTGCGTGGCACGCGACGCGTGACGCGGTGTCGGCCGCAGCCCGCGAGGTACCTGCAGCTCGTGCGATGTGAGGTGGTGGTGCAGCGGGTCGGCGCAGCTCTCGTCCAGCGCGTTGTGCGTGGCACGCGACGCGTGACGCGGTGTCGGCCGCAGCCCGCGAGGTACCTGCAGCTCGTGCGACGTGAGGTGGTGGTGCAGCGGGTCGGCGCAGCTCTCGTCCAGCGCGTTGTGCGTGGCACGCGACGCGTGACGCGGTGTCGGCCGCAGCCCGCGAGGTACCTGCAGCTCGTGCGACGTGAGGTGGTGGTGCAGCGGGTCGGCGCAGCTCTCGTCCAGCGCGTTGTGCGTGGCACGCGACGCGTGACGCGGTGTCGGCCGCAGCCCGCGACGTACCTGCAGCTCGTGCGACGTGAGGTGGTGGTGCAGCGGGTCGGCGCAGCTCTCGTCCAAGCGTTGTGCGTGGCACGCGACGCGTGACGCGGTGTCGGCCGCAGCCCGCGAGGTACCTGCAGCTCGTGCGACGTGAGGTGGTGGTGCAGCGGGTCGGCGCAGCTCTCGTCCAGCGCGTTGTGCGTGGCACGCGACGCGTGACGCGGTGTCGGCCGCAGCCCGCGAGGTACCTGCAGCTCGTGCGACGTGAGGTGGTGGTGCAGCGGGTCGGCGCAGCTCTCGTCCAGCGCGTTGTGCGAGGCACGCGACGCGTGACGCGGTGTCGGCCGCAGCCCGCGAGGTACCTGCAGCTCGTGCGACGTGAGGTGGTGGTGCAGCGGGTCGGCGCAGCTCTCGTCCAGCGCGTTGTGCGTGGCACGCGACGCGTGACGCGGTGTCGGCCGCAGCCCGCGAGGTACCTGCAGCTCGTGCGACGTGAGGTGGTGGTGCAGCGGGTCGGCGCAGCTCTCGTCCAGCGCGTTGTGCGAGGCACGCGACGCGTGACGCGGTGTCGGCCGCAGCCCGCGAGGTACCTGCAGCTCGTGCGACGTGAGGTGGTGGTGCAGCGGGTCGGCGCAGCTCTCGTCCAGCGCGTTGTGCGTGGCACGCGACTTGTGACGCGGTGTCGGCCGCAGCCCGCGAGGTACCTGCAGCTCGTGCGACGTGAGGTGGTGGTGCAGCGGGTCGGCGCAGCTCTCGTCCAGCGCGTTGTGCGTGGCACGCGACGCGTGACGCGGTGTCGGCCGCAGCCCGCGAGGTACCTGCAGCTCGTGCGACGTGAGGTGGTGGTGCAGCGGGTCGGCGCAGCTCTCGTCCAGCGCGTTGTGCGTGGCACGCGACGCGTGACGCGGTGTCGGCCGCAGCCCGCGAGGTACCTGCAGCTCGTGCGACGTGAGGTGGTAGTGCAGCGGGTCGGCGCAGCTCTCGTCCAGCGCGTTGTGCGTGGCACGCGACGCGTGACGCGGTGTCGGCCGCAGCCCGCGAGGTACCTGCAGCTCGTGCGACGTGAGGTGGTGGTGCAGCGGGTCGGCGCAGCTCTCGTCCAGCGCGTTGTGCGTGGCACGCGACGCGTGACGCGGTGTCGGCCGCAGCCCGCGAGGTACCTGCAGCTCGTGCGACGTGAGGTGGTGGTGCAGCGGGTCGGCGCAGCTCTCGTCCAGCGCGTTGTGCGTGGCACGCGACGCGTGACGCGGTGTCGGCCGCAGCCCGCGAGGTACCTGCAGCTCGTGCGACGTGAGGTGGTGGTGCAGCGGGTCGGCGCAGCTCTCGTCCAGCGCGTTGTGCGTGGCACGCGACGCGTGACGCGGTGTCGGCCGCAGCCCGCGAGGTACCTGCAGCTCGTGCGACGTGAGGTGGTGGTGCAGCGGGTCGGCGCAGCTCTCGTCCAGCGCGTTGTGCGTGGCACGCGACGCGTGACGCGGTGTCGGCCGCAGCCCGCGAGGTACCTGCAGCTCGTGCGACGTGAGGTGGTGGTGCAGCGGGTCGGCGCAGCTCTCGTCCAGCGCGTTGTGCGTGGCACGCGACGCGTGACGCGGTGTCAGCCGCAGCCCGCGAGGTACCTGCAGCTCGTGCGACGTGAGGTGGTGGTGCAGCGGGTCGGCGCAGCTCTCGTCCAGCGCGTTGTGCGTGGCACGCGACGCGTGACGCGGTGTCGGCCGCAGCCCGCGAGGTACCTGCAGCTCGTGCGACGTGAGGTGGTGGTGCAGCGGGTCGGCGCAGCTCTCGTCCAGCGCGTTGTGCGTGGCACGCGACGCGTGACGCGGTGTCGGCCGCAGCCCGCGAGGTACCTGCAGCTCGTGCGACGTGAGGTGGTGGTGCAGCGGGTCGGCGCAGCTCTCGTCCAGCGCGTTGTGCGTGGCACGCGACGCGTGACGCGGTGTCGGCCGCAGCCCGCGAGGTACCTGCAGCTCGTGCGACGTGAGGTGGTGGTGCAGCGGGTCGGCGCAGCTCTCGTCCAGCGCGTTGTGCGTGGCACGCGACGCGTGACGCGGTGTCGGCCGCAGCCCGCGAGGTACCTGCAGCTCGTGCGACGTGAGGTGGTGGTGCAGCGGGTCGGCGCAGCTCTCGTCCAGCGCGTTGTGCGTGGCACGCGACGCGTGACGCGGTGTCGGCCGCAGCCCGCGAGGTACCTGCAGCTCGTGCGACGTGAGGTGGTGGTGCAGCGGGTCGGCGCAGCTCTCGTCCAGCGCGTTGTGCGTGGCACGCGACGCGTGACGCGGTGTCGGCCGCAGCCCGCGAGGTACCTGCAGCTCGTGCGACGTGAGGTGGTGGTGCAGCGGGTCGGCGCAGCTCTCGTCCAGCGCGTTGTGCGTGGCACGCGACGCGTGACGCGGTGTCGGCCGCAGCCCGCGAGGTACCTGCAGCTCGTGCGACGTGAGGTGGTGGTGCAGCGGGTCGGCGCAGCTCTCGTCCAGCACGTTGTGCGTGACGCGCGCCAGCAGGGCGGCGCCGCGGCCGCGCGCCCGCAGCTGCTCGGCCACCAGCGCCGCGCCGTGCACGAGGCACATGCCAGCCTCCAGGTGATTGGAGCGCTGACACATGATTTTACATATAATGAAAGCCATCATCCTTTTGGTTATAAAAATAAATGAAAAATATTGATAAACTAAAACAGGTGGTTATTCATAAAAAAATCGGCTGAATTTCATGTAAATTCGTAAAGTTTTTTTATCCTCAAATCTTTGCCACCGCTATTCTAGGTGTATTTGTCCTAAAACGAAACAGTTAATGTCAAAATTTCATATTGCTCCTGTCAGTTAATGTTAGATCTATGACAATGGTTTAGACAATAAGATAGATCTTGTTGCCTAATTCATTAACACATTATTTAGAGATCTGGAGGCCTCGGGGCAACAAAGGAGTGGATGTCCCTTGGCCCCAAATTATTTTTCAAATAAAATGGACAATTTTTTTCAGTAGAGTCTTCCAATAAATAATTTATTGTGAAACCAATTATAGATTATTATTTAACAAACATTAATATAATCGGAAACAAGAATTATTTTAAGTTTACTAGTCTGAATTTGAAATTTCTGAATAAAATTACAAAAACAACAAGAGCCGTAAAGAGAAGTACGTAAGAGTGAGTATACCTCCATGTGCTTCTGTGCCATGTTGCTGAGCCACGTAAGCCGCAGGTCGGGGCTGTGCTGGTAGCCGCGTGCGATGCGGTACATTAGGTCCAACAGCATCTCAGGGTCCTCTTGGAACTCCTTCATCTTCACCGTGTCGCTCAGGATCATGTGCAGGTTGAAAATAAGATCTTTCACCTGGTAAATATTTAGGAATAAAGTACTACAGAGTACACTGTACACTCGGTACTACAGAGTCGTATTCTTGTAGATGTTCATTTTAAACATGTGTCATATCAACAGACAGAACTATTTGTTTTAGGTTTCCAAAATCTTAAACAGGAAAGTAAAACAAAATTTTTGCAACCGCAAAAATTATCAACCTAAAGTTGTTCCGGCAACTTAAAATCTGTAAATACCTGTTCTGGAAAGTTGCTATCTTGCAGGTCTTGGTCGTGTTCCGCATACATAAGAACAGTTTTGAGCGCGCGTCGGAGAGATTCTTCGCTAAAAGTAGTCGAAGTTCCCACTAAGGAAGACAGCGACATGGTCACTTGCATCTTAACTCGGCTGAAGTTCTGGAAACATTTATGGTTGAATGACGCCTGTGACATTATTTGGATGTACGAGTATGTAAGCTGGGTAACTATCTTAGGTTCAGTTATCACTTGTTAGACTTCAGTTGCGCGCGTGTTTGCGTGTGCGTGTGTGCGTGTGCGTGTGTGTGCGCGTGTGCGTGCTCACGTTGCCGAAATAGTAGTGGTGCCGCATGAGCGCGTAGAGCGCGGCGGCGGCGTGCGTGCGCGCGCCCGCGCCCAGCGCCGCGCAGTGCCGCAGCAGCACGCGGCACGTGCTCGGTCCCGCCTCCTCCGAGCACCACGACCAGCCCAGCTGCGCGGCGGCACAGATAATAAATATTTATGGATATATTACATGGATATGTTAAATATTGAACGTCTTACTATATCTGAA
Source organism: Euphydryas editha (assembly GCA_036937285.1). Taxonomy (NCBI): domain Eukaryota; kingdom Metazoa; phylum Arthropoda; class Insecta; order Lepidoptera; family Nymphalidae; genus Euphydryas; species Euphydryas editha. Next base: position 2,453,152 of record JAUPFZ010000006.1, read on the forward strand.
ACTCTAAAGATAGATTGATTTATACTAATGTGTGACGACGTTACAGATTGATTTTATGCAAAAATAATGAATCAAAGGCAAACACTGATTTTTGTTTTAATTATAAAAAAAAAAAAATAATAGCTGCTACTAAACTATTAATTAAAATTAAATACTTAAAAATAATTCAGATATAATTTTTTATATTGTCCAGTATCCTTTTTATCGGTGATGCAGACCTTGTGTATGAGAGAGCGTACGGACGCAAACATATGCTGCAGCACGACTGCGCTTTGGTTCCGCTGCAGCGCTCGGAGCAGTACGCCCAAGGCACCGCTGCAGGCCGATTGGCCCCATTCTAGTCCGCTGCATGACTGGCGAAATGTTAAAGTTAATTTCTACATACATATTTAAGCACTTATATGTTGAGAGATTAATTTTGAAGTATATTTAAGGTAATTTCAGCATGAAACCACTTTTTGACAGATTCGGCAAAAAAAAAAATCACAGGTTCAGAATAGCTTATTAGCTTATTTATGAAGTCCTAAAATTTCATAATTGAGTGTGAGACGTTTATTTATTTATTATTAATTATTATAGTTCGATTAGATCGCGGCATATTTAAAATTAAAGTTCGCGATTTTGAGGGTAATGTCCCATTTATGTATGTAAAATTTCCGATTTTTTATCTTATTATATTAAATAATTCTCTCGACGGAATTGAAAAAAAAATCTATTTAATTAAAAGTCTATATCGGATTTTATCGTGTTTATTTAAAACTTTACAGTTTGACAATATTTTAAATTATTTCCCGACGTTTTGGACACTTTACAGCGTCCATGATATAAATTTTATTTATTTATTTATTTATTAAGAAAACCAACAGCGTTTCAGTTAATACATTCTATAAACAATTACAAAAAATAAGGCCAATAACAGGTTTTAAATCAACCTTTGTGCCGTAATTGCTTGGGCATCTTTTTAATTAAATAATACTATTATTAGATAGCGCAATACCATTTGTATATACTGAGATCATAAACAAAAATATATAAACACTCAGAGCAACGTGGTTAGATCACTATAACTAACAATATAAGGCAAGGAGATATTAAGGTAGGACTACACTATACCACGCTGGAACTACCTTCATTTAACTTTTATTGGTTTTTTTTTTTTTTTTTTTTTTTTTTTTTTTTTACGCAGGGGAATCCATTTACGGATGATATCCAGGGCGCCCGGGTCGGCAGTCCTAGACCTATGTCGGACTCGGCACTTTGGGAGTGCAATACCGTACTAAACCCCTGCGGGAGCCTTCAGCCGCTTTAATTGGAGGGTCCCGGATCTGCAGGCAACAGGATCCCTCCAGCGACAGGCTGGCCTCGGCGAAAAGGCCAGACTTCTCCTCCATGGGGACTGTCCGGCTAACCTCTGAACAGTCCCGACGACGCCGTGTCTAGCAGGACCGGGTTCCCATCCCGGCCCGACACGGGCACAAGGGCGTTACAGGAGGCGCATTAAGTAGCGCCTCCTACGCACCCCCATTCGTCGCCCGCGGATGGAGGCCACGTCGGCGGCCTCCTCTCTCCTCCGCTCGTCGGCCTCCTTCTGGGACATTACTGTCTCGCAGAAGGAGACCATCGCCTTCCAGGACTCGTCGTCGCCGAGCATCGCGGTGATGACGCTCGGGAGCGACAAGTCCCCTCCGACAACCGACGTCAGACCTTGACGCAGCACCGCCCATCTCGGGCACACCTCGAGGGTGTGCTGGGCAGAGTCCACCGCTGCGCCACAATCGTGACACTCAGTTGTCGGCTCCCTTTGGGCCGTCCGACACAGGTAGTCACCAAAGCAACCGTGCCCGGTGAGAATCTGTGTCAGACGGAAGGTAAGGGGCTTGCGTTTTCGACGCATCCACCGCTCAAGGACCGGGCGAATGGCAGCCGTTACGCGTGTGCCATATGGCTGCACCGCCAGGTCCTCCCCCCACCTCCGCATTAGCGCTTCCTGCCCTATCCGACGCACACGTAGGATCCCGTCCAACGTGGGGTTCTCACCAAGAGCCCTCCTACCCGAGACGTATGAGTAGGTCTCGGCAAGAACCTCCGCCACGAGCTCCCACGGGGGGTCGCCGGCTAGAGCAGTAGCTGCAGCCCACGATACCGTACGGTACCCCCGAATCACCCTCACCGCGATTGTTCGCTGCGCAGCGCGCAGCGCCGCCTTATTTTTCGCGGTGAGGCGATCCGCCCAAACCGGGGCACCGTACGTCGCCATACTCCGGCAGACTCCGGAGTACAGCTGCCTGCAGGCGGCGCTGGGTCCTCCGAGGTTCGGGAGGAGTCTGCCCAGCGCACTCGCCGCCTTCACGACCTTCGGTCCCACCATCGCGAAATGTGGGCCGAAGGTCCACCCTCCGTCCAGGATGAGCCCGAGATACTTCATTTGCGGGCTCATCCTGACTCTCCCCTCTCCGACCTGAAGGGTAGCCCCCGGTGGAGGTCCCTTGCGGCCGGTCCCGCGGAAGAGCAGGGCTTCGGTCTTGTCAATCCTGACACGAAGCCCTAAACTCTCTATGCGGCTGATCACGAGGTCGAGTCCGACCTCGGCCAGCCGCGCCGCCTCCTTGTAGTTTCGTCCTCGGGAATAAACGAGGGTGTCATCCGCGTAGCAGATGACACCCATCCCGGGGAGGAGGCGGCCTCGCAGGACCCAGTCGTACCCGATATCCCACAGGATCGGACCCAGAACGGATCCCTGCGGGACACCGCAGCCGACTCGCCACCACTCCACGGACCCCGACCGGTTCTCGAGGCCTACCCTTCGATCGGAGAGGTACGCCTCCAACAGCCTCCTTAGATACGGGGGCACTCCGAAGTATTTTAGTGCCTCCCGTATCACCGCGTGCGGCAGACTGTTGAAGGCGTTCGCGATGTCCAATGACACCGCGACCACCACTTCCCTTCCGTGTTCCGCCTCACCCGTCACCGCCCGCAGGCGTTTGAGGGCGTCGACGGTCGATCGACGTGCTCGGAACCCGAACTGGGATTCTGAAAGTCCGGGTCCCGAGCCCTCCTCCAGGTGCTGAACGAGCCGGGAGGCCACTATCTTCTCCAAGGCTTTCCCGGCTTCGTTCAGCAGCACCACCGGTCGCACCGCCGAAACCGAGTCCGGGGTCCGCCCTGCCTTAGGTAGTAGGCAGAGCCGACCTTCCTTCCAGGCCTCCGGGAACTGGCCAGACCGCAGGCAGCGGTCAAACAGCTCCCGGAGGCTGTCGCCGAGGTGCCCGAGAGCGATTGCAAGAACTCTCCCGTGCACCCCGTCTGGATCCGGCGCCCTCTTCTTACTTTGGAGGCGGGTAATAACCGCCTCCATTTCAGCCTCCGTGACGGGTGACGGAACACCCTCCTCTGTGTCCGGCGTCTGCCGAGCCATTCTGGGGGGAACGAAGTCCTCAGGTTCGTCGGGGAAGAGTTCCCCGACGATCCTCCCTAGTTGGTCCGGCTGGAGCGTATCGCTGATTGGGGCCGACTGGGCGCGAAGCTTGTTCCGCGCCCACATATACGGTCGGCCCCAGGGGTCCCTTTCTAGGCCCCCCACTAGCTCCAGCCAGGCCTCCTCCTTGGCTCGGCATATGGCCTGCTGCAGGATCTTCGTCTTCTCCACGTAGATCCAGTATAGTGCCCGCCGCGGGGGTGGACGCTTCGCGGGCGGCATGGCCGCTCTGCAGACAGCAGAAAATGCGTCGCAGAGCCGACTAGCCGCCTCATCCAACCCAAACTCCGATAGCGGCGGGAGGCTCCAGCGGCCGACGATAGCGGCCTCCTCTGCCAGTTCCCGGTCGAGCTTGGACAGTGCCCAACGCGGAAACTGGCTTCGTCCCCTGGACGACGTTGACGACGACGCCGGACGGACGGGAGCTGGAGACACCTCGAACCTTATGTACCGATGGTCCGAGAGAGTCTCCACTCCCGTCTCCACCCTCCACCCCTCCACTCTGCGCGCGATGGCCGGCGTGGCGAAGGTGACGTCCACCACGGAACCTCCCGACCAACGCACGCACGTCTGGACTGCCCCCACATTGAGTAGGGACAGTCCGGCAGCTAGCGCCCACTCCTCCACCTCCCTCCCTTTTGGGTTCGTAGCCGGATTACCCCAAGCCGTGGACTTGGCGTTGAGGTCGCCGGCCACGAACACCTGGAGGGGGGCTAGCTGCCCCACCAGCGGCCCCAGAACGTCGAGAAACCGTTCCAGGGCCGCCAGGTCACGGTTCGGGGAGAAGTAGACTCCGACGAAAGCCACCTCTCCCCGAACCGCCGCCACGTACCCGCGGCCCCTCGCCTTGACGACGAGGGGGGGGGCCGGCTCCAGGCCTCACCACGATCGCCACCGAGTCCTCGGTGTCCCCCGCCCAGTATGGGCTAGAAGGCACGGCGTATGGCTCGGCGACGATCGCGACGTCAATACTCCACTCCGCCATGGACTGCAGGAGAAGGTCCTGGGCCCCGGCGCAGTGGTTGACGTTCGCCTGGAGGACGCTGAGATGCCCAGACATCACTCGGCCATCTCAGCGTCTGCTGCCTCCACTCGGTTCCCCCCTTGGGACAATTGCGGGGGGAACTTCCCGCGGGTTGATGGGGGCTTGCATGCCATGCCCCCCATCACGTGGCCTGCCGGCCTACCGGCGTCCGCGCACACCGCGCAATGAGCGGCGGCCGAACATCCGGCTGCTTTGTGGCCTGCCTGACCGCAGCGATAACACAGAGTGCTGCGGTCAGTACCATCTGGGCACGCGCCGGCGACGTGCCCTAGTCCCAGGCATCGGAAGCAATGCCTGGGACGCGCCTGCAGGAGGTGGACCGTCGCTTTGGTCCACCCCACTTCTATGCTCCCGGCCTGCAGCAGCTTTTTCGCAGCCGCCGCCGGGAGCTCAATGTGGGCCGACCCTGGCCCCATTTGCCCCGTGCGGATGTTCCGCACGAGAACCTGCCCTGCGGAACATCCCCCCTCCTTTGCCACCGCTATGGTGAGCCGTTCCGCAGAGACCGCGTCGCTCAGGCCTGAGATCCTCAATTCGGCCTTCTTTTCAGGCCTGAGCACCTCCACCTCCTCCGCCAGGGTCTCCCTCAGGCGAGCGGCTAGGGCGTCCGCCTTTTCACCACTCGTGGGGCCGGGAATCTCGATCAGGCGCGCCCCGGTCGCCGACTGGCGGATCCGGAGCGGGCCGATTCCCAGCTCCTTAAGGTCGACGCTCGTCTCGGCCTTAAGGAGCGCCGACCCGTAGGTTGCCCCCCTAGCCGCTGCCTCCGGCCGTAACTTTATTATTACGGCCGAGGAGCGGGGGAGCGCTAGTTTGGGCTTTGTGGTCCCCTTCTTCTCCGGCTGCGCTGGAGCAGCTGGTTTCTTTGGCGCCGCAGTCTTCGCCGGCGGCGCTGAGGTCGTCTTCTTCTTCTTCACGGCTGACTTGCGGCTGACGACCTCAGTCCAGCTAGCCGCCGGCTCCGCACGTGATTCGGCCAGTTGTGGGGCCGCTTCCTTCGCGGTGGAGGGGCCAAATGCGGTCCACTCCACCTCCTTCCCCTTTCCCTTTCCCTTCCCCTTCCCTTTTCTCGATGCTTGGGGAAGGGCGGGGTACTCCTCCCGGCCCGTCTGCGTCACCACTTCCGTACTAGGGGCCGCCGAACCCCTGCCCTTTTCCTCCAGCGCGGCCCTTGTGGCCCGCGCCAGCGGTGCGTTGTCTCCGGCGAGAGGAGGGCGGCAAGAAGGGGCCGCCGAGCGCTGGAGCTTCGAAAGGTGGCCGTCCACAATGTTGCCGACCATATGCGCGAGATCGCGCATAAAGTCGGCATTTTCCTTCATGTTCGAGGATTCAGCCGCCTTTTTACGGCTGTCCTCGAACTCCCTCCTGTAGGAGCGGACCTCCTGTCGGACCAACTCCAGCTCCCGCGAGAGCCGATTGTTGTCGGCCCTCAGTCGGCGGACCTCATCCGACTCGTTGCGGGCCACCAGGGACTCCAGCACCTCCCTGATGGACCCGGCGGCCCTCCTAATTTTGGCGGCGTACCCTCCCCTGAGGCTTACAGATTTGCCGGTTAGGCCGAGGATCAAATTGATATTTGCCTCCGACGCCACCATCAGCTCCTCGGCCCCCCGCCTGTCCACGTCATCTAACACGATGGGGACCTCCTCCGTCGGATCTCCCACCTCCTTCTGCTTGCAGAAGGCCCTCCTTTGAAGGGCTGCCTCGAATCCCTCCTCGCGGTCACGCTCCACGCGCTCCCGCAGAGCAGCCCTGGCGCTGGTCAGCGTATGCGCTTTCCCCCGCTTGGCCGCTGAGCGCGGTATGGACTTTGCGGCCACACCTGCCTCCGTCTCCGTGGCGGTGTCTTCCGACCCCCCGGAGTACAGACGTTTCCTCCCGAGGTCTGTTTCAGACAATGAGGTAATGGAGATGTCCTCCAGAACCTCCATTACTCCATCCGGTTGGCCCTGAGAAGGGCCTTTGGGTTGGCCCTGAGAAGGGCCTTTGGGTTGGCCCTGAGAAGGGCCGTTGGGGTGGCCCTGAGAAGGGCCTTTGGGTTGGCCCTGAGAAGGGCCGTTGGGGTGGCCCTGAGAAGGGCCTTCGGGTTGGCCCTGAGAAGGACCGTTGGGTTGGCCCTGAGAAGGGCCGTTGGGTTGGCCCTGAGAAGGGCCGTTGGGTTGGCCCTGAGAAGGGCCTTTTGCAGCTGCACTTTTACTCCGCGTAATCATTCCAACACAATTAGTCACACAGACAAAACAATCTAAAACCCAAGTCTAGCTTATAGCGTTTGGTCACCTGCCTGCCACCTGCGTTACCGGGGTCAGGACAGGGTCCAGGGGAGACGAACGAGGACGTAGCTATAAACACTTGGGGACTCCCCCAACTTTTATTGGTTAACGAAGAATATATATTCACGATTTTACGAGTTGACGATTGTTTTATTCTAGTATTAATTACCAAATTTTTATAAGATCATGTTAATTCAATTTTAAATATCATTTTCAAGATTTTTATCATATATTTTTTTGGTCTTTTGAACCGGATCCGAAATGATAAACTTATAATCCGATACTGTGTTCCTATCATGCAATGTAAAATATTTTCGTAATAAACTCGGATATAGCTTTCGCGAGTTAACCAGCTACTTAGGCTAGCCCGTTGGCGTAGTTAGCAGTGACCCTGCTTTCGGCTCCAGGGTTCTGGGTTCGATTCCCGCTTCGAGTCTTGGTGTAAAATATATTTATTATTTATATATATATTTGTTTAAAAAATGTATATCAGTCGGCTGTTATCTTAAACACAGGCATTAAGTTGCCTACCTTTGGAACAGACGACCGTGTGTGTGTGTTAAACATATTTATTTATTTTTATTTCTTTAAACGGCACGTGTACCTGCACAACGATCTCGAGCGCATGCAGCAGCGTGAGCGCGACCTCCGCGGCGAGCGCGGCGGACAGCGCGGGGGTGACGCGCGCGGGGGACGCGGGCCGCGAGCGCGCCGCGCCCCGCACCCACTCCTTGCGCCAGCGCTCGCGACACGCGCCGCCTCGTCCGCTAGACCCACCTGAAGATACCGAAATTAAAGTATTTATAAGACCTAGGCCGTGTTCCGATATACACTGCTAGCACTGCTCAGTGCTGTCAGTGGTGAAAAATTCGTTCCGTTATAGACTGCCAGTACACTGCCGCTGTACCATAGATAAATATATATGACGTCATAAATCGCAGTCATTTTTATACTAAGAGCACTGGCGCTTTCGAGGCGCTTAAACAGCGCGAATGAGTGTTATCATTATTAATTAATATTGTTATTCAAAAATATTAACAATAATCAAATAATAATTTTTCTTGTTGAATAGAAAACATGATATTTTCATTTGAAAAAAGTTGAATAATAAGGATGATAGTATACTGGACTGCGTTCCATTTTAAACAATAACTAGTATAGCACAGTATAGCATACTTAAAAAAAAAGGCGTCGAAGTATACGGAAATGAAGTCACACCTCAGTCCTCGCAGTGTATTTCGGAAAACGACCCTAGTCAATTTTCATTTAACTATCGCGGTAAAGCAAGCTGCTATTCTTTAATCGAATACACACACAGAATGAATGGTGAGTTACTATCAATATTTAAGGAGAATACACCGAGTATTCTCCTACAAATTCTATAATATATTCTTATTGCTTTTTATACAGAATGACTGGTGAATTACTATAGAATATATTATAGAATTTTTCGTTTTCTTTTGTCGATATGTTTATTATGTGTATACCTTTGCGGCGCATAATGAAATCGGAACGCGCCGAACCCTGTCCGAGAATAACATCCTCCAGTTTTGCTTTGATATCTGTTGTCTTTCGAACGTTCTGCTGAGCGCATTTCAGTATCTCTTTGCGACCCTGTAAACAAAGGAAGTGGTGTAAAAATTAATATATAAGTAAATAGGTATATATAATTATATACATACGACGCCAGTTGTGCGTATAGGTGCCTGGGCGGCAGAGTGTACGTGTTAGTGTAAGTAGCGCACCTTGTACTCCTGGTGAATGGGAATATGATGGTATTGTTAGGTTCTTTTTAAAAAATTTTAAATATAAAAATGTCATATATATTTTAACATGCCAGTATGCTTAAACACCTGGCACTTGAAGGCCAGGTCGAGTAGTGCCAGCAGCGCGTGCAGGCGCGCGGGCGGCAGCGTGTACGTGTTAGTGTGAGTGGCGCACCTTGTACTCCTGGCACTTGAAGGCCAGGTCGAGTAGTGCCAGCAGCGCGTGCAGGCGCGCGGGCGGCAGCGTGTACGTGTTAGTGTGAGTGGCGCACCTTGTACTCCTGGCACATGAAGGCCAGGTCGAGTAGTGCCAGCAGCGCGTGCAGGCGCGCGGGCGGCAGTGTGTACGTGTTAGTGTGAGTGGCGCACCTTGTACTCCTGGCACTTGAAGGCCAGGTCGAGTAGTGCCAGCAGCGCGTGCAGGCGCGCGGGCGGCAGCGGGTAAGTGTTAGTGTGAGTGGCGCACCTTGTACTCCTGGCACTTGAAGGCCAGGTCGAGTAGTGCCAGCAGCGCGTGCAGGCGCGCGAGCGGCAGCGTGTACGTGTTAGTGTGAGTGGCGCACCTTGTACTCCTGGCACTTGAAGGCCAGGTCGAGTAGTGCCAGCAGCGCGTGCAGGCGCGCGGGCGGCAGCGTGTACGTGTTAGTGTGAGTGGCGCACCTTGTTTTCCTGGCACTTGAAGGCCAGGTCGAGTAGTGCCAGCAGCGCGTGCAGGCGCGCGGGCGGCAGCGTGTACGTGTTAGTGTGAGTGGCGCACCTTGTACTCCTGGCACTTGAAGGCCAGGTCGAGTAGTGCCAGCAGCGCGTGCAGGCGCGCGGGCGGCAGCGTGTACGTGTTAGTGTGAGTGGCGCACCTTGTTTTCCTGGCACTTGAAGGCCAGGTCGAGTAGTGCCAGCAGCGCGTGCAGGCGCGCGGGCGGCAGCGTGTACGTGTTAGTGTGAGTGGCGCACCTTGTACTCCTGGCACTTGAAGGCCAGGTCGAGTAGTGCCAGCAGCGCGTGCAGGCGCGCGGGCGGCAGCGTGTACGTGTTAGTGTGAGTGGCGCACCTTGTACTCCTGGCACTTGAAGGCCAGGTCGAGTAGTGCCAGCAGCGCGTGCAGGCGCGCGGGCGGCAGCGTGTACGTGTTAGTGTGAGTGGCGCACCTTGTACTCCTGGCACATGAAGGCCAGGTCGAGTAGTGCCAGCAGCGCGTGCAGGCGCGCGGGCGGCAGTGTGTACGTGTTAGTGTGAGTGGCGCACCTTGTACTCCTGGCACTTGAAGGCCAGGTCGAGTAGTGCCAGCAGCGCGTGCAGGCGCGCGGGCGGCAGCGTGTACGTGTTAGTGTGAGTGGCGCACCTTGTACTCCTGGCACATGAAGGCCAGGTCGAGTAGTGCCAGCAGCGCGTGCAGGCGCGCGGGCGGCAGCGTGTACGTGTTAGTGTGAGTGGCGCACCTTGTACTCCTGGCACATGAAGGCCAGGTCGAGTAGTGCCAGCAGCGCGTGCAGGCGCGCGGGCGGCAGTGTGTACGTGTTAGTGTGAGTGGCGCACCTTGTACTCCTGGCACTTGAAGGCCAGGTCGAGTAGTGCCAGCAGCGCGTGCAGGCGCGCGGGCGGCAGCGTGTACGTGTTAGTGTGAGTGGCGCACCTTGTACTCCTGGCACATGAAGGCCAGGTCGAGTAGTGCCAGCAGCGCGTGCAGGCGCGCGGGCGGCAGTGTGTACGTGTTAGTGTGAGTGGCGCACCTTGTACTCCTGGCACTTGAAGGCCAGGTCGAGTAGTGCCAGCAGCGCGTGCAGGCGCGCGGGCGGCAGCTCGGTGACGGCGGCGCACAGCGCGCTGCGCTCGGCCCAGCGCAGCACCCACACGAGACACATCAGCAGATTGCGGCTCGTCTCGCTGTTGAAGGGCGGCCGACCGTTCTGAGGATACAAGAAATTTTATACATTAAGTATGCATCTAGTAAAAAAAAAAAGATTTAATTGATAAAAAAACTCGAACCTGTTTAAATTCTTCTGGCGACGATGATGCATACATGTTGCCAAATTGGCTCATTTCTCCGTCTAATTGGAGTGTTTCTGCAACATAAATTCAAGTTTCGTAACACATGCATGTGCATGTTTATTTTTTTCATTTTTTTTATTTGTTTATCTTCTACCTCCGATATGCACAGGGAGACTGTTTCTACAATCGTTACTTATTAATCTAAGCCTCTATTAACATACTTTGCGCATTTATTCATTTTCACTTTCATTCAGCATACTAATTTTCTTCTTGCATCTATCCACATTCATTCTTATCTGGGCATGTGTATGTTTAAACGTAGCAACGTGTACGAGCTTTTTACGAGTATTAATTTTTTTGGTACCTTTCCCGCTATCGAATCCCCTATATAACTGCGGCTGCGCATCCATGACTATACCCAGAAGAGGAAGGTATAGTGCCGCGACACGGGCTTTGATGTCCGGTTGGGCGAGTCTGGGGTCTGCATCGTGAGCTGTCAGCAGCGAGAGCACCGCATTGACTGCTGCACATTGCAGCACTGGACTTCTGTGTTTGGTTGAATATTATTTATTATCTTCATAACTTTCATTGTAGGTTTCATTTTGAGAATAGAAAAGAGGAAAATATTCAGATACACGACATCTAAAAATATTGAATTAGTTTTAAACAATGTTCATACTAGATTCTGTGAAATAAGATATGGATTACAAAGATATAAGCAAAAAATTAAAAAGGAAATATTTTGCTACCAATCTATAAAACAGCAAATCTTCCAAATATATTTGTGGAGTAGACACGTCTGTGTCTAATATTATAATTTTTGTAATCATTATATTTCACGCATTTGTTCATAGACCAATTAAAATCTAAAATTGGTATTTTAGTGTTAATGGCAGCTACGTTTCATTTATTAAAAAAAATGTTTAAAATAAATGAATTTATTTTTTACTTTTATTCAGTGGGTGATTTTTCCATTCATTCATTAATTTGATCATTAAATTAAATTTACTTTTAATTTAAAATTACAAGCTATCGAACGAGGCTTGAATTTAGCAAATACGATATAATTATCCTGAAAGTCGATAGGAGACGTATACGCACTGCAGCTCGAGCGCGGCGGTGAGGTCGGCCAGCAGCAGGCCCGCCAGGTAGTGGCGCGAGCGGAACTCGGAGGACAGCGCGGCCACGCGGCGCCGCCCGTCCTCGGAGCCGGCGGAGCGCGCGGAGGGCGCGGGGGACGCGGCGCCGCCCGCCCCGCGCGCCCCGCCCTCGCCGCCCTCCGCGCCCGCCGCACCCCCCGCGCCCGCCGGCAGGCACAGCGCCACGTAGTGCTCGTGCGAGCACACGATGCGCAGGAACGACAGCTGCACACCACACGCGTTACTGTCATGTGCGCCACTCAGAAGGACTATTTCGTAACTTGCGCGATCGCGAGAAATCGCTGTGGTGTCGAATTTCGATACTAGCTGAGCCTCGATTCGTATTGAAATACGACACCTAATCACTCTTTTATGTTTACCCCCTCGTATTTGTGTTGGGCGGAACTGGACATAAATAAAAAGGGTGTGAATGACAATTCGCTCATTTGGAGCGACAGTGACACATTTGCAAAAATAGGTACGCGAAAATGACTTATTAATGCTAAAATACTATGCATAAACATCTGCGTTGGCAGTGAAAATGCCACAATATCCAGCTATAATAAAATAATTTTAAAATAATAATAAGCCGTAATAATGCTTCAGAATCTTTTTTTGAAATATGAAATAATCTTTATTCTGATCTGATGTAAAGTTAACTAATTTGCATTTGTGTCACTGTCGCTCCAAATGAGCGAATTGTAGGACACGGTCGTATGAACACACCATGCGTAAGATGATAGTTGGGTATGAAACGTGTTATTAAGATTTGTGGTACTAAGAATAACACAAATCACTTATATATTCAATGAAAGAGATTAAGGGATTCAATAAAAAGGGGATAATCGACTAAATTATGTCTTTCAAATTCAAATGGCTACAGATATGGCCGAATAGCCTTCCTCAGAAGCCGTTACTTTAAGGAAAATTTCGGAACTTTCAAAAAAGTTCAGGTTCACCTTGTAGTGCACGAGAGGCACTGCGTCCGGTAGTGACGCGATCTTGGCGCACATCTGCTTGTGGTACCCTCGGATGAGATTGAACACGTAGCCACGGTCCATGATGCTGAGCAGGTCGAACATGAAGAACGCCAGGCTGTTGTTCAGGCTCTGCGTCAGCCGACTGTTCTTGCCGTATCTGTTCGTATTATATCGGTTGGGTTAAATGTCATTTGATGTTCAACTATTGGTAACCTTGAAACATTGTGAAACTTATGATATAATATTATATAGGTTGTCCCAGGAAAGACTGTCAAGCGGTAGTCCAAAGCTAGAACACCTTTGGGGATTCCGAATCACCCCTATGTATATAATCCGATTTTTTATAGTTTAGGAGATATGTTTTTTTTAATTTAAATGTTTTTCGACCTTAGGGCTATTTTTTGATCATAACTTCGTAAATAATTGATATAAATGCCTAATATTTTTTTGTAATTTAGCTAAACCTTGAGTACTAACTGATACATACACAAATAAACCCTAAAAGCAAAACTATGTGCTTAAACATAAAAAATAACTTCGAAGATAAAAAAAAAAATATAACTTGGAAAATTAAAAAAAAAAGTTATAGCAATAAAATTATTTCTTTAAAAGTATTTTAAAAACTTCCTTAGTTTATCTAGTTTCTATCATAAAAAATTCAATAAGTTAGCCATAAAGGCATATCCCCCAAATATTGGTTTAAATACGACAAGTCTGATATTTGAAAACTTAAGTTTAAAAAATTGTAATAGATTTGATCGTGTTTACTGGGTATACGACTTTTAAAACTGATAAAAAAACACTTTCTACCTGAATCTTTTTGTATTCTACACAATGATTAACTACAATAATTGTTTTAATGATTCATTTATTTATTATAAAAAGACGGACGACCTTCATTTTCGATACATATTCCACATCTACGAAATCAAAATCAAAATCCAAATATAAAATAACTTTATTCAAATAGGCCCTACGAGCACTTTCGAATCGTCATTTTACAAAATTAATATTGTAGTGATTATTATTATTTTTTGTAAAAGTAAAGCTACCACCGATTCGGAATGTAGATTCTGCAGAGAAGAATCGGCAAGAAACTCCGCAGTTACTCTTTTGAAAATAATATATAAACTGTGTTTTAGTACAAGATTAGTAACAGCTTGCATGAAATACAGCGCCACTAAGTCCACACGTCTTTATCAGCTAAATAATCCTGGACCGAATAATAAGCTTTATCTATTAACTTTTTCTTAATAAATTCTTTAAATTTATTATGAGACAATTCCAGAATTGTTTGTGGGATTTTATTATACATGCGAATACCATAACCCAGAAAGGAGACGTTTACTTTGCGCAGTCGGAAGCTTGGAGTTACAATTTTGTTATTCCTTCTAGTGTTTACAGCGCGATTAATACTATTTATTTCAAAACAACGAATATTCTGGTGAATATATATAATATTGTTATAAATATACTGCGACGCAACCGTTAATATGTCTACCTTTGGAAAAACATCCCGTAGGGAGACTCGAGCTCCAAGATCGTAAATGCCGCGAATAGCCCTTTTTTGTAAAATAAATACAGTCTCAATATCTGTAGCATTACCCTACAGTAACAGACCGTAAGACATTATACTATGGAAATAGCTAAAATATATTAAACGCGCAGTAGCAACGTCGGTCAGCTGTCGTACTTTTCTAACAGCGAAAGCTGCGGAGCTGAGTCTACCATTCAAGGATGACAAATGGGAATTCCACTGAAGTTTTGAGTCCAAATTTATCCCTAAGAATACTGTAGTATCATTGACAATAAGCCTCTCGTTATTTATTTTTAAATTATAATTTGGATGTTTAACATATTTAGGCAACGAAAATACAACGCACTTAGTTTTTTTGGCGTTCAAGACGAGGTTGTTTGTTTTAAACCAATCCTGAATTCGAGATAAAGAGCTGTTCACGTCATCATAATTTACTTTTTTCCTATCAACTTTAAATATAAGTGATGTGTCATCTGCAAACAGCACTATATCACAAATATCTTTAACGTAAAATGGCAGATCATTTATGTATATTAAAAAAAGAAAAGGACCTAGAAGTTTTTTAACCGTCTGAATGCCATTGTGTTATTTTTTACTCTCCTTTCTGCTTCATTAATTTTTATTCGCAAATCGTCCAAATATTTTGCTTCTTTTGCATATACGATTTCTTTATATTAACCCCATACAAAAAAGTCGATTGGGTTCAGATCGCGCGATCTCAGGGGCCACGGATAACCACGGGTTCCAGTAACATTTCGTAAGCTTATTTTAAATGTATTTTAAGAATAAGTTCAACATTGAGAATTTATTTTATTACAAACATGTTGGAAACAAATGTCAACATTATTTTCGTTACTTCAAGGTGCACATTTGAATATACAATATTTTTAAGTGAGTGTTCCAGTTATGATATAAATTCCTTGATTTCACAGTCGTATCATAGTTTTTGAAATTACTCTTTTGTATGAACTTGTTATTATTTAACAAATGCGTATATTTATATTATTAATTATATTTTATTTAAAAAAATCGTTTATTTTTGTATTTTTTTTATATGTTAGAATGAACGAATAAAATGTTAATAGCGTTATATCTAAGCATGTTTGCGCATAATCCTAATCGCTTAGTAAGTGCTCATAGCTATATATATGTACTCTATATGCTCTAAGTCTAAGTCTAAGGTGCGCAGATAGACGCAATATATACAGACTTTTCGAAGGCCTTTGACAAAGTCAACCATAATATTTTATTGGAAAACCTTAGATCGTTGGGCATAACGGACAATCTATTGGAATAGTGTAATTCATACCTTCGAATGAGACCATCACGCGTTGTTATTGATGGATTCCAATCTGAACCATTCTTTGAGCATTCGGGCGTACCACAAGGGTCTATTCTAGGTCCCATGTTTTTTAATATATTTATAGATAGTTTGTGCTCTAAATTTAAACACTCTAAAATCTTTCTCTACGCTGATGATCTGAAGCTAATTCGAACAATTAGTTCTCAATCTGATGTGATACTTCTTCAAAAAGATATTGATTCTCTCGTCGACTGGTGTGAAACTAACAACATGAAATTAAATATAAATAAATGCCTTCACATGAAATTCACAAGGAAGAAGCACTCTATAGAGAGTGAAATCAAAACATTTGGTGCTGCAATTAAAAAAGTTGACACTATTCGTGATCTCGGCGTAATTTTAGACTCAAAAATGCAATTTACAGAACACGTAGACCATGTCGTTAAAGCAGCTTTAAAATCTCTCGGCTTTGTGATGAGAAGGGGAAAGGAATTTCGTAAGGCCTCAACAGTTATCACTCTTTACAACAGTTACGTCCGAAGTAAACTCGAATACTGTTCAATTGTTTGGTCACCACATTACAAAGTACACGTCGATAGGGTTGAAAGGATCCAAAAAAAATTTACAAAATTCCTTTCTTTCCGTTTTGGCAATGTCTCTGACAAGAAAGATTACTCGAATAGGTTGAGAGAGTATCGAATGCTGCCATTGGCTGGTCGGAGACAACTCATGGACATGACTTTTCTACACAAAATTTTGAACAACGCAATCGATTGTCCCCAGCTTCTTGCTTTGATTCTTTTTAATATTCCAGTTAGAATGCCTAGAAAGCATATTCCATTATTTTTCATTCCCAAAACTAAGACCCAGCTGGGAAAGCACTCTTCAATAAACAGAATAACACATGCATACAACGATTTGTCTCGTACCCATAAAGACTTGGACATCTTGCATATCGGCCTCAACAATTTCAAATGTACTTTTTTTGAAACATTATTTCAAACATTATTTTGATTAAATTGTGACTAAAATTGTTACTTTGATATGGATTCATTTATAGGTAGTCAATTGTAGTCGATCACGATTGACAGAATATCTTGTATCTTTTTTAAGTGTATAAAAAATATATATATTTTTTTCTTTTGCTTTAAATGTTTACATATAGCATGCTGTGATAACTTGTAAAAAAAGCAGCACTCATCATATTATTGTAAAACACGTTTGTAAATCACTTATCAGTGTATGTGGACAACTTACATGTCCTAAATAAATAAATAAATAAAGTCTTAAACTATTAGCGATTACGTTTTAATTTTTTTTTTTTGAAGAATTAGTACATATAAAGCTTTAATTTAAGGTTAATATATTAAAAATAAAAACGGTCGAAGTTACTCAAACATCGATTTCAAATTTTCACTTCTGGTTTAATATACGTAAAAAAATTCAAATTTAGAATTCGATAAAAAAATTAAAAACTTACACTTTTTAGCTATAAGAAGCAATACTTTTTTTTTTTTTTTACAAATTAATTGATACAAATAATAAGCATTAAAATATAGCGGACTTCATTCTTAGTAAATTTTTAAAAGCTCATAGCTCACCAATAAAGCAACATAGGTAAAAGACATTGTGTGTACACATCCATGTCTACTAGAAGTATAACTGACCAGAGTATAAAGAAAATTCACGACCTTATTTTTTTTTTTGGTTGTCCGCTTGACGTGAAATGCCCCATATATGAGGTGAGCTCGGAGTCAGACTCACTTGGAGATGATCTCGGCGGTGACATGTCCGACGAGCGTGGCGAGGTCGTCGGTGAACTGGTCGGGGAAGCGCGAGCGGCGCGGCGCCTCGTGCGCGCCGCTCCACTGCAGGTACTCCGCCATCGACTTCACCATCAGCTCGAACAGCGCCCTGCGCACAGGGCCACGGCGAACTGTGAGCTACGTACGTACGTTACGTACCTTGCCTAGTATCTCAGTTACTATTGAAATCCGACCCCACGCGATCGATTCGCGATCCCGAAAAATAGCTGAAGTTATGTAATAGTCCTACCCGGTTGCTAGATCACCTGCAGGAAGATTTACATTGGCAGCATCTACTTTTACTTTCTCCATTAAGAGGCCATTTTTATATGATATATATCAAAGGGACTGAAGTAAATCTAGTGTAATAGAAAATTATAAACACATATGTAATTGATTATTTACCAAGAGTTCTGCATAGCTAAATCTCTAGTGGCGCCACTCGCCACCACCCACTGTAGCGCCAGCTCTTCGTGTAAAATCTTGCAAGAGCCGTCAGTAAGAACTATTCAAAGAAAAAATCAACGACAGTTAATTTCAATTTAAAAAACGTGCATTTGAATCGTTGCTCAGTTTCGTAAAGCTTTAAAAAAACGCGACCACACATATTATTCGGTTAAAAACTTCTAATGCACAATGGACGACATCAAAAATAACTATCCGGTTCATACATTTTTCAAAATAAGAAATGTTCTTGATACCTCTATATGTATCAAGTTTTCCAAGTAAAAACAAGCTTGTCCAAATTGAAATATTTTACCGGAAGGCGGCAGAGGGAGGCCGATATCCCTGTCAGATAGCGCTGGTCTTGGGATTCGGCACTGATATTGAATATAGCTGCTTATGAGTCCACTGCGACCGTGTGCATCGCAAGTGGCACCATCGTTCATGTTCTGAAACATTTTCATAAACTTATCTTGTATTGAATAATGGTTCGTACTTCCTACTAATAATATAAATAAGTCAAATATACTTGATAAAAAAAAGTTTTTTTTTTATCCATCTCGAAGGACCTAAAGATAGGAATGTGCTGGCTGTTTGTATAAATGAAAAGTTTTATGTAATCCAAAATATGTAGTTTAATAAGATATAATAGAATAGCAGAAACTAATAGTTGAATTTATAGTGTTGACTTGTTAGCATACTACGATAAAAGTTTTCTATAAATAAACCAAATTGATACAAGATTTTTGTATTTAAAATATTGTAAATTAACACGTAGTTTGTGAATAACAAACACAGCCATAAATAGACGGACGGGAAACTGACGGATAGGAAAAATAAGATTAAAGTATATGGTCAGTTCAGCCAGACGACCGTTCTGGTGTAGTGGTGCGAGTAGTCGCCTCAAACTGCGCGCCAGCGGTCGCGGGTTCGATTCCCGCTCGGGGCAGATATTTGTATTTGTACAAATATTTGTTTCCGGTCTGGGTGTATGTCCTTGTGAGTCTCCCCAACGTGCCTCGGAAAGAACGTGAAACCGTTGGTTCCGGTTGTTGTCATAGACACCTGATAACGATCGTTATTCATGGTAGGGAAATTATCCGCCAACCCACAGTGGAGCAGCGTGGTGGATTAAGCGCCAACCTTTCTTATATATAGAGAATAGGCTTTCGCTTAGCCATGGGTGGTTTACAGGCTGATATAGTGATATAGTAGTAGATGGTCAGTTAACCATATCTGGGGCTCATCCTTGACGGAGGGTGGACCTTCGGCCCACACTTCGCTATGGTGGGACCGAAAGTCGTGAAGGCGGCGAGTGCATTCGGCAGACTCCTCCCGCACCTCAGAGGATCCAGCTCCACCTGCAGGCATCTGTATTCCAGTGTCTGCCGGAGTGGGAGCTCAGTAGCGGAGGTTCTTGCCGAGACCTACTCATACGTTTCGGGTAGGAGGGCTCTTGGTGAGAACCCCAAGTTGGACGAGATCCTACTGGTGCGCCAGACAGGGAAAGAAACGCTAATGCGGAGGTGAGGGAGGACCTGGCGGAGCAGCCGTATGCCACACGCGTAACGGCAACCTTGCGCCCGGTCCTTGAGCTCACTTTCCATTTGACGCAGGTTCTAACCGGGCACGGTTGCTTTGGTGAATACCTGTGTCGGACGGCCCACAGGGAGTCGACGACTGAATGTCACGATTGTGGCGTGGCGGTGGACCCTGCCCAGCACACCCTCGAGGTGTGCCCGAGATGGGCGCCGCTGCGATAAGGTCTGACGTCGGTCCTCGGAGAAGACTTATCGCTCCCGAGTGTCATCACCGCTATGCTCGGCGACAACGAGTTCTGGAAGAAGATGGTCTCCTTCTGTAAGACAGTAATGTCCTAGAAGAAGGCTGACGAGCGGTTGAGAGAGGCGGCCGCCGACGTGGCCTCCCTCCGCGGGCGACGAACGGGGCTGCGTAGGAGGCGCTACTTTATGCGCCTCCAGTAAAGCCCATGTGTACGTGTCGCGCCGAGATGGGAACCCAGTCCTGCTAGACACGGCGTCGTCGGGACTGTTCAGAGGCGAGCCGGACAGTCCCCATGGAGCAGAAGTCAGGCCTTTTCGCCGAGGCCAGCCTGTCGATGACGGGATCCTGTCGCCTGCAGATCCGGGACCCTCAATTGAAGCGGCTGAAGGCTCCCGTAGGGGTTTAGTACGGTATTACACTCCCAAGTGCTGAGTCCGACATACGGTTTAGGACTGCCTACCCGGGCGTCCTGGATATCACCCGTAAATGCGTTCCACTGCGAAACAAAAAAAGGTCAGTTAACTGAAGCTGGCACTCACGGTGATGTCGGTGAAGAGGTGCGCGAGCGCGCTGAAGACGTCTTGCGCGATGTTGAGTGCCGCGCCCGCCAGCGCCGGCGGCGCCGCCAGCAGCTGCAGCAGCTTGTCGCACACCACCGGCAGGAACCGCGCCAGCGCCTCCACGCTGGCCGTCGGCAGCTCCGCTATGCTGGGGAACTAGCTGGTCAGTGTACGGCACCGGGGATCACAACTGAGGACTTAGTGGAGATAAATTAAATTTATTTTGACAAAATATATCCTTTCCATTAATTAAGCATAATTAACTTTTAAAAAAAATTCTACTCAAGTCAGATCAAGTTTCAGGAATTAGTGATAGCAACACGTTAAAAGTAGGCATAATTCCAAATTATTTGTAGGTAATGTATGAAATAGTTTTAAAAGTGCAGAAGTAGTAGTATAAGGGTATTAGTGCTTACCTCGCTCGTAACTCAGCTTCCATATTGGCAAGACCAATCCTCGGTGGAATGTTTCCTTCCTGAACCGCCTCGCAAGCCATTGCAAATCTTTCGATGTAACTATCCTGTGAATATTATTAAAAGTGTGACAAATTAATATTTTTCTAAACCACAAAACCTTGTTAATTTACATAATGAGAAGACCAAGGACAAAATAAACAACTAAAGGACAATGGCAGATCTCCTAACAAATTTTTGTTGGCATAAATTTCTAGCGTCTACTAATGAAAAAAATGTATTAATATAGTACTTAAATTCCTGATCACTTTTGCCTAAAGAAGCACCACCGAAAGAAGTAATGAATTAAAGATATTCCAGGTTGAACATTAAGAGGTTATGTTTCGACAATTTGTAGGTACCTAATCAAAAACTTAGTCAAATACATGTTAAATATAGTCCGAAACTATATTTTAAATAACTAGATAGATTGATTACAAAACATTGTAGTAGGTATATCTATACTTTTGACGCACTCACAGAAAAATAAAAAATTATTAAACGCTTGTTTTTAACCCTCAGGCCTAAAATATTTCATATTGGGCGATTTTCTTTGTCACCTATCCTTAGGTATTTCCTACTTAGGTACATCAGCGTTAGCTGTAGATGATAAAAAATTAACGATTGACAAAGACGTTCATCTTCTTAAATCATTAGCACTGTAGGTCAAGAGATCTAATAAACCCTGCTCTTAGAATTTCTAGACCTAAAGGTGGTCTGTCTAGATTCAGTCAGGCAGCATCTGTTTAGATTTTTCTGTAACGATAATCACCATAGATAATTAATTACGAGGACCATCCACTTATCGCGCCCTTTGCAGCATGGGATCATCTTTTTATCAGATAATCAGATGAGCAGCCCGCAAGGTCTTAACCAAATAAGAAACAGTTTACAATGGCATACAAAATGGTTGTTCCCTGCAAAAAATGAAAGTGCGGCCTCTAGGTTAAAAAGCAGACTCTAGAAACCACTTATCTACAGATACGTGGCATAAAGACAGTGGATCTCATATATAGTCAGAGTATCTGCTCATTTTTTCTAATAAAAGAAAGGCATGTTTATAAAATAAAACATTATTTTCTTATTACGAATTATTATTGTATTCATGAAATAATTGGGCTTAGTAAATAAACAAATAACGCGTTATTCTTTGTAATAAAACAAGATTTCGGATTGATACAATATAAATCGTGTAACGTGATGCAATATAATACGTGTAACGTGTAATATTTATTTAAAGGCAAAAGTTCATGTATGTTAATGAGAGAAGATTTATTACCATGTGGCAACATTCAACGGAACTATCGTTAGGTACTTCATTCCAATGAAATGTCAAATCATTTTTACAATAATCAAATGTTTTTTCATTAAAAATGATATTTTTCCTAGACTTACACAGATCTTAAAAATATATTGAAAAAACGTAAGAAATTATTTTATTTACATTAGTCATTAAGATATTTATAAACGCTTGGGAACATTCAACGGAACTATCGTTAAGTACTTCATATTCAAATGAAATGTCAAATCATTTTTACAATAATCAAATGTTTTTTCATTAAAAATGATATTTTTCCTAGACTTACACAGATCTTAAAAATATATTGAAAAAACGTAAGAAATTATTTTATTTACATTAGTCATTAAGATATTTATAGACGCTTGGGAATTCTATCAACAACTTTTTCGCCATTGTCCTTTAAGTTTCTGGAATATTGGCTAGTATGTTAGATTATATTCCTGAATATATTACTAAAAATGTTGAGTAGTATGTTAATTACAAATTATAGTTATATGTAAATCTTGAGTGTAAAAACTTAAAAATAGAAAATAAATTTCGTTTTTTTGCTACTCACCTGTGGATGTACAGTCGTGTACGCATCCAGAGATATGTTGAAGATGGGCTTGTGGTTGTCGATCCATCTGGTCCCGGGTAGAAGTACGTCAGGGAAGATGTACGAGTAGTTGGGAGGCGGCTCCTCTTGCATCACTGGCAAGTTGAACTCTCCGCAAGTCAACTTGCCATTACGGCACAGGGGGAGCCACTGGAACGATAGGGTCGTCACTTGTTTAGGAACGGTCGTGTTTAGGTTTATTGTCAGTCTGTCGGTCATATTGTTCTCGTTTCACTTTTTATTGTTGGCATATATACAGCTATTTATTTTGGGGGAAATCCCATAGTACATCTACGGGATTTCCCGGACGTAGATACATTTTTTCTTATTTCTGTTTTAAGGGTCTTACCGCGATTTTATTATTAAGAATGTACAAAAAGTTTCGACATCGTCGTAGTAAAATTGCAAAAGATTAAAATATATAGTTTTTTTTTTTAATTGTGTAGAAAGCTCACGGAATAGCCAAGCGTGGTCTCGACACTCTTCTCGTATTCGGGAGCGACGGGCTTGCGCTGGCAGGAGACGTGCAGGAACGTGAACAACAAGTGATGCTGGTCGCCCAGCGCCGCCGGCAACTTCAGCTTTACCTCGTCGTACAGCGATGGGCTCCTGGGGGACGGTGGGGGGTAATACTCTCTCTTGGCTCATCCTAATGCGGTACGTATTTGGACGAGTCGAGTGAATTTTTTTAAAGTAAAATTACTTATTGACGATTATTTCTTGATGAGTCATTTCTTATTGTTTATTTTGGAGTGATTTTTATAGTTTATTATGGATTGTTTGTTTTTGAGTTTCTGAGAAATATAAAATTATTTAAAGATTCAGAAATTTTACTATGACAACATTTCGATGGACCACCACTTTAGGAACTTCAAACAGAAGTTTAAACCTACTTGTTGTGATAAAGCACAGTAGTGTACGCTTCTGTGCTGAACTCTGGGCATGAGCTTCGACCGAAGATAGCTGGCAGGGCGGACCCTTGGTCTTCACCAGCCATCAGTTGGATTCTCACCTAAATAATAAACAAATAATTATATTATCTATCTCTAAATTACTCCAAAACAACGTTTCGACTGACAACCATAATTTAATAATAAAATAAGTTATCCCGAGCTCGCATGGGCTCAGCTACAAGCGCGGGCTCACGGTGATGTTCCTGGCGGAGGCGGCGCGCGAGGCGTAGGCGGCGAGGTTGAGGTCGCGCACGCTCACGTACAGCAGGTTGCGGTACTGCACGTGCGGCAGCACCTAGGGGTCAGCTACAAGCGCGGGCTCACGGTGATGTTCCTGGCGGAGGTGGCGCGCGAGGCGTAGGCGGCGAGGTTGAGGTCGCGCACGCTCACGTACAGCAGGTTGCGGTACTGCACGTGCGGCAGCGCGGGCGCGACCGCGGGGAACGGCAGCACCTCCTTGCATGGACGCACGTTCTCCTCCGCTGTGGGCAAGGATGTTGGTATTTGGATTTATGGGACTTCTTTAGTTTCTTTATAAAAATACCTACACTATAATCTGACACATGAATGTTAAGCTAGTATTACTTTAGTCATTTTATCATTATTATCATATCAGCCGTTGGATGTCCACTGTTGAACGTAGGCCTCCCCTGTCGACCTCCAGACCGACCGGTACAAAGAAGCCTCCATCCAACGGCTTCCGGCAACTTTCCGTCCGGCCGTCCGAGGCTGCGTTTGCCGGTACATGGTCTCCACTCGAGAGCCTTTCTACTTCATCGGCCATCAGTTCTACGAGCTTTGTGCCTTGCCCACTGCCACTTCAGCTTGCAAATCCGTTGGACTATATCGGCAACCTTCGTTCCTTTGTTTCTATTTTTTTCCTAGTGGAACCATCAGGACTTATCCAGGTCCATTTCTTGTGAGGTGACTTTTGCAAGAAGGATTTAATCATAAAGAGTCCCTCCTTCTCCAGAAAATCGGCCAGCCTCTGTCCTATTTGGTTCCGCTGTGCATATCCAAATTACCCCACTTTCAGCTCATCGTCTTTTGCCTATCTTCGCGTTAAATTCCTCCGTGACAACATTGAAGTAGATTTTATTCGTATGTATGGCTCTAATAATGTCTTCATACATAGCCTCTACTTCTTCATCTGGATGTATTGAGGTCGGTGCGTATACCTGTATGACCTTCAGCGAGTATCTTTTAGATACTCTGAGTATAAGGTACGCAACCATGTTCGACAAACTTCCGATGGTCACAATGTTGCCAATGAGGGACCTGCGGACCGTAAACCCGACACCTCCTTGGGACTGTTGGTCACTCTTCCGGTAGTAGAACAGGTTACCGGATTACAGGGTTATTGGGTCTTCCCCCTCTCTTCGGACTTCAGATAAACCCAGTATATCCCATTGTAGCCTGTTCATTTCCTCTTCCAGCTCAACAATCGTTTCATCAGTCCTCAGGGTGCGAATGTTGTGTGTTACCAGGGCCAGGTGTTGTCATGGGTGGCAGCTGAATATCACCCGGAGATTCTTAGCACCCCCTGTCCTACCGTTACCCGAGCCGCTGCCGTAGCTGGGAATAGTAGGGCCGCGGGGGACTGGCGCCCTGGGGTTTTTTGCTTGTCATAACGGGGGTTTGCCAATACTCGCCACGCTTGACAGACGTGTTGGCGAGCGCAGTGTGTTGTGTCAGGACATGGTAACGCCCATTACCATCCTGGTCGGTGTATAGTTGTTCGTCATTTTTCGTCGTTTAGTCATTTCGCCGTAAAATAAATCATCATAATGTTTAATAGATCAAAAAATAAATTTAATTTAAATAATCAAATATGTTGAGTCAAACGTTCTTACCATTGTAAGGCGCAAGTTTAGCTAATTCTGGTGTGAGTCCGTTCTTTATTTCATCAGGACATGGTGACACTTCGATCTTCAATATACCAGGGATACACTTCAATTTCTTTGGAGCAGAACTGGGTCTTTTGATTTCGGCGAGAAACTTATATAAGTCTTCATCTCGGAGCTTGTCTGTCTCCTAATAATAAATAATATAAAGCCTATTATAAAAACATAGAAACAATTACTTTAGTTCCACACTAATAAACTATATTTACTTTAAAATATTATTTTAGGAAGATATATTGGATGACTGGAACTTAATCCATAACCAAATACTATTTTTATTCTATTAAATAAACATTAAATATTATGTATCTATTTCCATAATTATAGCTGTGACGTTTGCCTACTTGTACATTATATTAATATACCTTTAGCTTTTATACATAAGAATAACATATAGGCTACAAATTATAAAGATTTTGTTTAATTTGGCCATAATATGACATAGTTTAAAAATTATCATTCGAAAACGGGTAAGTGACCCCTATACCACGGCGCTTACGACCTTCTTTTCGCAAGAATTCACTAGTTTCGATTGGAAGCATTTGTTACTGAGCTCTCTGCGAGCGTGGAGGAACGTTTTTTGTATGAGAGTCATTGTTACCGAGTTTTGTAAGAATCTGATACGGATAGTTTGAAGTCTGGGGAAGGACATGGCTACTTTTTGTCAATACACCCACGCGGGCGAAGCCGCGGGCGGAAGTTAGTCGACTATAAAACCCTTGTTTTTCCTTCAATACATGCTCAGTTAAGAATCGATCGTTGTATTATTTCATGTCCCGACGCCGCACATATCAGCAGGTAGGTGGTGGGACCTGTTTGAAGAAGCTGGTGACGGTGATGACGATGGTCTTGAAGCAGTCGAGGGCGGGCGCCAGATCGTCGGGCGGCGCGCGGCGCTCCACCGACCCCTTGCGCGTCAGCGAGCCGCCCACTTCGCCGGCTCGCCGCCGGAGCTGTTCCAGGCTGCTGGACGACGCCTTGCGGTCTGGTGGACAGTCAGACAATATTTAGTTACAAGAGCTTTGGTTTTGGTCTCTTTGTTGATTATTCATGATCGTGAACTATTATATATAAAATGCTTCATTATATCAACTAAACGAAGTATTATTTCCAAACCTATATTGAAGCGAAACTTCTTTGCACGCGTTGTGGGTAAAATTTCAAAGTCGCAAGAACCAGCGTCAGAATAAAGGACGGATAGATGTACATAGCCCGAGAGAAAAAGAGAAAGATATAAAAAGCATAGTCAAATAAATTAATTTATAACTTTTATCTCTCTTACATATGAGAAAAAAGTGAAACAAAAATATCCCGCCAGGCCATTATTTTAAAGATATTTGACATGTTGACATAACGTTTTTTAATTGCTTATATTATTTTTATTTTTAAACTTTGTAATAAATTATTATTAAAAACTTTGATTCATCACCAACACAAAATACTCTTGGAGATTAAAATAAAGGTCTAACTTTTAGTTTAATATATAAATATAAATAGGTATACACATAAATAGATACGTATTTAAAATTATTCATTAGATATTAAAAATTAATGTAATGTTAACAATATTATTTGTTTCTAAAGGCCTATAAGTATCAATTTACTAGCTGATATCATTTTAATATATATTTTTTTACATTTTGTGGTTATATTTGTTTAAATTTTTTTTTAACGCCTCTTTAGTCTCTGACATCTATTAACTATTGATTAATAGATTTTAAATTGAGTTTGCCAAAGAAGTTTCACTTCTGATATTTGTACTACGTACCTAAACACGAGATTTTATCTATCCAAAATTTTATCCTTCTTTGTCAACTCTACTAAAATAGGTATAAATTTAATTTAAATAAGCTTTATCTGTTCCATTTCTTTACTCATGTGGTTATGGTGACGGTTCACACCGCGACAGGAGACCGCGACAGGAGAGACAGAGACGAGAGACCGCGAGTAGTTATATCGTCGGTCGTCTCGGTTCTGCTGTCTCTGTCTCTCCTGTGCCGGCGCGCTCACCCAGGCTGTTGGTGTGCGAGTCGCGCTCGTCGCGCTCGGCGGCGCCGCTGAGCACGCTGAGCAGCGACACGGCGCTCCATGCCAGCGGCATGCGGTACTTGCCCAGCCGCGCGCACGCCGCCTGCGCGCTCGCGCGGACCTTCTCGCGGTTCTGCGCGTTAACAAGGTAAACTTATATATACTGTACTGCAGGGGTGTCAAACTCTATTAAATTTAGGTGTAGGCGGGCCAGATAAAAAAAAAGTACTGAATACGCGCTGCCCTTGAAATTACTTATTAATGTAGTGTGATGATTCTTTTTTCTTACTTTTACTTATACATGTACTTTGATCATACGGCCCGCGGGCCGTATCTTTGACAACCCTGCGTGTACTGTATCAGCCTGTAAACAACCCACTGCTGAGCGAAGGCCTCTTTTCCGTACAGAAAAAGGGGGTGAGCTTAATCCGCCACGCTGCTCCATTGCGGGTTGGCGGATTATTTCCCTAACATGAGTAACGATCGTCAGGTGTCTATGATAACAACCGAGGCCGACAGCTTTACGTGCACTCCAAGGTAAGGTGGGGATACCTACAAGGACGTACACCCAGACCGGAAACAAATATCTATCCTGGGCGGGAATCAATCCCGCGACAGTCGGCGCGCGGTTTGAGGCGACCACTCGCGCCACTACACCAGAACGGTCATCTATCTTCGTATAAAAGTTAATTTAAATAAAAGTTATATACATATTATATGTACTGACATTGTCCTACCGAAAATACCTATTATGCATTAAATTGGAAAATATCACACCAAAAAAATAAATACACAAATTTTTGTGCTTCATGGCAAGATTCGTGCTTGAAACGGTATTCCTTGTATTAGTGTTAAAGTTGCCATTTTGCGTGTTATAAGTGACAATAAATAGATATTGTGTCGGGATTTTTTAAGTTCGGTGCAAGTTATTTGGACCACAACGTGTACATTCAAAATTTAACATGATAACGTTAGTGGGTATCACAACCAAAACAAATTTAGACCACAGGAAAAAAACTAAGGATACTATTTATCAGGGGATAGTTTTTGAAATAAACTTCTTTAGAATCGTTGTAATTTGAAACGGGAAGCGACAGAAAAAGCAACAGGTAAGAGACATAAATACAAAAATGTGTAGGAGAGAATGTGATAGTATGATGTCGCGTATCCTAGCAACGCGTAAACAACGCGTAAATAAGTAATACAGTGTTAACTATTAATATTAATAAATTTTAAACTGAGTTTGCCAAAGATGTTTCATTTCTGACATGTGTACTCCGTACACACGACATTTTTTTTTACTAAATGTACACGCACTCGTACATATACATAATATGGACAAAATATCGACTAACCTTATCATCCTTCATGTAAGGTTCCACGCATTCATTGACGTCCCCTTGAAGAACTTTTTCGACTCTGACCACTAGGAATATATCTGGAGAAGGGTTCAGGATATCGAACACTGCACTGCGACTAAGGGTTGACAGGTCCGCGTGTGGTACATGACCGGATAGCATCTGTCTCGTGCACTCAGAGTTTAAGTTGAAGTAGAAGTTCTCCGATAGCTTCTTTTTCTCTTTGGCGTCGTAGAGGGCCATCGAGGCGAAGAGAGGCTCGATGTCTAATTCAAATCTGATTAAAAATGGGAATTTTTTTTTTAGTTCGATGGTTAAAGTGTGTTATAATCTTACTCTCAAAGTATTGAGTTGTTACAAAATTAGGCAGTTTTTGTATTATCATAAAATCTAAATGACTTTAAATATATTTTATTAGATGGCGTTTTTACTTTCAGACATGGAAACTTTTGAGGGGCCAAATTTTGACGTGATAACGTCTAGTAAATTGATGAAGGGGTGCCCGTTCGAAGAAGATGACGTCATCATTGTCACAATTAGTGAGCGAGAGCGCGGAACAAGCGGTAGAGAGGTACGATCGGCTCGGCCTAAGCGTTCGGCTCACGATCGGCGGTCGGCCTAACTTACGACGCGTCCGAGTAGAAATGACAGCGGCAAATGGCGGGAAACTGTTTTGTCAATATTGAAGTAATGTCAAATAGTGAAAAATTGATAATATAATGTAATGTAATAATATAAGTTAATAATATAAAAGTTAATAAAATCATAAAATGGTTACCATAGTTTATTACAACAACAATTGCAGCAAAAAAGGTAATTAATTCTTGCATTTTAAGAATCCGATTAGCGATATAATCTCATATATTTGTTCTTTGATTATAAAATAAGTAGCATCGGTGGGCGAGTGCAGTAATATTAGGTTATATTACAATTTTGACTAAAAAGTTATTAGGACTCATATAATTACGATCGTATAAAAAGTAAACTGTTTTTATTTAGTATATTTTTACAATTTTCATAAGTGGTTAATGATAATCTAATTTGTTTTGCTAACTTTAAGTTATTAAACTTAGCTTCTTTATTAAACTTGATTATTTCTTGTATTACATATCAAAGTATTTAACTTTATTTCGCTTTTATATTAAATACAATTAATTACCTGTAGCTTATATATATATTATACAAAATAATGATAATTCAGTGATAATAATTCAATTCCATTCATGTTTTCTTATGACGTTATCACGTAAAAATTATCGTCCGTAAACCGACTTTACAGACAACCAATTTTTTTTTAAAATAGTCAGGTTTGGTCATTTATGTCGATATTAAAAATTTTATTGATTACATCACTATTTCGCTGAGCACTTTATTTGAAAGTCGCGCTTCTGATCATCTCAAATATAAAAGTTAATTTCATTAAATGTTAAGCGAAACTAAGCAAGAAACCGATTAGAAGAATTGTATTACGTCAAAGAGATTTAATTGAAATGATCTGAACCAGATTAAGAAACGAAATATATTTTATTTTTATTTATTGACACACCAACAGCATATGATACAATGTGTTGCAAAATCTTATTTATAATAAATAAATATACACAGTATGCACGCAAATTAAAGGTGTATACAGCACTCAAAAACATGTTACTGAATACAGTTTTTAAGCACTTTTACTATATACTCGTAGTTTATTGTCACATGGTATTAAGTGACAGTGAATTGGAGAAGGATAATGTATAGACCAACTATTTTGTAAAAATAATAAAAAATAATAAAATTGTACACAATAATAATCCATTGAACAAGGTTATATACAATAGTTAAAGTTTCTTAAGACTAAAAGATGAACACTTACTTAAGCTGATGACACACAACCAGAATCCTGTGCCCCATCATCTCACACGGCATCTCAGCAGCGAGGCGTCTTTCCACAGCCTCCTCCTCATCGAGATATGGCGCGTACAATCCGAGAAGATCTGCTTGACGATTTTCTAGTCTAAAACCAAAAAATTAAGCTTATTTAACAAAACGTGGTTTAATATTAAGCACCTATTATTCTGATATATTTATGGCAACATTTTTGGCTGCCATTCTTTATTTTGAAAACTGAAAGCCTTTTTACTGGCTGGGTATTGTAAAATATTTTTGACTACTTAGATTTTGAAGAAATTAAACGGATTTGAAGTCAGTAAGGGTATTTAAATTGGTATATTTGGAATTCTGGATTCATGAGCAGATCGTAAAATTGACAAGTACAGCCATAATGTGTTCGATAATTTTATGAAATTGTGGCGTGGCAATCTGATCACATTATGTCTCAATCCATTTTTGGACATTTCGACTTAGTTTAGGTTAGGTTCCGACATACATATTAATTTTACCGATAATTGCACGGTCAAAATTTTTTTCCAAATATAGACATAATATAAGTTACTAAGTTACTGCTACTTAGAATAGATTTTTCGAAATTTCGTGTATTAAAGATTGAAATCGGGAACGAACACTCATTTGGCTAAAATCCATTCCTGGAGATATTCCAGTCCTAGCTAGACTATATATTCGATATTTATGTTCCTTAGAACGCCTTACCTTTTAGCTTCATTGATAGCATCGACTTGCTCCGGTGGTTTCTTCTCAAATACATCAGGCAGTAGAGGATCCGAGGAGGAACTGCGCAAGTCCAGACTGGCCCACGAGCCACGTGGCGTGAGGGTCTCGTTGCAAGATGATGAGGACGATATCGATGCTACTGACTGGCGACCGCTTGACGGTTGTGATTCGAACTGCATAAACGTTTTTGGAATAATATGACGCACACTGGACTTTTTTGCCATTCTTTTTTTTTTTGTTTAGAGTAGTAACAATGGGTTTTATATGAAATGAATAATAATGGGATATAACATTTATTTTGAAATCAGTTTTCCAATAAATTATTATTTGTCATTACGAAGTTACTTATATTTTTACTGTACTGTAAACAATCCACTGCTGAGCGAAGACCTCTTCTGAATATAGAAGAAAGGTTGGAGCTTAATCCACCACGCTGCTCCACTGCGGGTTGGCGGATAATATCTCTACAATGAGTAACGATCATTACAAAGTGTCCATAATAACAACCGGGACCGACGGCTTTACATGCTCCCCGAGGCACGGTGGTAAAACCCACAAGGACATATACCTAAATCGGAAACAAATATTTTCACAAATATAGATCTGCCCCGAGCGGGAATTGAATTCGCGACCGCCGGCATTGATGCGACTACTCGTGTGGTGCGCTAGAAAGGTCATCATACTATATTTCGAACTATCTTATAATTAATAGTTAATTTAGAATTTTGTTCGATCAAGTCATGACAAACTTTATCACGTAATTTTACCTGCTGTGAAGCCAACTCTTCCATAGATGTGGACTGCTCCGCATCTATCTCGTAGTAGTGAGGCGGTGCGGCGAGCAGTTTGTCGAGCCGCTCGCCGAGTCGCTCGCGTCCGCTGGCCGAGCCAGAGTACATGCGGTACTTATATTCGACTACTGTGTAGTCTGACGTGTAGCAGCTGATGCAGTCGCGGACGAACATGGGCGCTTTACTCCTGATTGTATGCGACAAGAAACATCATTGATAATATAATCAATGGTAAATGTTCTCTTGCTTAGAAAATACTTTTCCTTTCAAGGAGAAGGATTACAGCTCAGAACTCTGAGACATGAATGTTAAATCACGATATTCTTAACCGCTAAATACGACGCGAATTTCGAAATTTTAACGCTTAAGATTCAACAGTATTAACTTTGAATAGACTTATTTATTTTTGGTGGGTTTAGAAAGTTAATAAATTTTAGTGATTTTATTAAAAGTCTAGATCGGATTTTATCGCCTTTATTTGTTTAAAAACTTAACAGTTTAACGATTTTTCAATTAAATTATTTCCTGACGTTTCGGACCCTTTACAGCGTCCATGATCTCGGGGGACTAACTAAAGAATCTAGATCTAGACTTTTAATTAAATGAATAAAATTCGCGTAAATATAAGAGAACAGTAAACCTTAGTGACTCACAGAATTAAGTTGCAAATAAGCCAACGACTTCTAGTATTGATAATTTTTTTTGAGACGTGTTATAATTAGGTATTTATTAAGATTTTGAAACTGTAGAAGAATAAATTATTACAGGATTGCTAACATTTATTCAGCGAGGTCAGGGGATTCATATCGGACCACTAGTCGAAACAAGATAATAAAAGTTTTTTTTTTAATTCTTACAGATCTTCATCAGGTAGTACGTGAGTTAGAGTCCGGATCCGGCGGGGAACGGTGAGCAATTCCATATCGTTGGCGGGGTAGGCGAGGGGGTCCCGCTCCCCCATCAGCCTGTCGCATACCTCCTCGTAGTCCGGCGGTTCGATCATATCGGAAAGGGATATCTGTTTATGGGAATACATTAGTTGTAATCCTCAGTTTGACAAGAGTTCAAAACGGTAAATTACCAAATACTCCATATGAATTAGGGTATAAAAAGGTTACTGTATTATATTATACTAGTTATAATAATTTATTTATTAACTCTTTATTCTAGAATACACATAATACATATATTGCACAATTGACAGACTCATAGCTAAAAGTATTTTCTACCAGCCAATCTTAGGATCTGCAAAGTGGATGTTTGTAGGTGTACAAAATGGTGATAAAAGAAATATCAACATAAAAAAAAGAAAAACAAAAAAAACATTGTATATACACATGCATATAAAATTAGTGATGTGCAAAATTTCCAGCCAGTAAATCTTTTATTGCTATGCAAAGACTAACCTCTTTATCTATCTTCCATTATTGTATTATTAAAGTTTAAGGTTTTTTTTTTTAAATTGTATTTATTTGTTTACATTATAAATATGCAAATATTATTTTATAGTTCTTCAGCATGTTCTAATTTAGGTTACCAGCACATCTATACAGAATAATAAGATCACACAGGAATATTTCAGAAAAACCTGATACTGATATTTTTAATTCTTAAGTTTAAAAAAATTGATTATGTCATATTTAAAACAAAAGTAGACTCATTATGGTATTTTGTGACTATTTAAATAAATTTATTGTTTCTTTTTGTTTTATAAATATTAATTTTATTTAATCTATAGCATTGTTACAATATTAAAGTAACACTTAGTTTTTATCCTATAACTGTATTGTATAGTTGTAACATGGTAATTAATAATAATAATACACTTTATTGTACACCAAAATAATAAAAAAAATACTACATAGAATAACAACATAGTAAAGTATCGTAAGATACAAAGGATGGCCTTATTGTTAAAAAGTGATCTCTTCCAAGCAACCTTGGGGTAGAGGAAATGGTCTTGTGTCAGCATATAACATTTACATACATACATTCATACAATATATACATACTTATATGTACTTTGTTGGTGATCTATAAATAAATAAATCAATAAGGAATCTATAATACAGGACAATATACATCAAAGTATTTAAGAATATATAATTTTCAAGTTTTTATACATGTTATGTGCGAGTAGCAACTTTAGTTGTTGTTGCACTTTTTTTTACGTAATCTTCGAATTAGTCACAAGTTGCAGTACAAAATTGTTTAGATTACATTTGATATATTTTTTTTAATGAAAACATCTGTATAGTGCTTTAGATTTCACGATATTTATGAAAAGTTCGAGTTGTGAATATTTAAGTTGTAAGACTACCTGCCAGATGACTCTATCTGGTCCACCATAAAATAATAGACTTCATTTCAACTATTAGTATAACAAGTGATGTGTAAACTAAAATAATGTAGTTATGTTAATGAAATTTACATAGCAACCATGTTCTTTAATTATCTTCAAAAGTCTATTGAATATTCCTATTGAGAATAATATAATATGTAGAATAGATAGTCAATACTAACAAATTTTAAGCAAATGACAAGCAATTTCAAGGCAAAATTAATCTAAGCAATAAAATCACAACCACAGAAATATTGTACATACAAACATACCAAAAGGTTGTCTGGAAGAGATCACTCTTCTAGCGATAAGACCTTTGTACATCATTCTTTATTTGTAATATTTTTTGTTTCTTTGTGGTGTAAAATATAGTTATACCACAATTTTGTAATAATACAAAGAATTTTGCATCAGTTATTAATTTAATTTCATAGAAGTTAGTTTTTATTACAATTAATATATTTGTCATATTATATAAATATATATAAATGGAATAATATAATAAATGCATGTAATTATAGTATTGTAAAAAAAAAAAATAGTTATAGGTATAGTATTGTAAAAAAAAATGTATGTATATTAGGATAAAAGTGGTCAGTTTGGACTCTCGTCTTAGGGACTAGAGATATTAAGTCTAGTTTTAAGTACTTATTTACTTTTGCTGAGTAAGAACGTCTGTATGTTACAATAAAATATATGAAAAGAAAAGGGTATCGGCGCATGTAAGCCTGTAGATGTGAAAAAAAAAAAAATTGTCATATACATGCAAATTAAGATTTAAGGTATAAATTTGGTAATTTCATTTGTAATTTTAAAGAATCATTGTTAACATAATTTAATTGATATTTCAATTATGACAAAATAAAAACATAGTTATAGCTATATACTAAAACAAAAACAAAGCTCTGAAATAAGTAAATCTAATACAAAAACCACATATACAATATTTTTTAAACATAATTGAAAAGACAATCTACAGTTAAGGGGACAGGAATCGTGAATCATAGGCGTGCACAGACATCTAAAAAGTTTCCCGACTCACAGAAGAGGAGCACCCAGACAGAGTTCCGACCTTTGACTGGCTATACACCTTACGAGAATCCCCCGCATTCCTATAAATATCGAAAAATCAATCCTCTAACATTTATTAATACTCTTTCCCGAGTTCATGCATGGTTAAACAGTTAGTCCCATAAAAGGATTATAAAATCATTTACCCGGAACAATTTTGATATTTTCGTCCAAGAGTCATCTAAAATTAGATGAAGATCACAGTTTATTTTTAAGCTGTAGGATTTCTTTTCACATAAAACAATTTAAAAACGTTAGATTTGTTTACGGAAACAAGCTTCGGTGTTTTCTGTTGAACGATTTGACAGTTGACACCAGCTGACACTTTGACAGTGGTTTTTGCATTTATGAATGTACTCTACTACTAATGATTAATAACTCACAATCAGTCTTATTGAAAATTGATAAAAAAAAGTTTTTTTATATGATGTTGTATATATTTTTATATATGTTTTATAATTTTTTTTATGTCATTGTTTTTTAAAGTTGGGAAACCTGTTACGAATTACTATTGTGAACTTACTAAATCAATTTGTTTCCGAAAATTGTTAATCTGATATATTATAATACAAAGAAAATCAATGAGTTACATTTCTAGACGCACATTCAAATTGTATTAGTCAATACTATCACTACCCATCACCATTGAGGAGGAAGAAGAAGAAGAAGAAGGAGGTTTCACTCACTTACCTTTTTACGTTTTTAAAAGAGGAGCAGGTTATAAAATATCTATCTTATAACAAAACTAGTAACAAGTACATTTCTGTTAATTGAAGAGATTTTGAAATGTTTTAGGACTTTTAGAGTTAATTTTTTACTCTTCATAATCAATACTGAATCTCTAACCGTAACCTTCAAACGCCCGGCTCATCTTAGGCCGGTATCACACTTTATCTGATTGGTAGGCTTAATGAAAGGAACGTCAGTCGCCAATGAAGTCACGAATACAGGTTGTCATAAGTAAAGTTTAATAATTTTTATGTTAATAGTCTCAGAGGGATGAGGCGTCTTGACTTATTTCGACATTTAATAAATTATACACCTAAACCTTTCCAATAAATCACTCTATCTATTGGTAAAAACCGCATGAAAATCCGATCATTAGTTTTTGAGTTTATCGTGAATAGACAAATAAACAAATAGAGATGCGGTGTGATATTGGTGAACTTAATTCAGTTAATAAGTCTGAAAAAACACGTTCCTTGTTGGAGGTATAATTTTAATGATAAAACACCATCTTGATTTTCGCCATTTGTCGTTATTGCACTGATATGACATCACATTGTTTGAAAATTTCAGTCTTCTGCCCAATACGACTACGAAGAGACCGCAAAATCTTATTAGTAATAGCGGGCCTTTTGGTTACCTTTCTGTACAATTAAAACTATTTAATTTTTTATATTAGCATTATACAACCAATATCAATAATTATGACTATTTTGGAAGAAATAACTTTTAATGTGTTGGTTAATGTCCTTTCCATGAATTTACCCGGACCTTTAAAAAGTCATTAGGTTGACTTTAAGAATCCGTACGAAAAAAAAAAAAACAATTTGTTAGTACTCAGGCACGTACTATAACAAAATGTATTTAAATTCTGCAGGCTTGGGTAGTAGATATAATCTTAAAAAAGGAAAAAAGAATCACAGAAATCGGCATTGAAATCTTGGAGAAATCGATATACATTGACATAAAAGGGCGTCTTATTTTTAAATATTTTCTGATTTCTTAGCTTGTGTGTAAGATACACAATATTTTAATTGCACACAAACGTTTGAAACGAAAATGCTGTATACACCTGTAAAGTCGAATTATGTGTATATATGCGTAATGTCAAATATATGCAATGTTTTAATGACGTTTTGGTGGCGTACCTTTGATATAAGTAAATAAATAAATAAAACAATTAAAGGACAACAAAACATATTAATAGAGACGACCAAAGACTCTCCTCCCTTTTTTAACTCGGTTAATTAACGCAAAGAAATATATACACTTCTTTTGCGATTGCGCGCGATTATTACTGAACAGCGTGGATTAAGTTCCAATCCTTCTCCAATCTCTCCAATAGGGAAAGGAGGCCTTTTGCCCAGCAGTGGGATACTTAAAGCTGACTCAGATTCATGATCAGTTCAAGTACATAATAGAGAGTTACTCGTATAACTATACCTACTGTTTTCGGTGTATTTCAACTTTATTAAAGTTCGTCATAGCAAAACAATGGTGATATCATAAAATAATAATCTAAATTAATATTTCAAATATACGATTTATCAATTTTTTTTTCTTATAATATTATATTATACCTAATACTATTTAAATTTAACATACGTTTAACATCAAAGCGTAGCCATTTTTAACAGAGTAAATACAATTTATATTTTTAAATGACTAATGAACTTATGAGTTAATCCTTATCTTACTTATTTCATTAATATAGACAATGTGACATTAACAAAATAATCTATATATCTAATTGTTTCAGGCAACGAATGAAAGTCTCGTGCGCCTGAAGCCGGCGGCCACGTGTTCCAAAATCCAATTATGTTTAACATAGACAATATTTTTTTAAGGGCAATATAAACCTTATTGTTATACAAATAAGAACTGTGACATTGAAAATATTCAAAGTAGATTCTAGTCGAAAATAAAAAGCGATTATAGGTATACGCAGGCTTGTACATGATACGTAAATACACGATCGAGTATTTGCAGACATGTTTTATTTTTATTTTTTTTTTATTTTAGAGGTGGCCAACGGCCAGTCGATTCACTTGGTCGTAAGTAAAAACGACATCCATAGACACCCGCTACATCAGAGGATTAGCGGGTGCATTGCCGGCCTTTAGGGAGGGTAGGGATGTTCCACCGGATCTGTGGAGGGAAGGGAAGGGATGGGCCTGGTAAGGGAAGGGATGTGACGCCAAATATAGAAATATTAATCCTAATTAATCATTACAATTAGATTAAAGTCCGGTTCTTATTCAGAAAACGATTCGCTTTGCTTACGGATCGTTTTTGAAAAGAGTTTTGACTGAAAATATTCTCTATGAAAAATTAATCAATCACACACCTAGACTACGACAGGCATCTGTGTGGTCTTTATAAATATTTGTCATGTATGAGGATCGATCCTGCGGTCGCTAGTGCATCAGTCATTTCCTGTGGCTACTGCGCCAACGGGACGATAAAAAAATAAATTTAAAAAAAGTTAATAAAATTTATTGATAACGATCAATAAACTTTTTCAACTCCTCTCTTTCATCGATGACAAGTCTTTGCCCAGCTGGGATGATTACAGACTGTAATTGCACAGCACAGTACAGTATAGCACAGCACAGTACAGTATAGCACATCACAGTACAGTATAGCACATCACAGTACAGTATAGCACAGTAAATTAAATTTGATTATGAAAGAGTCTAGTAGTAGATAATTTTAATTTTAAAATAGTAACGGATGAGTTTGTTGTCGGTACTTCTCAGTAGAATCAATGTTCCGAATCATTGGAAGCTTCACACTAACTACCTGTAAATAAAATAATTTTGTATTTTAATAATTCGAAATTCAAATTTAGATTAGATTTATAATTTTTTTATTTTGATTTGCTTGACAGCCGTTATGGTGTATTGGTCCGTGTAGTCGCCCTAACGCCGGCGGTTGCGGGTTCGATTCCTGCATCGGGCACATATTTGTAATTGTACAAAAATGTTTGTTTTGGATCTGGGTGTGTGTCCATGAAGGTCTTCCAACCGTGCCTTGGAGAGCACAGAAAGCCGTTGTTCCCGCTTGTTACTAAAATTATTATAAAAAAATAAAAAAAATATTATATTTTGTAAAATGACAATTCAAAAGTACTTTTAAAGTCTTGAATAAACATGATTAAAGTAATTTTCGATTTATTTATTTAAATATTTACACCATCAAGTTATCGTTAAACATTAATAAAAGATTTAACTAACATAGGTATTGTTCGAAGTAATATAGTAATATGTTTGTGTTTATCTAATTATGTCAATGTGATTAGTAATTTTATCAATTGTTTACTTTTAATCATAATTAAAAATACATTATATAATTGATTATATTAGAAAAATAGAGTTGTCGATACCTAAAATGTTTTTTTATTTTATTTTGAAAACGATATGAATATAGCTTTGTAGAGTATTAAAATTTTATGGTAATTAAAGTAAAGGGTCAAGTGGATTAAGCTCCAACCCTTCTATATGGAGAAGAGACATTCGCTCAGCAGTGGGTTATGTACAGGCTCAAACAGTACAGTACAGTAAAGTAAAAGTAGAAAATACTTAGTAACTAACAATAAACCAATTTTTCGTCTATCAAAAATAATA
This sequence comes from Euphydryas editha, assembly GCA_036937285.1. Classification (NCBI taxonomy): domain Eukaryota; kingdom Metazoa; phylum Arthropoda; class Insecta; order Lepidoptera; family Nymphalidae; genus Euphydryas; species Euphydryas editha. The sequence goes on from JAUPFZ010000006.1 coordinate 2,493,005, forward strand.
CATTTCATATTATTAAAAAATAAATAAGTTTATAATATTTTTATTATTAGTGTATAGAATTATATATAAATTTAAACAGGACCTTTTTCAAAAAACATAATTAAATTTTTTTCATCAATTAACTTTCCTTTTTTTGACCATTTTATTACATTTGTTTATCTCAAGATTCTCTCTGAATTATTTCAAGAAAATAAGTCCTTGGTTTAAGTGATCTGCGGTTGTCCTAGATGAGCCAGTAGATACCCGAGTATGTTTTTGTGTATGATGTGTTTATTGTGCGTTAATTCACTTCGCTTGATGGTCTAATTGTGTCGCATTATTACTCATTATATGTTTCAACGATAAATGTCTAAAAAGTAATTTCAATGCTCTCTTTACATATCTGTAAGTTCTGAGTAATGTCAAATGGCACAATTAGAATTCTACGGTAGCTTCTAAAGCTAAAAAGTGGTAGGTACAAATATGGGTAACACAACACGTACGTCGTGATATTAAGCGGTTCTTATGGTTCTTTAAAACGTAATTTGATGTTTTACAGCATACAATCAAACATAATAATTAGGCTCTGTCACGTAAAAATAATTTTTCATTATTTTGTTTAAGCATATTATATATATATTTTTTTTATAATTATATAACTAACGCATAAGAGTTTTCTATAAATGTTTAGAAAGCATTCATTTTTTAAGTATATTTTTTTACTGTAAACAATTCGTTTCAAAATATAAATCAGAATAACAATTGTTTTTTTGTTACATTGCCATTTTATTGAGCAATGCTATAAGCCTTATAATATAACTCATGGGAATGAAGCTGAGATCAAGTACGTGTATGAAAACGTACGATGCATCACGTGTATATTTTACTTATCGTACATCAGGTATTACTAGTCAAAAAACTAGGGAGCGATGAACGCTATGTAAAAAATGCAAATTAGTTAAAAAGAAACGAGTTCAGGTGCTCGTAGCAACTACAGCTCAACAATTAGGTTACCTACTTTTTATACCAAATTATAATTTAGTACGAAAATTCTAAATTTTAGTGAAATATTATGGAGATTTATTCGTTACGAGGTACAATATTTAAATATGATAAGTATATTCAATGTTTCTTGAATAATTGAAGTATAAAATAGTTTTACGTATATATTTTACAATATTACACTTGCTCGTATTATAGTGTACGTGTAATGATTTTGTTTTGATACTCTACTTTTATTTAATTATTGCAAGACAAAAAAAATCAAAATAAATTAGAATAAGAATTATTAAATAAAAAAAGAGCCTTTGAACAAATTAATATTACTTGTTTCTAAATAATTCCGAAAGTAATTTAATGTGAGAAAAGTTTTCGATTAATTGTTATAAATACAAATATCAACCATAAGCTGCCTAGTTAAAGTGTTAGAAAATCTTAAACCATACACACGAACACATAAACGACCATTTGTTGCAAAATAACCGGATAAAGAGATAATAATATACTGATCTAAAAAAAATGATAGATAAATTGTATATTAACCATATATTACTTTACGTGGTATTTAAACACAATTTCGGACTCCAAATATATTACAATGGTGTTTACAATATTATTGAAGCGTTGAGAAAATATTTTTTATAAGAGTGCTAATTAGGCCCGTCCCGTAGCCCCGCCCGGGTTGCGCGCATCACCCTCAGTATACATCCAGCTTTCTTGGAACGCGTTCGTTTAAAACCACAATTATAGTATAAAATAATAGCAAATAAAGTATAACCTAGAAAATAAAGTATAACGAAATTAATACAAATAATAATAAAATTTTCTCGTTAAAATAAATAAAAAAATATAGTGTACGGTATATTTAAGTTGTATTCAGTTCGATTCAAACATTTAGTGCTCATAAGACAACAAAAAGGTTTTAGTTTTAATTAACAAAAAAAGCAAATATAAAATAAAGTATTGTGCTTGATTAAAAAAAAATTAGTTAATATTATATTTGAGAAGTAAGCCAGTGCAACAAGTGACTGATCCAAGTCCCAACATGATTCTATATGACGTAAGTATTTTCGACCTAATGTTTTCCTATTCTATTTGTTTTTTTTTAAATCATCAGGTAGAAATTTTATACTAGTGTAAAAGCATTTCTATTTACAGCCACAGATGATTAATACAAATTACTTTAATAATAAAAAATAACAGGATTAAATAAATATTAGTTCTTAGAATAATAAAGCTATACATGTTTTGGTGACTCCAAACTCTAGTATTCTTTATCAGGCTTATATAAAAATGCTTTCTAATATTTGGCACTTTGCCTCGAATAATTGGAGCTAGTATTCTTCTATAGAATAGGGAAATCATAGTAAACAACAAAAAACTTATACTTATTTTTTTATTTCAATTTACTATTTTCTTACTTTTAGAAAGACCTTTCCTTTATTAAGTTTTCTAAGTATTTTGGTCTTCCAAGCTTCTATTTAGATCGACAATGGGACGACCATGTAACTGGACTATAGAACTTCATATATTTTACGAATGTTAAGAAAATTTAATTTACCTATACAAATACACATGACGATATATTTTACGTGACGTAATAAAAATAAGAAGAGTTAAGCGTGCAAGCGGAGCCATTAAAAGTTTACTAAACTTTAAAAGCATGTAAATGAAAATAATATTCGTAGTCTCGTAGAACATTGTCTCGCTACACGCGTAGCTTCGTAGCACTAACTGTTATGCTTATTTGCTCGTAACAAAAGTTAATTGTTTATATTACATACTTTCTTTTTATTGAATATACAAAAATTGACAATAAATATTCTATTTTAAATTGACAAGCACTAAATATATATGTCCCTTATATATTATACTTAAGCGTATCCGCGGCAGCCACAATACTATCCTGAAAATGCTCATAGATACATGGGAGTGTCCAATGCTACGAGATTCAATACAACTCCATGTGCAATAAAATATATTTTTGGAATAGTTATTGTCAATTATAAATTTCTTATAGTACTGACATTAGCTTTTAAGAACATTGTTATTAACACTATATAGTCACCGCACGGCAAACAGTATATGGGCAGGGCATGAAATAAATTAATCATGTAAAAAAATCATGAAATAAAAATTATTATTATATAGTGGGTAAGCATATAGGAAACGATTATTCTTAAATTTGTGCCTTATTATTCGTTTAGAATTTGGTGGCGTATTGGCGCAATGGTGACAACTACTGGCTGTTGCACTAGCTGTCGTGGAATCGATATACGCTCATGACAAATGCATATATAGGTCATAAAGATGTTTTGTCATAACCTGGACTTGACCTGACTTTTGTCTTTCTGCTTATATATTTTTCCTACTTCGGACAAAGGATTCTAATCCTCCAATTGTTGAGCGTGAGGCGTTCAAAAAAAAAAAGAAAAAAAAAACTATCGATTATAAATAATATCTTAGATGTTACCAGTTAGAAATAAAAATGAAAACACGACTAATACAAGTGATGTGAAATAATTATAATTAATTATGAATTATTCATTTGTAATTGTCAAGAAATACGCCACATATTTTATGAATTGCTCAATTAGATAAATCACTATAAGGGGACGACAGTTTGTCCCTAGATTGAGTCATACTTCTCAGATTGATTGACATTTATGGTCAATTTCCCGCCCAATAAGTCACACCGTGATTTTTTATAGTCTATAATCTTAAGCGATAAACAGGCTATATTACGCAAAAAGGGTTTTACCGATTGAAACTCTTTGCTCTCGAGATTAATGAGAACAATAAAAGTAATAAAATTCTCACCTTGGGGATACTTCAGATAACTTAAGGTTTTATCGTTTATTTTTGAGCTTTGAGTCGTATTGAGTTATATGTATGTAGATAGGAAAATTTTGTTGAAAATTATATATATAAAATTATTGCCAACGTAGTGTACAATTTACATAAATAAATAAATATGTGTAACACACACACACGGTCGTCTGTCCCTAAGGTAGGCAATTGATTGCCTGTGTTTAAGGTAACAGACGACTGATATACATTTTTTTAAAATTAAATATACATATAAATAAATATATATATATATATATATATATATATATATATATATATATATATATATATATATATATATATATATATATATATATATATATATATATATATATATATAATACTATGAGTATAGTAATACTCAGACTCATTCAGACGGATTTCCGTGTTACTGGGTGCTGGTTCATTCAGTGTTCATTCAGATGGATTCCCGTGGTACTGGATGCTGTTATTCTGATGACCATTCTGGTGTAGTTGTGCGAGTAGTTGCATCAAAGCCGCGCACCGGTGATCGCGGGTTCGATTCCCGCTCGCGGATTTGTTTCCGGTTTGGGTGTATGTCCTTGTGGGTCTCCCCACCGTACCTCGGAGTGCACGTAAAGCCGTCGGTCCCGGCTGTTATCATAGATACCTGATAATGATCGTTACCCGTGGTAGGGAAATTATCCGCCAACCCGCAGCAGAGCAGCGTGGTGGATTAAACTCCAACCCTTCATCTATATGGAGAATAGGCCTTCGCTCAGCAGTGGGTGGTTTACAGGCTGATACAGTACATACAGTACAGTTGTTCTGAGATTATGTTCAACAAACAAATACATAAATAATCTCTTCAATTTATTAATATAGAGAGATTTATATAAAAGTAAAATTATGTAATGTTTAATAGAAAAATTTTAAATAAAAAAAAGTTGCGTAATAAATAATGTTTATTTTTTCTCAACGAAAATATATTTTTTCTGAATCATATTCTTTCATGCCTTTTAATGAACGACGAAAAAATTCAATTGAATTTACATAAAAGAGCTAAGCGAAAATTGATGATTTCGTTCAAAAAATTTCTTATCGTAAAAAAAAATCATTTCTTAACCCTTTTCTTCGTTATATAATCTGCGAAACACGAATATTATTTTTAGATTTCCTCAACTGTATTTACTCTATAAGCATGTATGAGTCCCACGGCTGGGCAAAATATATTGTTAGGTTACATGACAAGGACTCGAGTCTAATCCGCTACTTGTATTTTACTGTTCTTATATTTCCTCGAATGTTACTCATTTAATTAAAAGTCTAGACCGGATTTTATCGCGTTTATTTATAAAAAAAAATATCGCTACCAGGTACCTATTATAACAACCGACAGCGACGACTTCACATATTTGCCAAGGCGTGGCGGGAATACCAACAATGTCATATACCTTTTTTTTTTGACGCTGTCAAATGCGCATCCCGCCACCCGCAGGCGACGGGTATGTGGGACTCACTGACTGCGAAGTCAGAATACCCACTAAAACACAGCGGTGCCCTCGTCGTCGTACAAGGACGCCACGGGATCGCTGGCGCATGCCACCGTGACAACAAGGTCATATATCCAGATCAGTAACAAATATATACCTCGAACGAGAATTGAACCCTTTTTTGACGCCATTAAGACGACTGCTCGCACCACTACACACAACACAAACGGACGGTTAAATAATTATTATAATACAAATGTTAAATATAAACAAATATTCATTAAAGCAAACTACTCTGTTAATATTTTATCAATTCAATCGTTAAGTGTTTAATGATAATTCTAATGCACAATGATTAAGAAATCATTGTTTAGAATAAAGAAACATTAAAATAATTATTTAAAAATATTTATGGTACAAGAATTCTGATAGCATTCTTGCTACAATTTCAAATGAACATTTTTCTGTTCCCCGCATTTCCCTATTGAATTGCAATTCAGATTCTCTCGGCAAAAAATTAATTGTAAATAAACGAAATAAAATCTGGTCTAGATTTTTAATTGAATTGTATTTTAATTAATTACAATGTAGAATTTAATTATTATTAATGAAATTATAATTATTTTATAAATAATAATTAAAAAATATAATTATATTATTATTATTTACACATGCTTCATAATGACTTTCAAAATATTAAGGTTTCCTCTTGATCGGAGGGGACTTGTCGCTCCCGAGCGTCATCACCGCGATGCTCGGCAACGACGAGTCTTGGAAGGCGATGGTCTCCTTCTGCGAGACAGTAATGTCCCAAAAGGAGGCCGACGAGCGGGTGAAAGAGGAGACCGCCGACGTGGCCTCCACCCGCGGGCGACGAATGTGGATGCGTAGAAGGCGCTACTCATAGATTTAAGAAAGAAGTTCTGTTCTTAATATTTCTATGGCGCTACTCAATGCGCCTCCAGCTACGCCCCTGTGTCCGTGTCGGGCCGGGATGGGAACCTGGTCCTGCTAGACACGGCGTCATCGGGACTGTTCAAAGGTGAGCCGAACAGTCCCCATGGAGAAGAAGTCTGGCCTTTTCGCCGAGGCCAGCCTGTCGCTGGAGGGATCCTATTGCCTGCAGAGCCGGGACCCTACAATAAAAGCGGCTAAAGGCTCCCGCAGGGGTTTAGTGCTGGTATTGCACTCCCAATGTGCCGAGTCCGACATAGATCTAGGACTGCCTACCCAGGCGTCCTGGATATCATCCGTAAATGGATTACCCTGCGATTTAAAAACAAAAAAAAATAAAAAATAAAGACGTTTACTAACTTGGAATTTCATAAAATAATATTATGCAGGTAACTATGTTTGTCAGCAAACTACTCAAATAAAAAAACCTGTATAATCGGCCTATCGGTAATTGACCTACTTATAAGCGCATCTAGTGCTAGTACCAAGCAAGCTAGCAAGACCTAGTTTTTTAACGTAATTACAGATGATCTTAATCAGCTTTTAGGTATTACTTATTATATTATATATCATTGTCTCGGACGCTAGTGTACAAGTATGCCTAAATATATTTTTATACATGAGTGTATAATATTTTCTCGAATATGAAGAAATTTAAATTTTTCTTCTATTTCACAGTTTTGAACGATTTTGTTAGAGCATCATTTTTCTACGACAGTAGCCGGAAAACGAGGAGGTCACATGAGTAGGCACTGCTTTTAATCAACAGTTGTATCAGTGGAGCCATAGATGCATTGCTGACTCAACTGATAAAATAGAGGAGTAAGGAAGACATGGATTGGTTCCGGTTCTATCGGTCAGCGTTTCATAAGCTAGTAGTAGTTTCATACGTAGCTATATTAGCCTAGAAGTTCTAAAGTCATACCATTACAGCTAAATTCTAACCCAGTTAAAAAACATTGCTTAAACAAATAACCTAAAAACTTGTACTTAGGATGTTTTGATTCTTATTTCCATAAAATATGCCTGTAATAAAACGACGACCGTTCTGGTGTAGTGGTGCGAGTAAGTCGCCTCAACGCCGGCGGTCGCGTTTTCGATTCCCGTTCGAGGCAGGTTTCAATAAATGTATGTTAGGGAAAGTACCCGCACTACGTGACCTGTTATTTTACAATTCTCTACCCCCCCCCCCCTCATCGGTGACCACCCGTAGTATTTGCTAAGAAAAAATTTATATAATTCATAAATATGTTTTTAAATGATTTTTTTTTTGCATACAGAAAGTTAAAAAGGGTAGTCTGTAGTAGTATTGACAGGGTAGCGTCCTGTTGCCACCTGTGACTTTAATAAACACTAAACGCTCCGCGCCATATTTGACTATAACTCGAAAAAGTGCCAGATTTCTCTAGAGGAGTTCTCAAGTAGTCAATACTTGAGGAAAACGTAATACCACCCCCTCCGACCCCGTGATCAAGCGTGGCATTTTTGAACACCCCTCTGAACGGATCATGTAGTTTGGGTACGTTCCTTTAGTTCATTTATAGTTCTGTATTTGTTATTAGTAAGGCTTCAGTATTATAAGCAATGTCGAGGTCAAGTTTAACGGTAAACCTGACAACTACATAGATATCGCTGAGAACTGTCGCTATCACACAAAAAAAAATCCTGCTATCATCTATCAAAAATAAAAACAATGTGACCAAAAATTTATTATATTTTTTAAGTTAATTAAGATATTTATTATTATAATGTAATTTTATTGGCATCGACTTACTTTATGATGACGATGATGATTACGTATGAGGCTATAGCTTATAGCCTTTTATATTATTTACAATAGCCTTTGTATGTTAAGATAAACAAAATATGCTAATTTGTCAATTTATAATAATTAATAGTCCTTATGACTAATAAAAAATTACCGAAATGTTCTTTGTAATAATTGAGAAGACTCGTTTACTATTAAAATAGTAATCTGAAAAATATTTAGAGAAATTTTTACTTATGTTATTAAAAAGAAATATTTATTTATTTATTTTATAAGGCATACAAAACAGTTTGAGACATAGAAAGTAGAAAGCATATATGTAACAATAGTTTAGGTCTAAGCTAACACAAAATCTAGATAAAAAGAAAAATGTATTAATTAGATTACATATATATGATTTCTGTCTCTCCGATAATTCAAAGGAATAACGAAGCGATTTAAACCAAATTTTCAGGTACTTAACAGTGTTTCCAGTATTCAGGATTTTACTTATTCCACACTAGCTTTTACCCGCGGCTTCGCCCGCGTGGAATTCGGTTATGAATTCGGTTAAATCGCGCTTCTTAGTTTTCCCGTATATATAGAGTTTAGAGTTTTTAAACCAAAACTGCGTGGTAAACTATATTATATGTTTTACGTTGGGGAGCAAAAACATGCAAATTTTGGGCACTGGATACCCGGGAACACGCTACATAGAGCTGGCCATGCGAAAAACAATGCTTTTCTAAGTGTACTCCAGCAACCCTTAGAGTTTGACCTTGTGCTTTATTAATGGTCATAGCAAATGAAACCCTTATAGGAAATTGAAGTCTTTTAAACTGAAATGAGAGGTCTGTTGGAATAATCGGAATCCGAGGAATGAGTACACTTTCACCCTTTGCAGCGCCAGTTAAAATAGTGGCGGTAATAATATTCCGCCCAAGGTGAGTGACACGCAGCCTGGTACCATTGCACAGTCTAGGGGCATCGAGATTACGCATGAGCATCACCGGAACCCCTACTTTTAATTTTAATTTATGTGATGGCACCCCAGATAATTCCAAAGAATTTAAGAACTCTACAGGATATGAGGTACTATTTTCTGAGTCTATCACCGTGTCTACAGATAAATATTCAGTAGTTTCTCCCATAACTTCATCCAAAATATTTTCATTTATTTTAGTAAGGATTTTATATATTTAAATTGAAAATATTTTTTAATGATTCCCTTTATTCAGTTCCATTTGAAAGATTATTATTTTTCAATTATTTCTTATCAGGTTAAGAAACCTCAACCGCCTTGCTGAGGATAGTTTACTCGTACTATGCAAGTTATATTCATAAGATGAACGCTTTATACTCTCCTCAACAACAAGCAGCATACAAATATGTATTTTTCATGAGCTCAACATCATAACTGCGTCGATGCGATGTCAATTTCAAAGAAGAGGAGTTCATATACTTTTCCGTTATATATATGACCTTTTTAAAACAGATGCATTATAATTTGTACTTATAAGTTTAGTTATAGCTTTTCGGATTCCGATCGGTGACGATGTAAGGCCGTCGTGACGTCACTCATAACCGGCGGCTGACGTGCAGACTATTATATAAGTATATATCCATAATACCTCTATTAGTGCTGCGGGAGGGTATGTACGCCGCCCTAAAAGTGTCTGGTGCAAGTGTTGAGAGGTTTATAAAAAAATAATTATTTGAATTTTAAAAAAAATAAAAATTTCGAGCAATTTACAATTTTAAAAATTTTCTCCCTTAAAAATCTTATTCGAACTTTTATAATTAACAATTATTTTCTTATGTATAGGGGAATTATAAAAAAGGAAACTAAGACTCGGAAAAAAAACTCAGAATTATAAGAACTGATGTAAAAAACATATTATATATATATATATATATATGTTTAAATGATTTATCACTATTTATCATTAGCAGCATTATCCACTACAGCAGAACAGTTGTTATTTACAGCATATGAAACCAATAAAATTTCTTAATTTCATTTTATTATATTACGATATCCTGGCAACACTATATACGCATATATATTTAACTAATTTAAGTTTATATTTAAAAGCATTATGCGCAAAAATATCGACTCTATTAAATGTTGCAGAGATTCTTTAAAACAAACTTCTCCTCACCATTATTCATAATCAGCAGCATTGATGTGTACCTCATGCTTCCCATACCATATCAATATATTTAATTAAACTACAGATCAAAAATGGTTTCAAATATTATACCGAACATAAAAAATTTTGTTTAGTCGAAACACATTCAAGGTAAATTATATTAGGATTCAAATATATTGCAATCGGGTTCGTTGAAATACAATTTCGCTATCATGGAATTTGTGAATTTGTGAATAAACTTAGTTATATTCGCGAGAGCGTCTTATAAACAGCATATTTCATATTGTATTATTTTTAACCAGATTTATAGGATTTTATTTTAAGCTAGCTGCTCACATGGCTTCACCCGTGCATTTGTTTTGCTTTAATATGTAATCATTTACCGTGCGGTGACCAGCAGAGAAGAATAGTGCCGACTGCCGACCTCTTTCTGAGGTGTCGTAAAAGGCGACTAAGACCATAGTGGTGCGAACAACTGTAGGTACATCAGCGAGTACGGTGATGGTCAGCAGAGTCGTAAAATCCTGCGAAAATACACTGCGCTCGCCAACCCGAGAGATGATGGGGCAAGCCTGCGGTGCAAAGCCTGCCTGTGGTGGCAAAATTTAAATAAGTTTACATCAGCAGGCAGAATCAATCAATCAATCAATGTAATCATAACCTTGATTTTCGTCATTATGTCTTAATGGAATGTACAATTTCAGATATGTGACGGTCCACAGTTATTTATATATTAAAAAATCTAAGCAAGCCATTCAATCGAAAATTTTAACGACATTAACGTTCAATTATTCCACTCCAAGCAATATTTGTCGAACGCATTAGATAATTTATTACACATGAGTTAGTACGCCATCTTATTCAGTACCAGTGAATATTAATCACAGAGGTATTATAAAATCTTAATCTCGTTATATTTATACAGTTCCATTTATAGACACTAGGGGTCGAGGTCAAATATTCTTGTAACACAACGTCATCTGTTATGAAAATATCGATCTTCAAATTAAATTTTCAAAATATTGTCAATGTACAGAATGAGACCTGTCAGTTTTATTAGATATAGATATGTACAGATAGAAAAGACTATTATTTCTTACGTGTAACGTGTAATTAACGTTTATAACAAAGTTAAAAATCTTTTGTTTTTTTTCACAGCATGTGAACATGTGTATATAATAATTTCAACAAATTAATTCTTATTCACTTTTTTTTTTGTTTATTAATTTTCCTCTACGAGCTTTCAGACGCCCGTAACCTTTTTACTGCCTTTATATATTATTACACAGGCATTATTACATCAGCAGTAAATATATTATCATTATTTAAATACCTATGAACTATACCTACTTAGGATCTCTAGTTCTGGAACCATGAGTCCACATTGACCACTTAATTCTAACTCTTATTTACTTTGTAATATTAGATGACATTAACATTGCTTTATAAATTAGGATCAGTTTCCGTGTTAAAGATTAATAATAACTCATACATAAGATTAATAATTTCGATAACAAAATGAAAAAAATAGCCGAGATTATAGTTTATTGTAACTCAAATAAATTATACAATATTACCTTACTTGCTTTTAAGATTGGATAGGTAATTAAATGCAAAATTTGTTAATACTTAACCACATACAACAACACCTTCGTTTATAAATTCTTATATTTAAAAAAATCTTTGGATTCGATTCGTGGATTTTACTCGTGTTGACATTTACATTGTATTAGTTCCGCTAAAACAAGTCGTACCTATAGTGATATTTTTGGCTTATTTTTCTATTGGATAATATAAAATTATAATAATAAAACAGCCACTTATATTAGCTCAGTCGTATCAGTATTTATTTTGTAATCCCTAGTATTAATAGTATTATCTGAAATATTTGAAAAACACGTTAGAAATGTTATTAAATTCAGACGATTATGACCTTTTCATCAATCTTGACATTTAGCTCGCAGCGTAACGCAATGATACGTCTCTCACTTGGACTCGACTGTCAATTTGAAGGGCAGATCGTAAATCAACATGATCGCTACTCTAATTCCCAAGTACTAAGGCTTGAAATGCAACGGGGTGGTGAGATGAAGGTGTGTGGCTGTGCGGTACGACGACGGCGCGCGCAGCGTTAAGAGTTATAGTGATGGAAATGGGGGACATCGATAATGATTTTTATGCGACAGTTACTAAAATGACAGATAAACTTACATTATTGAGCTTTCTACTTCTACGACTTATTCTTTAAGAATATTCTATGAAATTTATTTATAATTCGTAATTATATGTCTGAAAAAAATTGAAAAAAATTGTTGTTATGACGTCGGGTTTATATAAGCGGAATTAACTACATTAATAATAATTTAACTACATTTATAAATCTATTATAATTTATGTATTTTTTATTTCTATTTACCTAATTAGATTTTATTATATTTCTATTAATATTTTTTTGTGAATTATAATCCTTTGGTAATCGTTAATATAAATATGTATATGGTAAGAATGTATACCCCTTGTACCCTAAACAGTAGAAACAGTAAGGAAATAATAAATATGAAAATCGTATCGTTGAATCCCATCACTACACCGTTTCAGCATTCAGTTACCCAAGAATGGGTGTAAACGGACGGCCGCAGTATCGCGGCTGAAAATTAAAAAAAAAAAATCATAAAAAATCCGCTGTGACTTAAAACATTTAGGTGTATCATGTGAATAAGTGATTAAATATTGATTAATTATGGGAGTTGACAGCGCACCTCCGCAGAGGCCAGTTGTAAGTGCAGCGCTTTTTTACTGCTGTATAATTTCTGCAATGCTAAAATACATGGCCTTTATTTATAATTATATATTACTTATTATACAATAAGGGATTGTATCACTCTCAAAGGACCAAACGGAATGTCTCGAGCATTCGAAATAGAAAATCTTTTAGTGTATTTGAAATCTTATTTTCTTGCTTTTTAAAACCCATTTTAAAAGTAGAAGGATGTGTTGTGAGGAATATTAAAAGATATTAATAGGAAATTTTTCTATTTACGATATTAGTCTATTTGCATCATTTTAATGTATAACATACACATTGCATGTTTTTGTGTAATTTTAATTGCATGTAGTAAATAAGGGCAAGGCTTGCATGCGATGTCAAATTAAATTAGGTTGTTATATTTGATGAAGAATATAGTTTGAAAATAATGTTATGGATTATTAACCAAATGGAATCAAAATTTATTTTAATCAAGTAGGGTTTAGAAGCACTTTTTAATCGGCATTTGTATAATTATTTAATATGTTAATGTGAACCCTTCACCTTTATGGAGAAGAGGGCTTTGCCCAGCAGTGAATCTACCACTGGATTCGGATACAGATGCTCACCGAACGTCTGCCGAATCTTCTCGGCAGAATCTAGTGCTGCCGGCAAGAATATCATATTATTTATAAAACTAATCATATTAAAGTCTGTAATCCAATGGTTTTAATTTAGAATATATTGTCAATTTCTTTTACGTGAAATTCATAAGAGATTATTAACATCGATATTAATATACGTTAACCGAAATAGTATGTTGTAACTTCGCGTATGCATTTGTTTGATACGGATGATTTATTTAGAGACTTTTTCATATAGATCTTGATAATGATATTTCCTGAAGTCTGATCTAAATTGTGAATTTTAAACAAGGAATATTTAGGGGTGAAACAATAAGTTATTTTTATAAGTATCATCGGGTAGAATTATAACTAATATCTTTTAATAATATTAATATAACAACAATACAATGTTATTCGTTAATGGGTATTCTCTAAACATGATCAGTTCAGTAAACAGATCAGTGAAATTTTTATTAATTACGTTAGCGAAGCTGTATTCACTAAATATCAGTGAATTTCAATAACAAGTTAGTGAATAATCACTAATACACATAAGTACACATATTCAATTATCAAATCAATGGACTCTGATATTACATATTCATACATTGAATGGTCACTAAATCTGCCTTCATAATCTTCATGAAAGTGGTGTGATTGTTGGTTAATATTCATTTATTTATTTATTTATAATTTCACTAAAAATTAGTGAAATTCCACTGATTCATGTTTAGAGAGTAAGGAAAATTTAAAAGGTTTTATTTCATCAAAGTTTCTTTAAAAAAAAAAGAAGTAAACTTAATAGTAGTACTTGTAAAACCATCAAAAGCTTTGTAATAATTAAATAAATTATATTTACGTGGTCGGTCAACAAAGGGTATTGTTGGAGAATTGTCTGAAAACGTGGATAAAATTAAGTATTTAATGTTTTGAAATACAAATATACCCACGATGTTATTTTTAGACTATGACAGAGACTGACAAACAAAGAAATAATTAAATTGGAATTAAAAAAGATCTGAACAAATGGACTTGACATAAGACGAAAAAAAAAATGACCGACGAGTTGACAAGGGACAAGCAGAGCAACGAACGAGGCTGACAATTTAAGCCATTTTTAACCAACTTACCTAAATGCCTTACGGAGTTATATTTGGAAATTACCAAAAGTTAATAAATGACGGTCAAATTACCGCAGTTCTTGAAAATAGCGAATATTTTGGATTGTTTTAATAGATACTTAACAATGCGTTACTCGTAACTTTACTCGCGTCGACGTTAGTGGCATTTAGTCATGTTACTTCTCATAGCCTCCGCTGATTACAGAAGGGATGGTTAATTTTTTGGCGAGAGAATCTGAATTGCAATTCAATAGGGAAATGCGGGGAACAGGGAAATGTCTATTTGAAATTGTAGCAAGAATGCTATCAGAATTCTTGTACCATAATTATTTGTAAATAATTATTTTTAATGTTTCTTTATTCTAAACAATGATTTCTTAATCATTGTGCATTAGAATTATCATTATACACTTAACGATTCCCTTGATAAAATATTAACAGAGTGGTTTGCTTTAATGAATATTTGTTTATATTTAACATTTGTATTATCATAACTAGCTGCTGCCCGCGAAGTCGTCTGCGTGAACGCTATTAGATAACACGTTGTTGTGCTCGTGCTCGTTCCCCGTAGGTGATAGCGAGATAGTATGTAGGCTATATGTTGACCCGACTTCTTAATAATATTCGTGCCAAATTTGAAGTAAATCCATGCAGTACTATTTGAGTTTATCCCGGACATACATACAGACAAACAGAAAAACAGACAAACAGACTAAAATTCTAAAAACTATATTTTTGGCTTCGGTATCGATTGTAGATCACATCCCAAGTATTCTTTTAAAAAAATATTCAATGTACAGTTTTGACTTTCCTACCATTTTATTATAATGTACTTATAGATTATTTTACCGTTCGTTTGGTGTACGACCGATTTGATGTAGTTGTACGAGCAGTCGTCTCAATGGCGGTAAACAAGGGTTTAATTCCTGTTCGGATGATATATTTGTTTCTGATCTGATTGTATGTCCTTGTGGGTCTTCCCACCGCGCCTTGGAGAGCATGTAAAGTCGTCGCTGTCGGTTGTTATCATACTCGTAGGTACACGGTAGCGATAGTTACTCATAGTAGGGAAAATATCATTAATAGGATTAAACGTAATATAAACGTAATATAAATATGTTTAACACACACACAAAGTCGTCTGTTCCTAAGGTAGGCAACTTAATGCCTGTGTTTTAGGTAACAGCCGACTGATATACTTTTTTTTTTAAATAAATATACATATAAATAATACATATATAAATAAATATATATTACACCCAGACTCGGGGCAGGAATCGAACCCACAACCCTTGGAGCAGAAAACAGGGTCACTGCAAACTGCGCCAACGGGTCAGTCAATTATAATTAAGCTCCAACCTTTCTCCTATACGGAGGAGAGGCCGTTGCCCAGTAGTTACAGGTTTATAGGTTCATTTATTTAACCCACTCAAAAATGAGGATGTGCTCAATTTGGGTGTATTTTTTTTTCGGGAATATGTCACCTGACATCTTCGCCAACCGTGAATCCGGAATACGATACATCTCGAGTTGGTGCCATATAATTTTGTGAATAAAATTGCAGTTAAGATTGAAAAACGAAAGATTATTGAATTAGTTTTTTGTTTAATAGACACATAGTTCTCCATATTGCCATTCCTCTCAAAAGTTTTGGAGAAGTTAGTGCATCAGCAGCTCAGTCGATTCCTTTACAAATGTAATATCCTTAACCCGTTACAGTCCGGATTCCGACCTGGTCACAGTACAGTCACAGCTCTGGTTAAGGTTACCGATGACATTAGAATGGGTATGGACAACAAGCATGTAACAGTACTCACCTTATTAGATTTCAGTAATGCATTTAATACTGTGGACTTCGACATACTGTTGGGTCTACTGCGCTCTCTCAACATATCTTCATCAGTAATTGACTGGTTTCAAAGTTACCTTACAGGGCGCCGTCAACGCATTCGCATTGAAGAGGCTGTTTCGTCTTGGAGTGATGTGAATGCCGGTGTACCTTAAGGCGGCGTCTTCGTCTCGTCTCCTCTCCTCTTTTCATTGTTTATTAATTCAATAACGTCCAATATTACTTCTCTCTATCACATGTATGCAGATGATATTCAATATTACTTCCGGTCTACTCTTGAAAGCTTACCCACAGCAGTTTCTGTCATCAATAATGATCTGAATGTTATTTGTAACTGGAGTAAAAAACATGGTCTTAAAGTGAATCCCTCTAAGTCTCAGGCCGGTCGGTGTTAACGGTCGGTATCAGAGTGGACGCGTACAAATGTTTTTCGCTGCTGCTCCGTTCAATTTTAATCTTTAAAAATCATTTAAAGTGGTAAAAAGTGCACCGATTTTTATAAAAAGTGCACGAAAAGTTGCGTCTCAGTGCACCCTACATGGTGGTATAACGTTTCACTTCGCTCGTGTTGGTTTTCCCTGCGAAAAGTGAGGAAAAGTGCCACTTTTCCAAAAATTAAAAACTTTGACGGCGAACGCTGCGCGATTAAGATCGACGACGTATAGTTTTTATTACGTCAATCGACGCGCCGGATCAAGAGCTATCGTTTGACACCAAATTTGGATTTTTACCGTGCGAGCGCGCGGATTTATAATCAAAAAACCGACGATCACGTGGCCACGTGGTCTTGGATCCAGCGGGGTGAGGGAGGTGCTACATACCTCAATCGACGCGGCGCAACGTGGCCAACTCAGCAGCGGTTCCAGTATAATTTTAAAGTTAGTGGTTCCGGAGATATTCGAAATCAAAAATTTTCTCAAAATTCAAAATTAAATATTTCAAAATCAAAAGCGACGACCCCCCATTATTTTTTGCATTTTGGATAGACCTCAACGGGGTCTAACAACATACCAAAAATCAGATTTTTCGGCTTGATAGTTTTGGCACAATAATTTTTTGAAAATTCAACTGGGGCACGTGGGGTTGCAACCCCTGGACCGATCTCTCCGGAACCACCTTCTAAAAATTGTATATAGTTAGTTTAAGTAGTTTAATTTTTTCTAGATTTTTAAAATTATTTTTGTCTGTTTT
Source organism: Euphydryas editha (assembly GCA_036937285.1). Lineage (NCBI taxonomy): Eukaryota > Metazoa > Arthropoda > Insecta > Lepidoptera > Nymphalidae > Euphydryas > Euphydryas editha. The sequence continues at coordinate 2,510,674 of JAUPFZ010000006.1, forward strand.
ATTTTTAATTTTTCGTTAAATTTGTACATTTTTTCAACCCCAAAAATCGGGGGTTGTTTTAAAAAATTGTTTGTGTCCACCACCATACAGGGCTCATCAAGCCCGATCGATCGAGCCCAAGCTCGAGTGGTTTTTGATTGAATACGCTCGATTTAGCGTCATTGAAGTTTTCCAGCGGCCATCTTAGCCGCCATTTGTAAATTTTAAAAATTCGAATAACTCGGGCTTGGGTTATCGCACAAGCGTGCGGTTTTTTGTGTACATATTGATAGGACGAGGGCTACGTTTTTAGTAGCTCAGTGACTCTAGGTAGAGTCGACCCCCCAAATTTTAAATCCAGGCCTAGTTCCTGATAGAGCTCAAGGAGCCCATCACGGAGAGCCGTCGCACGCGGTTCTGCGGCTAGCGGTTCCCGAGATATTGAATTTTAAATTCTTGCACAAAGTGCGCGGACGCCATTTTTAATTTTTTCGAGGCGCAATATCTCGGCAACCGCTGGTCGCAGCGCGACGCGGTTTGCACTGTGGTAGTTGCCGTGGTGAGGACTACGACAGTAGAGTACCGGGGACTCCATACGGAGTTGTCGCGAAAATAGTAGAAATAACCCCGGTTTCGGGTAGAGGGCGAAGAGCCCATTACGGAGAGCCGTCGCTCGTGTCTCTGTGACCAGCGGTTCGTGAGTTATTAATTTTCGAAATTTTGGTTGCGGCGGAACCACCTTTTGGTCCGCCATATTGAAAAAATTAAAGTCGCGATATCTCTGGAATCGCTGGTCGTAGAGCGACGCGGTTTCTTTAGTTGGTTTTCCCCCGGCGACGACCATCAGCTGGTGCTGGTCCGGTGGCTCTACCTAGAGTCGTTGTAGAGACTCTCTGCAAATCGGCTGCGGAGGAGGTTCTACTTAGGTTTAAGTTAGATTTAAGCTATTTGAAGTGCTGTAGATATTCTACAGCACTTATTTAGACAGGAACAGTCTTTGTTTTTGCAATATACAACCCGCTATTGCGGTAATTTTAATTTTGACATTTTGTTTATTTTTTATTTGACTTTTATTATTTTGTTTAACTGTTTTTTTTGACTTTTTACTATTTTATTTTGACATTTTAAATTTATTTAATTTTCGATTTTATTATTATTTCACGCGACCTCCCTGAAAATGGTTTTGGGACTCCGGACTCCGGTAAAACGACCGGAAAAAGCGAACCCACCCTCAACTCCCCCCAAGATCGTAAATAAACTACCGCGACAGAGTATGGAGAAGTGGGAGGGGGCGGTTCCCGGGTCAGCTTATACGGCTGGGCCGGGCGCCCCCTCCACCTCTAAGCACAAGACGCCGACCCCTGAGCGGGGTGTGCAGCGCCGGTTAGGCGTCAAAAGGTAGTCGGGGAGTACCTCGAGGCGAAGGAGCGTTACGAGACCGAGGTAAGGCATGCGCAGACGCGCAGCTGGGTCTCCTTCTGCGAGCGCCAAGACGGGGAATCGGTTTGGGGGGGCATTTACCGGGTCCTCGGCAGAACCTCCAGGAGAGACGAAGATCCACTGCTGGTGGTAAACGATATGGAGCTAGACGCCAAAGGCTCGGTGAGGCTTATGGCCGAAACCTTCTACCCGGAGGACTCCGAAGAGGATGACTCGGAGGAGCACCGAAGGGTGAGGGTACAAGCTGAGCTCTTTGACGTTGAAACTTCTTCGGATTTGACGGACCCGCCTTTCACTCCCTTGGAGCTAAAGTTGGCCTGCCGGTCCTTCAATCCGAAGAAGGCTCCAGGCGCGGACGGTTTTACCGCCGATATATGTTTGCACGCGATAGAGTTTGACCCCGAACTCTCACTGGCTCTTTTCAACAGGTGCCTCGAACTCCGGCATTTTCCCGAGCCCTGGAAGGAGGCCACGGTGATCTTCCTGCGGAAGCCGGGGAAGACTACTTACACGGCACCGCGGTCGTACCGACCGATTGGTCTCCTTCCGGTGCTGGGGAAAGTGCTGGAGAAAATGCTTGTCGCCAGGCTAAAACACCATATAGCGCCCAGGCTCAGTACCCGCCAGTTCGGCTTTATGCCCCAGCGGAGCACCGAGGACGCCCTCTATACACTAGTTGAGCGCATTCGTACTGGACTTAAAAATAAGAAACTGTTGACACTTGTGTCCCTAGATATAGAGGGCGCCTTCGACAACGCTTGGTGGCCTCGTATTAAGGTCAGGCTGGCGGAGGAACGAGTGCCGATTAACATCCGTAGGCTCCTGGGCAGCTACCTGAGCGGCAGGCATGTTCGCGCACGATACTGCGGGGAAGAGCACGTGAGAGAAACCGGGAAGGGTTGCGTGCAAGGGTCTATCGGTGGGCCGATATTGTGGAATCTTTTACTGGATCCACTACTTCGAGAGTTGGAGGCTAGGAATCACTATGTACAGGCATTCGCTGACGATGTGGTGCTGGTCTTCGAGGGTGAGACGGCTCATGAGGTCGAACGCCGTGCTAATGCCGCCCTCGAACATGTGAGGGAGTGGGGAGTCCTTAACAAGCTGAAGTTTGCGCCGCACAAGACCAGTGCCATGGTCATCACGCGCAAACTAAAGCATGACATCCCACGCCTCCACATGGGCGGGGTCGACATTGGCATGGTCGGAGAAACCAAGTTACTGGGAGTCGTCCTAGACCAGCGCCTCACCTTCAACACGCACGTCGCGAATGTCTGTAGGAAGGCACTGGTCTTCTATCACCAGCTTTCGAGAGCCGCGAAGGCGAGCTGGGGCCTCCACCCCGAAGTCATCCGCGTTATTAACAGAGCGGTGGTTGAGCCCGTGATATTGTATGCGGCTGCCGTTTGGGCGCCGGCTGTGGATAAGCTCGGGGTTCGTAAGCAGCTGAACGTGGTCCAGCGGGGCTTTGCGCAGAAGCTGTGCAGGGCATACCGCACCACCTCCCTGAACTCGGCACTGTTGCTCACTGGGATACTTCCCCTCGACCTGCGCGTCCGCGAAGCCGCGGCGCTATATGGAGCGAGGAGGGGTATACCCCAGGACGTGATAGGGGATCGGGAGGTGGACCGGATGTCCTCGGCTCTGCGGTCTCCGCACCCCGCTCAGCATATCGACCTGGAGTTCAAGTGCCTGGCGGACGAGGAACAACTCTCGGCCAATAACGACCACGAAATTAACATATTTACGGACGGCAGCAAGATTGAGGGCAAGGTGGGTGCGGCGTTATCCATATGGAGAGGCGCCGCCGAAACCAAAACCCTCAAGCTAACTTTGCCGTCCTTTTGCACCGTCTACCAGGCGGAACTCCTGGCGATATGCAGGGCGGCGCGGACGGCCGCAGATAACTCGGCCAGATCAGTCGGGATCTACTCCGACTCCCTGTCGGCACTGCAAACGACAATTAATCCAGTTGCCCTCCAACCCCTGGCCGTCGAGGCGCGGGACCACCTGCGCAGGGCTTTGATACAGGACAAACTTGTCAATTTGTTCTGGATCAAAGCCCACGCGGGACTAGAGGGGAACCAGCGTGCCGACCATCTGGCCAAGGAAGCTGCGCTAAAGTCCAAACGCGCCTTTGACTACGACAGCTGCCCGGTTTCATTCATCAAGCGAAGCATTCGTATGCGATCGCTTGATGAATGGAACCAGCGATACCGGGCCGGTGAAACTGCCGGTGTCACCCGGGTCTTTTTCCCGGACGCGATAGCCGCATACCGTATCATTGGTAAAATAAAGGTGGATAGATTTGTCACCCAGGTATTGACGGGGCATGGTGGATTCTCCGAGTACTTGCATCGCTTCAAGTGCAAGGAGAGTCCATCGTGCGTCTGCGATCCTGCGTGTTCGGAGTCTGTCCTCCACGTCCTCCTGGACTGCCCGGCCCATGGACGCGAGAGGCAGAATTTAGAAATTGTGTTAGGCACTAAATTGGATGTAAGTTTATTACCGCAGATTGTATATGGCAAAAGCAGAGACTTGTTCCTGGAATATTGTGTAAAAATATGTAAAGTAGTTAATAATAGAAATAAGTCTTAAGCAATTTATGTTAGGTATTTATAGTTTTAGATATAAGTAGGCTAGCATAAGAATATTGTGGTAATACCGGTGGGAGGGATGCGCTGTGCCGCGATCCCGGCTGCATGGGTACCACCATCTTGCTTATTTCTTCCGTGAAACAGCTTTGCTGTGTTTCGGAAAGAAGGGCAAGACAGGCAGTGTAATTACTGGCACCGAGACTTAACATCATATGTCTCAGGATAGGCAACACATAAATGAGTTGGCTGGGCTAGTTCCAGGTAAACTAGTTTATGTTCATGGGCGACGTCGACCACTTACCATCAGGTGGCACGTCTGCCAGTTTGCCTATCCAACTAACATAAAAAAAAAAATATTGTAAAATAGACAGACAGGAACATAGTTTTAAGTTAGTCATAAGTTTTGTAAATTGTATGAAATATCCATTTCATGCAATTAAAAAATTATATGTAATTAATTTTAAGTAAATTCTGTTTTTGGTACATTTTCTGCCTCTGAAAATTGTTAATATTAGCTATGTAAGATTTAGACAGCAAAATAGATATTAAATTAAAGATGTATTAATAGTTGAGTAGAATAGATTTATAAACTTTAGATTATAAGGAAAAAATTGTTAAAATTATTAAAAAGTTACCACTGTCTCCCCTTTACCATCCCCGTCCCCCTCTTGTGTTTGGATTAGTTTTAAGTACACTATGGCCTTCAGGCCATGATTGAAAGACGACGAATGTTAGATGAAAATGGGATGCGGAATGACTGACGAACAGAGTATAAGATATGATGTATGAATGAGTTTTTAAAGATAATTAAACAAACAAGATATTAAAGACAAATTGTAAAAACAGTCTCCCCACAATTTCGGGGAGGTCTAACAAAAAAAAAAAAAAAAAAAAAAAAAAAAAAAAAAAAAAAAAAAAAAAAAAAAAAAAAAAAGTCTCAGGCCATTATTGTTGGCAGTCAGACCATGATTTCTAGAGTTAACTGGACCGAGCTACCTAAGGTCAAATTTAAGGACACCGCTATACCATATAGTACAGTCGTAAAAAACCTGGGTATATATTTAGATTGTACTTTATCGTGGAACAGTCATATAAAGCAGCTGAAGCGAAAACCATTGCATCACTAAAATCTCTTCAGCGACTTCGTTATTTCTTACCAATTCCCACCAAAATTATGTTAGCCCAATCTTTAATTCTATCTATTCTCGACTATGCCGACGCAAGCTATCTCAATTTAACCGAAGAACAAATTAATAAACTTGAGCGTCTCCAAAATATTGCCATGCGTTTCATATTTGGCTTGCGCAAATATGATCATGTCTCAGCATTCCGATCAAAACTCAAGTGGTTACCTATCCGCTTTCGCCGGAATATGCATGTTCTCTCGCTGCTTTATTGTGTGTTATTTCATGCAAAAACTCCAACATACCTTAAAGAAAAAATTGAATTTCTTGGAACACACAACAAAGTTTTAAGATCAGCAGAGAATCTCACATTGAGGGTACCTGTGCACAACACCAAATTTTATAAAACGTCATTTGCTGTACAGGCAGTTCAATTGTGGAATGCCTTACCACTCAAGATCAGACAAGCACAGACACTAACATCTTTTAAAAATCTTGTCAAAGAACACTATCTCGCTATGGTTAATTAGTCGTATTTATTAATATTTTGCACTACTTTCTAATCGTGTATTTACGTATTTTTCTCCCCTTCTTATTATTTATTTATAAATTTGCAGCTTAAAAATTCTGATGAATTATGACGACTTATGTATATGATGTACATGTGGTATGTATTATAGATGTATAGATAATTATATGTGTAAATGTGGGTATTTGTGTATGTGTATGTATGTATATATATATATATATATATATATATATATTAAGTTTATAGTAATAGTACACCACCTACCTTTTCTATACATATTCCGTGTAGTCCGGGTTGTCTGGAAGAAATCGCTACTTAGCGATAAGACCGCCTTTGTACATTTATCTAATTACTAAGAATATTTAAGTTGTGTGTATAAAAATGGTGTACAATAAAGCATAAATAAATAATAAATAAATAAAATAATTCCCTGAATTATGTGTCTATTAGACATGTGTAATTAAAACTATATAAGATTTGTCGCAATTCTAAAACGAAAATATGGATACACATACCTACTCGTATATACGATATAAACTTTTTCTAAATGTAAATATTTCATATCATGTGTGAAAACTATGTGTTTTAAAGCTTTAATACGTTAAAATTTCGCATAATAAGACCCGACCTCGTAAAGTAAGCATTACTTATTACTCGACCAAATTAAACATTTAACATTTCTTCAAGGAATTTATATACAAACTGGAATGCGCACGTGCACGTTCCTAAGAGATGGATTGAATTGAATCTCTTTCTAACATGGATTCAAGGCAACGCGTAAGAAAGAGACAAAATCTCAGTAGTCAACGGTGATGCTCGGAATGATTCTTTCTCTTTACATTTTGGAAACAAATGTAAACCTTATGTAAATTATTTCAAGGTGCATTTTTGAATATATATTTTATTAAGTAAGTGTTCCAGTTATGATATAAATTCCTTGCATTTCCCTAGATATGACTTGAACATCAAAACGTTAGCATTTGAAATTATATTAGCTGTTAAAATAAGATCTACATATATCATTTCTTATTTTTATTTTTCCAAAGATCCCATGATGAGTGGTACACTACTTACATGGGTAAGAAATACCACAAATTAACGCTAAGTATGTTAATTTATGCTTTTTCTTCTAAAATAGGTTCAGAATTTTGTAAGTAAGCTTTTAAATATAGGTAAGAGGATACAGTACACGAAAAAAATAGTAAGTCTCAAAGTCTTAAAACTGTATCCTACGTGGATATAACGTGATTTATAAATTGCATTATTTATTAAAATGTGTTTTTTGTCGGTATTTAATTGAGTGCCTTTATAGTGTACGTTATTAGTGAGTTGCAGAATAATTGTTATCTTTCTGTAAACTTACATATGTCCATATTAAATATATTTAACTAGTTTTGACCATGATTGTGGCTTTATCATTTACCGAAGAAATAAGAAAAGTTTTTGCTTAGGTTGAAGTACATTTTATCTACTTATTTAACTACTGATTGATAGTTTTTAAAGTGTTCGATTAAAACTGTTACGGTAAATTTTTATTTATCTCTAACTTGTCACAGGTGCCAGCAGGAACTTAAACCCTGGCACGGTAGTAGCCTTACATAAATCGTTCTCATCAAGTCAGTTGAATTCTCTTTGCGTGCAAATTTAAATCAAACCCAGTTATTACTAAAGTGTATATTCGGGTATATATAATAAAAATATACTCGGGAGGTTGATGTGATTATATGTATATCTACAAATAAAAAATTACTAGTTTTTTTTAAAGCGTGAAAATTAAAGCAAATGCTTAACATGCATATTTTTTTCATATTGCTACAACACCTAAAACAATAAAAGAAAAATCTTGAATCGTAAAAGACGTTTTCTGACAGAATTTTATTAATGACACTTTTAACTTTCTTAAGTAAGTTGGTTGCTTCATCTGGGCATTATAACACATTATTCTCTTATCTGGTAATCATTAGTCATAATTGTAATAATTTGCAAAATAGATAACATAAATTCTGGGATCACGAAAGTTACCTCGATCACGTAATCCCGGGATTTAAAACTTATGTTTTCGGGATTTCTCGGGATTATCGGAACTGATACAATATTAATATAATAATAAAGGACGCAACACGCGATTATACAACTGCGCATATTACGACTGAGAACCATTTCTCTCGCTTACCTGAAGTGACTACTGAAGAGTATACGTTTTACACTTTCCTCTCTTGGACAAACACAGAGGTTTTTCTTTCTAATTATATATTAATATTTGCGTAATGCCAGAACGAATATACAGACAGATAATAAAAATCGAAAAATATTTGTTTTGGCTTCTATTGCTCTAATAACAACCGTTATATTATGTATTTATTATTTATATTTTATTGCACAACACAAAATTGAATTGTACAAAAGGCGGGCTTAATGCTAAAAGCGTTCTCTACCAGCCAGCCAGTGTGCAAAAATTGGAAATTGAGAAAATATATTTAGTTTGAAAGGCAAAAAAAAAAATCTCGTAACAATTATTATCTTAAATACATGAGCAATATATAGGGGAACCTGTTCTACCTTGGTCAGTTTTTTTTATTTTTATTTTTTATAAAATAATGTCACTTTCTACGTTTGTCAAGTGTATATGTATGTAAAGAGCATTTAATTAACTAGAAAATTCAATCATAAAACTGTGTGTATTTCTAAAAACTTGAGACCACTACCCACTTGAAAAAAAAAGGGAAAACTGACCAAGGTACTGTTAGGTCGGTAATAAATATGTAAGATATAAGAAAAAGAATATTGACGTTTGACAGGACAGAGAAAATTTAGTTTGTGAAGCTTGAATAAAGATCTACAATTACTAACAATTATTCTGTGTTATTTTCCTCGAAATATTACAGTGGCGACGAGTATTTATTATATCTACGCGTGTTAAAGATGTCTGTCGGAAAAGTTGCGGAATTTGATGTGAAGAGGGGATCATGGTCATTATACATAGAACGCCTGGAAATGTATTTTAAGGCAAATAATATCAAAGAAGAACTAAAATTACCTACTTTAATAGCGGTCATGGGAGACGAGGCATATGAATTATTAACAAATTTATCGAGCCCCAAAACACCAGCTGAGATGGAATATTCGGTGGCGGTATCGATAATGAAAAATCATCTACAACCGCCGCCGTCTATTTTGGCCGAGCGTTACCGGTTTAGGCAAAGACGTCAGGCTACCGGCGAGAACGTTGCGAGTTACATAGCCGAACTGAAGAGGTTGGCGCGTCACTGTAAGTTTGAAAACTCACTCGATGATAACCTACGTGATCAATTCGTATGCGGTCTTAGGAGCGATGTCATTCGGCAGAGGTTATTTGCGGAGGATGACTCGTTATCCTACATCAAGGCGGTCCAGTTAGCTACGTCTATAGAGGCCGCGGAACGAGACTCGGCAGCTGTGGAAGCCTATGAGGAACGCGACATGAGAACGGAGTCGGGAATACATGTGTTGTCAGCGGAAGAGAAAGCGCGGAGTAGCGACCGTGGGGATCGTGGAGGTCGGGTGAAGTCGTGGCGCGGCAGGTGCGCCAGCGGCGGTGTGAGAAGCTCGGGAGCTTTCCACGCCGGCGGAAAGGATGAGCGGTCGTGCAAGGGTTGCGGAGCGACTGATCACGACTACGGAATGTGTAGATTTCGTGATTACGTATGCAGTAAGTGTGGAGATTCGGGACATTTGAGACGGGTGTGTTCAATGAACAGTGTTAACAGGTTCCGTAGGCGGCAGTACCAAATGGACCGGGGTGGCAGAATGACCCAAACCCGACACTTGAGCGAAGTGGCAGCGGCGACGGCGGACGGCGCTCAAGAAGTAGAACAAGATGTGGAAGAGGACTTCCATCATCTCTGCTTAAAGGATTATCGAGCGGTTAAGTTACCAATTTCCATTGAAAATCATGTTATTAATATGGAAGTAGACACTGGCTCGACAGTTTCGTGTATAAGTAGTATTACATACCAAAATAAATTTAGTCATTTAAAACTTGAATACTCCGATCTTGTCTTAAATTTTTATAATGGTACGAAAATTAAACCCATGGGTGTAATAAAACCTATTGTTAGATTTAAAAACATTAGTAAGAATTTGGAATTATTTGTAATAGAAGGTGGCACAACATCGCTTCTAGGTAGACAGTGGTTGACCGAATTAAATATAGATATTCCGAAGTTTAGTAATTGTAATAGTCTAAATTCACATCAGAATCTGTCATTTAATGACGATATATCTAATTTGATAAACAGGTATAAGGAAATATTTGGCGGCGGGCTGGGTCGGTACACGGGCGGACGCGCGACGCTGCGGCTGCGCCCGGGCGCGGAGCCGGTCTTCCACCGTGCGCGGCCGTTGCCGTACGCGATGCGCGCGCGCGTGGATGCCGAGCTAGACGTGATGCTGCGGGACGGCATCATCGAGCCCGTCGACTGCTCCGACTGGGCCTCACCCCTGGTGCCCGTGAACAAGGCTGATGGTTCCTTGAGAATTTGCGCTGATTATAAGGCAACGGTTAACCCGAATTTACTGATCGATCGCTATCCTTTACCTAGAATTGAAGATGTCTTAGTTAGATTAAGCGGGTCAGCTTATTTTTCAAAAATTGATCTATCACAGGCGTATAATCAAATAGAGCTCGATGAATCGAAAGAGTATACAGTTATAAACACGCATCGGGGTTTATTCAAGTACAATAGATTGGTATATGGCTTAGCATCGAGTCCAGGCATTTTCCAAAGAATTATGTGTTCACTTTTAGGCAAAATACCTAACGTAGAAATTTTCCTGGATGACGTCATAATCGGGGGTAAAAATAGAATTGAACATATAAAAGCGTTGGAAACAGTTTTTGATACGCTATATAAAAATGGTTTAAAACTTAAAGCTAATAAGTGTGAATTTTTAGTAAATGAAATAAAATATTTGGGATTTATTATTAGTAAAGAGGGTATAAAAACAGATCCTTCTAAGGTAGATGCTATAACAAAAATTCCTAGACCTAGCAACATAACACAACTGCGATCTTTTTTGGGTTTGATCAATTTCTATGCAAAATTTGTGAAAAATATGAGTTCTAAATTAGTACCACTTTATGATTTACTTAAAAGGGGAACTAAGTGGTTTTGGTCTTCTGATTGTGAGCGAGCATTCGTAGAAATTAAACAAATTTTGTCAGGCGCGGAAGTATTAGCGCATTACGACCCGGACCGCCCACTGATAGTGACGTGTGACGCGAGCGCTTGTGGAATCGGCGGCGTGCTATCGCAGCCCGCCCGCGAAGGCAAGGGGGAGCGCCCGGTTGCCTACGTGTCACGTACTCTCACCGTTGCAGAAAAAAACTATTCACAGATACATCGGGAGGCACTAGCAATCATATTTTGCTTAAATAAATTTCATCAATATGTTTATGGTCGTCACTTTATTTTACGTACGGACCATAAGCCACTAGTATCGATATTTGGACCACATAAGGGAATTCCGACCATGGTTGCTAGTCGTATGCAAAGATGGGCTTTAATATTGTCGGCTTATACTTTTGACATTGAATATATACGTACGGATGCGAATGGAGCGGATGGTCTATCTCGGTTACCTGTCATTAGTAGTAATCTCAGTAAAACTAGTTTGTCAGCACCCGAGCAAACTTACCTTCATTTGATTCATCAAGATTTACTTCTGGATTATAACGTTATAAAATCGGAAACGAATAAAGATATCTTACTTTCGAAAGTATTACATTACATTAGAGATGGATGGCCTGCACAGTGTGAAATAGATAATTTGAAACCATTCTTTAACCGAAAAGACGAATTATACGAAGAGCTAGGGTGCATTATGTGGGGTTATAGGTTAGTAGTACCGGAGAGTTGTAGGAATAAGATTTTAAAAATGATTCACGAACCACATATGGGCATTGTTAAATCCAAAGCTTTGGCACGCAGCTATGTATGGTGGCCGGGCGTGGACGAAGCAGTACAAGTGATGTGCCGTGAGTGCACGGTGTGCGCTTCGCAAGCGGATGCGCCACCGCACCAGGCACCGCGCATGTGGCCCTGGCCACAGAGGCCCTGGACCAGGCTACATCTGGATTTTTTCGGCCCGATAAATGGCAAAACGTACTTAGTCATAGTTGATGCAATGTCAAAATGGATAGAGGTATTTGAAATGACAAGTACTATTGCTAAAACCGTAATTGACAAAATTTACGAGCTTTTTAGTAGGTTTGGGTTACCAAAACAAATAGTAACAGATAATGGGCCACCTTTTACGTCGTCAGACTTTGCAAATTTTACGAAACATCACGGAATCGATCACATATTTACAGCTCCGTATCACCCATCCTCAAACGGGCTAGCTGAAAACGCGGTAAAAAGTCTTAAACGGGTTGTTAAAAAGGCTTTAGTTGAAAAAAAAGACGTAAATAGAGCATTATGGACTTATTTATTAAATTATAGAAATGTAGAACATTCAACGACAGGCGAAAGTCCTACAATGCTAATGTTCGGTAGGCGTACTCGAACTAGGTTAGATATTTTAAAACCTGATGTTCAAATGAAAGTACAACGGTCGCAACAATATCAAAAAGATACTTCGGGAGGTTCTGATAGGGCTATCGGATTAGAGGAGGATGTATGGTACCGTCAGTATTTAAAAAGTGACAAATGGTTGCCCGGACGAGTGAGTGAGAATCTAGGTCCAAGCGATTATAGAGTTGTAGGTCAGAACGGAGAAACAGTGCATAGACATATTGATCAGTTGCGGAAACGATCATCATTAAGTCATCCAGTAGAAACGGTACTTAGTAAGGATGATCAATCAGCATCAAATTCTCAAGGAAAGGGAGACCTTTCGCCAGCACTACCGGCATTGGTGGAGGGCCCGGGGCCGTCGGCGGGAGCGGTGCAGTCGCCGCGCGGCGGGCACGAATCGATCGATATGCTTCCAGTGCCGGCCTCACCGGACTGGAAATTTTCCTCGCCTGTTAACATTCCTTTATCAACAACAACACCAACTAGGACTCGACCGATTCGACTTTGTAGACTTAAGAAGAAACTTATTGAAAAGTGAATGTATAATTTATGTTTGTTTATATTATTATAATTTATGTTTGGCTTTGTATTATTATTATGTAACATGCTTTAGCAAAATTATTGTTAACAGTAATATAGTAAATAAGGAGAGAGAAGTGTTAGGTCGGTAATAAATATGTAAGATATAAGAAAAAGAATATTGACGTTTGACAGGACAGAGAAAATTTAGTTTGTGAAGCTTGAATAAAGATCTACAATTACTAACAATTATTCTGTGTTATTTTCCTCGAAATATTACAGGTACAACAAACCAGATGTACCTTGGGCGGTGTCCGTTGTACCTTGGACAGAGAATGTTCAAATCAATATAAAAACTTTTATTAGCTATAATTTATATATTTTCTGTTGAAATAATATAAGTTATAATTATTTAATCATATAAATATTTGCAAATAGAAAATAAAAACAGTTATTGACAACATTATCTAAATAAAACTATTATTATTTTAAATAAGCCCTATCTATCTATTTTCTACTCATTATTGTCGACAATACTTTGGATTCGAATTACGTAATTGTAATTTACAACCTAATATTTTTTTTAGTTTCATATTATATAATATAAATTCCAACAAAACATCTATTAAAATTGTTGTATTAAACAAAAATAAATCATAAAAAAATATTAAGAAATTAAAACAAAAATAAACAAAAAAGAACTTACGAAACACACAGTCTTTTAGTTAATATTTTGGGATGAATTCTTACTTATATTTAATTAAATAGTATTAACAAAAATCCAAGTATTTTTCAATTTCTGGAACACGATAAACTTCTTTTTGAGTTGACTCTCTTTGGTGGGTTTCTTTTTCTTGATATCTTGATAAGGGTACAAATTCAAATCCTCCTTTTCATGCCATTTCCAGTTTTTCAAAGACTTTTGCATGGAATTTATCAAAACTCCCTCTTCACTGAGGTTTTTATTTTACACACATGAAGAAGAACACTTCGTAAGTTCGGTGGCTAAGGTACAACATCGCGACAACTTCACTTAACAAGCTTTATAAACCGACTTGCAATTGAGGTTAGGAGCAGACGCTCATGCTGTATAGTAGCTAGATATACTAAGATCAGATTTTATATAAGACAATTTTCACAAACATACATCATTTTAAATAAATTGGAATTAAGTAAAACCCATAATACTTACTTTTTGAGTATAAAACAATACATTACCTTTTTTAACTGTGTTCACACGGCGCCGGCGAAACGCGACTAACGTCACATTAATGTGAACAAATGACGTATTAAATACCATAGACAACAGTTCTAAATGGCGCAAAATTTTTGAAAAAAATGAGATTGTTCTAGGTACAACTCTGTCCAAGGTACAACAGGTTCCCCTACATAATAATTTGTTCTTCCTAAATATGTTTTATGTACAAACATCGAATGGTTACAATTTTATTACATGAACTAACTGTGCCCACGGTGTTGCCTACACATACGTTTTATTTTAGTATGTAGTTATGTAAGTTATTGAAGGTACTAAGTACTTACCGGAATCCAGAAAACGCTATCAGCGCAATCTAGTATGATAATATCGTACTTCAAAGTACGTTGCTTAAAAATAAATCGCAATCCGACATTTTGATGTTTTTATCGTCTTTTTCGTTTACTGAGTTTGAATATGAATATTAACTATTAATTACACCGGCACACACAAATTAACATTAATAGATAAATATTCTTATTATGTTTAAAAGTCTAAATCGAATTTTATCGCGTTTATTTGTTTTAAAAAACTTTACAGTTTAACGATTTTTAATTAAATTAAATTATTTCTCGACGTTTCGGACCCTTTACAGCGTCCATGATCTCGGGGGACTGAGGTGGTGGGTGTCCGAATAATGAAATCCGATTAAGACTATCCGATCTATTCGATCGACTATCAGATTAAGAAAAAATCCGATTTAGACTTTTAATTAAGTGAGTGAAATTCGCGTAAATATAAGAGAACAGTATATTCTTATTATGGTCATAAAACTGTGCGCATGGGGTCGCTCGTCTGATTAATAAAATTATTCTGTAATTTAAAGCAACGAAGTTACAACAAAAAATGTCAACCAGTATGCCAAGAACTGAAACTTAATGCTTAAGCCCGAGGCTCACCATGTTTCAATCTTAATATAGGTGTTGCCTTGTACCTTGAGGCAGAAATAGTGTATGATATACTTGTCGTTAAAAATAATAGGGTATAGTTTAGATTCTCGTTAATCGGGTTAGGTATGTGTCATGTGGTGGACTTATTGTTCCGCAGTTTATAGGAAAAAATAAAATACATACACAGTAAAAACCAGTCTTAATTATCCTCCATTTTTCATTGTTTACAAAACTTACATATTACTTACTATTATTAGTTTATTTCAACTGTTTCGATGTAGTGGTGCGGGTACTCGCCACAACGCTGCGCATGGCAAATGTTTGTAGGTACAGGGTTTTTCATAAAGAGTGCTCAAATTTTGAAATAGAATTTTGAATGAAAAAAAAAAAACCTGCTTAAGTGATATTGCCACGATATTTATTTTATTTTAAAGAACATTTGATAATATTATGTATGGAATATAATTTCAGCTAAATGGCCATCGCAAATCGGCTAAAGGTGGTGTATCCTGGTGGACTAATTTTGGACAACATTTTTGCATAAATGGGGCTCAATATCATGAAAAACGCGAGTTATGTTGACTTTCGGAGCAGCAATTATCTGTGGTTTGTCAGCATAGACTCGAAGTTTCACGTAGCCTTACAAAAAGTAATCAAGCGGTGTTAAATCACATGAGCTTGGCGCACCGCCACGCTAGATGACGAAGCCCTCGAACTCCTCATACAATAAATTTAATGTTTCCCGTGCAGCATGGTGAGTGGCGCCGTCTTGTTGGAACCACATGTTCGTGAGATTTATACTATTAATGATGGGCCACAAATAATTTATTATCATCTTCTGATATCGGTAGACATTGACAGTGAACGCAACTTCTTGCACATATTCGAAAAAATAAGGGCCAATGATGCCATCGGATAAAAATCCACACCAAACAGGACTTTTTTGGAGTGTAGAGACATCTGGTAAATCTATCTTGGATTTTCCTCGTTCTTAATCTGGCGATTGTTTATTAACAAAAGTCTCAAACTCGGCAAAAAGTGAGCCTCATCATTAAAGATGATTTTCTTCCCGAAAGTCAGCCGCAAAATGCTCTAAGGCCCAATCTGCGAATTCACGGCGATGTCTATGGTCGTTTGATTTAGATCTTGATTCAACTGAGTTTTGTATGGAAAAAAACTCAAAATTCGACGCAAAATCCGCTAAGTTGATGTCGCAGAAAGAAACAGCTCTTGCGCACGACGCGGAATGGACTGTCTGGGGTTTTCTCGCACACTATCCGAACGGCAACAATGTTTTCCGACGAATCTTTGTTTTTTTTGCTTCTTTTCTTCGTTCAAAACCGTCCCGTGTGACTATTACGTAACTTGCGCGATCGCGATTAATCCCTGTGGTGTCGAATTTCAATACTAGCTGAGCCTCAATTAGTATTGAAGTTCGATACCACAGCGATTTCTGGCAATCGCGTAATAGCCACATCGGTTGTTTCAAATTTAGTGATTAAACGACGGATTGTGGACTTTGCAGGACGATCATGAATACCATAAATCGGACAAAATGCGTGCGTTAGGTGAACGTTAATATTAAAATCCGTTAAAAATAGAAAAAATTTATGTAATTATGTAATAAAATCAGCGTAATTAAACATAGTTATTTACAACTTTTACTAACAGCTCCTGTCTGTTGTCAATTTTTAAAATTGCCACATATTTGAAAATTTTTAAGCCCCCACGCTGATGAGATGGTTTTCATTAATTTTTAAACTTTGTTAATTATGAAAGACGATGTCTATGTTGCGGCTGCGACCGTGCCTTACTTTAATTTACTCTAACAACTCAAACATTTGAACATAACGAAGTTTAATTTCCGGCGATTAATTTGAACTAATATGAAAGTAAGTTTTAATGTCTCCCATTAAATATTTTGCATAACAGTGCGTTTATGTATCTGCATCACTACATCAGCTTTTGGATGTTCACTGCTGAACATAGGTCACCCCTATCACCTCTGGGGGATTTGTCAATACTCGTCACGCTAGGCAGGCGGGTTGGCGATGTGAGAGAGGAGGCCGCCGACGTGGCCTCCATCCGCGGGCGACGAATGGGGGTGCGTAGGAGGCGCTACTTAATGCGCATCCAGTGACGTCCCTGTGCCCGTGTCGGGCCGGGATGGGAACCCGGTCCTGCTAGACACGGCGTCGTTGGGACTGTTCAGAGGTGAGCCGGACAGCCTTTTCGCCGAGGCCAGCCTGTCACTGGAGGGATCCTGTTGCCTGCAGATCCGAGACCCTCCAATTAAAGCGGCTGAAGGCTCCCGCAGGGGTTTAGTACGGTATTGCACTCCCAAAGTGCCGAGTCCGACATAGGTCTAGGACTGCCACCCGGGCGTCCTGGATATCATCCGTAAATGGATTCCCCTGCGACAAAAAAAAAAGAAAAGAAAAGGCGGGTTGGCGATCGCAGTGTGTTGTGTCAGGATATGGTGAAGCTGCTGTCCATCATCATTATGGTTGGTGTACAATTGTTCGCAACCACTATTACCTTAGTCGTCTTTTAAGACACATCGATAAGAATGAGGTCAGGAATTTAATAAAAATATATAAACGAAAAATATTTATTCCAAGGTAATTTGTATCCTTCATCATCATTATATCAGCCATTGGATGTCCATTTTTAAACGTAACTATTATATATATATATATATATATATATATATATATATATATATATATAAATATATATATATATATATATATATATATATATATATATATATATATATATATATATATATATATATATATATATATATATATATATAAATATGATCACGTTACGCTTATTAGATACTTTTTATACAATTCAAATTTAATTAAACTTTCTCTATATACACGAAAGCGAAGTTTGAACGAGGCAAACCTTGTCTATTTTAGTGGAGGGTCAAGATTAAGTGCTATGTCAATGCAAAGAGTGACACAGCCGCTTTTGTTAAGTTGTCTTTGTTAACACGAGTCACGGATCTGATTTCGGATTGTACGAGAAGTAAGTATAATATTGCTTTGTAGCATGGAGGCATATTATATTTCGAGTTTTTAACCGTTATGAGTATCAAACCAGTTATGGGTACAGTCAAATATAAATATATAGATTGATTGCATAAGTGAAAATTTATCTAATATAAATATTTTGTCAAGACAAATAATCGTAAGTACGAAAATTGTATTACGTAGTTCATGATTATACCAATACCTTATGTTCGGAAGAGAGGTAGGCATTACTAAACTTAATCGAATTAGACTATAAAAGTCTCACTTCTGCTATGGCCAAGCCCCTTAGACCAAGAGACCAAGAGAAGGTTTGCAGCTTTATCGACAACGCTTTATCGATAACGAATTAACGATACATCGACCACGTCACAACGACCACGCTTCCATCAACCGTTGTGATCAACAAACGATCGACGCATCGCAGGTCTTTGATCCTTCATCGAGCAGATCGATATGATATGGTAGTGACGAAACTTCCATTCCTAGTCGCGAATTTGATTCCCGTTTGGGGTAGATATTTGTATTTATAGAAATATTTATTTCTGGTCTTGTTGTTTATATTTATGGGTCTCTCTACTGTATCTCGGAGAGCACCTAAAGCCTTCGATACCGGTTGTTATCATATACACCTAATGACGATCATGGTAGGAATTAGTTGATGGGGATGATATTTCATGTAGGGAATTTATCTCCTATCTCGCACTGGAACAGCGAGGTGGATTAAGCTCCAACTTTTCTCCTCCGCCCAGTAATATGACGTTTACAGGCTGATTTAGTTCAGTTTATTTCAGATCGTATATTAAGAATATAATTAATATAAGAATTTTAGTATTAAAATGTAAAAGAAATCTTTTTAATATCGTTACATATTTTATCAGACTTCTTTGTAACATTTGTGACGGCTCACCTTTCAGAAATAATTGGAATATTATTTTTTTGTGATGTTAAAGTCTAAAATTTATGAATAATGGGAGACTCTATTTATAGAGTTTATTTTTAAGACTTATGGGACGGGATTGAGTTTTAAAGTTTGTTATAAATTAATAAGTAATTCGATAAATAAGATTTTTTGTTACAGAGAAAAACATGTTTCTTTAAACGCTGTCAATAATGGATGTCAATAATAATGATAATTTTTGTTATTTCGTTTCTGGATAGTAGTAAATAAACCATATAAAATAATATATTCAAAATAAAATTTATTTAATAGTACAATTTTTACAATGTGCTTATACTTAACAATAATGGTGTAAACATAAATTCATATGAATTTTACTGTACTCTATAGTCAAGTCGACGATATAAAAATAAATTGAGCATAAATTAATAAATTAAATAATGAGCTTTGTACCTACAAATTAGGTTGGAACATAAATCATATTTTGTACTCTACAGTTACAATACCTATTTATGTATACATTGGTATATTGTAAAATAATACAAAAACTGATGTATGAAGATAATATAAACATTAATCAAAAGTTGATAATAAATAAATAAAATAAAAATAAAAATAATAAAGCCTTTTATTCCATGCATTAACAATTTTTAAAAAACAATTTACAATTACTTACAATAATAATAATAACAAAATAATCACAATAATTACAATTAAAATCATGAACCAATAATTAATAATTATAAAATAATTTAAAGTTGATAAAATAATCAAAAGTTGATAAGTTACAAATATTTCTGTTATTCCGAGGTCTGTGAACTTGTACGCCCACCTTCGTATTTAAATCAAAATCAGTGTTATAACATAAAAAATATTTGTTTTCGAATTGGATTCATAGTAAAATCATAAGGTTAGTGTACTTACAACAAACAAACTCTTAAGCATTATTGTTATATTAGAGCAAATAAGTTGTTTTTTTTTAACGAAATTACATTGCGGCGTAAAGAATTATACCGTCCTAATGATAATTCAATGGAAATCGCGTGCGACATGCGATATAAACGCGAATTGATGGGTAAACAAATAGTTAAAAAAAACTTAATTGCCTTTTGATACCCGTCTTTTCGGAAATCTTTCATTTTGACGTCACATCAAATCAAAGTTTTTTTTTTTTTCATTAAATTAATGAGTTTCATGGAGCACGATTGATTTAATCTATGTCACGTTATACTGATATAGGTATGGTTTTGAAGACGATGAAAAGGATATTTATAATAAATTATTGTGTGTTTAATGTAGTCTTTAGTATGCTTACGCCGAGTTGCACGAAACAAATTTTAAAATTTAAGTGTTTATTAAACTAATTTAATCACAAGAATCGTGTTTATCTGTTGGCTCTTTTGCACGAAACCTACAATCTGATTAAGTTAAAAAAAAATTTAGTTTAATTAAAGACCTGTGTAACGGATGATTAATTACAACAGCTTTAAATTTAATCATGAGATCAACTAATTTTAAGATTAATTTCAACTTAACTAACGAATTAGCGACGGTTTCGTGCAACTCGCCGAAAGTCACATAGTTGCATTTAAAAGATAATACATAGATACTTCATATAGGTAAAGGTAGACTTATCTCTAAAATTAATACTTCCAGTCAATCTAAGGTGATGAGAAAGAGTAATATAGCGAAACATTAATAATATACTTTCACCTGAGATATGGACTCTTTGGACGAAACCCTTCTCCGAATGCTTCCGTAAATTTATATTAATTGCTCATTATTATCCATTCATTTCCAGTAACTTTTATAATGTCATCAGCTCACCAACACAATTTTTTAACGAGTGACTATTGGGAAAATGGTGTGCGGGAAGATCCATCTTGAAGTTATGATACATTATTATACATTACATATTAAATAATATGGACAATGTTGCCAACTTAAAAACCAAATTATGGCTGATATAATAAATCGATTTAAAATTTTATAATTGTGTGAATGTTCTAATTTTTATATTTAATTCTATTGTGGTTTTTTCAATCCAAATCGGAGCAGCGTGGCGGATAAAGTTCGAAAGCCTGTGTAGAAGAGGGGCCTTTGCCCAAACATGGGAAATGAACAGTTTGTTTTTGTTTATTCAGGGTTTTCTTAATTTATGAGTTATGAATTCTTATAATAAAACTATAACAGGTAAAATTCTGTACATTGAAAATGTTTTTGAAAGACACTAAAATCGATACTGAAGCCATGAATGTTATTTTTTTTGTGTATCTGTCTGTATAATAACTGCACGTCTCGTCAAAATTGAATGGATTTGTACGAAACTTTTACGGATTTGCGCGATTCATACTACGCACTGGTTACTTTTCGTAACGAACTGTTATATAAGCATAGATAAAATATCTATAAATATGTTTCTTATTATTAAGTCGTTACTTATTTTAAATCAGATATCGATCTCTCTGAACGCAGACTGTTTGTTCTCGATATTGCAGCAATAAAATAGAAAATTATTATTTGCTTTTTAGGTATATCTCTGGGGAAATTAAATGTTTAACTTTTATTAGTTGTGAGCTAGAGCGATTGCAATTGGAATTGTTGAAATGAAAATGTTTTTGTTTTGTCAGCCGTTCAGTTATCACAGAACAGTATTCAGTATTCAGTAGGTATGCTAGAAAACAAAGCTATTAAAAATATTTAAAAGGACTCTAAGTTTTAATTGAATTTATTTTAATTTTATTTGTCATAAATTCCATTTTATATTTGCTGATTAAGTAGTACTGTCTATGTGTTAAAGGAATTTTGTCGGTTAATTATTTAAATCGATTAAAGACTAATTTTTTAAAGCTTTAGGTTTTTTTTTTAATCGGCATTAATAACAATAATACTTTATTGTACACAAAGGCAAAGCAACATTAAAAACATTTTAAATATGTACAAAAGAATAACGTTTTTTATTTTCACTCTATTTATTTAAATTAAGTGATTTATTTGCGAATTTTAAAATGATTTCAACGTCTAGTAATGAAATAGCTTGTATACACAATACTTTGTAAAAAAACGATGCTTGCAGGATAAAAAAAATGAAGTAAGGTTATTAAGAAAATAGTGCTGAGGGTAATTAATTGTATAGTGATACTTCCTGCGCTGACACTGATACTGGTGATTGATGTGCTCACCGAAGGGTAGATAGAAAACACGTAGCTTGTTAATAATTAATTGGCAGTTAGTTACATGTAAATTAGTATGATTTTTTTATTATTTAGCAATATTAATAAACAGCTTTTGATCGCGCATTTAGTATAAATATATTTTTGATTAATTGATTGGGTTAGTGGCTTTCAGTTATGCCAGTTGAGCACGGTTGATACCGCCAATGTCACGTAGAGCGGAGAATACACGGAGGAGATTGATCGGTGCGGTTGACATAACAGTAAATATATATTTAAAAACTTCAAAGATTTGACGAACATACTTATATTTTACTTCAGTTCGTTATGAATATTTTAGATATTTTAAAATAACAAGGATTTTTTTGTGTTAGTTACAGATAGAAGCCGGTTCCGGTGAGGGCCCCGGGCCCCCGGTGAACAACAACACAGAGGGCGCAGTCGCCAGTCCTCCGCGAGATGATAACCACAACGCCCAACTTACTACTCCACGAGCGACGCCACTGACGCCGTCGGGTAAGTTAACAGTAATGATAGCTAGCTTGATAATATGATAGTCACAAAAGTCAAGTGACTACATCACGAACCACGCCACTTACGCTATTTGGTGAGGTAACAATAACGATGATCATGAACGTGGTAGCCAGCCATCCTTGATATGATAGTTACAATCGTCAAGTGATTGCTTCATGACGCCACTTACTCTGTCGGGTAAGTTAGGACGGTGGTCGAGATAATTATAAAATAATTAGGAGATTATGTGACTACAATAATTAAGTTGAAGTAGATTTTATAGGATACCGTTGCCACCTTCGGGTAACGGAATTGCAAAAAAAAATTGAAAAACTTAATTGACTTAAAATATATTATTTACAATAGGACAATCGTTCTGGTGTAGTTGTGTTAATAATCACCTCAAAAGCGGCGGTTGCGGGTTTGAATCTCGCTCGGGGCAGATATTTTTATTTGTACAAATATTCGTTTCTGGTTTGGGTTATTGTGGGTTTCCCCACATTGCATCGGAGAGCGCGTAAAGGCCTCGATTGCGGTTGGTATTACATACATTTGATAGCGATCGTTAGTAGATCGTGTGTACATACATTTGATAACCAAGAGTGGTTGGGAAAAAGATCCGCCAACTCGCAGTGGAGCAGTTTGGTGGATTAAGCTCCAACCCTTCTCCAATATGAAGAATAGGCATTTGCCCAGTAATTAGATGTTTACAAGCTGATTCAGTTCACACTTTATAGCTTTTCAAAATTACGGTAACGTAATCGAATAAGAAACATCCCTTCATTAAAAAAATAAGGAATTAATTATTTGTAAATATAAAAAAAGGTCGTGTGTACGGAGTACTCATGTCAGAAGTGAAACATCTTTGGCAAATTTAATTTAAAATTTATTAATATTAATAGTTAAACATTCTATTAAGTACTTATTTTAATATTAATGGTTTTACGCGTTTTAGGAAACGCGTTGCTAGGAAACGCGACATCATCTATCTCATTCTCTCATACACATTTTTGTATTTGTGCCTCTTACCTGTCGCTTTTCCGTCGTATCCCGTTTCAAATCACAACGATTCTAAGGAAGTTTCACTTCGAAAAAGTATAGTAAAGTATTTTGTAAAATAAAGCGATCATTTAGTTTTGTTATCATCGAAGTCGATACTATATCAGATATATATAGATATACAGATCTGACATTTAATCTGAACTGATTCATACCATGAGTCAGATCAAGACTAAAAAATAGCGTAGAAACACTACTGTAGGTATACGCATTTTAATGAAAATAAATTCTATTTTTATAACCTTAATACATAGTTTACTGCTACCTCATATGTTCGTAATTATAGCTAAAACATAAATACAGCATTGAAGGTAATTGGATTATCTGTCTAGCTCAACTTTGATGACGTTAGTAATTCTATCGGATCTTATTATGTGGTGTAATGTAATGTGACGGACTGTAGACGTCCCACTGCTGGGCAATGCATCTTTTTCTTTAAAAGAGTTGATCTTTGTTCCACTAAGGGTTCGTATTAGTTTCTTTTGTAAGGCGGAATCAATCATGTAATGGCAAATAACTCTGTTCCTATATGGAGGTGTTACATGTTGAAAATACTTCATCAAACTGCTCTTCCAAAACTTCAAAAATTCATATTTAATCAAAATGAATTTATGCTGCAAACAGCCAAATTCATAAAATATTTTAAAACTTCGATCACGACGTTTGAAATTAAAAAAAAATTAACTCTCAAATAGTCTTTAACAGTCACTAGAGTCGGCTATTAACAAGGAATTTATATACAAAATGGAATGCTCACGCCCACTCAAAAAACGTTCCTAAGGGTGGGATTGCATCTCTTTTTAGAGTGGATTCAATGCAACTCGTAAGAAAGAGACAAAATACCACTTGTGAACGAAATGCTCGGAACGATTTTTTCACTTTATATGTTGGAAACAAATGTCAACCTTATGTTAATTATTTCAAGATGCATATATAAATATACAATTTTATTAAGTGAGAGTTCTAGTTATGATATAAATTCCTTGGCTGATAAATTACCAGCCAATTTTTCTGTCAAATATATCTATTCGCAACTGGTGATAGCGAAACTTGTAATTTATTTTGTGAATAGGACAGTAATAAGCAATCTGTGACTTTATCTGCAACTGGCGAAACAGGCCCTTACTGTATTTAGGTACTGCCGAGAAGTCGATGAATTTAAAAGACGGTATCACTTCGATCTATTGACGACCATGTTAATTCAGGTGTTTTATTCAATGGATTTTCTCTTCTCTGATCTTTTATTTTGATTAATTTAATTAAGAAATGGTTGATTGATATATTGACAGTTTAAAAAAAGTAGAGGCCTCTCCTCCATACAGGAAATGGGTTGTAGCCTAATTCACCACGCTGCTTTATTGCAGGTTGGTAGATTATTTTTCTACCACGAGTAACGATCGTTATCAGATGTCTAAGACCCACAAGGACATACACCCAGTCCGGAAACAAATATTTATACAAATACAAATATCTGGCCTGAGCGAAAATCCAACTGACGGCGTTGAGGCAACTACTCGCACTACTACACCAGAATGGTCGTCTTTAATTAAGTATAATTAATATTATCCTATAATTTTTAAAATGATGATTTGAATGTGCTTTTGAAGCCTACTTGAATAAAGTATACGAGTATTTTTATTTATTTTATTTAATATATTACGGAGAAGGGCTGTAAATTAATTTCTCTTCGCACTCTAGTGGATATAGAAAGTGAGTAATCCTGACTTCTTATCTTTCTATAAAAAGTGGGTAATCTCCTCATTCTATCTCACATCATAGGCACTCATAACACGGTTCACTCGCTTTAAATAAATTCTTAGACTTCTAATTCGTATATACCTATACTACCTACACTATACCGTACTGTACTTACCCTACTGTTCTTTCTTGCACATACTAAGGTCAACTGGTGGAAAATTTAGCAACGTTAAATCCACTTTTCATATCCATAGTAGTCCAATTTCAATTCAATGAAAACAAATAAATTCCTAAAAGTATTCTTCAGGACACAGCGATAAATTTCGTGCTTGCAGTTTATTCAAGAGATTTTATATAACCAGTTATACTGGGGCCACACTAGCGGGTAATGCCGTTTACTGTGGCGATGAACGTAGGTGTGGCCACGACTCATCGCGATAATTTGACAACGGCATTCACATTGCCGTTTGACGTTGGGCGATAGTTCAAGTGGCGGTACATCAAAGAGATAACCGCGAGAGTTAAGGGGTCTGGCCACACTGGCGGAACAAAAAATGCACTTTTTTTTATTAAATTAATAAATTCGAAACTATGGGCCGGAATATTTTTATTTTTTAACTCAATATCACAAAGGGCTTCAAAAATAACATTGTAAAATTTTATTTGAAAATATTGAAAAATAAGTGTGTAATAATATAAATTAATATGCCTGTAACTTGGCCAATTTTGAGTGTTTCGATACGCAACAGGTCTTAAAATGTCCGTTAAAGTTCAGGGTTTATTAAAAAAAATGAAAGAAAAATAATCCAGGGTGGCCAGACCCCTTAATACGTTGAAGCGGCTACACTACGTACATAATTATGTCATTGTGCACCGTGAGCGCGACGGAATCGCACGTGTTTGTTTTCGATAAATAAATACTATGACTATGGAGTGGAGTAACGAAAAAGTAATTACGTTTACGGATTCGAGATTCAAAATTTATAAGAATCGTGCGTCGAAAAATGATGCTTGGCGACGAATAACGGAATTATTACCTTTTAAAACAACTTAACCAACAACTTTAACTTTCGGTGAAATAAAGATAATAAAAGATCGAAAAATTATGTAAAAGCCACATTAATTACTTTAATATATTATTTATTCTTTATTGCACTTAAAAATAATACAGTAATATAATCACAAGTATCATTAATATTATTCCAATTACCTGAAATATATAATATATAACTAAATGAAAAACACAGGTAAATACAGAGTATGTTGTTTTATTTTGTAAAGTATAAAAATGTTGTTTCAATTTAATTGAATAGATAATATTAATAATAGATATAATAACTCTTAATAAAAAATGTTTGTCTGTAAAGTCGGTTTACGGACGATAAATAATTTTTAAGTGATGACGTCATAAGAAAACATTGATGATAAATTGCATACTTTTATGAACGGAATTGAATTATTTGTTATCACTGAATTATCATTATTTTGTATAATATATATTTATTATATATTATTATTGTTATGCCATCTGCCCATCTGCAAATGCAATATTACTGTCAATCTCAGGTTGTCTGGCAAAACAGCAGCAGCATAGTTAGCTTGTGTCCTTAATTTAGTTCTCTGTTTTGGTGGACAATAAAATATATTATTATTATCTAACTGCTTCACTCCACCCGTTCAATAATATTTATAGATATACATAATTAATACTTATTATTATATGTTTCTTATTTAATCTCAGATAGCCGGGAAGTTGATGGCACGCATATGTTCATGATGACTGACCCGTTGGCGCAGTTTGCAGTGACACTGTTTTCTGCTCCAAGGGTTGTGAGTTCGATTCCCGCCCTGAGTCTGGGTGTAATGTATGTGTATTCATATATGTATTATTTATATGTATATTTATTTTAAAAAAATGCATATCAGTCGGCTGTTACCTAAAGGCATTAGGCAAAAGGCAGGCATTAGGTTGCCTACCTTACAGACGACCGTGTGTGTGTGTTAAACATATTTATTTATTTATTTATTTATTTATTTATTATTTATACAAAAAAAAATTACACTCATCAAATACAGAGTTGCAACGTCAACGTCTATCTTGCTTGAAATTCAAATAACATTAGCGCCAATTTTATCGCCAAGAATGGGCGTTGACGTTGAACTTTCAAGTGTAGCCACTCACTTCATCGCGCTAAAATTATCGGAATGTCTATCGCGATGATAGGCATTGACGTTTCCCGCTAGTGTGGCCCAGGGTTTATCAATACATTATTCTATAAATAGAAAATAGGTTTAAAAGTGCTCGTGTTCCATGTTTTATCCAGTCAGGTGATGAATTGTCCATTTCGACCCACCCTTGACCTCTTTAATCCCTGCAAGGGCTTGGATTAGAGCAAACAATTTCTTCAACTGGAATTAAATCAATGTCTATACAAATATCGGCTGTTACACAGGTTTCATCCTACTATTTTTTTTTCAGTTATTACCATTTTCAAAGGCTTCGGCACTGGTCTAATCCTTGTATTTCTAACTAGTAAATTCGTTAAATTACATAACCCAAATCTTCTTAAATAAGGTTAATAATAAACAACATTGGGAATATTTTGTTTTATTTAAAAGCAAAATGTTATTTTAGTTACTATATAACTTGATTATAAGTTTTTCTTGACATTTAAAAGTGTTTTCAAAGTACGTAAGTTTTCAGTTTCAAGAAAAGACTATAATTCTGAAGAAAAAGAAAATAGAATTGTGACATTTTAAAAGTGATTTGTTCATAGACTTGTAATGAAGGTTAAAAAATATCAAATACTAACAAACCCGGCGAACTCCGTTTCGCCACTAGATGGCTGCGTTTTTTGTAACATTTCGTTTGATATATAATGGTTTGTAGTACATGCTATGTATCAGAGATGGCGCTGTATATGAAAAATGATTTTCCCTGTTTTCCTGCTTTTCTGTTGAAATTTTTCCTGAATTTTGTTTGCTATAAACCTAACGGAGCCCAAGACCTTTACAACGAATGCAAAACCGTGGAAATCGGTTCGTGCGTTCTGGAATTTTAGCGTCAGGAAGGAAAACCCGACTTATTTTTATATTATAGGTAATTAAAACTTTCAAACTAATTATATAATCATTTCTAACAGCAACGATCGCATTGA
The DNA here is from genome assembly GCA_036937285.1 of Euphydryas editha. Classification (NCBI taxonomy): domain Eukaryota; kingdom Metazoa; phylum Arthropoda; class Insecta; order Lepidoptera; family Nymphalidae; genus Euphydryas; species Euphydryas editha. Next base: position 2,539,107 of record JAUPFZ010000006.1, read on the forward strand.
TAAATTAATTAGTTAACATTAACCATTAATCAATAAATAATTCTTATACGAAATCATTTATTAAATGTACAGAGCTGCGAAGCTTAATTTATTTATTTACTATTTAATCGAACGAGTGAAATACATCAGTATTATAATCACATATAACGTAATTTTTTTAATATATGTTTTGTCAATTTTTTTAAAGAGAGAATAAATTCTGTAATGCAAGATTTACGCTATGTCTCGAAACAATGATTTTGATATAGTTCTACTGAGTGAAATCTGGCTCAATGGTTATGTATTTAAAGCTGAAACTTTTGCTAACATATATTTCATTTACTGTCATAATTGATAAATCAGGAAATATATAAGAGTTTCTAAAAGATACTGACACATATTGAGTAGATTTATAGGTTTCTGACTTATTATGTTGTTATTTTTTACTTTTTTCTAAGCAAACCATTAAACAGATTTTATCATAAGAGCTTACTTCGCCAAGTTTCTGCACTGCCGCTTGACGGATGTTACTTTTATACCCTTTTAATAATGTCTTCAATGTTACTTGATTCGACGGACTCGATTGTCGAGCTTGAATGATTTCTATAAATCATTTTAATATCACTTAGAATATAGTGAAAATACTGTTAATTATTGGATTACTGTTAAATAAAATACTGTTATTTATTATTTTGATTGGTGACCGACAGAGAAAAATAATCCCGACCTCCTTGCCGATGTTTGGTAAGGACATAATGGTGAGTACAAACGTTCACCAAATAAGATGGTATTGGGCAGCACCGTCACCAAATTTTTGTAGAGGTTTTAAAACAAAATTATATACCCTTTTATAATTTTTAGAAATGTCTGTCTGTTTGAAAACACATCACTGCTATATTTGGGCTTGGTTCATAGAAAATTATTATAAAATAAACTGTAAAGTCTACCATAACAACTGGAATTGGTGCTAGAGCTAGACCCTTTTAAAGGAAGCGCCAAATAACAAAGCAGTCATAACACGGATTGCACACGTAATAAACAATATAAATTAACAACAATAATAACATTTTTATATATATATATTTAATTTATTATTGATAATAATAAATTCAAAGTATTCAAAAATCACAAGTATTGATTTAGTCGACTATTTCTTAACTACAGAAGTCAAAAGAAATACTAAATTTTTCAACACAGATAATTCCGTTTGCTACACTAGCACTATTTTGGTAATCGTTACTAACGATATATTATGTATATGAATATCATATCATATATAAAAAAAGAATTTATCTTCTATTTCAATCAAAATATAGCTGATTGCAATGACTGCAACGTTTCAAAATGTTACACGGTGTAAGTTATTAAAACGAAAAACATTTTTTTTTTCAAGAAACAAAATGACAATGGCACACTTGCAATATTAATGTGATAAAAACTGGGAGCAATAAAGTAATGGGTGCACATAAGGCATGCATCGTGATTTAGGGTAACCGTCCAATAAATGCTAAAGCTAAGATATTATTTGATTATTATATAAAACTGAAAATCTACTAAAAATATCTGATAATTAAATTTTCTTAAAAAAATAGTTAGCAATTGGCCTTTAATATATTGTGTTTTCTATTATAATATATTAAGTATATTGATATCTATTAAAGTTATCTAATAGTCGAATTGAATTCCTTGTTATATTTATTGCATATAATGTCAATGCACTTTTATCGTCTGATTATCTTAGAAAATATGTCATATTATATTTTAAACTTTTGTAGCCCCTATACACCACGACACCGTATCCTAGTGTGGAGGATAGGAATAAGCAACATAAAATGCATTATTAAATAATGTCTGCTATTTACATATACACAGGTTTGTTGTTTATTGTTTTTGATATTGATATTTGTGGATATAATAGAAACTTTGCATGTATATTTGAAATCAATTATATATTAATTATAGATGATTGAAGATATATCAATAAACGGTAATTCATTGTCCAGCCCAAACTATTGGAATCATAAAAGGGGCTAGCAGACTTACTACTCGTATAAGGAAATTGCACCGACATCTTTGGACATAGTTTAACCTTTTAAATATTAATTCTTGACCCAAAGTATATGTACTTGTGATTTTAGATCTCTGCTTTCACTTATAAGGGACATATAGGGGTAACAGCCCGTAACGATTTTTTTTTCTCAGAAAATATGACAGATATTTAAATAAATCTAACGTGAAAAAATATATATCAATGAGCTCGATATTTAGTATTGTTTTATATATATTTTGATTAATTTTCAGAAGTGTAAAAACAATATTTATTATTTGAGGGTTGTTTTTTACTTGAACTACTGGAGATACACCAATAAAAAAAAATTATACAATTACATCAGAGTCAACCAATATTATAATTACAAAAGTTTTTATTTAGTGGAACATAAAAAAAAACTGTGTGTGTGTCAGCTCCAAGGCACCACTAGAATTTACCCCTAATAAAGATTGTCTAAATAGGAACAAATAATTCGTATGTGACACAAAATAACACTTATCGCCTTTTTTACAGTTTTTACGCGAAAATATAGCGCCCTTTAGATTTCTGAGGCAATAAATTGTCCGTTATAAATTTAGCTTCATCATCAAAATTACGAATAATTTCGTCTTCAGTAAGTTTAATGTCAAATTTATCTGAACTCATTGTGATTTTTACACTTAATTATTAAAAAAAACATAATTATTAAATAAAGTCAAAAATAAATAAATGAATCAATATTTCTTAATTAAAAAAGACTCGATAAGCGTGCTCTCAAATTGGACATTCTTAATGTATACATTTTATTTCTTTTTCTGACCTAAACAAAAAATATAATTGTAATTTTCGATATTAAACATCTAAGGTATTTATTATATTCATAATATTACTAAAACAAAAAAAAAGAAATTAATTTTTTCATATGCTTTATTAACCAAATGATAAGGGAGAATATTATGTGCAGTTTATCGAAACTTTGCTGTAATATTTTTTATATTACAAGTTTTATATAGCTTCTCACATGAGATGGAAGCCAGGCCTATCTCTGCAACGCCCTGGGATCGTGAATGTAGGTCAACACGGTTTAATTGGGACAAGAAAAACAACGACCTTTGTGTCGAAGCCGTTAATATTAAAAGAATAACTTCTTAACCTGGGTACAGCATGTTTGTAGATAGGACGGGCCAATTAATTGAAAATTAAAGAAAATCGGGCACGATTTGAGTTCATGGTACGAGCTAGGTCAGTGGTTCCTTTTTATCCCAAAATACGAATTTCCACTCACGCCGAGGGTAATAAATCGATTATTCTTCATAGGGAGATTAGTTGCAAAACAGGATAAGAGACCCTTGTCCAACAGTGGGATTATAAAATGTAATTTCAGTC